>CM076263.1:15000-748107 GCA_038380795.1 Pyrocephalus nanus | reverse complement strand
CATCTGAAAGAACATCTGGAAGTTCCAGTGGAAATTCCATCAAGGGAATGTTTGGAGCTTCCAAATCCACCTGGAGGAACATCCTGGAAAATTCCCATTAAGGGAATGTTTGGAGGTTCCAAAATCCACCTGGAGGAAGATCTGGAAAATTCCATCAAGGGAATGTTTGGAGCTTCCAAATCCACCTGGAGGAACATCCTGGAAAATTCCCATTAAGGGAATGTTTGGAGGTTCCAAAATCCACCTGGAGGAACATCCTGGAAAATTCCCATCAAGGGAATGTTTGGAGCTTCCAAATCCACCTGGAGGAACATCTGGAAGAGATTTGGAGGTTCCAAAATCCACCTGAAGGAACATCCTGGAAAATTCCCATCAAGGGAATGTTTGGAGCTTCCAAAATCCACCTGGAGGAACATCTGGAAGTTCCAGTGGAAATTCCATCAAGGGAATATTTGGAGCTTCCAAAATCCACCTGAAGGAAGATCTGGAAAATTCCATCAAGGGAATATTTGGAGCTTCCAACCCCCCCAAAAAAACCTGGGAATCCCCTTTCCCACCCCCATTTTTTTGTGGGATTTGGATGGATGGGATCGGACCTTTCTTTTCCAGCCGTTCCGGAAAATCCCGCTCCGTTGTTGCCGCCGCCGTCGTCGTCGTCGTCATCGACGTCATCGGAGCATCCGGCGGGGGGGGGAGGGGAGGAGGTTCCCAGCAGGACGATTCCCACGGCCTGCGTCAGACCCACCCACCCCCTGCGGAGTTTCGGGAATTCTCTGCTGCCCCCGGCCATGAGCGCCATGGAACCCAAAGTGCCCTACGCGCCACTCGCCGGTCAGCGGGGACGGGGGGGGGGTGGAGATGGTGGAGATGGAAGGGGTGGAGGGATGGTGGAGATGGAGGGGATGGTGGGGATGGAGGGATGGTGGAGATGGAGGGGATGGTGGGATGGTGGGATGGAGGAATGGAAGGGGTGGTGGGATGGTGGGATGGAGGAATGGTGGGGATGGAGGGGATGGTGAAATGGAGGGGATGGTGGGATGGAGGAGATGGTGAAATGGAGGGGATGGTGGGATGGTGGGATGGAGGAATGGAAGGGGTGGTGGGGATGGTGGAGATGGAAGGGGTGGTGGGGATGGTGGAGATGGAAGGGGTGGTGGGGATGGAGGGATGGTGGAGATGGTGGAGATGATGGAATGGTGGGGATGGTGGAGATGGAAGGGGTGGTGGGGATGGTGGAGATGATGGAATGGTGGGGATGGAGGGGATGGTGAAATGGAGGGGATGGTGGGATGGAGGAGATGGTGAAATGGAGGGGATGGTGGGATGGTGGGATGGAGGAATGGAAGGGGTGGTGGGGATGGTGGAGATGGAAGGGGTGGTGGGGATGGAGGGATGGTGGAGATGGTGGAGATGGAAGGGGTGGAGGGATGGTGGAGATGGAAGGGGTGGAGGGATGGTGGAGATGGAAGGGGTGGTGGGGATGGTGGAGATGGAAGGGGTGGTGGGGATGGTGGAGATGGAAGGGGTGGTGGGGATGGAGGGATGGTGGAGATGGTGGAGATGGAAGGGGTGGAGGGATGGTGGAGATGGAAGGGGTGGTGGGGATGGTGGAGATGATGGAATGGTGGGGATGGAGGGGATGGTGAAATGGAGGGGATGGTGGGATGGTGGGATGGAGGAATGGAAGGGGTGGTGGGGATGGTGGAGATGGAAGGGGTGGTGGGGATGGTGGAGATGGAAGGGGTGGTGGGGATGGAGGGATGGTGGAGATGGTGGAGATGGAAGGGGTGGTGGGGATGGTGGAGATGGAAGGGGTGGTGGGGATGGTGGAGATGGAAGGGGTGGTGGGGATGGAGGGATGGTGGACATGGTGGAGATGGAAGGGGTGGTGGGGATGGTGGAGATGGAAGGGGTGGTGGGGATGGTGGAGATGATGGAATGGTGGGGATGGAGGGGATGGTGAAATGGAGGGGATGGTGGGATGGAGGAGATGGTGAAATGGAGGGGATGGTGGGATGGTGGGATGGAGGGCATGGTGGGAATGGTGGAGATGGTGGGAATGATGAAATGGTGTGGATGGAGGGGATGGTGGAGATGGAGGAGATGGAAAGGGTGGTGGGGATGGAGGGGATGGAGGAGATGGTGGGAAAGGAGGGAATGGTGGGAATGGTGGGGATGCAGAGACGGAGGGATGGTGAAGATGGAGTGGATGGAAAGGATGGTGGGAACGGTGGAATGAAGGGGGTGGAGGGGGTGGTGGGATGGAGGGGATAGTGGAGATGGTGGGGTTGAAGGGATGGAGGAGGTGGAGGGATGGAGGGCATGGTGGGAATGGTGGAGATGGTGGGGATGATGAAATGGTGTGTTTGGAGGGGATGGTGGGAATGGAGGAATGGAGGGGATGGTGGGAATGGTGGGATGGAGGAGATGGTGGGAATGGAGGGATGGAGGGGATGGGGGAGATGGTGGAGATGGAGGAGATGGTGGGATGGAGAGGATGGAAAAGATGAAAGGATGGAGGAGATGGTGGAGATGGAGGAGATGGTGGGAATGTTGGAGATGATGGAATGGTGGGGATGGAGGGGATGGTGAAATGGAGGGGATGATGAAATGGAGAGGATGGAAAAGATGGAGGGATGGAGGGGATGGTGGGAATGGTGGAGATGATGGAATGGTGGGGATGGTGGGAATGGTGGGGATGGTGGAATGGTGGGGATGGTGGGAATGGTGGGGATGATGGAATGGTGGGGATGGTGGGAATGGTGGGGATGGTGGAATGGTGGGGATGATGGAATGGTGGGGATGGAGGGGATGGTGGGGATGGTGGGAATGGTGGGGATGGTGGGAATGGTGGGGATGGTGGAATGGTGGGGATGGTGGAATGGTGGGGATGATGGAATGGTGGGGATGGTGGGAATGGTGGGGATGGTGGAATGGTGGGGATGATGGAATGGTGGGGATGGTGGAATGGTGGGGATGATGGAATGGTGGGGATGGTGGGGATGGTGGGGATGGTGGGGATGGTGGGAATGGTGGGGATGGTGGGAATGGTGGGGATGGTGGGGATGATGGAATGGTGGGGATGATGGAATGGTGGGGATGGTGGAATGGTGGAGATGATGGAATGGTGGGGATGGTGGGAATGGTGGGGATGGTGGGGATGGTGGAATGGTGGGGATGGTGGGGATGATGGAATGGTGGGGATGGTGGGAATGGTGGGGATGGTGGAATGGTGGGGATGGTGGGGATGGTGGGGATGGTGGGGATGGTGGGAATGGTGGGAATGGTGGAGATGATGGAATGGTGGGGATGGTGGGGATGGTGGAATGGTGGGGATGATGGAATGGTGGGGATGGTGGGGATGGTGGAATGGTGGGGATGATGGAATGGTGGGGATGGTGGAATGGTGGGGATGGTGGAATGGTGGGGATGATGGAATGGTGGGGATGGTGGAATGGTGGAGATGGTGGAATGGTGGGGATGGTGGAATGGTGGGGATGGTGGAATGGTGGGGATGATGGAATGGTGGGGATGATGGAATGGTGGGGATGGTGGAATGGTGGGGATGGTGGAATGGTGGGGATGATGGAATGGTGGGGATGGTGGAATGGTGGGGATGGTGGAATGGTGGGGATGATGGAATGGTGGGGATGGTGGAATGGTGGGGATGGTGGAATGGTGGGGATGGTGGAATGGTGGGGATGGTGGAATGGTGGGGATGATGGAATGGTGGGGATGGTGGAATGGTGGGGATGGTGGGAATGGTGGGGATGGTGGGGATGGTGGGGATGGTGGGGATGGTGGGAATGGTGGGAATGGTGGAGATGATGGAATGGTGGGGATGGTGGGGATGGTGGGGATGGTGGAATGGTGGGGATGATGGAATGGTGGGGATGGTGGGGATGGTGGAATGGTGGGGATGATGGAATGGTGGGGATGGTGGAATGGTGGAGATGATGGAATGGTGGGGATGGTGGGAATGGTGGGGATGATGGAATGGTGGGGATGATGGAATGGTGGGGATGATGGAATGGTGGGGATGGTGGGAATGGTGGGGATGGTGGGGATGGTGGGGATGGTGGGGATGGTGGAGATGATGGAATGGTGGGGATGGTGGGGATGGTGGAATGGTGGGGATGATGGAATGGTGGGGATGGTGGGAATGGTGGGGATGATGGAATGGTGGGGATGGTGGGGATGGTGGAGATGATGGAATGGTGGGGATGGTGGGGATGGTGGAATGGTGGGGATGATGGAATGGTGGGGATGGTGGGGATGGTGGAATGGTGGGGATGATGGAATGGTGGGGATGATGGAATGGTGGGGATGATGGAATGGTGGGGATGGTGGGAATGGTGGGGATGATGGAATGGTGGGGATGATGGAATGGTGGGGATGATGGAATGGTGGGGATGGTGGGAATGGTGGGGATGATGGGGATGGTGGGGATGGTGGGGATGGTGGGAATGGTGGGGATGATGGGAATGGTGGGGATGGTGGAATGGTGGGGATGATGGAATGGTGGGGATGATGGGGATGGTGGGGATGGTGGGAATGGTGGGGATGATGGAATGGTGGGGATGGTGGGGATGGTGGAGATGATGGAATGGTGGGGATGATGGAATGGTGGGGATGGTGGGAATGGTGGGGATGATGGAATGGTGGGGATGATGGAATGGTGGGGATGATGGAATGGTGGGGATGGTGGGAATGGTGGGGATGGTGGAATGGTGGGGATGATGGAATGGTGGGGATGGTGGAATGGTGGGGATGGTGGGGATGGTGGGGATGGTGGAATGGTGGGGATGGTGGGAATGGTGGGGATGGTGGAATGGTGGGGATGATGGAATGGTGGGGATGATGGAATGGTGGGGATGATGGAATGGTGGGGATGGTGGGAATGGTGGGGATGGTGGGGATGGTGGAATGGTGGGGATGGTGGAATGGTGGGGATGGTGGAATGGTGGGGATGGTGGGGATGGTGGGGATGATGGAATGGTGGGGATGGTGGGAATGGTGGGGATGATGGAATGGTGGGGATGGTGGGAATGGTGGGGATGGTGGAATGGTGGGGATGATGGAATGGTGGGAATGGTGGGGATGGTGGGGATGATGGAATGGTGGGGATGGTGGAATGGTGGGGATGGTGGAATGGTGGGGATGATGGAATGGTGGGGATGATGGAATGGTGGGGATGGTGGGAATGGTGGGGATGGTGGGAATGGTGGGGATGGTGGGGATGGTGGGGATGGTGGGGATGGTGGGAATGGTGGGGATGGTGGGGATGATGGAATGGTGGGGATGATGGAATGGTGGGGATGGTGGAATGGTGGGGATGGTGGGATGGTGGGGATGGTGGGAATGGTGGGGATGGTGGGGATGATGGAATGGTGGGGATGGTGGGGATGGTGGGGATGGTGGGAATGGTGGGGATGGTGGGGATGGTGGGGATGGTGGGAATGGTGGGGATGGTGGAATGGTGGGGATGATGGAATGGTAGGGATGATGGAATGGTGGGGATGATGGAATGGTGGAGATGAAGGGGATAAATAATAAAAATAATAACAATAGAATAAAAATAATAAAATAAAAAATAATTAAAAATTGAAAAATCAAAAATAAAACCAAAAAAGAATATAAAAATTAAAAATTATAATAAAAATTAAAATAGAAATATAAAATAAAATCAAAATAAAAAATTAAACCAAAGTTAAAAATAAAATTAAAAAAATAAAGTAAAAATAAAATAAGAATAAAAATGAGATTAAAATAAAAACAAGGAAAAAATAAAACCAAAATAAAAAATAAAAATAAAGTAAAAAATTAAAATAAAATAAAAATACAAATAAAGTACAAAATAAAATAAAATTTAAAATAAAAAATATAATAAAAATAAATTCAAAATAAAAAATGAAATCAAAATAAAATCAAAATAAAACCACATTTAAAAAAAATTAGAAATAAAAATGAAATAAAAAATGAAATAAAAAAAAAGAAAAATAAAAGCAAAATAGAAAAACAAAAATAAAAAAAATTTAAAATTAAAGTAAAAAATATAAATATGAAATTAAAATAGAATAAAAATTCGAGTAAAATAAAAACAATAATAAAGTAAAAATAATAATAAAATAAAAATAATAAGATAAAAAATTAAAAATAAAATAAAATTAAAAATAAAACAACAAAAAAAATTAAAACCCCACCAAAATTAAAGTAAAATAATAAGAACTAAAACCCAAATAAAGAATAAATTTAAATAAACATAAAATTAAAATAAAAAATTGAAATAATTAAAAGTAAAATTAAGATAAAAATTAAAATAAAATAAAAATTAAACGAAAATTATAAAATTAATAACAATAAAATAAAAATAAATTTAAAAAATTAATAAAAATCAAAATAAAAATAAAATTAAATTAAATATTAATTGAAAATAAAATTAAAATAAAAACCAAATTATAAATAAAATCAAAGATAAATTACATTAAAAATAAAATTAAATTAAAAATAAATTAAAAATAAAATAAAATTAAAAATCACATCAAAATCAAAATCAAATTAAATGAAAAATCAAATTAAATGAAAAATCAAATTAAATGAGAAATCAAAATAAGTTAAAAATCAAATCAAATGAAATTAAATTAAAAATCAAATTAAATTAAAAATCGAATTAAACCAAAAATAATAGAAAAATAACCCCCAAATTCCCCCCAAATTCGCAGGTTGTTCCCTGCCAGGCCCCGCCCCCTGCAAGGCCCCTCCCCCGTGTGGCAGTGCCCGCTCCCCGCTGGTGGCCGTGGCCGTGCCCGCCGTGCCCGACGGCGCCACCGAGGGCCTCAAACACCCCCAGGAACAGCAACACGTGAGATTCACCCCTAATCAGCAACAATCCCCCCAAATCAGCACCGGTTTCATTGCATTATTTGTTCTGAATTATTTTATTTCATTTTGTAAATTTTTATTTATTCTTTTTATTTTATTCTTTTTATTTATTAATTATTATATATATTATTATTCGCTATCATTATTTTTAATTATTATTTCTTACCCTTATTGGTATTCATTATTTATTACCATTATTTATTAGTTACTATTTATTTTCACGGTTTTAATTTTATTCTTTGTTAGTTATGGTTATTTTAATTTTATGAATTATTTTCATGATTACGATTTTTATTAATAGCATTTTATTATCATTATTTTACTATCATTATTTTATTATCATTATTTTAATTCTATTGTTATGGTTATTTTACTGTTCGGAATTATTTCCATTATTATGATCTTAACTATCATTATTTTAATTTTATTAGTTATTAGTTACTACTATTTTAAAATTTTAGGAATTTAATTATTATGATTTTAATTATCATTATTTTAATTTTATTAGTTCTTAGTTATTACTATTTTAAAATGTTAGGAATTATTTTCATTATTATGATTCCATTTATCATTATTTTAATTTTATTAGTTAGTTATTACTATTTTAAAATGTTAGAAACTATTTTCATTATTACGAGTTTAATAATCAGTTAAATTTTATTATTTGTTACTTATGATTATTTTAATTTTATTATTTTTTTCAGTATTACGATTTTAATTATGATTATTTTTAGTTATGGTTATTTTAATTAGAATTATTTTAATAATTATTTTTATTGGGATTTGGGGTAGGGTTTTAATGGGGTTGGAATTGGTTTTCTTGCTATGTTTGATTCTTCTTTATTCTTTATTTAATGTGCTTATTTATTAGGGTTTTAATTTCAGTATTTATTATTTACTATTATTTTAATTTTGTTATTTGTTGCTTGCTATGATTTTCATTTTAGTACTTATTCTTTAATTTTAATTTTATTTACTATTTATTGGTATTTGACTTTTAGGAGTTATTCTTTATTGTTACTCTTTCCTAGTATTATTTATTTATTATTTAATAATTATTAATATCCACTATTTTAATTACTTTTAATATTTATTATTTTAATATTTAATTAGTTTTATTCTTTAATTATTAGTATATTGATATTAATGATCTAACATTTCTTTTATTTATTCATTATTAATTATCCTTTATTGTTATTTGACTGTTAGGAACTATTCTTTATTGTTATCTCTCTTGTTTATTTACAATTTTTAATTTAATTGAATAAATATAAATATCTATTATTTTAATTAGTAACATTATTTTTACCCCTTTAATTACTTTAATATTTTCATCGCTTTTAACGTTTTAATTACTTTACTTTCACTCTATTATTAATATTAATAATTACTAGTTATTAATTACAATTCTTAATTAATTTCCTCCAATGGAAATACTTTTCAATATTCCCTTTCGAATCCCTTTTTCCCATAAATTCCCAGCATTCCCAAGGATTTTTATCCCCCTGCAGGTGTACGAGCAGGACGATCTGAGCGAGCAGATGGCCAGCCTGGAAGGGCTGATGAAACAACTCAACGCCATCACCGGCTCCGCCTTCTGATCCCAGAATTCCCGACATTCCCGACATTCCCAAATCCCCACGTTCACCGGGAACAACCTGGACTTGTTCTTCTTCCTCCTTCCAAGCCGGAATTCCCTGCTTTGCCTTCGGGAATTGTGTCAATGATCGGCTCTGGTCGATGATCGATTGACTCTCGTCGATGACTGATTGATCCTCATTGATGATTGACTCTTGTCAATGATTGACTCTCACCCGTGATTGACTGACCCTCATCGATGACTGACTGACCCTCATCGATGATTGATTCTTCTCAATGATCGACTCCCGTCGATGATCGATCGATTCGTGTCAATGAATCGACGACTCTCGTCAATAATTTACGCGGCAAAAGAAGGATCCCAGCGGGAAAAAAAAGCTGGAATGGGGGATTTTCCCATGCCAGGAGTTTGGGAATGAAAGGATTGAGTCACTCCTGGCTTGGGATCAGCAGGATTTAAGGAATTCCTGGAATGATTCCATGGGAAAATGAAAAAACCCTTCGGGATTTGTTGGGATTTGTTGGGATTTGGGATTTTTTCCCTTAAATATTTAATTTATTTCTCCCTCTTTTTTTTCCCCTCCCTTGGGAATTTCTCCCATTTATTCCCTAAAAAACTTGGGAATGTTGGGGCTCTTCAGATTCCTGGAATTCTCCCATTTATTCCCCCCAAAAATGGGAATTTTGGGGCTCTTCAAATTCCTGGAATTCTCCCATTTATTCCCCCAAAAAATGGGAATTTTGGGGCTCTTCAAATTCCTGGAATTCTCCCATTTATTCCCCCCAAAAATGGGAATTTTGGGGCTCTTCAAATTCCTGGAATTCTCCCATTTATTCCCCAAAAAAATGGGAATTTTGGGCCCTTTTAGGAAGCTTTAATAGTTTAGTTTTATTTTATTGGGGGTTGAGGTTGGATTTAGGAATTTTTGGGGGGATTAAATCCCAGAAACAATTTAGGAATAATAAAAAAAAAGGGAATTTTGGGATGGTAGGATTGGGAACAGAATTAGGTTAGTGGGAATTTTGGGAATAAAAAGAGGGAATTAAGGAAAAACCCAAAATAGGAATGTTTTTAATTCCCTCTGGAATTTTTTTCCCCCCTAAAAATAAATAAATAAAAAAAAAATCTTGGATTCTATTCCAAGAATTTCCAAAAAAAATAAAAAAGGGGGGAATTTTTTTAGCCCAAAATCCCAGCGTGGTTTTTTTATAGGAAATTCCAATTTTTTTCTGTCGGATTTTGGTGTTTTTTCTTTTTTTTTTGGTTGAAAAATAAACTAAAAATTAATAAAGTTTTGATAGAAATTTCTGAGCTACCTGAGTGGTTTTTTTGGGAGGAATTTGGGGGATTTGGGGGAATTTGGGGTTTGGGATTTTAAGGGAGGGAAAGAGGAAGAATAAAAAAATAAATAAAAAATCTGGAATTTTTTTTTTCTTTCGGTTTTTTTTTTTTTACTTTTTAAATAAATTTTATTTTTATTTCTTTTATTTTATTTTGTTCCCTTTTATTTCATTGCCTTTTTTATTTTTTCTTATTTTTTCTTATTTTATCTTTATTCCCCTATTTTTTCTTATTTCTTTTAAAATTTAATTTTTAATTTAATTAAGTTTATTTTTATTTTATTTATTTCACCTTATTTTCTCTGCTTTTCTTTCATTTCATTTTTCAATTTTCTTTTTTGTGTTATTTTATTTTCCTTTTTCTTAAATTTTCTTTTCTTGATTTTGTTTTTCCTTTTAATTTTAGATTTTATTTTTTAATTTACATAAGGGAGGATTGTTTACATAAGGGGGGATTTTATATTTATTTTATATTTATTTTTATATTTATTTTTTATTCCATTCATTTTTTATTATTTACTTAATTTTAGGTTTCTTTCTTTAATTTACTTCATTTCATTTTTAATTCCATTTCTTTTATTTCATTTATTTATTTACTTAATTTTAAGTTTTAATTTCATTTATTTTATTTTTTATTTTTTAATTTTATTTTTAATTCCATTTATTTGATTTTTTTATTTATTTAATTTTAAGTTTTAATTTCATTTATATTTTATTTATTAATTTTATTTATTTCCATTTATTTTATTTTTTTATTTCATTTATTTAATTTTAGGTTTCATTTCATTTATTTTATATTTTATTTATTTTATTTAATTTTATTTATTTTATATTTTTTGTTTTATTTATTTAATTCTATTTTTAATTCCATTTTTTATATCTTCTTCTATTTTATTTACTTATTTTTAATTCCATTTATTTTATACCTTTTTTTAAATTTGATTTATTTAATTTTAGGTTTCAATTTCCTTTTTTTTTTAATATTCTATTTTTAATTTTATTTTTAATTCCATTTATTTCAGTTCAATTTTTAATTTCATTTTATATTTTATTTATTTTATTTGTAATTAATTTTATATTTTTCAATTTTATTTATTTAATATTCTTTATTTAATTTTATTTTATTTCTAATTATATTTACTTCAAATTTTTCTATTTTATTTCTTTAATTGCATTTTATTTCTTGAATTTTATTTTTTATTCCTTTATTTTAAATTTCCTTTATTTTACCCCCCCTTTTCCCTTCCCACCCCCCCTCAAAATTCCCAACATTCCCATTTTACCCCAAAAATCCACATTTTTTGCACCAAAACCTTTTTTATTTCTCTTGCCAGGACAATTCCCAGGTGGAATTTTTTTCCCTCCCCTCCTCCCTTTTCCATCCATAAAAAAATTCCAGGAATTTTTCCAACATTCCTTGGGAAAAAAATAAAATTAAAAAGAAAATAAAAAGAAAATTAAAAAGAAAAGAAAAAGAAAAAGAAAAGAAAAAGAAAAGAAAAATAAAATAAAAATAAAATAATAAAATCCTTTGGCTTCCAAATTCCTGATTTTTTTTTTAATATTCCCTAAAAAAAAAGAAAAAAACAGGAAAAAAAACAGGAAAAAAAATTCCAGGAAAAAAAAATCCAAGAAAAAAAATTAAAAAAAATTCTAGGAAAAAAAGTTCCAGGAAAAAAAAATTCCAGGAAAAAAAATTCCAGGAAAAAAAAAAAAATTCCATGAAAAAAAATTTCTAGGAAAAAAAATTCCAGAAAAAAAAATCCAGGACAAAAAAACAGAAAAAAAAATCCAGGAAAAAAAATTTCAGGAAAGAAAAATCCAGGAAAAAAAAAGAACCTTGGAAAAATTCCTGGGAATTTTTCTTTTAAGGATTCCATAAAATTATTTACATCCAAAAAAATCGGGATTTTTATCCTTAAACCCCCCCCCCCCAAAAAAAATCCCAAAAAATTCCAGATTCCAAATTTTTATTTCTATTTTTTTGAGGGGGGAATTTTGGAACCTTCAAAAGTCCTTTTTTTTTTGGGGGAATTCGGTGGGAAAATCAAATTTTCCTCGAAGAAAAATTCAAAAAAACCTGGGGAAAAAAAAAATAAAAGGAATAAAAAAAATTCCAAGTGGGAATGATAAAAAAAAATTTAAAAAAAAAGGGAATTTGAAGGAAATTTTGGACTCACCTGCTTTAAAATTCCGGGCCGTTTTCCACGGAATCCTTGGAATTCTCGGAGCTCTTGGAGATCAGATCAGCCAGCAGAGCCTCTTCCAGCTTTTTCCTCACTTCTTGCACCCTCTCCTCCTGTTTCCTGGGAATAAAAACCCCCCCAAAATTGGGAATTCTGCATTGGAAAAGTTGATTTTTCCCTTGGGAATTTGGGGGGTTTTTTTCCTATTTTTGGTTGGGATTTTTGGCTTTAAAATCTTGATTTATCCTGGGAATTTTGGGTTTAAAAATGTTGATTTTTTTCCCTATTTTTCCCATGGAATTTTGGCCTTTATTTTTACCTATTTTTCCTTGGGATTTTTACTTTTAAAACTTTTATTTTTGATTTGGAATTTTGGGTTTAAAACCTTTATTTTTCCTCCATTTTTCCTTTGGAATTTTGACCTTTAAAACCCCTTTTTTTCCCTATTTTTCCTTTGGAATTTTGGCTTTAAAACCTTTTATTTCCCCTTGGGAATTTTGGTTTTAAAACCTTGATTTTCCCCTATTTTTCCTTTGGAATTTTGCCTTTAAGTCCTTTATTTTTCCCCAATTTTTCCTTTGGAATTTTGCCTTTAAGTCCTTTATTTTTCCCCAATTTTTCCTTTGGAATTTTGCCTTTAAGTCCTTTATTTTTCCCTATTTTTCCTTTGGAATTTTGGCCTTTAAAACAGTTTTTAATTCCCTATTTTTCCTTTGGAATTTTGGCCTTGAAGACACTTTATTTTTCCCTGTTTTTCCTTGGGAATTTTGGCCTTTAAAACCTTGATTTTCCCTTGGGAATTTTGGCTTTAAAACCTTGATTTTCTCCCAATTTTTCCTTTGGAATTTCACCTTTCAACCTTTATTTTTCCCCTATTTTTCCCTTTGAAATTTCCCCTTTAAACCCTTCATTTTCCCCCTCTTTTCCCTTTGGAATTTCCCCTTCCAAACCTTCATTTTCCCCCTCTTTTCCCTCTGGAATTTCCCCTTCCAAACCTTCATTTTCTTCCAATTTTCCCTCTGGAATTTCCCCTTCCAAACCTTAATTTTCTCCCACTTTTTCCTTTGGAATTTTGCCTTTAAATCCTTTCCTTTTCCCAATTTTTCCTTGGGAATTTTGCCCTTTAAACCTTTCTTTTCCTCCGGAATTTGGGCCTTTATTTCCCCCATTTTTTTCCTTGGGAATTTTGACCTTTAAAACCCTTTTTTCTTCCCTATTTTCCCTTGGGAATTTTGGTTTTAACACCTTTTATTTTCCCATGAGAATTTTGGTTTTAAAACCTTTATCTTGCCCTATTTTTCCTTTGGAATTTTGGCTTTAATAGACTGATTTTCCCTTGGGAATTTTGGCCTTTATTTTCCCCGTTTTTTCCAATTTCTTTTTCCCACTTTTTCCTTTGAAATTTCCCCTTTAAACCCTTCATTTTCCCCCTCTTTTCCCTTTGGAATTTCCCCTTCCAAACCTTCATTTTCCCCCTCTTTTCCCTTTGGAATTTCCCCTTCCAAACCTTCATTTTCTTCCAATTTTCCCTCTGGAATTTCCCCTTCCAAACCTTCATTTTCTCCCACTTTTTCCTTTGGAATTTTGCCTTTAAATCCTTTCCTTTTCCCAATTTTTCCTTGGGAATTTGGGCCTTTATTTTCCACATTTTTTTCCCCTCTGGAATTCCACCTTTCAAACCTCCATTTTTCTCTAATTTTCCCTTTGGAATTTTGGCCTTTAAAACCTTGATTTTCCCTTGGGAATTTCGGGTTTAAAACAATTTATTTTCCCAATTTTTTTCCTTTGGAATTTCCCCTTTAAACCCTTCATTTTTCCCTCTGCAATTTCCCCTTCCCAACCTTCATTTCCCCAATTTCCCCTCTGGAATCTTCCCCTTCCCAACCCTCCCCTCCTTTCATTCACTCCCAACCCTCTCCCATCACCACCCATCGACGACTCCCCCTCCCCCTCTCCTTTAATTTACCACCTGTCTCCTTTGCTTCCCACCTCTCCCAATCCCATTTTTTCCCTTGGAAAATCCCCTTTTCCCACCTGATATCCTCATCAGTCACCACGAAGGCCCTGCAGAGGGGCTGGCAGGTGTTGAGCCAAACCGCCGGGTTCTTCTCGGCCGCCGCCGACAATTGACCGGTGATGGGGGCGTTGCCCGTGTGCAACGCGCTGGCCACCGCCCACAGCAGCGTCTCGGCCGTGCTGCCGGGTCCCACTCCTGGAAAAAAGCGGGAATTTCACACCTGGAATGCCTTTGGGACGGGTGGGAATGGTTGCGTCGATGGACGGGGAAATTCCCGGTTGCCAGGGAGCTCTGGTGGTAAATTTGGGAATTGCTACTCTTGGGATTTTAATGGGTGCTTAAAGGCTACGTGGAATTCAAGTTATCCCAGGAAAAAAGCACTGGATGAGCCCAAAATTCCCAGGGAATCATCAGAGTAGGAAGAGATTCAATCATGAAAATTCCCATGGAAATCTTCCCCAATTCCAATTTCTCAGGGAAAATTCAGGAATTGCTTCTCTTGGAATGTCAAGGGGTGGTTTAATTTTATAATGGAATCAATTTATCCCAGGAAAAAAGCACTGGATGAGCCCAAAATTCCCAGGGAATCATCAGAGTAGGAAGAGATTCAATCATGAAAATTCCCATGGAAATCTTCCCCAATTCCAATTTCTCAGGGAAAATTCAGGAATTGCTACCCTTGGAATGTCAAGGGGTGGTTTAATTTTATAATGGAATCAATTTATCCCAGGAAAAAAGCACTGATCCCAAAAAGCTCCAATTCCCACGGATTCATCCCAAATGGGAAAAGATTCCAGATCAAATCCAACCTCAGGAATCTCCCCCCAAAATCCTGGGATTTTTTTGGGGAATCAGGGGATGGAAATGGGATCCCCTCCCACATTCCCAGCATCCCAGAATCCCAGAATTCCAATACCTTGCAGGCCTTTGGGAAGCTCCATGGATTTGATGCTGTGCTCGCTGACGTCGGAAGCGCTGAGGCCTTGGAGTCTTTTTTCCCAAAAAAGCTGGAAAAAGAAAGGTTGGGAATGACACAGGAATTCTGGGAAAAGTGGGGAAAATATTCCCTCTTTTTTGTTGGTGTCTCCTGCCTGGGTTTTTTATCCTGGGAATTGGTTTTCCTTGGGAAAAGAGGGGGTTCAAATGGGAATTTTGGGGGGGTGGAATTCCCGGGTTTAGAGGATTCCTCAGCTTGGAATTCCTGGAATGTGCTTTTCCCAGGAAAAGGTGATGACTCCCAGTCCATGGGAAATTCTGTGGGAAGGAGAGGATTCCATGTGGGAAGAGAATTCCCTGTGGGAATGGGAGAATTCCCTGTGGGAAGGGGGGAATTCCCTGTGGGAAAAGGGGAGAATTCCCTGTGGGAATGGGGGGAATTCTATGTGGGAAAAGGAGAGAATTCCATGTGGGAAAAGGAGAGAATTCCATGTGGGAAAAGGGGAGAATTCCCTGTGGGAATGGGGGGAATTCTATGTGGGAAAAGGAGAGAATTTTATGTGGGAAAAGGGGAGAATTCCCTATGGGAAAAGGGGAGAATTCCCTGTGGGAATGGGGGGAATTCCCTGTGGGAAAAGGAGGGAATTCCATGTGGGAAAAGGGGAACTCCCAGTGGGAAAAGGGGAGAATTCCCTGTGGGAAAAAGGGAGAATTCCATGTGGGAAAAGGAGAGAATTTTATGTGGGAAAAGGGGAGAATTCCCTGTGGGAAAAGGGGAGAATTCCCTGTGGGAAAAGGGGAGAATTCCCTGTGGGAAAAGGGGAACTCCCAGTGGGAAAAGAGGGGAATTCCCTGTGGGAAGGGGGGAATTCCCTGTGGGAAAAGGGGAGAATTCCCTGTGGGAAAAGGAGAGAATTCCATGTGGGAAAGGGGGAATTCTATGTGGGAAAAGGGGAACTCCCAGTGGGAAAAGGAGAGAATTCCATGTGGGAATGGGGGAATTCCCTGTGGGAGAAGGGGGGAATTCCATGTGGGAATGGAGAATTCCCTGTGGGAAAAGGGGAGAATTCCCTGTGGGAAAAAGGGAGAATTCCATGTGGGAAAGGGGGAATTCTATGTGGGAAAAGGGGAACTCCCAGTGGGAAAAGGAGAGAATTCCATGTGGGAATGGGGGAATTCCCTGTGGGAAAAGGGGGGAATTCCATGTGGGAAGAGGAGAATTCCATGTGGGAAAAGGAGAGAATTCCATGTGGGAATGGGGGGAATTCTATGTGGGAAAAGGAGAGAATTCCATGTGGGAAAAGGGGAACTCCCAGTGGGAAAAGAGGGGAATTCCCAGTGGGAAGGGGGGAATTCCCTGTGGGAAAAGGGGGGAATTCCATGTGGGAATGGAGAATTCCCTGTGGGAAAAGGGGAGAATTCCCTGTGGGAAAAAGGGAGAATTCCATGTGGGAAAGGGGGAATTCTATGTGGGAAAAGGGGAACTCCCAGTGGGAAAAGGAGAGAATTCCATGTGGGAAAAGGAGGGAATTCCCTGTGGGAAAAGGGGGGAATTCCATGTGGGAAGAGGAGAATTCCATGTGGGAAAAGGAGAGAATTCCATGTGGGAAAAGGGGAGAATTCCCTGTGGGAAAAGGGGAGAATTCCCAGTGGGAAAGGGGGGAATTCCATGTAGGAAGAAGAGAATTCCCAGTGGGAAGGGGGCTGGGATCAACCCAGGTTGTTCCTGCTTCCATTGACCAATCCCAGCCCTTAAAATCAGGGAATTTTCACTGGGATCAAAGCCAAGCTGAAAACAACCCCATTCCCCCCTCATTCCCAACATTCCCAGTGGGAATTCTGAGCTGAGGGATGATGGATGAGGAGTGGGATCAACCACCCTGTTCCTACTCCCATTGACCAACCCCATCCCTGAAAATCAAGGAATTTGGGAATTCCCCTGGGGGATTCAAACCAAGAGTGGCAATAACCCCATTCCCTGCTCCATTCCCAAGATTCCCAGCGGGAATTCCGGCTCCGTACCTGGCGGGGCTGCTCGCTGAGGCGCTGGGGGTCGGAGCGGACCTTGTTGCTGGGGTGGTTGGTGATTTTGGTGACGGGTTGTTTGAAGATGGAAGCCGTTTGGCGGATGGGAAGAGTCGTGTTCAGGTCGGGCTTGCCCTGGAAAAATCGGGAATCAGCGGGAATTCCATGAGATTTTTCCCAAAAAACTCCATAATTCACCAATACGACTAATCCAAGTTATTCACACCCAACCAAATTCCCCAAAATTCCACGTTTTCCCAAGGATTTCCAAGGAAATGTGGGGAATTCCAAGCTTTCCCAGCACAAGGGTTTTAATGGAATTCCAGCTTTTTTCACCCAAAAGGTGGGAATAGGGAAGAAGTTGTGGGATCAACACAGGGAAGAAGATCGGGAATCCCAAGCCCTGAATTTCTGCTCTTAATCCCAACCCAATTCCTGAATTCCTGCCCTGAATCCCAAACTACACCTGAATTCCTGAACTTCTGGGAGTGGAAATAATTCCTGGAATTCCCTGGGAAAATCCAACCTGCTTGGGATCAACACACCTGAACTTCTGGCTGGGATTATTCCTGGAATTCCCTGGGAAAAATCCAACCTGCTTGGGATCAACACACCTGAACTTCTGGCTGGGATTATTCCTGGAATTCCTTGGGAAAAATCCAACCTGCTTGGGATTCTGAATCCCAACCCAAGCCCTGAATTCCTGCCCTTAAAATCCCAACCCAATCCCTGCTATTCCTGAACTTCTGGCTGGGATTATTCCTGAAATTCCCTGGGAAAAATCCAACCTGCTTGGGATCAATCCCAGGAAGATTCTGAATCCCAACCCAAGCCCTGAATTCCTGAAGTTCTAAGTGGAAATTATTCCTGGAATTCCTTGGGAAAAACCCAATCTACTTCAGACCAATTCCAGGAAGATTCTGAATCCCAACCCAAGCCCTGAATTCCTGCCCTTCAAATCCCAATTCCTGCCCTTCAAATCCCAAACTACACCTGAATTCCTGAATTTCTGGGAGTGGAAATAATTCCTGGAATTCCCTGGGAAAAAATCCAACCTGCTTGGGATCAATCCCAGGAAGATTTGGAATCCCAGCCCTTGCTATTCCCACCCTCCATCCCAACCCCTCCACCTCCCCCAGGAAGGGGATAAAATCCATCCCATCAATCCCACGATTTTTTCCCAGGAAAAAGGAGGAAGAGGAGAATTCCCAGACCTTGTTGGGATTGAGGGAATCGTTGCGGAGCCGCTGCTTGTTCTTCTGCAATTTACTGGGCATCATCTTGCCCGTGCGGAAGTCGAAGCTGCTGAGGTCGACGGTGTTGCCGAGGTACCGAGCCAGCTGGGGCTTGCTCCGGAATTTCTTCCCGCTGGGACTGCCAGGGAAGAGGAGGAGATGATGGAATTTTAGTGGGGGAGGAAAGGGGGGATGGAGGGGTTGGGGTGGGATGGGGGGATTTGGGATTGGAGGTGAAAATTGGGGTGGGAGGTGAAGGATTGGGGTGGGAGATGAAAATTGAGGTGGGAGATGAAAAACTGGGATTGGAGGTCAAGGATTGGGATTGGAGGTGAAAAATTGGGATTGGAGGTCAAGGATTGGGATTGGAGGTGAAAAATTGGGATTGGAGGTGAAGGATTGGGATTGGAGGTCAAGGATTGGGATTGGAGGTGAAGGATTGGGATTGGAGGTGAAGGATTGGGATTGGAGGTGAAGGATTGGGATCAGAGATCAAGGATTGGGATTGGAGGTGAAGGATTGGGATTGGAGGTGAAGGATTGGGATTGGAGGTGAAGGATTGGGATTGGAGGTGAAGGATTGGGATTGGAGGTGAAGGATTGGGGTGGGAGATGAAGGATTGGGATTGGAGGTGAAGGATTGGGATTGGAGATGAAGGATTGGGATTGGAGGTGAAGGATTGGGATTGGAGGTGAAAAATTGGGATTGGAGGTGAAGGATTGGGATTGGAGGTGAAGGATTGGGATTGGAGGTGAAGGATTGGGATCAGAGGTGAAGGATTGGGATTGGAGGTGAAGGATTGGGATTGGAGGTGAAGGATTGGGGTTGGAGGTGAAGGATTGGGATTGGAGGTGAAGGATTGGGATTGGAGGTGAAGGATTGGGATTGGAGGTCAAGGATTGGGATTGGAGGTGAAGGATTGGGGTTGGAGGTGAAGGATTGGGATTGGAGGTGAAGGATTGGGGTTGGAGGTGAAGGATTGGGATCAGAGATCAAGGATTGGGATTGGAGGTGAAGGATTGGGGTTGGAGGTGAAGGATTGGGGTTGGAGGTGAAGGATTGGGATTGGAGGTGAAGGATTGGGATTGGAGGTGAAGGATTGGGATTGGAGGTGAAGGATTGGGATTGGAGGTGAAGGATTGGGGTTGGAGGTGAAGGATTGGGGTTGGAGGTGAAGGATTGGGATTGGAGGTGAAGGATTGGGATTGGAGGTGAAGGATTGGGATCAGAGGTGAAGGATTGGGATTGGAGGTGAAGGATTGGGATTGGAGGTGAAGGATTGGGATTGGAGGTGAAGGATTGGGGTTGGAGGTGAAGGATTGGGATTGGAGGTGAAGGATTGGGATCAGAGGTGAAGGATTGGGATCAGAGGTGAAGGATTGGGATCAGAGGTGAAGGATTGGGATTGGAGGTGAAGGATTGGGATCAGAGATCAAGGATTGGGATTGGAGGTGAAGGATTGGGGTTGGAGGTGAAGGATTGGGATTGGAGGTCAAGGATTGGGATTGGAGGTGAAGGATTGGGATTGGAGATGAAGGATTGGGATTGGAGGTGAAGGATTGGGGTTGGAGGTGAAGGATTGGGATTGGAGATGAAGGATTGGGGTTGGAGGTGAAGGATTGGGGTTGGAGGTGAAGGATTGGGATTGGAGGTGAAGGATTGGGATTGGAGGTGAAGGATTGGGATTGGAGATGAAAAAGTGGGATTGGAGGTGAAGGATTGGGATTGGAGGTGAAGGATTGGGATCAGAGGTGAAGGATTGGGATTGGAGGTGAAGGATTGGGATCGGAGGTGAAGGATTGGGATTGGAGGTGAAGGATTGGGATCGGAGGTGAAGGATTGGGGTTGGAGGTGAAGGATTGGGGTTGGAGGTGAAGGATTGGGGTTGGAGGTGAAGGATTGGGGTTGGAGGTGAAGGATTGGGATTGGAGGTCAAGGATTGGGATCAGAGATCAAGGATTGGGATTGGAGATGAAGGATTGGGATTGGAGATGAAGGATTGGGATTGGAGGTGAAGGATTGGGATTGGAGGTGAAGGATTGGGATTGGAGGTGAAAAAGTGGGATTGGAGCTCCAGGATTGACCTCCGGGATCCCCCGGGATCTGTTCCATCCCCAATCCATCCCAGCCCACCCGGGAACTTTTCCATCCCTAAAATCCTGCCGGGAATTCCCGAGCACCCCCCTGCAGCTTTTCCACACCTAGGATAAGGCTGGGAATTCCCGGAATTCCTGGAATTGCCGGAGTTGTTCCGGCAGAGGCGGCGGCGGCGGCGGCGAAGCGGAGCAGCCAAGCAAGCGAGGCAGGAGACGGGAATGCCGTTCCCATCGGGAATTCCCGCCGGGAATCCTCGGGAATGAGGGGGGAGCGGGAATCAAGAGCCTTAAAAAGCGGTTGGAAGGGATGGAATTCCCGGTTCTCCCAAAGCCAGGGAATTCCTGAGGGGCATCCCTCCAATTTTGGGAATGTTGGTGCCACTCCTCTCTTTCCTTTTTGCCTTTGGAATATTTTCCAGCTGCCAGAATTCCATGGAAAATTCCCCCTCCTCTCCTTCACGTTCCCATCTCCAAGCTCAGCCCATTCCAGAGGGAATTCCACTCCAGGGATTAATGGGGAATTCCCAGAGTTTAGGTTCAAGGAATTCCAATGCGGACAATCCCAAAAAATTCCAAGAATTCCCCCTCCCACCTTCAGACTCAATTCCAGAGGATCCTGGCTCAGGGTGGGAAAAATCCAGGATTTCTGGGATATTTCTGGGATATTCCCGGTATTCCAAAGCCCCTTAAAAGCAGATTAATATGCAAATGAGGCGAATCCTGGTTTTCCAAGAGAATTCCGACCACGGAGCTTCATCCGAGTCTTTTTTGGTTTTTGGGATTGGCTTTTTCCCGGTTTTTCCACTCTTGGCAAAGCCAGAAATCCCTGGGAAGGGGGGGTTAAGGCTTAAGGAAATTCCAGAGGCTGCAAATCCAAGGGAAAACTTGGGAATCTCAGGGAGCTGGAATGTCGAAAGCAGGATGGGAACCGGAGTCTCTCGGCTTTTCCAGAGGGAAAAGGGAGGAAAAATTCCATAAGAACCAGCAGCAGGAAAAGCAGGAGAGGCATCACCCGCACCCCTATTCCCAAAAAAAAAGCTGGGAATTAAGAGGAGCGGCTTCCCAAGGCAAAGGCAAAGACAGAACCCCCCTCATTCCCAAAAAAAACCCCAAAGTTTTCCAGGAGCGAGAAGGGAGCAAAAAAAAAAGCAGGAATTGCGGCTCTTCCGGGTCCCTCCGGCACGGGAAGAGGGAAGGCTGCAGGTGGTTGGTTGCCGGTTGGTTGGTTGCAGGTGGTTTTGCAGGTGGTTGCAGGTGGTTGCAGGTGGTTGGTTGATGGTTCCACGGGATCTATAAATAGAGGAGCTGCGGGTGAGCCAAGCCGGGAGTGGGAAAATTGGGATTGGGAAAATTGGGATTGGGAAAAGGGAGGGGGGGGGGAGGGGTCCAAGCGGGAAGCAGAGCTGGGTTAGGTAAAGTTGGGGAAGTGGGATCAGCCCAGACTGGGATTGGACTGGGAAGAGGACTGGGATGATCCCAGACAGGGAACTGGGATGATCCCAGACTGGGATTAGATTGGGATCATCCCAGGCAGAGGACTGGGATGATCCCAGAAAAGGAACTGGGATGATCCCAGACTGGGCAGAGGACTGGGATGATCCCAGATGGGGAACTGGGATGATCCCAGACTGGGCAGAGGACTGGGATGATCCCAGATGGGGAACTGGGATGATCCCAGACTGGGATTAGATTGGGATCATCCCAGGCAGAGGACTGGGATGATCCCAGAAAAGGAACTGGGATGATCCCAGACTGGGCAGAGGACTGGGATGATCCCAGATGGGGAACTGGGATGATCCCAGAAAAGGAACTGGGATGATCCCAGACTGGGCAGAGGACTGGGATGATCCCAGATGGGGAACTGGGATCATCCCAGAAAAGGAACTGGGATCATCCCAGACTGGGCAGAGGACTGGGATCATCCCAGACAAGGAACTGGGATCATCCCAGACAAGGAACTGGGATCATCCCAGACAAGGAACTGGGATCGTCCCGTGGCAGAAAACTGGGATGATCCCAGCCAGGGAACCGGGATGATCCCAGCCAGGGAACCGGGATCATCCCAGCCAGGGAACCGGGATGATCCCAGCCAGGGAACTGGGATGATCCCAGCCAGGGAACCGGGATGATCCCAGCCAGGGAACCGGGATGATCCCAGCCAGGGAACCGGGATGATCCCAGCCAGGGAACCGGGATCATCCCGTGCCAGAGAACCGGAATCACCCCCTTGCCAAGGAACCGGAAAGAAGCCATGGAATGAGAGGATCGGGATCACCCCGCGCAGGGAACAGGGATCACCCAGTCCCTGCAAACCCCTAGGGCAGGAAAACTCCGAGCTCCCCTCGTTCCAGACACCGGGAATGTCATTCCAGACACCGGGAATCTCCCATTCCAAGACTCTCATTCCAAGCACCCCGCGCGGGGCGATGGCGGAAGCGGCCGCGCTCTGACAGCCGGGCCCTTCCTCCTCCTCCTCCTCCTCCTCCTTTTCCTAGTTCCTCGCTGCCGGCTTGGCCCGTTGGAATTCCCATTCCCATTCCCATTCCCGATCCCATTCCCGTTCCCGCCGTACCTGAAATAATACACATCGCTCTTGCCGGCGCTCAGCCCGGATTTGCGGATCACCTCCTCTTTCTTCCAACCCGGCGGCAAAGCCGGGCAGTCCATCCTGCCCGGTTTCTCCATGGTTTTGGCGGTGTTATCTCGGTGTTATCCCGGTGTTTTTTCCCGGTGTTTTCCCGGGATTGTCCCGGGGGCCGGGAGCCCGCGGCGATGGCGGCGCGCGCAACCGCCGGCACCACAGAGAGCGAGACCTCCGGGAGGGCCAGAGCGGTCCAGGAACCATAGAGAGGGGACGGAAGGGGACGGAGCGGCCCCAGCTGGGAGGACTAAAATGGCGGCCGTGGAGGACCCCACAGCGGGATTTTTGAGTGGGATTTAAAAGTGGGATCTAAGAGTGGGATCCCGGAGTGGAGTTTCTTAATGAGACCGCAAAGCGGCGCCCACGCGCGGGCCCTGAGTGGGATCGCAGAGGGGACACCACAACGGGACCCACGGGACGGGGAGGGCCCAGGGGGAGGAGCCAAAATGGCGGCCGCCGGAGGACCCCACAGCGGGATTTTTGAGTGGGATTTAAAAGTGGAATTCTGGAGTGGAGTTTCTTAATGGGACCGCAAAGCGGCACCCACGCGCGGGCCCTGAGTGGGATCGCAGAGTGGGGCCCGTTAGGGGACACCAAAATGGGACCCACGGGACGGGGAAGGCCCAGAGGGGAGGAGCCAAAATGGCGGCCGGGGGAGGACTCCACAGCGGGATTTTTGAGTGGGATTTAAAAGTGGGATCTAAGAGTGGGATCGCGGAGTGGAGTTTCTTAATGGGACCCCCAAAGCGGCACCCACGCGCGGGCCCTGAGTGGGATCGCAGAGTGGAGCCCCTTTCTCGGACCCACGGGACGGGGAGGGCCCAGAGGGGAGGAGCCAAAATGGCGGCCGGGGGAGGACCCCACAGCGGGATTTTTGAGTGGGATTTAAAAGTGGGATTCTGGAGTGGGGTTTCTTAATGGGATCCCCAAAGCGGCACCCACGCGCGGGCCCTGAGTGGGATCGCAGAGTGGAGCCCCGTTAGGGGACACCAAAACGGGAGCCACGGGACGGGGAGGGCCCAGAGGGGAGGAGCCAAAATGGCGGCCTGCAGTGGACCCCACAACCGGACTTTGAGGGGATTCTGGCGTGGAAGTCCTTAATGAGACCCCAAAATAGGACACGCGGGGGGGAACCCCTTGGTGGGATCCCAGAGTGGGGTCCCGGAGTGGAGCTCCTTAATGAGACCCCAAAATAGGACCCCCCGGGGGACCCCAAAATAGGACCCGCCTGAGGGGACCCCAAAATGGCGGCCGCGGGGGGACCCCAGAGCGGGACCTTGAGGGGGATCCTGGAATGGAGCCCCTTAGTGAGACCCCAAAATAGGACACGCGGGGGGGACCCCAGAATCGGACCCACGAGCAGACCCCAAATAGGACCCTGACTGGGATCCCGGAGTGAAAGTCCTTAATGGGACCTCAAAATAGAACCCGCCTGGGGGACCCCAAAATGGCGGCAGTGGAGGAGCCCACAGGGGGATTCCAGAGTGAAGCCCCTTAATGGGACCCCTGAGTGGGATCCCAGAGTGGAGCCCCTTAATGAGACCCCAAAATCGGACCCACGAAGGGACCTAAAAACGAGACCACTGAGTGGGATCCCTGAGGGAAGCCCCTTAATGAGATCCCAAAATTGGACCCACGGGGGGACCCCACAGTGGGATCCCTGAGGGAAGCCCCTTGATGGCACCCCAAAACGGGACCCACGGGGGGACCCCACAGTGGGATCCCTGAGGGAAGCCCCTTAATGGGACCCCAAAACGAGACCCACAGAGGTATCCACAGCAGGACCCACAGCGAGACCCCACAATGAGACCCACGGGGGGACCCCACAGTGGGATCCCTGAGGGAAGCCCCTTAATGGGACCCCAAAATCGGACCCACGAGGGGACCCCAAAACGAGACCACTGAGTGGGATCCCTGAGGGAAGCCCCTTAATGGGACCCCAAAATGGGAACCACAGGGGACCCCACAGTGGGATCCCTGAGGGAAGCCCCTTAATGGGACCCCAAAATGGGACCCACGGGGGGACCCCAAAACGAGACCACTGAGTGGGATCCGAGGGAAGCCCCTTAATGAGATCCCAAAATTGGACCCACGGGGGGACCCCACAGTGAGATCCCTGAGGGAAGCCCCTTAATGGCACCCCAAAACAGGACCCACGGGGGGACCCCAAAACGGGACTCCCCAGTGGGATCCCTAAACAGGATCCACGGGGGGACCCCACAGTGGGATCCCTGAGTGGAGCCCCAAAATTGGACCCACGGGTGACCCCACAGCGGCACCCACAGCCAGACCCCACAATGGCACGAACATCACGACCCAGAGGGGGAAACCCCACAACGGCTCCTTTTTGTGGGATCCCCCACAGGAGCGCCGACTTAGACCCCACAACAGCTCCCTAAATCCACAAAGCGATCCCCTCATTTTCTCCCCACAAATCCCAAAAGTTGTTCCAAATCCCATCGCCGCTGCTTAAAAATGACTTTATCGCTGAGTTTTAATCCCTCGTAACCCCCCCTCTCCCTCAGCCACCGGCGCTAGGACCGCCCAGCGCGATCGCGACGCGCAGGGGCGCCTGGGACCCCTTCCCTAAAGACCGCCCTAAAAATTCCCATTTCCGCCCACCTTCCCGTCGCATTCCCAACCTTATTCCCGGGAAGGGCTCGGGATTCATGGAGGAACGGGATGAGGAGCGGGATGAGGAGGAGCTGGAAGAGCTGCGACCGCCTCAGGGTGAGGGGGCTCAAAATGGCGGCCGGCTCTGAGGGGAACGGGCGCGCGACCCCTGAGGGGACGGGGGGTCCCTTTTCCGTGGGGTTCCCACTCGTGACAAAAAACCCCGAAATGCCACCAAAACATCGGGATTTGATGCGGGGCTCGCTTAAAAATCCCAAGGGTGACCGCTGGTTTTGTGCAGGGGACAGAGTGATCGTGCACCTGGACCTGGATTGTTTCTACGCGCAGGTGGAAATGTTGCGGAATCCAGATTTAAAAACCAAGCCTTTAGGTAAGATTAATTTTCTTCCGTTAATTGAGGGATTAAAATAATTAGGAAACGTGGAGAGGCGGTTCCTAAAATCCTCCGGGAGCATCACTTTGGAATCAGTGGCGGAATGGGAGGTGATGAGGGAGACGAGCCCTGGAAACGCCAAAAAAAAAAGAGATTTAAACCTTATTTTCTCCCTTTTTTTTTTGGTTTTCCAAGGAGTGCAGCAAAAATCCCTCGTGGTCACCTGTAACTACGAAGCCAGGAAATTTGGGATTAGGAAGCTGATGGGAGTCTGGGAAGCCAAGGAAAAATGCCCTCAGCTCGTCCTGGTGAAGGGAGAGGATTTAACTCCTTACAGGGAAATGTCATATAAAGTCACAGGTAAAAAAATTCCTTAATTTTTTTTATGGGGGAGAACGGGTAAATTCCGTGGTTTTTTTTGCTTGTTAAAACTTGGAATTAAAAGCAAAATTCCTGAGGGGAAAAACGCCTTGAATTCCTGAGGGAAATTGGGGAAGGGAAAGATTTTTTGAGAATCAAGAAAGTTCCTCTTTTTCCTTTTTTTTTTTTTTTTCCCAGAGGATTGATTTTTTGGGGATAAGGATTCATTGATCCAGCTGGAATTTTGGAAAACTGGGAGATCTCTCCAAATGGGTGAATCCAATTTTTCCTTAATCCCTGTTTTTTTCTCTAGAATTGCTGGAGGAATTTTGTCCCCTGGTGGAAAGGTTGGGCTTCGATGAGAATTTTGTGGATATCACAGAGCTGGTTGGGAAAAGGCTCCAGCAGCCGGAATTTGATCATTCCCAAATCCAAGTGTGTGGCCACATCTACAACCAGCAAGGTGAGCCCAAAAATTCCTCTTTTTTCCAGGATAAAAAATCAGGATTAAAAAAAAATAAATTGAGGGAATAATCTGATTTTTTTGCTCAATTTTTCCCGTTTTTTTTTTTAGGGATTAATTTACAGGATCCACGACACCTCCAATTAATCCTGGGCTCCCAGGTGGCTCAGGAATTCCGGAATTCCCTAAAAACCCAGCTGGGCCTCACCAGTTGTGCCGGGGTGGCTGCCAGTAAATTACTGGCCAAACTGGTGTCAAGGACCTTCAAACCCGACCAGCAAACGCTGCTTCTCCCAGAAAACCACCAGGATTTGTTATCCAGCTTGGATCACATCCAAAGACTCCCAGGTGAGCTTTCAGAATTCCTGGAAAATCTCTTGGTTGAGTGGGGTTTTTTTGGGAGTTTGAGGGATTTTTCCATTCCAGGGATCGGCCACCGGACGAGCCAACGCTTGGAATTGTTGGGAGTCAGGAAGGTGAAGGAGCTGCAGGATTTTCCAAAGCTTCTTTTGGAGAAGGAATTCGGTTTTTCCACGGCTCAGAAGCTCCGGAAAATCAGCTTGGGGGAAGATGATTCACCGGTGACTCCCTCGGGACCTCCCCAGGTACCAAAATTCCGAATATCCCTGATTTTCCCAGGGCATTTTCCGACCTTAACTAAGATTTGGGATCCAAACCTGCCATTCCAAGGATTCCTTGGCTTCTTTTCCAGTCCTTCACCGACGAAGATTCCTTTCTAAAGTGCTCCTCGGAAGCGGAAGCGAAGGAAAAACTCCGACAGCTCCTTCCCAAACTTTTGGACAGGTGATTATTCCCAAAAGGAATAACCAGGGAATAATGTGGGAGTTAGTTTTTCCTCTGATTGTTGGTTTATCCGTATTTTTTCCATAGGATATCCAAGGATGGGAGGCAACCCCACACTGTGAGGTTGAGTATCCGGAAGTTTTCCCGCCGGGATCGGGGGATCCAGCGGGAAAGCCGGCAGTGTCCAGTCCCATCCCACCTCATTCCCAAATTTGGGAAGGGTAAGCCTTACCTTAAGTGGGGGAGTGGAATTTTTGGGCACTTCCCACTTTTTTTGGGGGGATAAAACAGCTTTTTAATGCCTCTGGAATTTGGGAATTCCACCAGGCCTTTAATTCCTGAGTGGAATCCTGGAATTCTGTCAGTCAGCCCAACGGAATTCCCAGATTTCAATTCCCACTTCTCCTGGCATCGGAAGGGATTCCTAATCCCAAAAATCCCTTTGGAATTCCTGCTCTGGGATCAAATTTACCCCTTGGGAAAAACCCACCTAAACCAATCTCCCCTTTGGATTTGATCCCAAATGATCCCAATTAATTTTCATTCCATCCACGGATTTTTCCTGATTTTTTTCCCTCAGGAAACTCGGCTCTCATCCCTCCCCTCCTCCACATCCTGATGAAACTCCTGGGAAAAATGATCCAGCTGCAATTCCCGTTCCATCTCACCCTGCTGAGCGTCTGCTTTTCCAACCTGAAGGAAATTCCCAGCCAGAAAAATTCCATAAATTTCTACCTGAAGCGGGAAACGCCCTCGACTTCCGGGGTGAGTAGAAAAAAACCTGGGAATAAAGGGCTGGAAATCTGGGAATTCTCGTTGGGTGGCACGGATTGCATGGAATTTTTGTGTTGACACAGGAAGAAAAAGAGGGAATTTCCTCTGCGAAAATGCGGAGAATTCCCGAGGAAAACGGCGGGAAAGGAGAGGGAATTCCACCTTTTCCAGAACCTTCATCCCCAGGAATTTCGGGAATGGCATCCCAAGGAAAACCAGCGGGAATTGCCGCCCCTCCAGGGGTGGATCCCGAGGTTTTCCGGGAGCTGCCCCCGGAATTGCAGGAAGAGGTGGCGGCCGAGTGGAAAAACCGGGAAAAAAACCCCCAAAATTCCATGGAAAATTCCCAAATAAGCCCCAAAGGGAAGGGGAGCAAGAGGAAAAATTCGGGAATGTCCCAATCCAAGAATTTGCTGGATTATTGGAAGGCCAGGTGAGAGGATTGCTAGGAATTCCAAGGGAAAAAGGATTTTAGGGAATGGTTTTTTCCCAAGTTTTTTTTTGGGAATGTTAGAGGCATAAAGTGCTGGAGTTTGCACAAAGTGCTGTTGGAATTCTGATGGTTTTTTCCTAAAAATCTTTGGGAATTTCCCTCCTTTTCCCATGGAACGTTGGGATTTAATTAAAATTTAATCTTGGACTTGGATTAAATTTAATTAAATGTTGTAATTAAGAGGGTTTTTTTAGTTAAAGTTTAATTTTAATATATTTTAAAATATTAAATTTAATAAATTTTGAAGTAATTAAATTTTAATGTAATTTATTTATGGAGATAACTTTATCATATTTATTGTTATTTATTGTTTTAACTGAACTCTGAATAAAGTTCATTGGTTACATTTCATTTGTGGATTAAATTTATTGAGTTGGTGGAATTGGTGAATTAAAAAATCATTGCAGTTTGAAATTAGGAAATTTAAAATAAAATTATTAAATTTATTAATTAAATAACTAAAATAATTATAATTAAATATTCTTAGTAATTACTTATGAAAGTTAATCAATTTTCAATTATAGAAGTAATATTTATTATTTATCACATTAATTTTTATTTATGGTATTACCTATATTAATAACAAAATTAATTTATTAATTTTAATTTGCTAAACTAAATGTGTTGATTTCAATGATGAATTAAGAATCATTACAGTTTGAAATTATTAAAAATAAAGTGATTAGATTTATTAAATAATTATAATTATTAGATATTTTTAGTAATTATTTATTAAGTTAGTTAATTTTCAATTATTTAAGTTAACCTGAATTTTAATTAATTTTTAAAAATTGATTAATTTTAATTAATTCTTAAACTGATTCTTAAATAATTAAAATAATTCCTTAAAGTTATTCCTTTAAATTATGGGTTTGTTGCATACATTTAATTAAAAACGAGTGGTTTAATTATAAAAGTTCCTTTAAATTCTTTTTTTTGTATTTAAAAAAAATTGATTAAAGCTTTTAATACTAAAATGACTAAAATAATTCCTTAAAAATCATGACATTAATTTAAACTATTTTTCTGAATAAAGAAGTTTATTCAATAAGCATTCAATTTATTAAATATTAAATTTATTGAATATAGAATTTATTGAATATTGAATTTATTGAATATTAAATTTATTAAATACTGAATTTATTAAATTAAATTAACAGGCTTAGCAAAATTCAGTTGCTCATTAAATTAATATATTTAATCATTTAATTGATTAATAATTGCATTTATTACGTTGAATTAACTTCAATTAATTAAAGTAAATTAAAAAAAAAACCAAAACAACTCTGTCAAGGATTTTCCTGGAGCGGGGAAGGGAAAACTGAGGAGCTGCAATCCAGGAAATCCTCGGGAATGAGTCAGGAATGAGTCAGGAATGAGCCAGGAGTGACCTCATTCCCACGGGAATGGGAAAGAATTCCTGGATCCAGCACCTTTGATCCCAAAAAAAAAAAAATCTCCTCTTTGCTTTGCCAGGAATTCCTGGCGGGGTTTTCCCCATTGATTCCCTTAATTAAATTTATTCCCCTTAATTCAAAGGAGATTGTTGAATTTAATTTTAATTTTATTTTATTTGGATTTTATTTGCATTTTATTTTGATTTTAGTTTTATTTCATTTTTATTTGAATTTTATTTTGATTTCATTTCATTTTACTTTTATTTCATTTTAATATTATTGAATTTTATTTAATTTTTATTTTATTTTACTTGACCTTTATTTGAATTTTATTTTATTTTATTTTAATTTCATTTTATTTTATTTGAATTTGATTTTGATTTGATTTTATTTTCATGTTATTTTATTTTCATTTGATTTTTTTATTTTTAATTTTACTTTAAAACTGTATTTTAATTTCATTTTATTTGAACTTTGGTTTATGAGTTTTATTTAATTTGAATTTAATTTAATTTTATTTTTTAAATTATTTTTATTTGATTTTATTTTACTTTCATTTGATTTTTATTTTATTTTCATTTTATTTTGATTTTCTTTTATTTTCATTTTATTTTATTCATTTTATTTTGAGCTTAATTTTTTTCATTTTACTTTGAATTTTAATTTAATATTTTATTTTGCATTTTTTGAAATTTATTTTATTTTGATTTTGATTTTGATTTGATTTGATTTTTTAAATGTTATTTTATTATAATTTGGTTTGATTTGAACTTTATTTTCTTGGAGTTTTATTCTCTTTTGAATTTTATTCGCCTTGAACTTTCTTTTACTTTCATCCCATTTTATTTTGACTTTCTTTTCCTTTTTATTTTATTTTCCTTTTATTTTAATTTTTATTTTATTGTATTTTAATTTTGATTTTAATTTTATTTTATTTTATTTTTATTTTATTTTTATTTTATTTATTTTAATTTAATTTTAATTTAATTTATTTTCATTTTATCCTTTTTAAACCCCCAAAACCCCAGAATATCCCACCTTTTCCCACATCCTCCTTCTCCTGATCACTCCTGATCATTCCTGATTATTCCTGATCATTCCTGATCATTCCCACTTTTCCAATTCCTGCTGAATCCAAACCCGGAAGAGGAAAAAAAAAAAAACCCCGGAGCCAAAGTCCAAAGTGGAGGGGAATTCCCACATTCCCAACATTCCCACATTCCCAACATTCCCACATTCCCACATTCCCAACATTCCCACATTCCCAACATTCCCACATTCCCAACATTCCCACATTCCCAACATTCCCAACATTCCCAACATTCCCACATTCCCAACATTCCCCACATTCCCAACATTCCCAACATTCCCACATTCCCAACATTCCAACATTCCCACATTCCCACATTCCCAACATTCCCAACATTCCCAACATTCCCAACATTCCCACATTCCCACATTCCCAACATTCCCACATTCCCAACATTCCCAACATTCCCAACATTCCCAACATTCCCACATTCCCACATTCCCAACATTCCCACATTCCCAACATTCCCACATTCCCAACATTCCCACATTCCCACATTCCCAACATTCCCAACATTCCCAACATTCCCAACATTCCCAACATTCCCACATTCCCAACATTCCCACATTCCCAACATTCCCAACATTCCCAGCCCGGCATTGCCGGGATTCCACCTTGGCATGAGCCAAAATTTCCAGGAACACATTCCCAGTTTCATTGCAGTGCAATGGAATTTTGGATTTTATTTGATTTATTTTATTTGATTTGATTTTGATTTTGATTTTATTCGAATTTTATTTGGTTTGAATTTGAATTTTATTTGAATTTTATTTTATTTTAATTATCTTATTTGATCTTGATTTTTATTTTATTTTAATTTTATTTTGTTTGAGTTTTATTTGAATTTTATTTTGAACTTGATTTTATTTGAATTATTTTGTTTTATTTGATTTTGATTTTTATTTTATTTGAACTTTATTTGGTTTAAATTTTATTTCAATTTTATTTGAATTTTATTTTATTTTAATTATTTGATTTTATTTTTATTTTGTTTTTATTTGAATTTTATTTTGTTTGAATTTTATTTGAATTTTATTTTGAACTTCATTTTATTTTAAATTTTTTATTTTATTTGATTTTGATTTTTATTTTATTTGAACTTTATTTGGTTTGAATTTTACCTGAATTTTATTTCCATTTTATTTTATTTGAATTATTTTATTTTTTTATTTTGATTTTATTTTATTCGAATTTTATTTGGTTTGAATTTTATTTGAATTTTATTTTAATTTTATTTTAATTATTTTTATTTTGTTCTTATTTGAATTTTATTTTGTTTGAATTTTATTTGAATTTTATTTTGAATTTGATTTTATTTCAATTTTTTTATTTCATTTTATTTTGATTTTTATTTTATTTGAACTTTATTTGGTTTGAATTTTACCTGAATTTTATTTCCATTTTATTTTATTTGAATTATTTTATTTTTTTATTTTGATTTTATTTTATTCGAATTTTATTTGGTTTGAATTTTATTTGAATTTTATTTGAATTTTATTTTAATTATTTTTATTTTGTTCTTATTTGAATTTTATTTTGTTTGAATTTTATTTGAATTTTATTTTGAATTTGATTTTATTTCAATTTTTTTATTTCATTTTATTTTGATTTTTATTTTATTTGAACTTTATTTGGTTTGAATTTTACCTGAATTTTATTTCCATTTTATTTTATTTGAATTATTTTATTTTTTTATTTTGATTTTATTTTATTCGAATTTTATTTGGTTTGAATTTTATTTGAATTTTATTTGAATTTTATTTTAATTATTTTTATTTTGTTCTTATTTGAATTTTATTTTGTTTGAATTTTATTTGAATTTTATTTTGAATTTGATTTTATTTCAATTTTTTTATTTCATTTTATTTTGATTTTTATTTTATTTGAACTTTACTTGATTTGAATTTTATCTGAATTTTATTTCCATTTTATTTTATTTGAATTATTTTATTTTTTTATTTTGATTTGATTTGATTCTAATTTTATTTGGTTTGAATTTGATTTGAATTTGGTTTTATTTGAATTTTTTTTATTTTGAATTTGATTTTATTTCAATTTTATTTTATTTTGAATTTGATTTTATTTCAATTTTTTTTATTTGATTTGATTTTAATTTTTATTTTAGTCGAATTTGATTTCATTTCAATTTTAAAATTTTATTTTATTTTTTTATTTGAATTTTATTCGGTTTGAATTTTTAATCTGATTTTTGTTTTATTTGAATTTTATTTTGCTTGAATTTTATCTGCATTTTATTTGATTTTCATTTTATTTTCATTTTATTTTTTAGAGCTCTGGAAATCCGTGGAATTCCTGGAATTCTTTGGCTTGAAAACAATTTTAAGGATCAAATCCCACCCCAATTCCCAAAGTCTCCCAAAAAAAAACCCCTGGAAAACCAAAAAAAAACCCAAAAAACCCTTCAAAACTCCAATTTTTTCACCCCAAACCAGGAAAAAAAAAGAGGAAAAATCTGAATTTCCCAGCAAATTGCGAGGAGTGGCCGGGAGGGGATTTTTTAGGAGCTTTTCCTGGAGCTGATTTGCATAAAAAGGAGGAACTTCCTCCATCCCTGCAGGGGATAAAAAGCAGGAAGAGGCACCTGGAGGCATCAGCAGGCCTTGGAACGGCACCAGCAGCTGCTCCGACAGCTCCAGGTGAGCCCAAATTCCCGGGAAGGCGGAAAATCTGGGATTGGGGGGGGGTTATGTGGATTTTGGGGGTTTTAATTGGATTTTTGGGGGGTTTATTTGGATTTTTGGGGGGGTTTATTTTGATTTTTTGGGGGGTTTATTTGGATTTTTGGGGGTTTTATTCCGATTTTTGGAGGTTTTTTCCTGGGTTTTGGAGGTGGGAATGAGGGGGGAGATCCAGGGAATTTTGGGATTGGGGGAGAAATTCAGGCAGGAATTGGAATTGGGGGAAAATTTCAGGAAAAAATTCATTAAGGAGGTGAAATTGAGGAAAAATTCAGGGAAAAAACAAAGCAAGAATTGAAATTGGGGGAAAATTCAGGGAAAAAATAAGCGAGGAATTTAAATTGAGGGAAAATTTAGGGAAAAAAAAGAGGCAGGAATTGAAATTGGGGGAAAATTCAGGGAAGAAATCATCAAGGAATTTAAATTGGGGAAAAATCCAGGGAAAAGGCAGGAAAAGCAGGAAAAAAGGGGGGAAAAAAAGGCACAAAAAAGGCAGGAAAAAGGAGAGAAAAAGTCCAGGAAAAAGGGGGGAAAAAAAGAGGGAAAAGGGAAAAAAAAAGCAGAAAAATGGGAAAAAAAAAAGCAGAAAAATGGGAAAAAATAGAAAAAAAGAAAAAAAAAAAGGAAAAAAAAGAGAAAACAGGAAAATGGGGGAAGAAAAAAAAAGGAGGAAAAGAAAAAAAAGGGGGAAAAAATAGCAGGAAAAAGGAAAAAAAAAACAGAAAAAGGAAAAAAATGAAAAAAAAAAAGCAGGAAAAAGGGGGAAGAAAAAAAAGGGAGGAAAAGAAAAAAAAGGAGAAAAAAAAGCAAGAAAAAGGAAAAAAAACAGGGAGAAAGACAAAAAAAAAAAAACAGGGGAAAAGGTGCAAAAAATAAAAAGGAAAAAAAGTAGGAAAAGCACTTTAAAAAAGCAGGAAAAAGGCACCAAAAATCCAGGAAAAAGGGAAAGAAAAAACAGGAAAAAGGGGAAGAAAAGGCAGGAAAAAGGGAAAAAAATCCCAGGGAAAAGCAACAAAATCCAGGAAGAAAAGGGGGGAAAAAAGGCAGGAAAAAGGGAAAATAAAAACAGGGAAAAAGGCAAAAAAATTGGGAAAAAAATAAAAAAAAGCAGGAAAAATTGGGGTAATAAACCCTGGGGAGGGCAATTTGTAAATGCTGGGATTGGGAAATCCTTGGGAGAAGTTGCTGATGGAGGAAGGAGGGGGGGGGAATTCCGGAGTGTCAACGGACGGTAAAAAACCGGGATGGCGCAATTTCCTCAGCCCCAAAAAGCCCGGAAATGACCCCAAAAATAACCCTTAAAAATCCCAGAAATTACCCCAAAAAATCCCCAAATCCCGACAAAATGAAAAAACCAAACCTTGAATTCCTTGAATTCCCAGTTTTCCGGCTCCATGGACAACCAGGCCTTCGAGATGCAGGGAGATCATCAGCACATTCCCAGTTATCCCGCTTTTCCCAACGGGAAGCAGCGACCCAACAGCGAGGTATCGACAGCGCCGGGAGATCAGCCCGGATTGAGGGGGATTGGGGGGATTGCTGATGGATTGATGATTGTAGGGATTGAGGATGGATTGGGGGGTGTTTGGAGGGGATTGCAGATGGATTGGGTGATGTTCTCAGGGAATTGCAGATGGTTGGGTGATGTTTGTAGGGATTGAGGATGGATTGGGTGGTGTTTGTGTGGAATTGCAGATGGATTGGGTGGTGTTTGTGTGGAATTGCAGATGGATTGGGTGGTGTTTGGAGGGAATTGCAGATGGACTGGGTGGTGTTTGGAGGGAATTGCAGATGGATTGGGTGGTGTTTGGAGGGAATTGCAGATGGACTGGGTGGTGTTTGTGTGGAATTGCAGATGGATTGGGTGGTGTTTGTGTGGAATTGCAGATGGATTGGGTGGTGTTTGGAGGGAATTGCAGATGGGTTGGGTGGTGTTTGGAGGGAATTGCAGATGGATTGGGTGATGTTCTCAGGGAATTGCAGATGGTTGGGTGATGTTTGTAGGGATTGAGGATGGATTGGGTGGTGTTTGTAGGGAATTGCTGATGGATTGGGTTGTGTTCCTTAGGGAACTGCAGATGGATTGAGGATGTTTGGGTTGTGTTCCTTAGGGAATTGCAGATGGATTGGGGGCGGATTGGGTTGTGTTTCTTAGGGAATTGTGGATGGATTGAGGATGGATTGGGTGATGTTTGTGGGGAATTGCAGATGGATTGGGTGATGTTCTCAGGGAATTGCAGATGGATTGCTGATGGATTGGTGGATGTTCCAGGGCGCTGCAGATGGCCGTGGCGGCGGCTCGTGGCTGCTGCGGGTGTTCCTGGTGTGGATTGCGGATGGATTGGGTGATGTTTGGAGGGAGTTGCTGATGGATTGGGTGATGTTCTCAGGGAATTGCAGATGGGTTGCTGATGGATTGGTGGATGTTCCAGGGCGCTGCAGATGGCCGTGGCGGCGGCTCGTGGCTGCTGCGGGTGTTCCTGGTGTGGATTGCGGATGGATTGGGTGATGTTTGTAGGGAATTGCAGATGGGTTGGGTGATGTTTGTAGGGAATTGCTGATGGATTGAGGATGGATTGGGTGATGTCTGTAGGGAGTTGCTGATGGATTGGTGGATGTTCCAGGGCGCTGCAGATGGCCATGGTGGCGGCTCGTGGCTGCTGCGGGTGTTCCTGGTGTGGATTGCGGATGGATTGGGTGATGTTCTCAGGGAGTTGCTGATGGCTGGTGGATGTTCCAGGGCGCTGCAGATGGCCGTGGCGGCAGCTCGTGGCTGCTGCGGGTGTTCCTGGTGTGCCTGCTGGCGGGGGTGCTGACCACGGCGCTGGGGGTGCTGTCGCTGTCCCTCGTCATCGTCACCGACTCCCCCACGGTGACGCTGCCGGCGCCGCCGCCGCCGATGGGCGATGATGATTCCAACGGCAAAGACGATGTGGATGTGAAGTTCCAGTTCCTCTATCACCTCAGCAAGTCCAAGGTGAGCCAGAGGAATTCCTGAGGGGCAATTCCCGCTTTTCCAGAGTGTCCGGCATTAATTATCCATCATTCATTAATTAATTAATAACTATTTTTTTATTTATATGTATTTATAACTCTAATATGGAATTATTGCCTAATTGTAGAATTGTTGACTGAAGATCAAAGTCCAATTAATATAATGCAATGATTTACTGTCACTTCGCTCTTGAGCTGCTTAATAATCCTGGTTAATAATTAATAATTAAGCAGCAAGACTTTTCTGCATTATTATTAGTAACACAACAATGAATAATTGGTGGGTTATTTCTCTAATTACCTCATTGTCTCATTATCTAATTGCCTAATTATAGATTTCAGTCATAGTTACATATACAGTTACTTACGTGACTTAATAATAGTTTTAAATAATTAATATTTAATAATTACTAACTAGAAATGTCTGTGTTATTATTATATGAATAATTGGTTATTTATATAATTAACTACATTCTCATTATTTAATTCCCTAATTATAGACTTCAGTTGTAGTTACATATATACTTACTTATATGCCTCAATAATAAGTTAATTAGTAAATATTAATAATAGTTATTAATCATTATAAATTATTATTAGAAAATTCTGTGTTGTTATTGGTAACTAATAATGATGGATAAGTGGTTGATTATTTATCTAATTACATCATCTCATTGTCTAATTGCCTAATTACAGACTTCATATATGCTTACTTATCTGCCTCAAGAATAATTAATTAATAATTATTAATAATTAGAAAATTATGCAGTTTTATTAGTAACGAATCAGGATGAAGAATTGGTGGATTATTTATTACTTATCTAGTCGCCCAGTCATTAAATAATTAATTAACACTTTCTCTAGATTAGTTGATTACGCAATTAGAGAGGGAGACCAATTCTTCACCGTTACTAGTTACTAATAATAGAAGTTATTACAGATTAATAATCTAGAGAGAGAGTTAATTAATTAACCCCTTCATTTTTTGTCCTCCTTGGTAAACCGCAAGGGTGGCTTCATTACTATTACTCGCTGATTAATTAATAATTAAAAAAAATTAATAATTAATTAATTAATGGCTAATAACGAATTGAGGGGGTGTTTGGGCGCGTTCCCAGGTGCACACGTACCCCGGGGGGGAGATCCAGTGGGGCCGTTTCCGTCAGGACCCGTCGGAGTACTCGAGCGCGGAGGAGCGGGCGTTCGGCGACAGCATCAACGCGCGCCGCTCCCAAATCACCTTCGGCACCCTCCGCATCCGCCCCGGCGGCCTCCGCGCCCCTCACTGGCACTTCAACGCCAACGAGCACGGCTACCTCCTCCAGGTCAGCGGTCCCAGAGTTTTGTGGGAATTTACGCTCCCCTGAGCGGCTTTTAAAGCTTTTTATCCCTTTTTGTGCCGCCCGAAATCAAAGCAAAATTCAGGAGTAAAAGATTAATATTAGTATTGCTAAAGTTGTGATGGATTGTAGCTAATAAAGTTATATATGTAATGTGAATAATAAGATCACACTAATCATCATTAATTATAATTGATAAGTTTACGTGCAAAACAACGTTATTAGGAATTACCAGCGTTGCTAAAAATTAGCAGTGCTAATTGAAAATGAGCATTGCTGATAAGTTTTTTAAAAATCATGATAAATTAATATGTAGTAAAAAACCACTAGAAGTATAATATATGAAAATAATATATAAATGTAATATAAAAATGTGATCTATAAATGTAATATATATTAAATATAATAATGTATAATATATAATATATAATGTATGATATATAATGTATAATATATAGTGTATAATATATAATATACAGTGTATAATATATAATGTATAGTGTGTAATATATAATGTATAGTGTGTAATATATAATGTACAGTATTTAATATAAAAGCAAATATATAAAAAAAATTATTATTTTTTCCAAAAAGCCCTAAAATTCCTAAAATGAAATTTAAAAATATTTCGAAAATACAACTGAAAACCCACCTGAAATCGATGATAAATAAGACGATAATTAAAAAAAAAATCAAATTTTCCATTATTTATGCAAATTCTTTCGGAGATTGAACTGAAGCAAACCTGTCCCCCCCAGGGCTCGGCGTGGATCGGCATCATCGGCCCCGACGACGCGGTGCTGACGACGTACAACGTGTCGGCCGGGCAGGTGGTTTTCTTCCCCCGCAACACCGTGCACTGGGTGAAGAACGTGGGGGACCAGGACTGCCTCTTCCTGCTCTTCTTCAGCACCCACCGCGAGCTGCTCACCCTCGACGTCGATGACGCCTTCTTCGGGACCCCCGAGGACGTGCTGGCCAGGGCGCTGCAGGTGGGGCAGTGCAGGTGGAGTCGGGGTTGGGGTGGGTTTGCAGGTGGATCAGGGGGTGGAGATGGATGGTGAGTTGGGATGGGTTTGGAGGTGGATGATGGTTTGGAGGTGGATCCTGCATTGGGATGGGTTTGGAGGTGGATGATGCTTTGGAGGTGGATGATGCTTTGGAGGTGGATGATGCTTTGGAGGTGGGTGGTGAACTGAGATGGGTTTGGAGGTGGATGATTGTTTGGAGGTGGATGATGGTTTGGAGGTGGATTCTGGATTGGGATGGGTTTGCAGGTGGATGATGAACCAGGATGGGTTTGCAGGTGGATGAGGGTTTGGAGGTGGATGAGGGTTTGGAGGTGGATGATGCTTTGGAGGTGGATGATGGGGTGGAGGTGGGTGGTGAACTGAGATGGGTTTGGAGGTGGATGATTGTTTGGAGGTGGATCCTGGATTGGGGTGGGTTTGCAGGTGGATGATGGGGTGGAGGTGGATCCTGGATTGGGATGGGTTTGCAGGTGGATGATTGTTTGGAGGTGGATCATGAACTGAGATGGGTTTGCAGGTGGATGATGGGGTGGAGGTGGATCCTAGGTTGGGATGGGTTTGCAGGTGGATGATGCTTTGGAGGTGGATGATGAACCAGGATGGGTTTGCAGGTGGATGAGGGTTTGGAGGTGGATGATGAAGCAGGATGGGTTTGCAGGTGGATGATGCTTGGAGGTGGATGATGAACCAGGATGGGTTTGCAGGTGGATGATGCTTTGGAGGTGGATGATGAACCAGGATGGGTTTGCAGGTGGATGAGGGTTTGGAGGTGAATGATGGGTTAGGATGGGTTTGCAGGTGGATGATGGTTTGGAGGTGGATGATGCTTTGGAGGTGGATGATGGTTTGGAGGTGGATCGTGAGTTGGGTTGGGTTTAATCCCTGTGGGTTAGGATGGGTTTGCAGGTGGATGATGGTTTGGAGGTGGATTCTGGATTGGGAGGGGTTTGGAGATGAATGATGGTTAGGAGGTGGGTTGTGAACTGGGATGGGTTTGGAGGTGGATGATGGTTTGGAGGTGGATCCTGGATTGGGATGGGTTTGGTCATTCCAAACACCTCCCACTTGTTTGGAGCTCCAGGTGGCTCCAAACCTTGAAAGCTGGGATAGTGGGATCAGCCAGGGATGGGATTGGAGTGGTGGGATCAGCCAGGGATGGGATTGCAGGTGGATGATGGGTTGGGATGGGCCTGGAGGTGGATGATGGATTGCAGGTGGATGATGGATTGGGATGGGTTTATTCCCTCCCACAAGTCCAGGTGGCTCCAAACTTTGAAGATCAGGATTGTGGGATCCCCCAGTGCCAGGATTGGATCTGTATCCCAGATTTCACCTGGATCTCACCTCCCACATCCCGTTTTTCCCCCCCCCCCAGCCCGAGGGCGGCGTGAATTTCATCCGAACATTCCAGAAACAATCAGAAGACCAGGCCATCAACCTGCCCCCCAACCTGGAGCAGCTGGTCCACAACGCCACCTACACCCAATCTCCCGATCACATGGTCTGGCAGTTCTTCTACGACCTCAAAGGTGGGAATTCCGGGAATGGGGAGGGAAATTGGGATTGGATGTTCCCAGGGTTTAGGAGGGAGCTGGCACTGAATATTCCCAATATTTAGGAGCCATCTAGGACTGGATATTCCCAGTGTTTAGGAGGGATTTGGGATTGAATATTCCCAAGATTTAGGAGCCATCTAGGACTGGATATTCCCAGTGTTTAGGAGGGATTTGGGACTGGATATTCCCAATATTTAGGAGCCATCTAGGACTGGATATTCCCAGTGTTTAGGAGGGATTTGGGACTGGATATTCCCAATATTTAGGAGCCATCTAGGACTGGATATTCCCAGTGTTTAGGAGGGATTTGGGATTGAATATTCCCAAGATTTAGGAGCCATCTAGGACTGGATATTCCCAGTGTTTAGGAGGGATTTGGGACTGGATATTCCCAATATTTAGGAGCCATCTAGGACTGGATATTCCCAGTGTTTAGGAGGGATTTGGGATTGAAAATTCCCAAGGTTTAGGAGCCATCTAGGACTGGATATTCCCAGTGTTTAGGAGGGATTTGGGACTGGATATTCCCAATATTTAGGAGCCATCTAGGACTGGATATTCCCAGTGTTTAGGAATGATCTGGGACTGAATATTCCCAATATTTAGGAGCCATCTAGGACTGGATATTCCCAGTGTTTAGGAGGGATTTGGGATTGAAAATTCCCAAGGTTTAGGAGCCATCTAGGACTGGATATTCCCAGTGTTTAGGAGGGAGCTGGCACTGAATATTCCCAATATTTAGGAGCCATCTAGGACTGGATATTCCCAGTGTTTAGGAGGGATTTGGGATTGAATATTCCCAATATTTAGGAGCCATCTAGGACTGAATATTCCCAGTGTTTAGGAAGGATCTGAGCCCGAATATTCCCAAAATTCCCACCATCTCCAGGCTGGCTTCCCCTCCTCAAGCCACACCCCCCATCCCTCCCAAATTAACCCCAAACTCCGGGATAACCCCCTCAATTCCCAACTCCTCCTCCTCTTTTTTTTTCCAAAGTTTCCCAAGCTCATCCCAACTTTTTTTTTTCCACAGGCTCCCAGGAATTCCCATTCCCAGGAGGAATCTTCCAGTGGGCTCGTTATCGCCTCAACGGCACCGGCCTCACCCCCAACCAGCAGATCTTCAGCGAGTCCCTCCACAAGGTAACGATCCCACCGGGAATTCCCAGCTAATTAACCAATTCCAAGAGCTTTTCCATGGATTTTGGGATGTTGTTTTCCAGCATGAGAACACCCTGACCTTGGCCACGCTACGGATTTTCGGGAATAGCTTGGGAAGGCCCCACTTTCACTTCAACGCCCACGAGATGGGATACGTGCTCAGCGGCTGTGGCCAGGTGGGATCGGAATTCCAGGGGGGAAAATGTGGGAATGAGGGGTTGGGAAGAGGGGAGGGAGGGTTGGGAAGGAGGGGAGAGCGGCTGGTCCAGGATTGGGGGTGTTGGGATGGGAGATTGGGGATATTCCAGTCCTGGATTGGGAATATTCCAATGGTAGATTGGGGATATCCCAGTCCTGGATTGGGAATATTCCAATGGTAGATTGGGGATATCCCAGTCCTGGATTGGGGATATCCCAGTCCTGGATTGGGGATATCCCAGTCCTGGATTGGGGATATTCCAATGGTAGATTGGGGATATCCCAGTCCTGGATTGGGGATATTCCAATGGTAGATTGGGGATATCCCAGTCCTGGATTGGGGATATTCCAATGGTAGATTGGGGATATCCCAGTCCTGGATTGGGAATATTCCAATGGTAGATTGGGGATATCCCAGTCCTGGATTGGGGATATTCCAATGGTAGATTGGGGATATCCCAGTCCTGGATTGGGGATATCCCAGTCCTGGATTGGGAATATTCCAATGGTAGATTGGGGATATCCCAGTCCTGGATTGGGGATATTCCAATGGTAGATTGGGGATATCCCAGTCCTGGATTGGGGATATTCCAATGGTAGATTGGGGATATCCCAGTCCTGGATTGGGGATATCCCAGTCCTGGATTGGGAATATTCCAATCCCTGACTGGGAATATTCAGACCTCACATTGGGAATATTCCAATCCCACACTGGGAATATTCCAATCCCACACTGGGAATATTCCAATCCCACCCTGGGAATATTCCAGTCCCACACTGGGAATATTCCAGTCCCACACTGGGAATATTCCAATCCCACACTGGGAATATTCCAATCCCACCCTGGGAATATTCCAGTCCCACACTGGGAATATTCCAGTCCCACACTGGGAATATTCCAATCCCACACTGGGAATATTCCAATCCCACACTGGGAATATTCAAACCCCACATTGGGAATATTCAGACCTCACATTGGGAATATTCAGACCTCACATTGGGAATATTCCAATCCCACACTGGGAATATTCCAATGCCAGACTGGGAATCCCCACACCCCGTATTTGGAATATTCCAATCCCACATTGGGAATATTCAGACCCCACATTGGGAATATTCCAATCCCACCCTGGGAATATTCCAATGCCAGACTGGGAATCCCCAGACCCCATATTTGGAATATTCCAATCCCTGACTGGGAATATTCAGACTTCACACTGGGAATATTCCAATCCCACACTGGGAATATTCAGACCCCACTGGGAATATCCAAACCCCACACTGGGAATCCCCAAATCCCACCCTGGGAATGTTCAAACCCCACCCTGGGAATCCCAAACTCCCAGACCGGGAATCTCCAACTCCCAGAATTGGAATCCCCAAATCTCACCCTGGGAATCTCCAACCCCACCCTGGGAATATTCCCCTCCCAATTTCCCAAATCCCCCGTGGGAAGCTCCCATATCCACTCAAGAATTCCATGTTTTCCCCCCCCTCAGGCCGGAGTGATCCTGTCGGGCACCACTTCCACCTTTCCCATCGGCATCGGGGACCTGCTGTTCTTCCCGGTGGGAACGCAGCACTTCCTGCTCAGCACCTGCCAGGAGGACCTGGTGGTGCTGCTGGCCTACAGCACCAACAGCCAGGTGGGAATTCCCGGGAAAAACCGGGAATGCTGAGCCTGGAGAGAGATTGGGGGGGGAATCCTGTGGGAAATGAGCCTGGGGGGAATCCTGATGGGCCTGGAGGGATCTGCAGGGGGTTCATCCCATGGGAAACGGTCCTGGATCCCCCATGGATGTTGTGGGGTGGGTGTGACACCCGTGGGTGACAGGAAGGTGTCTGTGGGGTGTGTGACACCCGTGGAGTCTGTGGGGTGTGTGTGTCACCTGTGGGGTGTGTGTGTCACCTGTGGGGTCTGTGGGGTCTGTGTGACACCTGTGGGGTCTGTGTGACACCTGTGGGGTCTGTGGGGTGTGTGTGTCACCTGTGGGGTGTGTGTGTCACCTGTGGGGTCTGTGTGACACCTGTGGGGTCTGTGGGGTCTGTGTGACACCTGTGGGGTGTGTGTGTCACCTGTGGGGTCTGTGTGTCACCTGTGGGGTCTGTGTGACACCTGTGGGGTCTGTGTGACACCTGTGGGGTCTGTGTGACACCTGTGGGGTCTGTGTGACACCTGTGGGGTGTGTGTGACACCTGTGGGGTGTGTGTGACACCTGTGGGGTCTGTGTGTCACCTGTGGGGTGTGTGTGTCACCTGTGGGGTGTGTGTGACACCTGTGGGGTGTGTGTGACACCTGTGGGGTCTGTGTGTCACCTGTGGGGTGTGTGTGTCACCTGTGGGGTCTGTGTGACACCTGTGGGGTGTGTGTGTCACCTGTGGGGTGTGTGTGTCACCTGTGGGGTGTGTGTGACACCTGTGGGGTCTGTGTGTCACCTGTGGGGTCTGTGTGACACCTGTGGGGTCTGTGGGGTCTGTGTGACACCTGTGGGGTCTGTGTGACACCTGTGGGGTCTGTGGGGTCTGTGTGTCACCTGTGGGGTCTGTGGGGTCTGTGTGTCACCTGTGGGGTCTGTGTGTCACCTGTGGGGTCTGTGGGGTCTGTGTGTCACCTGTGGGGTCTGTGTGTCACCTGTGGGGTCTGTGGGGTGTGTGTGACACCTGTGGGGTCTGTGGGGTGTGTGTGTCACCTGTGGGGTCTGTGGGGTCTGTGTGTCACCTGTGGGGTCTGTGGGGTCTGTGTGTCACCTGTGGGGTCTGTGGGGTCTGTGTGTCACCTGTGGGGTCTGTGGGGTCTGTGTGACACCTGTGGGGTGTGTGTGTCACCTGTGGGGTCTGTGGGGTGTGTGTGACACCTGTGGGGTGTGTGTGACACCTGTGGGGTCTGTGGGGTGTGTGTGACACCTGTGGGGTCTGTGTGACACCTGTGGGGTCTGTGTGACACCTGTGGGGTCTGTGGGGTGTGTGTGACACCTGTGGGGTCTGTGGGGTGTGTGTGACACCTGTGGGGTCTGTGTGACACCTGTGGGGTCCGTGGGGTGTGTGTGACACCCGTGGAGTCTGTGGGGGGTGTGTGACACCTGTGGGGTCTGTGGGGTGTGTGTGACACCCGTGGGTGACAGGAAGGTGTCTGTGGGGTGTGTGACACCCGTGGAGTCTGTGGGGGGTGTGTGACACCTCTGGGGTGTGTGTGTCACCTGTGGGGTCTGTGTGTCACCTGTGGGGTCTGTGGGGTGTGTGTGACACCCGTGGGTGACAGGAAGGTGTCTGTGGGGTGTGTGACACCTGTGGGGTCTGTGGGGTCTGTGTGTCACCTGTGGGGTGTGTGTGACACCTGTGGGGTCTGTGGGGTCTGTGTGTCACCTGTGGGGTGTGTGTGACACCTGTGGGGTCTGTGGGGTGTGTGTGTCACCTGTGGGGTGTGTGTGTCACCTGTGGGGTCTGTGGGGTCTGTGTGTCACCTGTGGGGTGTGTGTGTCACCTGTGGGGTCTGTGGGGTGTGTGTGTCACCTGTGGGGTCTGTGGGGTGTGTGTGACACCTGTGGGGTCTGTGTGACACCTGTGGGGTCTGTGTGACACCTGTGGGGTCTGTGGGGTGTGTGTGACACCTGTGGGGTCTGTGGGGTCTGTGTGTCACCTGTGGGGTGTGTGTGACACCTGTGGGGTCTGTGGGGTGTGTGTGTCACCTGTGGGGTCCGTGGGGTGTGTGTGACACCTGTGGGGTCTGTGGGGTGTGTGTGACACCTGTGGGGTCTGTGTGACACCTGTGGGGTCTGTGGGGTGTGTGTGACACCTGTGGGGTCTGTGGGGTGTGTGTGACACCTGTGGGGTCCGTGGGGTGTGTGTGACACCCGTGGGCTCTCAGTGACCCCCGTGGGTGACCCGGCTTTGTCCTCATTCCCAGCTGGAAACCCTTGGGATGCGGCGCTACTTCCACGGCACGGCCGATCACATCCTGGCCCAGCTGTTCTTCAAGGAGCAGTCGGAATTCCAGAAATTCCCAAAGGATCCTCAGTGATGCAGGAACAGCCGGAGGAGCCGCCCGTTATCCCGGGAAAAAAAAAACCCTTGGGATTTTGGGATTTTGGGATGGGGAAAAGGGGGGAGGGAGGGAGGGACGGGGCGGGAAAATGAGTTATTTTTGTACGTTTGTATCCCGGGTTATTTATGGAATTCCCACGGGTTGGGAAAATAAAGAAAATATATGGAATGTGTGGGATGGAGTGTCTGGAATTTGAGGGGGAATGGCGGGATTTGGGAGCAGGGGATGGGTTGGGATTTCCTGGGTGTTCCTGGGAATGGAATCCTGGCTTTTCCTGGGAAAAGGGTCCCTGGATCCCTTTGGGAAGGGATTCCCTGGGTGCTCCCGGGAATGGGATCTCGGGAATGGGGTCCCTGGATGTTCCCACGGAAGGGGATCCCGGGATTTTTAACTTTCCCGGCGATTCAACCCCCGCGGGGATTGACAGAGAGAGCAGCCAATGGGAGGGCGAGGGGGGCGGGGCGAGCAGAGCAGCGACCAATCAGATTTATTGTCCCGTGGGAGGGGCCACCCACGTGTCCCGCGTGGGGATCTGTTGTGACATCGTAAGGAGGGGGATTGGATAATTCCACCATCAGAGGGCAGCGGGACACAGCTCGAGGGGCAAAGAAAGGCACAGAAACAATAAAAGCAGCAAATGCAAATAAATAAATAAATCAAAGCAGTAAATGCAAATAAAGAAATCAAAGCAAGAAATGCAAATAAATAAATCAAAGCAAGAAATGCAAATAAATAAATCAAAGCAAGAAATGCAAATAAATAAATCAAAGCAAGAAATGCAAATAAATAAAGCAGTAAATGCTCGTGGTGGGAGGAGAAATTAATCATCCAAAATCAAGATGTTTTTAGGGCAGAGATGGGAAAAAATGTAAAGATGAACAACAAGCACTGCCCTGTGGTTGCAGTCTTAATTGATATATAATATTATAATTAATGTTATTAATAATTGCATAATAGTTAATAAGAGATAATAATAATTCAATTGTCGATGCTACAGGTGGGCTTTGCAAGTGCAGCACAACGGGGGCACAACCAAACTCTGCCTCGCGTTGGTAAATGCCACTTTTTCTTTTTTTTTTTTTGATTAAACAAAATTAAACGATTTGCTGACGCGCCGTTAATGCCGAAGAGCTCGGGTGGACACAGTTAATAATCAGCAGAGCGCACCGGCCAGGCTTTGAAAGCATTTAATTTTCGCTGAAGTGCTGCTTGTCTCCAATTATAACTCGCTACCGGTGATGATTTCAATCTGCCCGCTCTTTGCTCCTCAAAGCCGTGAATGCCCCTTTCGCTTGGTAAATTCAACTTAAATGGGGGATTTTTGAATGAGTAGAAAGGCATTAATGAGGTAATTTCATTATGGAGGCTCAGCCAAGCTCGATGTGAAAACAAGGGGAGGTAAATGGAGAGGAAATTAGGGTTCCTTCCACACTAATTAACGGTTTGGAGGTGGGGGGGGCATTGAGAATTAACTGCTCCAAAGAACTGCGCTGGTTGGAAAAAAAAAAAAAATCAAATCAAATACATTGTTGCCCCCGTCGCGTAATTAGGACAAGCAGAACACTTAATGAGGATAAAAGGCAGCCTTTTAACTCGGGCTGAAAACAAGCCCTTTGTGCGGGCCCGAAGTTGAAGGAATCGCAACAATATCGGCTTGTTGAGCTCCTTGTGTCGGTGGAGCTGTAAACAGGTAGCTCTGAATGAGGGGCTCTGAGATTCTTGGGAGGCCCGGCTTCCCAGAAAAAAAAAATAAAATAAATAACATTAAAAAGGGGTTTAAATGCGGCCAGAAAGAAGGAAAAAGGTGAATAGAGCCAGCGCGGTGAATGCTGAGCGCTGTCTTAAGTGATTACACCATGTTGTGCCACCGCCTCTCATTGAGTTATCTTTACACGGCTTTTGTCCGCTCTAATTGACGCTGATGAGGTGCTAATTGGTTGCTTTTTTAAAACAAAACGAAACAAAAAAAGCGCTGCTTAAGCGCTGGCAAACAGAGGGAGACAGCGTGAGGGGAGTTAATGAGGGCTTAGGAAAAAAAAAAACACACAAAAAAATTCACCAAACCCACCCAACTTACCTGACAAACGCCAGACCGAAGCAATTTGTATTTCATTCGCGTGCCGTTTCACGAGTGGGCTGATGGCGGCTCCCGCGTGGCCAAACCGATTCGGAACTCCTCCAGCACCGACAGTTTTCTGACTCCTAAAAGGGAGCACAAAAAGCAGCGGGTTGATTGCTGATGGCACTGAAATAATTCAGGCTGTAAATACCCACCTTAAACACGGTTAGGAAAAAATCAACAAAGTTCCAAACAGCTCCTAGGGGGCCGTGTTTATGCTTGGTAAATAGTATTAGGATATGTGTTTATTATGCTCGGTAAATTGTATCGGGGTCTGTGTTTATTGCTTGGTAAATTGTATCGGGGGCTGTGTTTATTGCTCGGTAAATTGTAGCTTTATTCACATTCTAAAGGGGATTTTGTCTGGGTTTTGTTTGGGTTGTCATGAAAACCAGGGAGGAAAAAAAAAAAAAAGTTACAACTTGTTCCTCCAGAGTTTTCCCAGAGAAAAAGGGGAGTCCGAAAAGATGGAAAGTTGAAAAAAAAAAAAAAAATGTTTGTTTTGGTTTGTTCTGCGATTTGCAAACGTTCCTTTGCAGATGGGGATGATGATGATGATGTTCAGGAGGGTTTGGGAGGCCCGGCTGCCGCTCCATCAGCTGCCGCTTGGGAGCACCCGCAGCCCGCAGATGGATCAGACGTCAGCAGAGGCTGCTGCCGAGGTGCTGCCGGGTTTGCAGGTGGAAATCCTACCTTGTCCTGCACTTTAGCGGAGCAGATGGCACGTGGCGAGGGCAAATTGACGTCTGTAAATAGCGATGCCCGTGCTGGAGCAGAAGCATCTTTTGGGGGTTGGCGGGAGTCGATGCTGGAAAGCATTTGCATCAAACTGCAATCATTTACAAAGTCCAGAGCTTGCCGAAGAACACACCCTTTCCATTCCCCACAACAATAATAATTTACGGTGCTTTTCAGCGTGCTAAGCCCTCTGTGACGTCACCCCCAGGTAGCGAGTGCCCCCCGAGAGGCACCGCGGGCTGACGCAAACATCAGCAGCCAGCCGCCAAATCCCTGCGTGAGGACTGCGCGGTTCTGATTGCCGAGCGTCATTGTTTTGGACTCCTCGTGACCCCGCGGTGCCGTAACCTTTGTCTGCGCGGTATTTACGGCCGCAAGCGGGCTGTTTTCTATCAGCAAATCATTAAAGGGCAATGCGATTGTTGCAAGGCGGGTTTGGGTTTTTTTTTCAGCCCCGTTCCCAGTTCATTAAGTGCCTGACCTCAGCATTAACACCCCCCCTCCGCTCGGCGTTGCCTTGGAAACAAAGCTTCCTGTGCCGTAATCCAAGCTCCTCCAGCTCCTGATCCTACATGTGACCCTTTAATTACTCGCTAAATTAGAACGGTTTGGCGAGAATCACCGGAGGAGGTTAATGTGTTCTCCCGGAGCTGGTCAAGCCGAGATGACACTGAAATTCGCCGGGAATTCAAATTCCCTGATCCCTGAAGGCGTCTCTTTGAGGGGGAAGATGAACTTTCCCAATGGGAGGCAGCGTGCCGTGCTAATGCTGCTGTCACTCACTTTCCTCGCCCCGCTTGGCCCGCCGCAGCTTAATCCACCAGGAACAATGCGGCGAGTAAATATCAGGTTGATTAATTACGGGGCGAGATTCAGTAACCACTTGTCTGGTGTAATTAACGTTGTAATTGGAATTAAGCAAGGACCGGCAGGAGGAACGTGGGAGAATCCTCGAGGGAAATTGAAGAAAATAAAAGCTGGGGTGAAAATAGTCACTGTCTCTTATAAATTGGGGTGAGTTTGAAGCGATTCTTTAATCAAAAAAATGCTGATTTTGGAGGTCCTGCCCGACCTTAAGGATTTTATTTCTCTAAAGAAAAATTATCACGTTCAGATGTCTCGGGTTGGTTTGTTGCTTACAAAATACACCTTCCCTTCACCAACCTGGTAAATAGAAACCAGGAGAAAAGATGGATATCTGTAGAGACACTCTAAAAAACCTTTGTGTAGCCAAAAAAAAGAGACTGTACTTTTATTTGTAGGGTTTTCCTTTCCTCCCTGCTGAAGTGGGGGGGGGGCGTGCCCTTTTAAAAAAAGAATTTAATCTCTCCTGAACGCCTCCCAGATCATCCTCTTCTTCCTCTGAACCTACTTACCCAGTCTTAAATTGCTCGGACTGGCAGATTAAGCGAGAGGAAGAGGAGGGATGGCAGAATCGAAGGTGGAACAAAACACAAGGGTTTAAAAAAAATGAAAAAGAAAAAAAAATACTGTTTTCTAAAGGAAGTTGTAACTGCTGGTTTGGTTGTCAGTTGAAGCATCTGTGTTTCTCACCTTTATGAGCCTCTCGGGGCAGTGTCGGCGTCATCACCATCAGCACCCGGGGTTTGCTTTGCTCACGTCCGTGGAAGGGTGTGAGTGGAGTGTTGGTTTTTCCCTGTGGGATTTCGTGACTATTCTGAAAAACGGATTGAAAAAGAGTCTGTGTGAGTGGAGTCTACAGTAAGAAAGTAACACTGAGGGGAAGGAAGAGATGGTTTAACCTTCAGACACTGGTAATCCACGCGAGAGGGGGACAGGGACAGGGACAGGGACAGGGGCAGGGACAGGGACAGGGACAGGGACAGGGACAGGGACAGGGACAGGGGCAGGGACAGGGACAGGGACAGGGGTAGGGACAGGGGCAGGGGCAGGGGCAGGGACAGGGACAGGGACAGGGGCAGGGACAGGGACAGGGACAGGGACAGGGACAGGGGCAGGGACAGGGACAGGGGCAGGGACAGGGACAGGGACAGGGACAGGGACAGGGACAGGGGCAGGGACAGGGGCAGGGACAGGGACAGGGACAGGGACAGGGCCACACCACCCCCCTGGCAGTTCCTCCGCACTCGGAGGGTGCTCGAAAACACCGGTAGGAACAGGGATCGGGATCGGGATGGGGACCCTGCCGTGCCCCGGGGGTGTGAGGGGAGGAGCCCAGCCCGGCCCAGCCCAGCCCAGCCCGGCCCAGCCCAGCCCAGGCCCAGCCCAGCCCAGCCCAGGCCCAGCCCAGCCCAGCCCAGGCCCAGCCCAGCCCAGCCCAGCCCAGCCCAGCCCAGCCCAGGCCCAGCCCAGCCCAGGCCCAGCCCAGCCCAGCCCAGCCCAGCCCAGGCCCAGCCCAGGCCCAGCCCAGCCCAGCCCAGCCCAGCCCAGCCCAGGCCCAGCCCAGCCCAGCCCAGGCCCAGCCCAGCCCAGGCCCAGCCCAGGCCCAGCCCAGCCCAGGCCCAGCCCAGCCCAGCCCAGCCCAGGCCCAGCCCAGGCCCAGCCCAGCCCAGCCCAGGCCCAGCCCAGGCCCGGCCCTCAGCGACGCCCTCACCCCGCCCCTTCACCCCGGCCTCTCCCACCGAACCGTCAGTCACATGGATCCCTGCCACGGAACTCTCACACCGATCCCTCGCACCGAACCCCTCACACCGAACCCTCCCATGGAACCCTCATACCGAACCCCCTCATACCGAACCCCCTCACACCGAACCCCCTCACACCGAACCCCCTCACATCGAACCCCCTCACACCGAACCCTCCCATGGAACCCTCACACCGAACCCCCTCCCACCGAACCCCCTCACACCGAACCCCCTCACACCGAACCCCTCACATCGAACCCTCCCACGGAACCCTCCCACCGAACCGTCACATGGAACCCTCACACCGAACCCCCTCATACCGATCCCTCGCACCGCCCCTCGCGCCGCCCCCTCACACCGAGCGCTCGCGCCGCCCCCTCACACCGGACCTTCAATACCGAACCCCCTTACACCGAACCTTCAGCACCGAACCCCCTTACACCGAACCTTCAGCACCGAACCCCCTCACACCGAACCTTCAGCACCGAACCCCCTTACACCGAACCTTCAGCACCGAACCCCCTTACACCGAACCTTCAACACCGAACCCCCTTACATCAAACCTTCAACACCGAACCCCCTCATACCGAACCCTCCCACACCGATCCCTCGCACCGATCCCTCACACCGCATCCATCGCGCCGCCCCCTCCCACCGCCCCTCGCGCCGCCCCCTCACACCGAACCGCCTCACACCGAGCGCTCGCGCCGCCCCCCTCACACCGGACCTTCACAGCGAACCGCCTCAATACCGATCCCTCGCAGCGAATCCATCGCTCCGCCCCCTCACACCGGACCCCGTCACACCGAACCCCCTCACACCGGACCCCGTCACACCGAACCCCCTCATACCGACCCCGTCACACCGAACCCCCTCATACCGACCCCGTCACACCGAACCCCCTCATACCGACCCCCTCGTGCCGCCCCTCTCTCCTCACCTCTCACCGCCGCCGCTCGCGCCGCCCCCTCACGCCGAGCGCTCGCGCCGCCCCCTCACACCGAACCCCTCCCTTCGGCCACGCCCCCTCGCGCGCCCGCCCCCCTCTCTCGGCCAATCAGGAGGCGCCCCGCTGGCCGTGCCCGGCGTCCCGCACGGCCCAAGATGGCGGCGCGGTTCCCTCAGCTCTCCTTTCTGCCGCTCCTGCTCTCCCTCTCCCTGCCGGCCCTCGCCACCCCTCAGGAGGCTCCGCATCGCCGCTTCGAGTACAAATACAGCTTCAAAGGGCCGCACCTGGTGCAGGCGGATGGCACCGTGCCCTTCTGGGTGCACACGGGCAGTAAGTGGCGTGGCGTGGCGAGGGCCGGGGGGATCGCTGGGGGTTGGCCCGGCCCGGCGGGCCGTGAGGAGGGGACACTGAGGTGGCACTGCCGGCTCCCCGGGGAGAAAATCGGAGAAAAGCGCGAAAGAAAAAGTCTGTCATAGCAAATGCGATTTTATTGAGCGTTCGTACATCTGTGCGTTGCGCGCGGTACGGGTTGAGGGTGTCCAGTTCTTCTTAAGTGCCCCCCCCTTGTAAATGGGATTGATTCCTTCTGGTTTCTCAGCGGTAAATTCTGCTGTGCTTTTGGTGTTTTGATAGACTTTAATTTAGTTAATATTGCTTAATTCATAAGTGTAAATTTTTTTACTCTGGGCTGCGGGTGACACGAAGGAAATGGTCAATAGATGAGCTCTTTTTTCCCCGGTTTTTAAATCGAAATTACCCACACAGATGTCATTAACGCGAGTGAATGAATACCTTTCCAAATGTTCTTTTACACTCCGCACTCTCAAACCTCTCCTTCGAAAAGTTCACCTCAAAAGTTCCTTTGAAAACCCCCCTCTAGTTGAGCAGACCAGAAAACCCTCTGAGTCGGGAAGGTGTGTTAATTATGCAGATAATTGACGACGTTTCGTCTCCTTCGCAGATGCCATCCCGAGCGCCGATCAGATCCGCATCACCACCTCCCTCAAGAGCCAGAAGGGCTCGGTGTGGACCAAGAACAAGGCGCTCTTCGAGCACTGGGAGGTGGAGGTGACGTTCCGAGTGACGGGGAGAGGCCGCATCGGAGCCGACGGATTGGTACGAACCGATTCGCCTCACCCCGAGAAACAATCAGTCACGCTCCGAAAATTAATCTGCGTTTACAACCCCAACAGGCAGTGTGGTTTACAGAGGAGCAAGGCCTGGAAGGGCCGGTTTTTGGGGCAGCTGACAAGTGGAACGGCGTGGGGGTCTTCTTTGATTCCTTCGACAACGATGGCAAGGTGAGTCGGAATTTACCTTCTGGTAAATTCACCAATTCACCACACTAGGATGGTGTTTTCCTGCTTTTCCTCCCCTTTCACTCCTGGGGGATAAAATAAAATAATTTCCTTTTACAGGACTTTTCCCCCTGGTTTTTTTTGGGCCCAAATCTGCAGCTGAAATTCCGTAGCAGATGGATCTGTTCATTTACCCTTTTTCTCTCCCCCTAGAAAAACAACCCCGGGGTGATTGTTGTTGGCAACAACGGGAAGCTCCTCTACGACCACCAGAAGTGAGTTTGTTGACAGTGTTATTGAGGGGGAGGGCAGAGAGATCCCCCCTTTCCTGCGTCCCGTGGTAAATTGGAAAATTTACCGCAACCTTTCTGTCGGAAAAGCCGTCGTGGCGTTGATGCTTTTCTGCTCCGGGCTGATGAATCCTAACGGGGTTTTTTTTTGTCCTCCAGTGATGGTGCCACCCAAGCCCTGGCCACCTGCCTGAGGGATTTCCGCAACAAGCCCTACCCCGTGCGGGTGAAGATAGCCTACTACCAAAAAACACTGACCGTAAGTGCCTGAAACACCAGAACCATTTACCTCGGAGCCTGAGGCCGCTGCAAACCCCAGGATTGAAATCTGCCACTCCAGGCTTCTCAGCTGCCAGGAAACAGCAGGGCTTTGAGGGTTGAAGCTGATAGAAAACCGCTGGTAGAAGAGAATCTGTCAGACTTGTTGTAATTTTCTGTAAATTGCTCCTGGTAAGGTGCAGGGTGAGTGGTGATGGCTGCAAAGCGTGTTTGGCTGCTGATTTCTGATAGCCAGGGGGCTCAGCCATCAACCACAGAGCTGTCATTTGGTAGGAGGGTAAACATAAATGCACTGAGGGAGGGTGGACCTTGCCCTGTGTCGTCATTAGCGAGATTGGCAATCTCTCCATTGACACTTCAGATCCCAAGGTCGCTCTCTTTTGGGATGGGCCTGCTCCCTGACCCCTCATCCCGTGCCTGAGTTCTGTGTGCTGTGTCCTCTTGGCTGATGGATAGAAGAGTAGAAATTTACCCGCTCTGGGCTCGGTAAATGGCCGCTGTTTGTCGCTGCAGGTGCTGGTCAACAACGGCTTCACCCCGGACAAAGACGATTACGAGCTGTGTGCCAAGGTGGAGGACATGCAGCTGCCAGCCCAAGGCTACTTTGGAATATCTGCAGCCACGGGGGGACTGGCAGGTGGTAAATGTTTCGATCTGTCACAAACAGGGCCAGCAGGAGAGGTTGGGTTTTTGATGATGTCATCGATCCCCTCCCCAAATCGCTGCTGGGCTCAGGCCTCTCCCAATTTACACTCTGTCCTGACACAGCCTCGTCCCCCTGGGAGAGCTCTGGGAGGGTGGAAAGGGAAGGATTTGGGATTTGGGATTTGGGATTTGGGACGTGACTTTTGTTTTCTTTGTCGATTGCAGATGACCACGACGTGCTGTCCTTCCTGACCTTCCAGCTGACCGAGCCTGGGAAGGAAGCAGTAAGCATTTTTAGGGATAATTACTGAAGTGTGTGATGGCATCTCCCTCCCTCTTTCGGGATTTTGGCCACCTGTTTTAAGCTGTGACGTCACCGATTGCAGGAAAATGAAATCTCCAGAAAATGAAATTTCCGGAAAATGAAATTTCTGGAAAATGAAATCTCAGGAAAATGAAATCTCAGGAAAATGAAATTGGTGCTGCTTTCTTTTGGGGTTATAATTAATATTTTAAAGAGCAACATTCTCCAAACAACCTCACCCCCCTCTCTCCCCTCTGTTAACATTTTCCAGCCACCGGCAGATGCGGAAATTCCTCAGAAAGATAAGGAAAAGTATCAGGAGGAATTCGAGCACTTCCAGCAAGAGCTGGACAAAAAGAAGGAGGAGTTTCAGAAGGAACACCCTGACGTGCAGGGACAGCCAGGTGAGTTGTTGGAGGTGGATTTTCGGTCCGGGGAAATGTTGTCGATCAGAATTAGGGCCTGATCTTATTCCCGAGCTCCCGCTTTTCATTTACGGCTCGCCGGTCGTTTCTTTGCTGACACAGCAAGTTCTTGTGCTCAGGGTTGGGTTGGAAACAAAGCAGGTGGCTGGAAAAGTGGGAATTCTGCATGGCACAGCTTTGAGAGTCTACCAGCAGCCAGTCCTTCCCCCTGCGGGTGGTAAATGAACGCGGCCGCGCCAGCGCCGCAATTTACCCATCCAAAACCCCCCCTTTATTTATTATGTTAATTATATTTATTATATGACTTTATTTATTATATTCTTACATTAAGTTGGGCCTGTTCTAAAGGCCCTGAGGGTTTGATTTTATCCTGAGGGTGGTTTGCAAACGCTGATTACAAACAGCAACAACCCCCTCAGCCATGGAGCCTTTGGGACTTTGTGATGTCACCGACACCTCCTTTTGAAATCTGCTTTTTTTCCTAAAAAGCAGCTGTTTTTAGCACTTTTTGAGTGTGGGGGGTAAGACTGATGCCAAGGGAGGTGATTTCGAGGGGGAAATGATGGCAGTGCAGCTCCTGAGGGGCGTAAATGGCGCTCCCTCCCCAGCGGATGATTTCGAGAGCGTCGGCGACCGCGAGCTGCGGCAGATCTTCGAGGGGCAGAACCGCATCCACCTGGAGATCAAGCAGCTCCACAGGCAGCTGGACATGATCTTGGACGAGCAGAGGAGGTACCTGACAGCAGTCAGCGAGGAGATGGCCAAAAGGGGAGCCGCTTTCCCCCCTCAGCAGGTAAATCAAACCATCGACGGCCTCGTTTTCGGGGTTGGGATCCATCTGCTTTTTTGGTGGGGTTTTTTTTGGTTGATCTTTTTTCCTCCCCCCAGCAGGGTGCCCAGCAAGAGGTCGAGACAGTGGTGAAAACTCAGGAAGAGCTGATTAAACAAGTAAATGAAATCAGGTAAATGCCTTCTGACCGTTAAGGCCGTGGTTTGATTTTTTTTTTTACCCCCTTTCAATCTTTTTCTCACTGGAAATTTCTGTGTCAATTCTCTCTGCACCTATTTAATTTCTCAATATAAAATAATTCTCTATCCCTCAGCTGGCTCAGCCCCCTAATTTACCTTTTTTTGGGGGGATTTTTAACATTTTAATCGTGAGATTTCGCTCTAACAGGTGAGTGTAAATTGCAGGTGCTGGAAGGGATCTGGGTAAATGCCTGGGTGCTTCTCTTGAGATGTTTTATTTACTCTGCCTCAGTCAGGAAAATCAAGTTGTGCCTTTTTTTTTTATCTCCTTTCTTACGATTTACCTAAGTAGGTCAATTGTTTTTTGTTTTTTGGTTTTTTTTTTAATAGAACGAAGATTAAAGTTCCTTCCATTTTCGTTTAATAATCTTGACCAATCTTTCCACCTCGCCGGTAAATTGGATTTTCTCCTTCCTTATCAGCTCAGACTTGGGCCTGAACATCATCTTAATATTTTGCCTCAGATTAAAAAAGGAAATGCTTGATTTGTGGCCAGCGAGCCATCGACAGCCCTGCTGTTGCTGGGACTTAGGGCCATTTCCTGGCAGGCCAAGGCGTGGGGATTTCTGCTTGCAGATGAATTTGGGGGTCGATGCGGTGGGAGATTTTAGGGGTTCAGGCTGGGGGTGCAGATTGCTGTTGGTGACAGAGATGCTGCTCCTGGGAGGGACAAGTGAGTGGTGATGGGAACACAAGCACCGTCAGCGTTTATTAACGTGGTGATAATCTCCCAGTGAGACTAAAATGCCCCTGGAAAGCACAGGTAAATATTAACATCAATCAGCAGCACAGTTTGGTGGGACAATGAACAGGTGGTGTTCCCAGTTCTCCCCGGTGAATTGTTGTCCCAGCCAGTTTGGGAGGTGGTTTTATTTTAGTGGACAACCTGTGCAGGTGGAAGGAGATGAATTTTCCAATTCCCTCCTGAACCAACTCGTTGGGACAAATCACTCTCATCTGCACCAAAATACCAAGTTTGAAGTAAATTAAAAAGGAATCCCCAAGACATTCTGCTTGTCAATTTTCTGGGAATAACCCAGAGCTTATACCCACCACGTGGTCAATAGTTTAGCCATCAAATAATCCTCTTTGCAGCCGGCACGGGAGGGGGAAATTATATCAACATATTGATTAGAGATTACTGGTGGTTGGTGTTTTATGTTCGCTCTCATAATTTACCCCAACAAAATTAGTTGTGGAGCCTCAACTTGGGATGGATTTCATCTTCCTTTGTTGTAGCAGCCAAATGAATTCCCAAGGAGGGCCATCTGAAGCCTTGTGATGATGCACGTGGGAAACGAGTAAATGAGTTGCTTGTACAAACAATAATCGTCCAACAAGCTTAAATCTTTTCTTATCCCTTGTTCTGATTTTCTTCTGTGGCTGCCTGGGCTTCTTTTGTCAATTTTCCACTTCCTTCAGATAAACCCTGCTCACCCCCCGAGCCCCAGAGAGGGGGATGTTTGGGGAGCAGATGGGTGCCGAGTGTTGGTGCAATTTACCCCTCGTTCCATTTACGGGGCGATTCCTCCCCGGTGATTCCTGCAGGCTGGCTGGGTGAAAATGCTCTTAAAATCAATTTACCCAGCGCTGAGAGGACTCCAGGGTGGGTGTTTGTGTGGTTTGTGTGGTGGCAGGAGCGCCGTGGCCGACGCGCTGCGATCCGCGGGCGGGGCCCACGAGGCCAATCAGCACTTCAGCGACATCAAGGACCACCTGCACCTGGTCAGGAGGGACATCGAGCACTTAGCCCAGCGCAACGTGGTAATTTGGGGGCTGGGGGTGTCGAATCCCCCTTGTTTTGGGGTTTTTTTGGCTGTCGATGATGCAATTTACGGGGCGGTGAATCCGTCATCGACGCGGCTGCACGAGCTGTGTGCTGATGGGAAGGGAGAATTTAATCAGGGGGGGAATTTGGGCAGGGGCTAATTAAGGTTTGGAAGTGGGACAGATGACCTAGGTGGCAATTCACTTGAGCGATCCCCCCGAATTATTATCAATTAATTATCAATTAATCTTCATTAATTTACCACATTGACGGTGGGGTTTTTTCTCTAATTCTTTCCCCAGAAATCAGATTGATGTGACAAACACAAAAGTGCAAAGGGAAAGATTTGGATTTCTTGCCCAGTGATGTCATTTTTTCCATCACTTTGCAAAGACTTTGGGGGGGTTTCTTTTTATTTTTTTTTAATTCCATTTTAATTTCATTCAATTAATTCCAATTTTAATTTAAATCTTTTGATGCTCAAACGTCACCCTGCTTGTTTTCCAGCCACCTGCTGAGAAACCAAAGTGCCCAGAGCTGCCACCTTTCCCCTCCTGTTTGTCCACGCTGCATTTCCTCATCTTCCTGGCGGTGCAGACGGTCTTGTTCATCGGTTACATCATGTACAAGTAAGCTAAAAATCAATCAACCATCATCCTCGGAGTTCATTCACATCCCACCAAAATCTGCTGTCATTTGGGGGGTTTTTTTGTTATTATTTTTAATTTTTTTTTGCTTGTTATTTGTCCCTACAAACCATTTACCCATCCTACAAACCACTTACCCATCCTACAAACCATTTACCCATCCTACAAACCACTTACCCATCCTACAAACCACTTACCCATCCTACAAACCATTTACCCATCCTACAAACCATTTACCCATCCTACAAACCATTTACCCATCCTACAAACCATTTACCCATCCTACAAACCACTTACCCATCCTACAAACCACTTACCCATCCTACAAACCACTTACCCATCCTACAAACCATTTACCCATCCTACAAACCACTTACCCATCCTACAAACCATTTACCCATCCTACAAACCATTTACCCATCCTACAAACCACTTACCCATCCTACAAACCACTTACCCATCCTACAAACCACTTACCCATCCTACAAACCATTTACCCATCCTACAAACCACTTACCCATCCTACAAACCACTTACCCATCCTACAAACCATTTACCCATCCTACAAACCACTTACCCATCCTACAAACCATTTACCCATCCTACAAACCACTTACCCATCCTACAAACCACTTACCCATCCTACAAACCATTTACCCATCCTACAAACCACTTACCCATCCTACAAACCACTTACCCATCCTACAAACCACTTACCCATCCTACAAACCATTTACCCATCCTACAAACCATTTACCCATCCTACAAACCACTTACCCATCCTACAAACCACTTACCCATCCTACAAACCACTTACCCATCCTACAAACCATTTACCCATCCTACAAACCATTTACCCATCCTACAAACCATTTACCCATCCTCCAAACCACTTACCCATCCTACAAACCATTTACCCATCCTACAAGTGCCCTGAACACTTTTCCCACGAGGTTTCATCCCTTGGCCACCTTGTCCTTTGACCTAAACCCTTTTGGGATGATTCTCCCTCTCCTCTCCCTCCTCCTCCCCCTCGTGACGTCATCGCCTTCGGATGAAATTCGGGAAGAGGCTGATGCTTCTCCCACTCACAACCAGCAGCAGGGAGCCCTTTTTGTGCTATGATTTTATATTAATTTCCTTAATTCTCTTCCTAATTAAATTGATAAAGAAGGGCCATCTTTTCACCCTCCAGGAAATGTAAATTCCCCCCGCTTTTGCGCTGTAAATACTTCCGTTCTCACCTGCAGCTTTGTTGGGTGTGTCTTCCAGGAGCCAACAGGAAGCAGCAGCCAAAAAGTTCTTTTGATGTTCCTCTCCTGTGTGTGTGTGGCCGGAGAATCCCCCCCGTTGTGGTGTAAATGAGGGAAACGCCGTAAATTGTCAATGACCGGATCCAAACGAGTTCCCATCGGCACGGTTGATGCTGAAGCTCCGAAGTTTTGGGGGAGGGGAAACTGCAGGGCCTCCCTCCCCTGGCTCTGTGTTCTCAGGCAGCTTTCTCCTCCATCCTCTGCTGGTTTTTGGGAGGAGGGGGTCGCAGATTGTTGGCTGATTGCTGATTGTTGGTGGATGATTTGGGGCAGGAAATCTGACACACCACTTAAAAAAAGCACCAAAATAAGGGAGGGGAAGAAAAGGCAAAACCCCTCCTATTTTCTGTATTTTTTACTCCCCCTCCTCCCCAAATTTATTATTTACCACGTGGATTTCAAAGGATGAGAAGGTTTGTGTTGATTAATTCCAACTCTTCACGAGTTACAATTTACGCTTTGTAAATTGTGGGGCTGATTTCTTCTCTCGGAGTTTCCAATCTATCTGTAATTTTTATTTGTCAATTTTCATTTGTAATTTATGATCTATGCAATGCCTGGGGTTTTTTTTTTTGGGGGGGGGGGGTTGTGCCACCTGCACATCAATTGACACAACGGGGGTGGAGCTTTGGAGCTTCACCGGTAAATTGGTAAATTGGAGAAGATTTAAGCGTGCTGATTGGAGAAACTGCTGCCTCAGGCTAACCTGGGTAAAGAAGGGGGGAAAAAAAACCCCTTCAGGATCAAACCCCAGAGTTTGTCCCTCCGGTTCTTTCCACACCAGCAACAACTTAAACAATTTACAGGTGCCTTGAGCCGTTCCAACCCCTCACTGTCCCCACTCAATCCACTTCCCTGCCCTTTCCTGAGTGGGAGCCGTGGCTGGTTTGTGATCCACGATGTCACAGCCAGGAGGAGGAGGCAGCCGGGACTCCCTGGGGGGGACAGCGGAGCCATCAGGCCGTAAATTGCGGACGATGAGCGGCGGATTGTCGGCAGCCGCGAGAGCAGCTGATCTGTGCCCACCAAACACGGCTGGGGCCCTTCCCAAAAAGTCCAACAAGGCACAACAATAACAGGTTGGGAACCGCCTGGCTCACGGTTTGTGGTTGCCCTGCCGTGGTTTGTAAATTGTTGTTTGAGGTAAACGGGACCTTTCTCGCCAATTTACCGGGGCTGGGTTTGATTTGCCGTCCCACCAGCTGACATTGCCACCCCTTTGTCCCCTGCCTGATGTCAATTGACCCTTGAGGAGTTCGGATAGGACCTTATTTGAATAAAGATGCATATTTTTAGTAAGCCTTTTGTTGTTGTTGTTGTTGTTGTTGTTGTTTTTTAATTCTTTAAAAATTTCATTTTTTTTCTCCAGGAAAGAAACAGGAAATTTCTTATTTGATCACCAACAACCCACGATTAGAGAGCACATCCCACCCCTTCTGCCTTTTTTTTTTAGTTGGTTGGTTGGGTTTTTAATAGCCTGCTTTAATTAGAAAGGCTGTAAATGGCAGATTAAAGCATTAAACCATCTGCAAATCCATCCATCGCCCAGTTCGCAGGGAAACCAGGAGAGGAACCATTCGGACAATCAGAATTCCAGATTTTTCCAGCAGGGCAAGTCCAAAATCCACACACCCTCCCCCCCCCAACCACCCAAAATTGTGGGAATAATAATAATAATAATTAATTAATAATAAATAATTAAATAATTAAAACCCCACTGTTGGGGTGTGAATGGAGGGAAAATCATTCCATGTCCTTTCTGCTCACTGGGATGAAATTTTGAGGGGTTAAAAAGGCTCAGGTTTGGGGATGAAATTTCGAGGGGGGGAAAGAAAAATCCGATTATTTTGATTTGATTTCGTTTTGGTTTCCAATCCCATCTCTTGTGTAAACACCCAAATATTTACGCCCTAATTATTTACACCCCTAACAGAGAAATATTGATATTAAACACATTAAATGATTGCACTCAGGACTATTAAATTATTGCACGTTATTAAATCATTAAATATAAATTATTAAATATGGAAATATTAAATTATTAGATATGGAATTATTAAATCATTACATTATTAAATCCAGAAATATTTACACCCAGCGGGGCCTCTCAGCCCCGAATTTTGACTCCTGACGGGTTGTGCTTGTGGAAATGATTTGATGTGCTTGCCAGTGAAAGTTTGGAGGCTGATGACGTCACGTTTATGGCTCGTGTGTAAAATGAGCTCAAAATAAGCTTTTTGTGAACCTCCAATTTATCGATCTGATGATTTTGTCGGTTGGGGGGGAGGAATAATCTGCCCCATCTGCCTGCAGATATTCAGGGGTTGACTCTTTAATCCAGATTATGGCTGCCGGAGCGCCGGTGGCATTTACCGCGCTCTTCCCTCCAGCTGACGGCGCGGCTGCTGCTGCTGCTGCCTCCCTCTCCTCTGGACTTGAGGTCGATTTGGGGAGATTAAAAAATGGCCTTTCTGATGAAAAGCATGCTGAGCAACCAGGTGAAGAATTTGGGGCTGGGGGGGGGAGGAGATGAAAGCAAAGAGGACTCCGCTCCTTCCGATCCGGCGGCGGCTGCGGGAATGACCCGCGAGGAGTATGAGGAGTATCAGAAGCAGATGGTGGAGGAGAAGTGAGTAGCGACTGATTTTTGGTCAATTGATCAAAAATCACCCCGGGGAAAGGTGAAAAATTCAGCTCTTCCCTGTTTTTTTTTTTTTTTTAATTTAATTTAGTTTAAATCTTTGCTAAAAAGGACGGATGAAAATAATAATGATTGAGCCGGTAAATTGTGGTAAATTGTTCTTTCTTTCCACTTGGGGTTGCTTTATCTGCAGGAATTGTCACCCAAGCTCTGTGCAGGGCAGGAGGAAATTCTCCAAAATATTCAATTCTCCAGAATCTTCAGTTCTCCAAAATATGAAATAATTCCCCAAAATGCAGCTGATTCCTCCTCCCGAAACTCCAGAGATTGTCAATAATTCACATTTCTTTTATCTGCATTTACCGTGCCGTGTTAGATGGGGGATAAAAAGCCAGGATGCTGATGAGCCACGAGATGGGGGAGGTTTCTCTAGGGCAGGGTTTTAATGGGGTTATTTAACCTGCAACCTGCAAAAAGGAAGGAGAATGAATTGCACCTCAGCTCTGGGTGTAAATGGAATCATTGCCACTTGCAGTGCTTAAAAAAATAAAAAGGGAAATAACTCGTGGGACTTGCAGGAGTTGGGATGAGGTGCGATTATAAATAAAACAACCTGCTTTTTAAAGCTGGGATTCATCTGCTCCCCTGCCGGTCAATTGCATAATGGTTGTGTAAATGGAAATCCCTCCCCCTGTAAGATGATTAGCGGTTAATGACCGATGGAATTGGAGGTGGCCAGCTCTGTTTTTAGCCATCAGTCATGAACCCTCTGAAGAAAAAGGTGTCAATTGCTCTGGAATAAAGCACAGATTGTTTGGTTTTGGAGAGGAAAATGCAAGAAGTCATTTTTGGGGAGCAGAGGAAAAGTCACTTTTGGTGACTTGCGAGTGGCTCTGATGGGACAAATTCACCCCCACACCCAAACCAGATCGATTTTCCAACAGAATTCCCATGAAAATGTTACTGTGGGGGTGGGAAATTAATTCCAGGCAGAGGTGGAAAGGTGGGTGTTATCCCAAGTCACCAAAAATCTTTTTTGGTAAATAAATTCACAGTTCAATTGACAATTTACGAGCAATTCTTAAACCCACTGACAACACTTTTATAAAATCACAAAGGAGCTTTTCCCACCCAGGGAAGCTTTGGGATCATTCCCACAGGAAATCCTGGCCGTGGTGGAACGGTGAATGGATCAGGAGAATTCACGGGTGACAAGGCCCTGGATTCCATCTGCACTCATCTGCACCGGCTGATTTTGGGAGCCGGGCACTTTCAGCCCAGGAAATTTTCTCGAAATGGCCCCTCCTGACTTTTATCCTGCCCCAAAAAGACCCCCTGCCCTTCTGGGTGGTGTTACCACCCCGAGTGCCGCGCCGACAGAAGGAATAAATGCGCTTTTTCTGATTGAAACGGCTCGTTCTTACAATTGACAGCAACAGTTAATGCAGATCCAAACTGCAGGCTGGGAATTCCTTAATTTACAGGGCTGGAGGGGGCTGTTCTGAGGACAGTTTTTTGTGCCTTTTTTTTTTTTTGTTTGGGTCACGTCCCACGACCCCGAGGAACAGATGATTTTTGCAGATGAGTTGTGCAGATGAGTTTTGCGGATGAGCGTCAATTTGTTGCAATTTACAGGATGGAAAGGGACGCGGCCTTCGCCCAGAAGAAAGCGGAGCGGGCCTGCCTGAGGGTTCACCTGCGGGAGAAGTACAGGCTGCCCAAGGTAAGGCCCCCAATTTACAAACCCATCAGCAGGGTGGAAAAAAAATCAATTCACATCAATTTACCCGCTAAAAAAGCACCAAGCGGGTGGTTTAGACTCTCTGTCACCTCCCACTGCCACGTGCCTCAGGTGACAGCTGAAATGGGGTAAATTGTATTCCACCTGCTCAAAAAAAACAAACACCATCTCGAGGGGGTGAGGTTTAATTACAGGGAGATTAATTATGCCCAAAAAAAAAAAAAAAAATTAAGCCCGAGATTTGAAAGTGGTTGATTGGATTGCGGGGCCTTAAAGCTCTAAACAGCAGCATTTTAATTAGCAGCCGGGGGGTAAATGATCGCCAGGCGTCCTTGTCCTTTCGGAGGTTGGACGGCGCTTTTCCATCGTCCCATCAGCAATTTCCACGTCCAGGAGGGGCCTGCTGGGAGATTGCAGCGCTCAGCTCTCACCTGAACATCAGCAGGAATTTCAGAGCACCTGGAGTGCTTTTTTTTGCAGCCTGAGGTGGCTCCAAACCCTGACTATTTACAGGTATCGATCAGCGGCACCCACTGGCAATGAAAGCATGAAATTCAGGAATAAGCACGAAATTGGGGATTAATTCAGGCCCCACTTTGCAGTGTAAAAATCTCAAGCTCTGCTGGGGCAGATTTCGAGGAGAAAGTAGCCCCTTAATGAACCTAATCCTATTAAGGGAGTTGTCAACTCCCATTCGTCATCAGAAAGATGGTTTTTAGCCGGGAGATGTTTGATCTGGGGGGCGACTTTCTTCGTCTGTCAATTTTTGTTGTAAATGAGATAAATCCAGGAATTAATGTTTTTGTTTCAAACTTTCTTACCCACTCACTCACTGCCTTTTTTTTCCTGAGGTGGGGAGGCACCTGCAGCGCTCGGGTGGCATCGACACCGGTAAATTGAGGATCATTTCCAGGGTAAATCAGGCACGAGGAGAGCGGTGACGCCGGGAGAAAAAAAGCCGGCGCTTGCTGATGAAAAGCTTAATTTAAAAAAAAATTAAAACGAAAAATTAAAATGAAATTAAAAGATTAATTAAAACCTATTTTTTTTTTCTATAAAGGAAAACTCTGCTGATTGGGATGATGATGTTTCTTGATCCGCCAGTTTTTCTCTAGAGCTGCTGTTTCACTGACCACCATTGACACCCAGTTTATTTAGAGCTGCTGTTTCATTGACCACCATTGACACCCAGTTTTGTTCTAGAGCTGCTGTTTCACTGACCACCATTGACACCCAGTTTATTTAGAGCTGCTGTTTCATTGACCACCATTGACACCCAGTTTTGTTCTAGAGCTGCTGTTTCACTGACCACCATTGACACCCAGTTTTTTTAGAGCTGCTGTTTCATTGACCACCACTGACACTGGCAGGGTTTTGGTGGACACCAAGGAGTGGGAATGGAATCAGAAGTGTTTCAGATGATTCCTAAAATGGCAAATGACACCGAGGGCTTCATTTTGACACTTTTGCTGAAGCCCTTCTAAAAAACCACAGGAGGCACTGACTGACAAATCTTGCAGATTGAGCCCCCCAATTCACAATTTACACACGGAAAGCTTCGACTGAATAATCTGCATTTTGGTTCTCCCTAAAAAAAATTAAAACCCAACCAAATGACCCCAAAAAAAGATCTTATTTCTATTTCCTGCTTTTTTTTTTGGTCTTTCAGAGCGAGCTGGACGAGAACCAAATCCAGATGGCGGGGGATGACGTGGGCCTGCCCGAAGATTTACAGAAGATGGTGGCTCAGGACCAGGAGGAGGAGGAGGACAAGGATTCCATCCTGGGCCAGCTGCAGAACATCCAGAACATGGACATGGACGCCATCAAAGAGAAGGCCCAGGCCACTTTCACTGAGATGAAACAGGCGGCCGAGCAGAAGTGTTCGGTGATGTAGGAGAGCCATCGACGGCACCGCTTCGGTGACGGCACCGCTTCGGTGACGGCACCGGCACCGCCGGGACCGCCCGGGGAGGGAGGGCACTTAGCTCTAGAACATTCCACGTAAACACAGGGAAAGGGAGGAGGGAGAGACTCAAAACCCTGAGGGGAGGGGGACAATTTACAGCTCGTGACCGTTAGAAGCGCTCCTAACATTTTTGACATAAATCAAAAAAGAAAAAAAAGAAAAAAAAATGGATTAAAAAAAATTATTAGGGGGGAAAAGGGGGGAAAAAATGTGCCTTTTTTTCTGTGCTATTAAAATTGGGGAGGGGGGTTTAGCAACGTGGTGCATCAGGTAGAGGCGAACTTTAATTGTGCTTTCAGAAATAAATGCTGATATTTCGTATAAAAATCGTGGCTCTGGCTCCACCTCCCCCAGTAAAAACGCTGATTTTAAATTCTGCTGCAAGTGTGGTTTGTGGCCTTCCTTTCTCTCTCCTTTAATCCTTTCCTTCTTGTTTTTTCTCCTTGTCTTTTTTCTCTTTTTTCCCTCTTTTTGTTTTTTTGGCCACGCTCGGACAGGAGGGAAAATCCTCCGGACGGACCCCAAACTTTTCCACCAAACCTTTTGACTTTTGGGGATCCCCAACCCGTGCCTGGGACCTCCCAAAAAAGTTATCTGGGGGGCTTTAAAGGAGGTGCGGGTGCGAGGATGGACGTGGGGGTGTCTCTGGTGGGCACAAGAGGTGCAGATTAAAGGGTTGGGTCACGTGGGACGGCAGCCCCTACCTGAGGATTTGGGGTTCTTAGAGCATTAATAGGATCGCTGGAGCTCGAGGCTCGCTCATCCCATCAAAGATAAACGTCTCCAGGGCCTCCTCTGAAGCAATCTGAATTCAATTAGGCTAATTGGAAAACACAAGGAGGCAAGAAGGATTGCCTTAATTCTAGTATGAAGTTGCACTCCCTCCCTCCCTCCCTCCCTCTGGAGCTGCCAGCGGAGCATTTACAGCATTTACAGCATTTACAGCCCCGTCCCGCAGCCCTGTCAGGGGTGGGGAAACCACAACCGGCTCTCCTGGGGCGGATAAAATCTCAGCAGAGAGAAAAAACAGCGAGCCATCGACGGCACCTTCCTTTGGGCTTTCAAGGAGGTCCTAAAACTGCACCCCAGGAATTCCTGGGGAAGGAGAAAAGCAAAGCTCCCCTTTTGTTGGTTTTTTTTTTTGGCCCGTTCTGAACGATTGGATTATCCAGAGTGCCAACCTCGGGAGGATTTGGGGATGAAGATTTCTGCCTTGCCTTTGCTCCTCCCATCCCCTCACTGTCTGACCCTGGAAGCTCCATCTCTCTCTTTCTCAGGGATGTGGTAATTATTTCAGTAATTCAGTAATTATTTCAGTAATTCAGTAATTATTTCAGCTCGATATAAAAAAAAAGCAGGAGCAAAGGAACAACCTGTGGCACGTTATGTGAAATCAGGCTGAAAGCTGGGGTTTGTGTGATTTCTCTCACCTTGCTGGGCAAAAATCCTCTCCACATCTGCCCGGGGTTTCTGGAAGGACGGGGAGTGTTTTGTGTTAAACCCCCCCAAGCTCCAAATGAGAAATTAGGGACATTGCACAGTCCATTCATCTGCGTTAATGGAGTTCTGGGGAAATACACATGTAGATTACGGCGGGACAATGGCCCCTGACTGATTGCTTTGAGTACCCTCCGATGCCCCCACAATGGCATCCACTCGCTTTTTTTAAGTCACGCTAACCTTTTCTTGTCTCTCTTCTGTTTGCCTCTTCCCCTCTTTGAAAAGGGAGGGATTGACGAGTTCTTGTGGCCCCCAAACTGCTCCCAGCGAAGGCAAACCTCACCTGGAGCTGCAAAAAAAACCCAAAACTTCGAAAAGTCATTTTTTATTAGACTAGCGAATATAGCCGGAGAAATAAAAAACCACACCGGTGGTTTTCATTCAGGTGCACTCCCCTCCGATGCTTCGAACGGAAGCTGAAAGTGGAGGCTGAATATGCCACCGTGTTTGTCCCTTAAACCACCGGGACAAAAAACATCGGAGGAGCTGGGAAGCGCCAGAGTAAAAAGTGATAAAGTGACAGAAAGAGAAAAGCAGCAAAAAAACAGGGAGGTAGGAGAGGTTTCCTGGTTAGTGCTGCGTCCACATCTTCCCCCAAGCCAAGTCCAAAGTGATGTACCATCCAAAAACCACTCCTCAGCCCCACTCGCGGCGTCACAGAACCGTTCATGCTCTATATCAGCATCTTGGAAAACTTCCTCACAAATGTGAGGGAAGTCTTGAGAAGTCCTAAAGGCCGAGCCCACCTCCTTCAGGTGTCTCCTGAAGCCCCTCGGTGTAGAAATTCGAGCGTCCCGCGGGGCGCTTGATAATTTCCCCCCGTTCCCGTTCCCGTTCCCCCCGAGGCAGCGGATCCTCCGGCGGGACAGCCTCCAATCCAGCCGGGAGGGAATTTGCGCTCCGGAGCCGTCGGGCAAAGAGAAACAATCCCAGAGCCGCTCGCAACGAACGCCGAGGGACCCGCCGGGCTCCCTCCCTTCCCCGGCCGCTCCGCTGGGTCGAGGCTCTGTTTCCCCGAGCGCTGCCCCCATCCCGCGGCTCCGCAGAGCCCTGCCCGGCCCGCCCCTCCCGGAGAACCCCGGATGGCATCGCCCGGCTCCGGCCGGGGCGGGGCGGGGGCCGAGGGGGATGCCCTGCCCTGCCCTGCCCTGCCTCTCCCCCCTCCCTCCTCCTCCGTGCCGGAGGGGCCCGGGGGGCCTCGCCTTCTTCCTCCTCGTGTCCCACCGCCCCCCGGCACTCCTCCCCCGCCCCGAGGAGGCCAGCCCGCCCGGCGGCTCCGTGCCAGAGCTGCCCGCGCCGGGGCCCCGGGCCGGCCGCCTCATGCACCCTCCCGGCGCCCCGCTCGCCATGGCCGAGGGCGCCTTCTCGCCCCCCGGGGCAGGGGGCAACCCGTCGAGGCTGCACAGCATCGAGGCCATCCTGGGCTTCCCCAAGGACGACGGGTTGCTGGGAGCTTTCCCGCCCGACGGCGCGGCCAAGGAGGCGGATCGGAGGGGGCCGCGGCATTGCCTGCCCAAGGAGCCGCCGCCGGCGGAGCCGCAGGGCCGAGCCGAGCGCTTCCAAGGTGAGCGCCCCGGGGGAAGGGAAGGTTTGGCCGGGAGGGTCCCTCGGGTTCGGATCCCGCGGGTGACCCGCTCGTTTTCCCCCCCGCTCCTAGAGCCGTTCTGCCCCGGCAGCGCCAGCCCCGAGCTGCCCGCCGGCAGCAGCGGCGAGGGCAAAGCGTCGGACGAGGAGCAGCAGCCCAAGAAAAAACACCGGCGCAACCGCACCACCTTCACCACCTACCAGCTCCACGAGCTGGAGCGCGCCTTCGAGAAGTCCCACTACCCCGACGTGTACAGCCGCGAGGAGCTGGCCATGAAGGTCAACCTGCCCGAGGTCCGCGTCCAGGTAACGCCGGACCCTCCCGCGACGGTGCCCGCCATCGGGGAGTCACCCGTGGGTGGCTCGGCGCGTCGCGGGCGGCCGGAGCCGCAGCGATCCCCGGGCCGGTGCGTGGGTCCCGCCGGGTCTCGGGGTCGCTTCCCGTGGATGGCCGCGAGTGGGGTGGCGGCGGGTGGGGTGGACAGGCGGGCCGGTTCTGCCGCGGGGCTGTTTCCCACCGAGCGTGATGCAAACCCCAAACCCCTCTGTGCCCCGGTTCTGTCTCATCGCTGCACCCTCCCCGGGGCCCGACTGACTCGGCTGTGCTTGCAGGTGTGGTTTCAGAACCGCCGGGCCAAGTGGAGGCGGCAGGAGAAGCTGGAGGTGACCTCCATGAAGCTGCAGGACTCGCCCATCCTCTCCTTCAACCGCTCTCCTCAGGCGACGCCCATGGGCGCCCTGAGCACCAACCTGCCCCTGGAGACGTGGCTGAGCCCAGCCGTGCCCGGCGGCACGGCCCTGCAGAGCCTGCCCGGCTTCGTGGGCTCCCCGCAGAGCCTGCCCGGCGGCAGCTTCACCCCTCCGCCGTCCTTCCTGAACTCTCCGGCCGTCACCCACGCCCTGCAGCCCCTGGGGGCCATGGGGCCGCCGCCGCCACCGCCGCCTTACCAGTGCGGGGCCACCTTTGTGGACAAGTTCCCCTTGGACGAGGCCGACCCCCGCAACACCAGCATCGCCGCCCTGCGGCTCAAGGCCAAGGAGCACATCCAGTCCATCGGCAAGCCCTGGCAGACCATCTGAACTCCCAGCCGGAGGGGAAGGCCCCGCCCGGGCCGGTCGAGAGAGGGACGAGCCCTTTTACCCTCGCCGGCCACAGGAGGGCTCGTCCCTTTGCCTTTCCCCCCCCTCGCGCCTTGACTCGCTTTGTATTTTGTGGCTCCCTTGGAAAAAATTCCCTTTGCCTCTCGAAGAGTTGGGGGGCCCGATCGATCCTAGCTTAGGAAAAAAAAACCAAACCAAACCAACCAAACGATCTCTTTTGTTCTGTCCTCTCCTGTCGGCCGGATCCTTTAGTGGCAATAAAAGCTGCAGTAGTAGGGGCAAAGAGCTGGGTGAGGTGCCCGGGAGCCCAGGTATCCCACCCTACCCGGGGAGGGGGCTCTGCTTTATTTTCCACATCTGCACTGAGGCTGTGGAGGGGTGGGAGATGCCTGGCTGTGAACTCTTCTCTCCCTCCTCCTCCTCGAGCAGCAGGACAGGAGCCCGTGGCCAGATGAGGGTCCCCACTGGGGGCAGCCCTAAGTTCAGGTGGGCTCTGCCTGCCCAGCAAGGCTGGCACGGCCGTGCCCGCTCCCCTGCCCGCCCCAACCCGTCTTTATTTTCCATCATCTCCGTTACGGCCCCTAATGGGGCTGAGGCGCCGTAAATGAAACACCCCCTGCCCCTCCAGCGGGCGTGGGGTGCTCTACACACTCGGGAGGTTGTGGCAATTAACGTTTCTCATTAGGGAAGGGAGAGAAAGATGCACAAGTGCCCTCATTGTGTTCGGGGGGGATGATTCAATGCGGACTTGGGAGCCCTCTCCTTTCACCATTTCCCACTCGTCGTGGCCAGACAAAGGCCGGCGTCTAATTATATTTTCCCAATCTGCGTGGATCTTTGAAGGCTCCTGTCAGAAACGAGGATGTCAACTTTGGTCAGCTTCGCTTCGGGGAGCTTTTTAACCTCCGGCAGCAGTTTCTAAACATCCCTTCTCCCCGGCAGCCCCCACTTAATTGTCTGCAGGGCTGCTTTTAAACATCATAATGGGCATCTCTTGTTTTTCCAAATGCCTTTTTCTCTCTCCCCCCCCCCCCCCAGCTTATTGCTTCGGTTTTTAGGTCTTTTAGGTCTTTCCCACATTTTGACACCGCTGCCCCTCCTTTTTTCCCTCCCCTGTTGCTTCCAGTTTTCCTCTGAAACCATCGGAAAGACCCCCCCTGACTTCCTGATCAGCTGTCAGCACCGTGTGCCATCAAGGAAAGCTGCGAGTTTCTCGCTAGAAAATAAATATTTTAACCAGCAGAACACGAGTGCAAACTCCCAGCTTTCTTTTTTTCTGCCCCTCTCTAGTTTTCTCCCCACTTTCTTTCAAATTGTCCCTTTCCGTTTTCAAAAGCTCGTTTGTTCGTTTGGTTGGAAATGTCTTCTCCTCCTTAATTGGGTGCTGAGTCTAATAATCCTGCCTCGGCTTGTTAACTGTACAATGGCAGTCAGAGTTAATGACCCATTAGTGATTAATTCCTTAAACAGCATCTAATTGCTCCCTGTAAAACCCTTTTCTTAAAACTGGATTAAATCATCTAGATCCTTAACCACTTCTTTGCTCTGACTTTGCTAAGGCTCTTAGCTGTGGCCTTTGCCGAGTGGTCTGCTCCTCCTTTTGCCCAAACTGCATCAGCAAGGCAGTATTTTTAGTGGTTATGCTCATTTGCGACATCTAAGGGAGAATAATGTCGATCAAAAATGCCAGTGAGTGGATAATTGTGAGGGAAACCCCGGGATGGAACTCGGTCTCAGCAGCAAGAGCGTGTTCTGATCTCCCTTCCCATCCTGCTTGAAGATTCGGTCAATATTCAAGAAAATTAGCAAAAAGATACCTTGTTGAAGCCAAGGAGAATTTGGAGAGATGTGAGAGAGCTCCGGGGTTTTCCAGTGGAGCAAGGCTGGCTCTCTCTGTCCGGGATGGCTCAGGATGCTGGATGGGTCAGGAGCAGCAGGCTGGCTGTGTCAATGCTTCACTGCCGTGCCCTGGGAGATGAAAACACACCGAGCTCACATTTCTGCCCTGAGCTGAGGGCAACCCTTCCCTTCTGCAGGGGAGGACATGGCAGTGCAGGGGACAGACAACTTTCCCAGCTTCTCTGCTAAAATCAATACTGTGTCTCCCCTCAGCGCGCTCTGCCAAGGCCTGATGTGAGAATTGCTGACGTTTGGCACTCATCCCTCTGTCAGGTGACGTTTCTGCCCCGCTAAGGTTGGCATTGTAGAGCCCGGGGCTCAGGGGAGCGGCTGAGGGACCGGGGCTTCTGGCAGGGAGTCCCTTGTCCCCTCAGTCCCCTCACGGCCTGGGGTCTCCTGTCCCCTCACGGCCTGGGGTCTCCTGTCCCCTCACTCCCCTCAGGGCCGGGGGTCCCCTGTCCCCTCACTCCCTTCACGGCCTGGGGTCTCCTGTCCCCTCATCCCTCAGGCCAGGGGTCTCCTGTCCCCTCACTCCCCTCACGGCCAAGGGCCCTCTGTCCCCTCACTCCCCTCACGGCCAAGGGCCCTCTGTCCCCTCACTCCCCTCACGGCCTGGGGTTCCCTGTCCCCTCGGTCCCCTCACGGCCTGGGGTCTCCTGTCCCCTCACCCCTCAGGCCAAGGGTCCTCTGTCCCCTCACTCCCCTCACGGCCTGGGGTCTCCTCACGGCCGGGGTTCCCCTGTCCCCTCGGTCCCCTCAGGCCAGAGGTCCCCTGTCCCCTCGGTCCCCTCACGGCCGAGATTCCCTTGTCCCCTTGGTCCCCTCAGGCCAGAGGTCTCCTGTCCCCTCGGTCCCCTCAGGCCGGGAGTCTCCTGTCCCCTCACCTCTCAGGCCGCGGGTCCTCCGTCCCCTCAGTCCCCTCACAACCGGGGCTCCGTCACAGCCGGGGCTCCCCTCAGGCCGGGCTTCCCCTGTCCCCTCAGGCCCCTCAGGCCGAGGATCCCCTGTCCCCTCAGGCCGGGGATCCCCTGTCCCCTCATACCCTCACAGCCAGGACTCCCCTGTCCCCTCAGGCCCCTCAGGCTGAGGCTCCCCTGTCCCCTCATACCCTCACAGCTGAGGCTCCCCTGTCCCCTCAGGGCCTGGGTTCCCCTGTCCCCTCGGTCCCCTCAGGCCGGGCTTCCCCTGTCCCCTCAGGGCCCTCAGGCCCGGGGTCTCCTCTCCCCTCATACCCTCAGGCTGATTGTCCCCTGTCCCCTCACACCCTCAGGTCGGGGGTCCCCATTCCCTCACCCCTCAGGCCGGGGATCCCCTGTCCCCTCATACCCTCACAGCCAGGACTCCCCTTTCCCCTCATACCCTCAGGCCGATTGTCCCCTTTCCCCTCATACCCTCAGGCCGGGGGTCTCCTCTCCCTTCACCCCTCAGGCCGATTGTCCCCTTTCCCCTCATACCCTCAGGCCGGGGGTCTCCTCTCCCTTCACCCCTCAGGCCGATTGTCCCCTTTCCCCTCATACCCTCAGGCCGATTGTCCCCTTTCCCCTCATACCCTCAGGCCGGGGGTCTCCTCTCCCTTCACCCCTCAGGCCGGGGGTCCCCTGTCCCTCACACCCTCATTCCAGGGGTCCCCTGTCCCTCACCCCTCATGCCGGGGGTCCCCTGTCCCTCACCCCTCAGGCCGATTGTCCCCTGTCCCTCACCCCTCATGCCGGGGGTCCCCTCAGGCCGCTGCCGGACCCCTCTATTGGGAGCGGGGTCTCCGTCGGGCGCCCCATTCCCGGCCCGAAGTCGCCGTCTGGCGGTCACGGCGGGGATCGCCGGAGCCATGAGGGAACGGAGCGGGAACGGAGCCATGAAGGAACGGAGCCATGAGGGAACGGAGCGGGAACGGAGCGGGAACGAAGCTGGATCGGAGTGAGAGAGGGGGAATCAGAGCGGGAGCGGAGCGGGAACGGAGCGGGAACGGAGCCATGAGGGAGCGGAGCGGGAACGGAGCCATGAGGGAACGGAGCTGGATCGGAGTGAGAGAGGGGGGATCAGAGCGGGAGCGGAGCGGGAACGGAGCGGGAACGGAGCGGGAACGATGCGGGAACGGAGCGGGATCGGAGCGGGAACGGAGTGAGAGAGGGGGGATCAGAGCGGGATCAGAACGGGAGCGATGCGGGATCAGAGCGGGATCAGAACGGGAGCGATGCGGGATCAGAGCGGGATCAGAGCGGGATCAGAGCGGGATCGGAGCGGGAGCGATGCGGGATCAGAGCGGGATCAGAGCGGGATCGGAGCGGGAGCGATGCGGGATCAGAGCGGGATCAGAGCGGGATCGGAGCGGGAGCGATGCGGGATCAGAGCGGGATCAGAGCGGGATCGGAGCGGGAACGATGCGGGATCAGAACGGGATCGGAGCAGGATCGGCGTGAGAGGGGGGATCGAAGCGGGGCAGGAGGGGGAGAGCGATCCCTAAAAAGGTGCAGATGGTTCCCTTGTGCCCTTCCATCAATTAACTCCAAGCAAAGCATCGCCTCGGCCTTTCTATCAGTACTGTTTATTGCGAGTGCTGAAATGCGATTTCCAACTAAGGTAGGAACTGATTCATCAGGTAAATCGTGTAGTTCATTTGGAAGACCCTTCCGTGACAATCACACGTGGAGAGAGACAGATATATATATTTATATCAAAGCCATTCAGGTGAGAAAATGCAGCCTCGAAAATGAAGTAGAGAGAGTTTAAATCGTTGCTGGAACATAGAAGAATATGTGGATTTAGGTGTTTTTACACAGAGGGATTTTTGTGTACAGAAAAGAGACCTTGTTGATTATTATTATTATTATCTGGTACGATCGAGTGCTTGTGAAATATAAGTCTCTTACAGCAAGTATTCAATTTTTTTCGTGATTTAGAGACCTCCTTTCAGCTCGGGGCGCTCTCTTTCATATTCACAACTTGAAGCAGATAGTCCATCATCTAATAAAAAAGAGAAACAGATATTATTTATAGCCCAGCCCCCAAAAATGCGATTCGCTAAGTTAATAAACCCAATGTAAGTTAATAAGCCTAATATATAACCGCACTGTGTATTCACATTCCTAATAATCCTTCCCAAACAGCCCCCATTTGTCTTGCTTAGTGTAATAACCCACTGCCAAAGCACGAGGAAAGTCATTTTCTCCCAAACAAGTCCCTCTGCCATCTCATTTATCTGCTGTCTCATCGGCCTTGTAGAAAAAGCCAACTCACAGAAACAATCTCAAGTTGCTTTTCCAGCTGGGAGGAGGGAGATTTTTTCCCTTCTGCCCCTTAACCGTTTTAATTTAAATAATTAATTTATTTATAAAAAAAATAAGAAAAAAAAAAAGCCCAAGAAAAGGAGAGCCGTGCTGTTCCCTCAGCTGACAGCAGGGGTCACCATCGCCCCACTTTTGGTGAATTCCTGTGAATTCTCCCGTATTTCAATCACTGCAAAAAACACCTTTTTTTTTTTTTTTTTTTTACCAATCATTCCCGAAATCTGGGGGTTTTAAGGCAATAATCTCATTATTCCACACCACCAAAATGCTGACGTGAATTTAGGGTGATAGATGTGATTTTAATTTACTGCAGGCAACTTCCAGCCTCCACATTGGGGGTGATTGATCACCAGCTACTTTTAGCAGCCCCAATCTCTCCCTCTTTCCCCAGCACGATGGGATTCGTTCCTCTGATTTGATTACAAAGCTGCAGATGGAACGATTTCCTTTTTTTAGGCAGCGTTAATCACAGTTATTGTAAACATTGCTGTCAGAAAGAAACTTATAACCAGAGGGGAGAGACTTAAATCACAGCTTCATTTACTGGGGCCGATTTTGCCCTGCATCCCAATAAAAGCCTAAATATTAATTAATTTCTCTGCACCGGGATTTCCCAGGATTATTAATGACTATACTGCAGGAGAATGTGGGAAGGAAAGAATCTTCCCGTTAAATTGCTGATTGCAATGAATTCACACGACCTGCCTGTGGCAATCTGCAAGCCTGGGGTAAATCTCACTGCACCGAGCGTCTAGAAATGAATTTCTGCTGCTTCTCCGGGCAATCCTCGAGTTGCTGCTGTAAGACAAAAATCGGACAGAGGGAGTGTCCCCCTCTTTACTTACATCTTTCCAGCTGCTGTTGTCATCTGCCTCCCAGGCGTTCCTGCCGGACCCTCCCCTTAAAAAGTGAGCGCTTTTGTTCCCGTTCCTCTCCAGCAGCCGCAGTAAATGTCTGGAGATCTCTTCCCACCGCAGATAATCTTCCAGCCGCTTGACGCTGTCGGGCGACGCCGACAAGGGGGGTTTGTTTTCATCTCCGAAGCCGTCGGGGAAATCCCCGCTGCTCTTTTTCCCCATCAGATGTCCTGCAACGACAATTGACACGGGCGCCAAACGAAGTTAAGATTTGATTGGTCAGCGATCGGGCGGGTTCGGCTACCGATCGATGGAAGGGCAGGGCGGGAGGGAGAAGATAAAATCGAAGCTCTGGAGATTTTATCACAATTTTTTTTTCTATCTCTCGCGCTAACCAAGCCCTTCGGAGGAGCGCTTGGCAACTTTCCCCGGGGATCAAAAATCGCCGGTTTTCGACTTCAAACTCTGTAGGAACTCAACCCCCCGGCTTACCCACGGCCCAGTGGCTGCCTCGGGGGTAGATTTTGGTGAGCGCGGGGGTCCCTGCGGGCTGCAGGGGAGCCGCTCCCCCCTGCGCCGCCAGCAGCGCCAGCAGCGCCAGCAGCGCCCGGGGCTGCCCCATCATCCTGCCCTGCCGGTGAGGATGCTGATGGTGATGATGCTGATGGTGATGCTGCCGGTGCCGCTCCGGGCGAGGCGCTGCCGCCGCCCCCCATTTATAGGCAGCGATGCTCCCGCTCCTGACGCTTCGTCACGAAGTGGGGGGGGCGAGGCGGGGTTTTTTTTGGGGGGGGACCCTCGGTTGGACCGCGAAACATCTTCTTGTCCCTCAGCGGAACTGATTTCAGCGCCCGGCACGCCGTAAATTGCTCGCCGCCAGCGACAAATTGACGAGGCTCGCCCTGTAAACTTTGCAGCGCCGGTTTTGGAGCGGGGGAAATGATTTCCATCCTGAGGGACGGATGGATCAGGGGAGGGGACGGTGAATCCCGCTAAAAGTGGAACATTTACACACGCTGGGCCCGTCAATGGTTCCACGGGAGCGACGGTGGGATGGGATTTCAGGTCCCTCAGGGTGAAGTCACGTGGCGTCGGTGCAGATTAGGGGATGTGAATTAACATTAATTTACCAGCAAACTCCAGTACAATCCAGTACCATTGTGTATCCTCTTGTAGGAGCTAATTTGCTCCCTTGTTTAGTCCCAATTTATTGCATCTTCTTTTTACTGATGAACGTGATTCAGCCCTTTATTTGGGTTATTAATTATGCATTCCTGCTTCATTTACGATGCCTGAATCACCAGTGCAGCTCCAGACACGAGCTCTGTGCTGAGTGACAGCTGTCCACGGGAAATTCCAATTTTGGGGGGGCAACTCCAGGCAGGAAATCCAAAACTTCAGGAAAACTAAAACCCAAACCCAACCTGAAGCAGCATTTCTTTATTTACTTCTTCCCGAGGATTAAAAAAAAAAAAAAAAAAAAAAATTATGGATTTATGATGATTATTTTTATTCATCTTTCAAGAAAAATACTAATTTGATGACATAAATAATAGTCTGGATTGTTCTGCTCCTCATTACCTTCAGATGCTATCCATCACCACACCCCCACCCGCATTTTGCTCCTCTCACGTTTTATTTAGGCAATAAATAAATAACTCCCCCCTTCTATCAGCGCAGCAGATCCCGGGGAAATGAAAAGGCAGGAAAAGGAGGAGGGGGGGCCCTTTCATCGTGGCCTTTTGTACGTGCAGAACAAACACGGGCAAGGCAATAACGGGGCCCCATCGCCCAGGGACACTCTGTAAATGTCGGAGCCGCCGAGCTGATGAATCTGCAGCGCTCCCCACCCAAACCGCCCCCAAAAATCCACTCCCCGAGGCAGCAGCAGGAAATGTTTCTGAGAGAGGAGCTTGACAGGGGTTTAATAATTTGAATTAAACCCCGTTTTTTTAATAAGGCCCAGCGCCAAAGTGTTTGTGCTGCGTTTTTGGGCGGTGGAAGTTTAACATTTACCCTGTGCCTGCTGCATCAACCAGCCCATTTTTGGGGTTTTTTTTGGTGGAGTTGAATAACTTGAGGATTAAAAGGGGAAGTGTTTCTGGATCAGTCCTGCCTGACCCCAAAAAATTGGCTGCCCCCACGATTTCATTGTCCCAACGCCCCTCCTCACCCCAGCTGATGCCACTTCCAGGAAAATTGAATTCAGGATCCCTGCGCTCCGTTTCATTTCTGCCCAATTTACACCAAATGAGTGATTTTTTTATGATGAAACCTTCCCGAGGAGGACACAAAAGCAGCAAATGCCACTCGAGGAAAAGTCAGCTGGGAGCTGTCACAACAGCAAAGGGGCCATTTGTGGGATAATCAGAGTGGGTTTTGTAGAGGGGAGGGATTTACAGGAGAAACAAAACTCCGGAGAGGGGGAAAAAAAAAGACCCCACGCTGATCCTTTTTTCCCAGCTCCCAAAACAAAGGCGGGCAGGAAAACAACCCTGTCAATAGAAGGGGAAAACGATGGAATTGCACCAAAACCCAGCAGTTTTCAGGTGGATCTGGAAATGAAAAATCAATTTTCTGCCTCGCACTAAGGGGGTGTGACAGGAGGGAACAATAAATTCTCCAAAGTGGCACAGGAGGGGGGATTTACCCTCACTGTCGATGCCCCTGCAGTGCCATTCACTCGCTATTAAAGCCCCATAAAACCTTTTTTTTTTTGTTTATTTAACCCCCAGGAGCACAAAAAAAAAAGGTGTAAATTAATTGTAGCCCCGAAATAAGAGGCCTGCAAAAATCAGGTTATTTTTTTGGTTTCAAATTCAGCTGCGAGTTGCTCAGCGCTCACTCAGGGTGAAATCAAAAATAATCAGCAATAAAAACAAAACTAACCCAAACAAAAAAAAGGATGGATGGGGGCAGGAAATGTGCCACTCCACAATTAACCCACAGCCAACAGCTCCACTCATCACCCCCACTTTATTGGGATTTATTCAGAGCTTTGCACGGCTCGGTAACTGCGAACACAAACAAAACCATCTGAAATACATGAGGTGAATGTTTTTTCCCCCCTGTAGATTGAAGTTTGGTGAGAAAAGCTGCCTGGTTTTTTTTTTAGGACTCCCGTTTCAGCAGCACGTAGGCCCCCATCACTGCCAGCAGGGCATACTGTAAGAAAGCAGAGAACACAGTCATTTACACTTTCCCTTCCCAGGAAAGCACCAGCTCTTCCCTCTAACCCTAACCCAAATATATCCACTTTCTGCATTTCCTAATTTCCTAATCAGCCTTAAATTGACATACCTAAAATTGACATACCTTAAATTTACACACCTTTAATTTACACACCTTAAATTTTACACACCTTTAATTTACACACCTTAAATTTACACACCTTTAATTTACACACCTTAAATTTACACACCTTTAATTTATACACCTTAAATTTACACACCTTAAATTTTACACACCTTTAATTTACACACCTTAAATTTACACACCTTTAATTTACACACCTTAAATTTTACACACCTTAAATTTACACACCTTTAATTTATACACCTTAAATTTACACACCTTAAATTTTACACACCTTTAATTTACACACCTTAAATTTACACACCTTTAATTTACACACCTTAAATTTTACACACCTTAAATTTACACACCTTTAATTTATACACCTTAAATTTTACACGCCTTAAATTTACACACCTTTAATTTACACACCTTAAATTTTACATACCTTCAATTTACACACTTTAAATTGACCTACCTTAAATTTGGGGTAGTCGTTCATGATTATGGTCACCATTCCAACATAGGGTAAAAACCTGGAACGAGCAGAGCATCCACAAAATCAGCCCTCAGATATTCCAGGGAAATGTTTCAGTGCAAACCCATCCCTGACACTTGGCACTAAAATTCATCCCTGAGCAGGAAATTAAATTAATTCATTTTCCTCAGGTAAAACTTTAAAAAAAAAAATCTGAGGAAACTTTTGCTCAAGTTTAATAAGGGGACAAGTTTAATAAGGAACTTTTCCAATGCGTTTTTTTTTTTTTATTTTAAATTACTAATTTTTTAAGACATTTAAAAAATACCACACCAGATGTAGTTTAACCCATCCAAGACCTAAAATTTTCTTTCTGGTTGATTATAAAGCACCTTTTGCACCACTCACCCTCTCGCTCTCCCAACCACATCTTTCTTCTCCAGCCAGTTCTGCCCTTCTTTGTACAACCCTCTGTCATCGACCTCGTTGTTGTCGCCTTTGGTCAGGAATTTGATGTTCCCATTTCCTCTAGAAGGCAAGGAGGGGACAAACTAAACACCTTTAGAAACCCTCAATTAACACCCACAAAGCACAGGGAGGATGGAAAGCGATATCGGTGTTTGCTTATGGCACCATTAAATCAATGACATCACCCATTTTATTGACTGCATCCATCAGCAGGTTTATTAACAAGGAATGGCTTTAAAACCCTCCCAGATTGCCATCTGATCCAAGGTGGGTGTGAAAGGGATGGTGCCCATCCAGGCACGTGTAAATTCCTCAATAAAAGCCCTCAAATGAAGTTATAAAGTTCACAATCTTTATGATTTTCTTTCAGGTACCAATACCGAGAAACGAGGAGTTTTCATGATGATAAATTACTAATAAATAGATAAACCAGCTAATCCTCTAAATTGCACTCTAACTGAAAACCAAAGGGAGAGGGAGCATCTTTAGAAAGGAGGAAAGAAAGGCCAAAGTGGCATTACTTTTCGTGCACTTTGATTACTCTGTGAACTATGGGAATGTCTCTGCCTTCCACCTTAAAAACAACGATTTCCCCCGCTCGGATCGGGTCGTGGTGGAAGTTGGTGAGGAACAGCAGGTCCCCCCTGTGGAAAGCTGGCTCCATGCTGCCACTGGGAATTGAACAACAAGAAAAAAACTTGATTTATTTACGGTAAATGAAAGACGAACCGCGAGATCAAAGAATGTTTTCTTGTTACAGATAAAATTCAAACCCCAATCCGGAGCTTCCCCCGCGCAGGGGAAAGGGGAGCACCAGAAAATCTCCACGGTGACGTTACCTGAGCACCACCACGATGGGGCTCTCGCTGCCCGTGACCACGATGAGCCCCTTCCAGATCATCAGGGCAGAGGACACGATCATGGCAAAGTTCAGCACCTGGTAATACAGCTGTGGAGAAAGAGAAAACTGGGTCGGGGAACGCTCCGGGAAAGGCTTGGCGAGCAGGGGAACGATCCAACGATCCAAGGGGAACGATCCAACCCCCTCTGATCCCGCACCCGAGCTCCAGATATTGACCCAGCCACACGGAACATGGGACTACCCCCCCAGTTATTTTGTTTAACAAGCTGCGGGAGACGAGAGGAGACAAAGCATCATCTCCAGCCGCTGTCACACCGAAACTCCTCATTTAGAAAATCGGTTTTTGAGGGGATTTACTCCCCCCAAATTCTGCGGCCGCGCTTCACCCGTGAGGGGACCGCAGTCCCTCCCTCACTCCGGCACAAGAAGATGCTGCGGCCCTGCCCTCCCCACCTGTCCCGATCGCCGTTCCCGCTGCCCAGCCGCGATCCCGGGGGGCTGCCCGTGGGTCCGGCCGGTACCTGCCGCTTGTTCATGCGCCGCAGATCCCCGAACAGATCCATGACGGGCCGCCCGCGGCCCCCGCGGCTCCCCGGCCGGCACCCCGCGCTCCCGCAGCGGCCCCGCGCTGCTCGCCGGGAGTTGTAGTTTTCTTGTTCTCCCGCTCCCCTTGACGCTCAGCGGCTCTGCCCGCCGAGCGAACTACAACTCCCAGCATGCACCGCGCCCAGCGGCCCTGAAGGCGAGCCCCCTCCTGCTGCCCGCGGAGATGCCTCATGGAGCGGCCGACCGTCCCGAGGGGCTCCCGGTGGGCGGTCAGACCCCACGGACGGCAGGACGAGCCGAGATTCCCCGTGGGGAGCCGCGATGGAGGCGGCGGAGCCTCGCGGGGTCGGCGCTGTGGGTCAGGCGGCTGCCCGGGCAACCCTCGGGCCGGCGCTGCGTGGGCGTCGCTCATTGGCGGGAAGGGGGCGGCGCGAGGCGGCCGGCAGGGGGCGCTGTGAGGGGTGCGAGGCGTGAGGGGACGGCGGCCTGAGGGGAGCGAAGTGTGAGGGGAGCGAAGTGTGAGGGGAGCGAAGTGTGAGGGGAGCGAAGTGTGAGGGGAGCGAAGTGTGAGGGGAGCGAAGTGTGAGGGGAGCGAAGTGTGAGGGGACAGCTCCATGAGGGGACAGCACCGTGAGGGGACGGCGATGTGTGAGGGGAGCGAAGTGTGAGGGGAGCGGAGTGTGAGGGGAGCGAAGTGTGAGGGGAGCGAAGTGTGAGGGGACAGCGGCGTGAGGGGAGCGAAGTGTGAGGGGAGCGAAGTGTGAGGGGACAGCTCCATGAGGGGACAGCACCGTGAGGGGACGGCGATGTGTGAGGGGAGCGAAGTGTGAGGGGACAGTGAAGTGTGAGCGGAGCGAAGTGTGAGGGGACAGCGAAGTGTGAGGGGACAGCTCCATGAGGGGACAGCGGCCTGAGGGGACAGCGGCCTGAGGGGAGAGCTCCATGAGGGGACAGCACCGTGAGGGGAGCAAAGTGTGAGGGGACAGCTCCATGAGGGGACAGCTCCATGAGGGGACAGCTCCATGAGGGGACAGCTCCATGAGGGGACAGCTCCATGAGGGAACAGCTCCATGAGGGGACAGCTCCATGAGGGGACAGCGGCCTGAGGGGACAGCTCCATGAGGGAACAGCTCCATGAGGGGACAGCACCGACAGCCTGATTTTCTGTGAATTGAATGAACCCAACCCAGTGAGGTTTTCACCAAGTTCACAATCAGCCCCTGAAGGCTGGGGATGAAAAAGAACCCAAGGGGACGCTGCTGAGATCAGTGGAAGGAAAGAGTTTGTGGAGGACTGGAAAGGTGTTTCTGCAATTTGTAAATTGATAAAGACTCTCTGGTGCCAAACAGTCGGGCATCTGTTGGCAAACAGTTGGACAAGAGGGACTGGGACTGAGGAAGAGAGGCAGAGCTGGCACTGGATGGCACAGGAAGGTGCGATGCTCTCAGGAACGGACAGAAATGGCACGTGGATATTGGAAAACACGATCTCAAAAAGATCCTTCAGCTCCTCACCTGATTATTCTGCCAGTCACACCAGTATTCCTTCACCCACTACTCTGGAATTCTAAGTTTGCATTATGCAGGTTAGTTCTCTCTAATATCCTTCAAATACTCGAGAGAGAGAAAAAAAAAAAGTATTTGTCACAATCCCCTTTGAGCAGATGTAATTACTAAGACACGAGGAAAACACACGAGAGCAAACTCAAAGGTTCTCATTTTCTTTGTGTAGTTAAGATTTTAATTAAAAAGATGTGGAACTAAGTTACCTGTTCTGTAAGGGCAGGATCTGCCCACTGAAATTTTTGATGGACTCTTAAAATTCCCCCCAGTAGGTTTTTCACACCACATCCCTTAGATGTTTTTTTTTAAATAGAGGGTTTCACCTTTGTGTACAAATCTGCTAATTTGAATAAGAATAAAGAGTAAAAATGGTGATGGGGATAAAATTATTGGGAAATACAATTGACGTAAGGGAGGCTAACAGATCCTTGCCAGTGCTCGGTAAATCCTGCTTTTCCATGCTGGCTGCTCCCACAAACACCTTCCTTTCCCACGTGTCTGATACCTGCACAACCGGGAAATAACGATCACAAATCTGCTAATTAAAGTATATGACACCTCAGCTACCCACTAATTCCATTTCTTTCCCAGAAAGCAAAAAAAAGAGGCCAAATTCTCATTCACTGTTGTGAGTAGTTGTACCTAAAAGCACTTGAACCTACCGGCAATTTACCCCAGCATTCAGGGCAGTAACTCGCAGTCAATCAGCAACAATCTGACAAAGACACCTCTGACTTTATCCTGTTGTAAACTTTTCCAGGCTCTCCCGGGCTCGCCCCCCGAGCTGGCAGCGCCGTGACCGTGGCGTGACCGTGGTGTGACCGTGCCGTGACACCCGTGACCGTGCCGTGACACCCGTGACCATGCCATGACACCTGTGACCGTGCCGTGACACCCGTGACCGTGCCGTGACCGTGCCGTGACACCCGTGACCGTGCCATGACCGTGCCGTGACCGTGCCGTGACCGTGGCGTGACCCCGCAGGTACCGCGTGGGAGGCACCGGGAGGGACGGGCTTTGCCCACCCTGCGGGACGCGAAGCGGGCAGGGAAATTCGGGAGCGGCTGCGCTTCCCATGGGCGGGAAATTTGCTCTCGTGAATTAAGGGATGTGTCGATTTTGGAGCCACTCAGCGGGGAAGTGGCAGCGCCCGAGGGACGGGAATGGGCGGCGTTAATTCGGTTGTGATGGTGAGAGTGAAAAGTGTGGGAGTTCGGGTCTGCCACGAGCAGAGTGGGCGTTTGGAGGATTTAGAGGGGCAAGAGGGCAGTTTCTGATGAGACCCGGTGGGATGGAAGCTGCTCGCTTCTTTGTTCGCGTTCTTTTGTCCAAGGCGCCGCATTCTGAGCCCACGGTGGCAGTTTGATTGTGATGGGTGTCTGGTAGCTCAGCAAACACCTGCACTGCCCCATTTGTCATGGCAGGAAGGTGTTTTTCTTTTCTTCCTTCCCTCCCCACGTGCTGGGGAATCACCCCCACACTTCCCTTTTGTTCTTTTCCCAGCTGCACGGTTTAGATTATTTAGGTTATTAAAGGTATTTCCAGATCTTCCCATCCCTCTGCACGGCTGATATTTGCACAGTGGATCTTCTGGAGCTCCACAGTTAGAAAATTACGCTGATTTTTTAGCAAAATAGAGCTCTTGGCGTTCTGGCCAAGATTTAGCAGACCATTTGCAAGCAGCCTGTGTGGATAATATTGAATTACAGCTCTGTGTTTTCCAAGAGATCCGTGGTGGGCACGTGGGGCTTCTGTCCTGCCTTGGGAGCTGCTCCCGGTTTGCAACCCCTCTTTGCGTGCTGGTGGTTTGAGGAGCCGACATTTTTAGCCACCCAGTGTCTGGAGGGGTAATTGGATTTCAGCTGAGTGGATTTGTTTCGGGGAATGGTTTATTGGGAGCTGTGGCAGCGTCGGTTGATGATGCCCTGCGTCCCCATTGCCATCATCGCCATTTACAGCCCCCTGAATGCAGAAGAATGGGAAATAGATGGGACTGCAGCGAGGCTGGTGCCCAAATCGTGTTAGGGAAGGGCACAGCGCTCGCCTTATTTTAATAGCATTGGTTTAATATTATTTTAATATTATTTTAATATTATTTTAATAACGGTCACATTACGGCGCCGAATTCGTTTCAGTGTGGACATCTGGGGGTCAGGGGAAGAGCTGCAGTGCCTGCAGGTCATTTCCCAGGGCAGGGGCTCACTGTGAGGCCCTTTGGTGCACGCAGGAAGGAAAGCTGGCTTTTGTGAAAAATAACATTCAAAGCAGTCACTGTTGAGGAGCAAATCCAGGGTTTATTTCAAAGGGAGGGACAAGAAGTGGCTCTTTCTTTTGCTCTCCTTCTGCATCTCCACTTCTGGCTGCAGAAGCCAGGTGGAACTCAAGATTGTGCCTCCTGTGTTTGCCCCGTTCTCTGCTTATTTCTCCTGCCACTCCATTGCCCACCCTGGACAGGTAACCTTTGGGTTGCTAATCTGAAATCCAAACACAAAAGAGCTGCCTGCTGAACTGCCCTAATATTTGAGGAAGGTTTGCAAGGAAAAGAGGTTACTGCGTGTCCCTTATGGGGGTGCTGAGGAAGGGAATTATTTATTAACAGCAGGAAAAGGTCAGGAGTTAGATAAAAACCCTCTTTGCCAAGTAAATAGGCTCATTTCCCCACAGGTGCCCCAGAGGCTCTTGCAGGTCAGGTTGTGCATCTGCAGAAATCAAACAACCCCCAGACGGGTGTAAAAGCAGAGGGGCTGTGCTGTCTGTACCCCGAGCGAGGTGCTGATGGCATCGACCAACCCGTTCCCACTGTCAGGAAATCGTTGGGGTTGGCACCTTGGTGGCACCAGCAATGGCACACGAGGGTCACACGAGGCAGTGCAGGGGGAACACAAAGAGAGGGGTTGGGAGTGGCTGTGGAAAGGTGATTTTTGTTATCTGCAGTCACTGCACTCAAACCACCGCTCTCCCTGTCGGACAATTGGCAGTGCACACCAGCAGGTGACCACACACTGACATCCTGCAGGGTGGAGAGGCACCTCGTAACCACTCAGAGTGCCAGGAACATCAGCAAGCATTTAGGGATGAGCCAAACCAGGAATGGGGATGGAGAGAGCAGCACTCACTCACACAATTCCCACAGCGACCGGGAAGGTTCACAGAGCTGGCCCAGAGGATCCCTATTTTTTTTTAATATATATATATTTTTTAAATGTTTCCAACTCGAAACCCACGCTAAATAAGAGAATCTCACCCAAAACCTTTCGGGGCGAAACGCTCCACATTTATTTACACGTGAAATGTGTTTTGGATACAGTCGTGAACGGACGTAGTGTGTGTAGCAACATCTGACAGCAGCAAGACTTTGGAAGGAACCCCCAACAATCAACCACTACCTCTTCTCATGCACCTACCTATATATATATATATATATATATATATATACACTTTCCCTCTTTTTTTTTTCTTTTTTTTTTTTTTTTTTAAAAAAAGTACAAAAGCCTTTTCCTGGAGGGATTAACGTACAAGGTTATAAAAGGCCAAAAAACCCAACCAAAAAAAAACCAACAAAATAAGACTCTCACAGAGAACTCGATCTGAAAAGGGACAGGATGGTACCTTTGTTTGTTTTTTTTGGGGAGGGGGGGAATTGTGCAAGCGAAACCAGGGGCAGCAGGAGGGTGGTAAATGAGGGTTTGTGGTGAAGCTCAACCCCACCAGCCACACTCCCAGCCTTGGCTTCTTCACCGCCGGGACACCGAGCACCACAACGTTTGGCATCGTCAGCCTGCAGGGCTGGCACACCCCACAGCTTTTGGGAAGCAAAGAGGAGAGAGCACACACAATGCAGTGTTTAATTAATAAATTACGTGGCAAAAAAGACATCATCATTAGAAACCCACGCCTCTAATTTACCATCTGAGGTGGTAAATCCAGAGCGGCCCAGCCCTTTTGTAACAGTTTTGAGCTTTGAGCACCAGCACCTGATGAGCTAAAAAAACCCCAAAATATCACTTTATCATCCATAATAGAGTTGTGCAATTATACTTTTCTGAAAAGTATAATTTTTTTTTATTATTTTTTTTTACCACTCTAGGGGGTCTGCACCCCGTTCTGGGGGTTGCCACTGCTTTTTACACCTGCAGTGGTGCTTCTTCTTTTTAATTTAGATTTTGTAAGAGAGAGAGTTTAAAAGCTTCCATAAAGACATTTAGAAGCACACAAGTTCTGAGAATTTAAAATCTGAGCTCGCTTCCCTTCCCTGCACTTCCATGAGCTCACCTTTCTTCCAGAAGCATTCCAAAAAAACAAAACAAAACACAACAAAACAAAACAAAACAGCTGAAGGGGAACCTACAGAGCTGCCCCAGCATCAACAGAAACAAACAAAAAAACAAACAGCTTAAAGGGGAAGCTACAGAGCTGCCCCAGCATTAACAGAAACAAAAAAAGAACCGAAACAAAATGGGGAAAAAAAAAGAACAAAAACCAAATTTCCCGCTAGATACCGATACAAACACATAACAAAGAGTATCAAAAATTCTCACTTTGAAATATATACAAACTCTTTTTCAACCCAAATACTGCTCCGAGGGTGAGGGTACCGAGGGCGAGGCGCAGGAGGGGGGGACGCTTTCGGGCAGGATCTATTGCAACGCTGTCAGTACCTCGGATTTGCAGAACAAAAATCCATCAGCAGGGTTCCCCGCCCCTCCCCTCGTCACTTGTCGGCCGAGCTCATGCGCTTGGACTTGATGAAGGCCATGCCGTGCGTCCTCATGTGGGTGTTGAGGGCCGCCTCGGTCTCGAAAGTCTTGGCGCACACCTTGCAGCGCCGATCGACGGCGGCGGCGGCGCCGGGAGCTTCCCCCTCGGCGCCGGCTTTGTCGTCCCGCCGGTTGTCGTCCTCCTCCTCCTCCCCCGCCCCGTTCTGCTTGGCCACGGGCTGGGGCTCCTTCAGCTTGTGCACGATGAAGAGGTGGCGGGACAGGGAGACGTGGGACGTGTAGCACAGCCCGCACTCGCGGCACTGGTGGGACGAGCCGTCGGATTTGTGCCGCGGGATGTGCTCGTGGAACTGCAGCAGGTTCTCGGTGGTGAAGCCGCACACGGCGCACTTGTGGACCTTGAAAACGTTGATCTTCAGCTTCTTTAAGGGCTGGGTGATGGCGCCTCGGGGGGGCCTGAACTCCAGGATGGGTTCTTCCAGTTTACGTTTGGGGCTGGGAACCTGAAAGGGGGACGTAAATCGATGGTGGGATCACAGAATTAGCTGGGTTGGAAGGTCATCAAGTCCAACCCTTGATCCAACATCCAGCCTCACCTTAAAAACCTCCGGGGACGGTGAATCCACCCCACCTGTCTGGGCAGGCCATTCCAATGCCTGATCCCTCTCTCTGTAAACAACTCCTTTCTAAAATCCAACCTAAACCTCCCCTGGCAGAGCTTGGGACTGAGCCCTCTTGTCCTGCTGCTGATTGCCTGGGAGATGGGACCGACCCCCACCCGGCTCCAACCTCCTCTCAGGGATTGTAGAGAGCCATGAGGTCACCCCTGGGCCTCCTCTTCTCCAGGCTCAACAACCCCAGCTCCCTCAGCCTCCCCACTTTTTTGTGGGTGTATTTTGATCCCAGCAAAACTCTGATAACCACTGTGCTTTTGGGGCTCTACTTCACTGAAAATGACACCTTTAGGGCATCAAAATACACCCACCAAAAAAAAAACCCTCTGAGTGAAGGAACTAATCCTGTAAATGATTAATTACCTTCGTGTCTTCTTTCACCTCCCTCTCCTCCACGTTGGCAGCCTCGGCCATCTCCTTCACGTCGGGGTCTTTAATCCCGTGCATCAGCTGGATGTGCTTCTCCAGCATCAGCCTCTTGGTGAAGGTACGCCTCGAGTCGGGGCAGTGCCTGCAGATAGACACACAAACATTCAGGTGTTGGGCTGAACTAGTGGTTTTCTGCAGATGAAACGAGTGGTTGTGCAATTAAGAGACTTTATGCAGATGGCTCCGCCTGTAAATTCCTGAGCATCCGCATCAGCAGCTTTTCTACTCTTGAGAACAGAGTTTGAAAGCTCACACCGTGGCTTTAATTGGCCCTCCCTTTAATTGCAGTCCCTTTGTGAGCAGATAAAAGGCTGACACTCACGAGCAGGTGTAAACCTTGCGGATGCCTTTGTGCTTGATGCGGTTGTGCCGGCACAGGCTGTGGGAGGAGCTGAAGGATTTGTCGCACTGGCGGCACGGGTGCTTCTTCATTTGCTTTCAAAATTAAAAAAAACAAGAGAAATATATTAGTTAGGGATTTGGGATGATGTAATTAAACCTAAAAACTTAGTTCTGTCAGGGTGTGCAGCATCCTGTCTTGACAGGGAGGGGATGATCAACAAGCAGTGGAATTGCTCGTTCCTGCTTACAAAACATCTGCCCTTTCCTAGAAACACCCAAACCCCCACAAAGATGCAGGAAATGGGAATCTCTCTGTCTGTCTGTCTGTGTAGATAATTCCCAATAAGATCAGGAAACTCAGGAATCTGCCCAGAGAGGATAAACCTCTCCTAGGAACACCTCTGCATAATCCATCATCCTGCCATCAGCCAGGAACTTACAGCTCCCCGAGCTTTCGTTCTGGTCCTGCTAACTAAATTCTGAAATTAATTCTCTTCAAATAACTTGCCATGGCAGTGGATTTGGCTGAAAGTTTTAATCACTTCAGAGCTTTTAGCCCACACTTATCATTCTTCAAAAAATCAGGCTAGAAATTAATTCCGTGATTTATCAGATCCATCTCACACACCCGAACAAACCTCCAAGTGTGGAGATTTTCTCAGCAGAAAATGGCCCAAAAACGGAGCAGCCACAGAGAAAATGAAATAATAATAACAATAATAATAATAATAATAATAATAATAATAATAATAATTCAGTTTTATTTACCTTGCCGTGCTCTTTCCTCATGTGGGAGATGTAAACATCTCTCTGTGTGAAGAGCCTGTCGCACTCCCAACACGTCCAGCCAGGGCTGGCCACTTTTTTGGGCTCTGCTCTCTTGATGGGAGAGGGAGATTTCTTCTCCAGCCTCTCCGTTCCATTGACAGACTTGGGGTCGTCCTTGTTGTGACCGGCTGAGTTCTGAGGTGGGGGTTTGGTGCTGAGGGGCAGATTGATCCCCAGGTTTGGTGGCCCCTCCACACTTTTCAGAGTTCCGTGCATAGACTACGATAAAAGAAAGAATGAAAAAGTACAAAGCTCATCCACAGTTTTAGTGACAAAATGCATTGACCCTCGGAATAAAATTCCCTTCCTCCTGTGTGGAACTGCCATCACCAAATCACATCCTGTCATCATCAGCTCACATTCTCCAAGGGTTAAGGAAAAGCATCTGCAGGTGTTTCCACACACACCCACAAAAAAGAGATTTACTGAAGGGTAAATTGCTGATGCAGTTTAATTTCTTGCTTTACTTACTTAACCTGCTAATTGGGCAGCCTCATTTCAGACTGGGGGACTGAAGCTTCCCAAGAAGGAATTTACTGACAGATTTCTATTTGCCATTGGTAAATAAAACAACAAGCAACTTTGGAAACAATCAGACACCTACATAGTTTGGGAGATATTAATGTTTTATGTTGAGGTTAATCCTGTCCTTATTTACTTTTGGCATCTGCAGGAATTATTCTGGCAGGGAACACCAAAACAGAAATGTAAGAGCCAGCCCAACAATGCAGGAAAAAATGATATATCGAAGGGAAAATGAGAGAACACACCTTGATGTGATCCATCATAAGCTGTTTCTGGGCATAGAGAAGGGAACAGTCGGGACACTTGAAAACAGACACCTTCTGGTTCTCAACGTGCTGATCAAAGTGGCGATAGAGCAAAGGTTGCAGAGTAAACACAGTGTCACACATAGAGCATTTATATATTATTCTAAAAACAGAAGTACAATAAACAGCGTCAGTCAGGGGGGAGGGATCCGTTGGGGCATGTTAATTCACTCCATTTTGCACGGGGGGGGTAAGATCTGACACGTTTCATTCACACTGCCTGGACTAAGTTAGGGTTGAACTCGCTCCAAGCACACAAAAATAGATTCAAAAATTATTTAAAGGGTGCAAACAGCAGGCAGGAAACAGCAGCACGTGCCAGTGAACTTACAAATAATAACACCAACATCTGCCCTCAGGAGAGCCTGAAAGCTCAGCCTCTTGGTGTAGCTGCAGGACAATATCCCCGGTTCAGGTTGCAAAGGAGGGAGTGATTCAATCAGGAGAAATGGAATTTTTTGGCAGTGATGTTTGTGGCTTTGAAGCTCCTGAATGCCACTTAATATGAACCGGGAGAGAGATTGTTTTTGGGGTATCGAGTGGTCCCGGTTCCTCCCTCAGATAAATGCTCACTGAGGTAAATTCCCACTGGGATTTGCATTATTTACAATCAGTTTCCATCCATAAATGCCTTATTTACACAGCATCCTCTGATGGGCTGTTGTCCTGCTGTCTCTACCAGCAAATCTGACACATTTCGGAATCATATAAAAATTGTGACTCCCTAAACCCACCTGCTCCTGCCCTGCAGCTACACCAACACTCCCCAAAACTCAGAATAACCCCACAGGAAAATAACTCCCATCAGCAAAAAATAACTCCCATCACAGCAAACTTCTGCCCTACAGGGTGGAGTTTCTCCTTCCCAGATTGTTTTGAACTCTAAAAAAAGGATGGAACTTGTGGGATAACACCCTTTATAACCCATCCAGGGCTCCAAAAGAGATTAAGATTAAAATTCCAGGAGAGAGCGAGCTTGGCAGGGTTGAAAGACGAGCAGCCATCCCATTTCCCAACATTAAAATAATCTCATTTTGTCCCACTGTGAATCCCTTGCATTTTCCCAGTTGGGTGCATCTGTTCCGAAACAACTGGTCAGTAATGTGATTATCAATCCCCCACTGCCAGTAAATGGCAGTTTACAGTTCCTGTAAAACCAGAGTGTCCCCTCCCCACACCCCTGGGTCAGTGATGCTGAAATCACCAGGCTGCTCACAAACAGAGCGGCAGATCCCAGCACAATTCACATTTACACCGACAGTGACAAAAAGTCTGATAAAAAGCTGATATAAACGGATCAAAACCGCTTTTCCCCCCCAACCTTCCAACCAGCTGTTATGGAAATCGCCACCCAAGTGCTGAGCTCGTTTTTTGGGCACGGCATTATCTTAATTCACAGTAAAAATGCAGATGAGCCGAGATTAAAGCATCGCAAAGGAGCGAGGCTCCGGCCACCTGTGCGAATCATCTGCCTAATTAATTACATTTCGGAATCGCTCTCTTCTAGTGCAGGGAAAGGCAACTTTCACCCAGTAAATTGCCAGCTCCAACCCCACAGGAACCCAGCACGGTTTCCCAGGTGGTTCCCAGGGCGGTAGCAGATGGAAGTTGCTTACTTTGGCTCGCCGATCTTGATGCCGGGGTGCTGGGTGTAGGCGTGGGAGTGGGTGCTGGGCGCGGATTTGAAGGCCATGGGGCAGATGGGACACTTGTAGAAGACCTCACAGTGACAGCCTTGGATGTGGGACTTGAGGGCGGCCACGTCGGAGTAGACGACGTTGCAGTGCAGGCAGCTGGGGGGACAGAGCGGGGACAATCAGTCAATCCACGGCATCCGCGTAAATCACGGCGCGCTGCCCGCTCGCACCGCCCGGCAGCAATCAGCACCACCGGCCACCGGCACATCCCACAGCGGGGGGGGAAATGTCACCCACAACGAGGTCAGGTTTGTGTGTTATCACAGGAGAGCAGATTGAGGGGTTGGCAGGGGAATAATCTGTTGATTGAGGGCAGGAGGCAATTCTTCAATCCTCTGCAAGTTTCCCAAACTGCCTCTTTGGCACGTGCAGCGGATTGTTTGTCCAGCAATTTGGGAATCACCAAAACCAGGAAGGAAAATCTTTGCGCCGTCCCCCCCCCCCCTTGTTCAGATTGAGTGATGGGATCGAATCAGCTCGGGGGAAATTAAACTGAATCTCTTCAATCACATCAACGGGTCACTGATTGGAAGTGGGAAAATGCTTTTCCAAAAAAACCTACTTCTGCCGGGTCGAGTGTTTGTGAGCTTCCCACATCTATTCTAAAACGAAACAATTAAAAAAAAAATCCAATTAATATGAAGTTTTGACACAGTGGTCCCTCTTAGTGCCCTCCACCTGCAGCAGTAAATGCCCCCAAAGAACATACTGCAATCAGCAATCACTGCTGAATGAACCAGTTTCAGATTGACCAGTGTTTTGCTGTAAGTTTTACACTTCAAACACAGAAGGCCCCTCTACCCTTCCAATTTTTTAATTCTGTCTCCTCTTATTATTAGGATTGTTGTCAAATCAATTTTCAGGTGGGTTTAGCCTCCTGATGATAGCAAGAAAGCATTCCACCATCCCATTTCCCCCTTAAAATTCATCACCCCTGCATTTTACCAAGCATCATCCTCTCTTTGCTGGGCACTTAATTTACACTGTTAATAGCATTCATCAGGTTTATACCCATTCAATCTCCAGTGGATTGTCCTGGTCTTTTTGGGGGTCTGTTAAGATCAACTCCCCAGGGATGTGGCATTCACCGACCCTCAGCAGCCACCACTGCAATTCCCAGCCATCTCAGGGACTGTAAATGCTGAGGGAAGTCTGAGGAGGGAGAAATTAATCATTCCCAGAGTGGGTGACTGTGGTTCAGTCTCAGCAGAGGAAGGTGTGAGATGTTTTTAGATGTCTTGGAAAGTTTTGGTGACTGGGTGAATGATTTGTGAGCTTGCTGGTGTTACTGGGGCAGGCCAGGAGTCCCTGCAGGTGGTTCTGGGGGGTTTTTTTTAAGAATCTCAAATTAAGGCGATGCATCTGAATTCTCCAGACTTGATAAGCCCTGAATCTGTGATTGAATCATCTCCAAAAGTGGGTGCCCAGACAGAGCAGCACCCTAATGCACTTATTCCCAAATTTGTAACACTACCAGTACCATCACCACGGCGCCCCCCAAGCTGTGAATCTCCCAACCCGCCCTCATCAAAATGGGTAAATTGCTTTCCCAAAGCGTAAATGGCGCGCGGGATCTCACACTGACCGGAAGCCCACTCTGCGGGTGTAGTGCAGGCAGTTCTTGGTGACGTGGGTCTGGAAGTGCACGGACCTGCAGATGGCTCCGCACTCGGGGCACGTGTAGGGAGATTTGTGCTGGTGGATCCGCTGGTGCGACGCGAAGCTGCACTGGTTGGGCAGCAGCATCTGGCAGATGGGGCACGTCTTCTAAACGACAAACCACAAGAGAGGAGACAATAGGGGGTGTCCTGATGTCACCCAGGCCCTTCACCTCACCCCTGCCCCCGGGAGATGCGCTCCCAAAATCAACCCCCACCGATCAAATCGCTCCTAACATTCCTTGGGATTTGTGAATCCCACCCAGAATGAAACTCCAAGCCAATCAAGCCACGGGTGTTTCTAGGAATGCTCTCTGGAAGGGGCTGGCAGATGTGCTGATGAGCGCTCTCTGCAAGAGCACAGACCAGAAGAGGAGCTCCAGAGCTGCGCTGTCAATTATTTACCAACAGACGCTCTGTGAGGGTGATGGCCCGGTGGGTTTGAGCAACTCCCCATCCAAACAGAGCTCAGCACTCACCCCCCCAGGCTGACTAGAACAGCTTTCAGGTCTTCACTTCAGCTTAAAGGCCACAAAAATCCTGCCTGGCCATTGACCCTGCCCCATTTACCGGGCTCCAAAGCCATCTTCGGCCCTTTCTGCATTAACAAGCCCCGGAGAATGGGGCACGTTGGCTCAGCTCAGGGACCTCTCTGCCGGTGCCAGACTCATCTGCTGAGCCAACATGTCAATGAATGCTCGTGGTGAAGGCACAGAAAGTGTTTAATTGCAACTGAGTCCAGCAGAACAAAAAGCATCTACTGTGACATTCTGACATTTGCTTACCATGGTACTTTGGGCTTATGGTGGCCTTTTAACTCCAGCTCTCTCTCATTCCAAACCCCACACCAAAATAAAACAAGTTTGTTTGTGAAAATCATCATCACCTGCCTGCATTTCAAAAGTCAAAAGTTTCAGGGAGAAGGAAAAAAAAAAAAAAAAAAAAAAGGTTAGAAGGAAAAAAAACAAACGGTGGAGGTGGAAAAATTAAAGATACACGAGAGGGAAAACGAGCTCTGTGGTTTCCCTGGGAGCTCTGCACTCCTATCTGTAACTCAGAGAAACATCAACACTCATTTCCCCCGGTAAATAGGTGGGAAAATAGGTTTCCTCCCTTCCAAAGTTAAAATATCAACCTTCTCTGATTTTTACCCTCCCCCAAAAGAGTGGCAGTTTGACAGCCAAGCACTAGGAAGGCAATTAAGCCTGAGCATTTCATTTACCTCTGATGAAAAAGCAGCAAGGGGGTTTTATTCCTGGAGAGCAAACTCAGCAGAGGGAGAAAGGGAAGGGCAAAAAAAGGTTCATTTACCTGTCCATAAAGACAAGGCCCCCCCAAAAAGTGAGCACATCATCACTTTATCTTCGTTCTTCTGTTTTCAACTTTAACCTCATCCTCCCAACCTCTCCTGCCTCTCATCCCCTTGCTTTATCTCAGGGCCTTCTGACTTCCACCACCAACAGGGTTTTTGCCAGGACAGTGGATCGCAGATGGGATGCTCCCTATCTGTAAAATCCATCTGCCACCAGCGAGCACCAGCAAAGCAGGCAGGTCAAAAATCTAAATAGCTGGATCCTGCTTGCATCTAAGGATGGAACCCACAAACCTGGAGCATTCCAGAGGGGAAGAGTTCCCTGGGATGGCATTTCCAGTGGGAATGCAGGCTGTGCTGACCTGTCAGGAAAGGAGGAGCTGGGGCAGAGCCAGCAGAACCCCCACACAAAATCCCTTTCCGTGACTGCCTGGCGAGCTGCTCCGTGGTGCCGTAAATAGATCTGGGCAGCTCCTCTGACTGGCTGCTTTCCTGAACTATCTGCAGCACTTTATCCTGTGCATTCCCAGGAATATTCCCTGAGCACTCATGCAGGTTGTCAGCCGGGCCCAGAGCTGATCAGCGAGCTCGAAGGCTTTGAAACCCCCCCCAGAATCCCTTTTAATTGGCACGCTCCGACCGTCTGCTTTAATTAACCACCCTGGCTCCTGCAGGATTTAGAAAATACAGCGCACACTGAGGGCAGAGGAAGTTTTATTGACGCTTTTTTCGGCTCAGGCCACGTAACATCAGTCACCAATTTGGAAAATGGGCTGGAAGTTGAACTCGGTAGCGCTCGGGAGAGGGGAAGGAGACCCAAAACCAGGCAAACCACAGCAAGGATTGGTGCCGGGGAGGAGTTTTGAGGGAATTCCTGTCAGCATCGCTGTCAGCGGTCAGTGTGCCGTTTGTCACTGCCCTGAGTCCCTGCAGGTGAGGGGAGTGCTAGATGAGAACTCTCAAAAGCTGAGGGCCAATCAAGCCCAAATCAAACCGTTGGGGTTGAACGGACGGGCTGTTAACGAGGGTGCCAATTAAGTGGATTCCACGGGCTACTCAAATTCCAAAGCACGGAAAGAATGGTTAAAGTATGATTAGTAAAACCCATTAAGAGACTTTCAGGATTAAGCTGTCGGGCTGTCAAAAAAGCTAAAGCTGAATTTTACCCCCAGTACGGCGTCGATACCGGACTTGCAGGGCCTAAAGGGATTCTAAGAGGAGTCTGATTTAAAAAGCGTAAGGGCTTGCAAGACTTTTTTGTGTCGATCATTTTAATCGGGGAGGTTGGAGCAGCGAACAGCTAAACGGAAGCAAAACCATCTCCAAAGTTCTCCTAGGCCTAGAGGCGAAAGACGGGAATGGAAACATAGGATACTCTACTTGTCCGCTCGCGTCCGCGGCCTGCTGGAAATGAGTGGCGAGAGACGTCTCCTCGGGGAAAACTTCACTGCACTCCAAGCACTTCAGGCTGTGCCGACAGAGCCTGGAGGGATCTTCGTCCAGCGGCATGGCCGGAACCACGGGGGAGCTGGCCGGGGCCGAGATCACCGTCCCGCTTAAACCGGGCTGCGCCTTGGCCAGGGATCCCGCCGGGCTCTGCGGCGCGGCGCCGCCGGGAGGGGCGGCGATCATCTGATCCGCCGGCACGGGTTTGAGGATCAGGTGGGAGCACTGCATCACCACGCCCTTCTCCTTGTGGCCGCGAGCGTGCGACAGCAGGCTGCACTTGTTGTAGAACACCAGGTTCTTGGTGCAGTGGTTGCAGGTCACCTCGATCCGCACGCTGCGCCGCTCGTAGTGCTGGCTCAGGCTCTTCTCCAGGGCGAAGGAGTCGCCGCACTCCAGGCACTTGTAGCCCCGCGTGGGCAGCGTGATGCCGGCGCTGGCGGGGGGGCTGAGGTTGGGCACGTAAACGGGCACGGGGTTGACGCTGCTCAGCACCTTGTTGAAGGCCTCCACCACGGAGCTCTGCAGCGACGACACCACCTGCACGCGCGACACCTTCTTGGAGGGCTGCGAGGAGGCGGCGGCGGAGATGATGGCCTGCTTGATTTGCTGCTGGGGTTTGGCGAGCACCTGGCGCAGCTCGGAGGCGGCCTGGGCGCCCTGGGGCAGCAGGTTCAGGTTGGCCAGGTGCACCGTCTTTGGCACGAGTTTGGCGCCGGCCAGGCTGGAGGCCGGCACCACCACCGTCTGCTGCTGGATGGCGTTGGCGGCTTTGATGATGGCGCTGCTGGCGCTCTGCACCGAGGCGGCGGAGATGACGGTGGCTTTCACCGTGGTGTTGTTGGCCAGCTTCAGGTTGATCACCTGCGAGCCCGCCGTCTTCACCGCCGACACGGGCAGGAAGGCCGTGGCCACGGGTTTGATGGTGACCTGCTTGGGGGCGAGTTCCGGAGAGCCGACCGCGTTGGTGACCACCGAGGACTGCAGGGGGGCTCTGGGAGGAGAGGACAGCACGGCGGCAGACGGCGGGGAGGACAGCAGAGACGTCACCGAAGTCACCGTGGACGAGCTCTGCTCGGGCTTTTTCCCGCAGTCCACATCAACTTCGGGCAACACCCTGGTCACGGTTCTCTTGATCTCCCCCGAAGATGTCTTGATGGTTTTGATGCGAACCTTGGGAATCGCTGGCGTGGAGCCCGCGGGGGAAGACGGGGACCCTTTGCTGCTGTTCTCGCTCGACACGCTCCTGGGGCTGTCGGGGGCTTTCACAGATGGCTTCTTGGCGCCGTCGATCAGACTCTGAGACTCGGGCGACTTGTCAACGGCCCGGGGACTCTCGCTCGTGTCTTTTGGTGAGGGAGAAGACTCCCCTGAGTTAGCCTGTAGGTCTTTAGCGCTGTCTGTAGCCGCCTTTTTAGCGCTCAGCGCTGCGATGGCGGCGATGCAGGAGGAGAGCTTCGCTGATGACTTCGCTTTGGCCTGGGAAACGCTGGCGAGATTCGCGTCGCTCTTCTCGGTACTCAGCTTCCCATCCAGCACTCTGCTCTCCAGCAGCTTCTCAGAACTGTCCTTTAGCAACTTGTCCTCCACTTTCCGGCCTTTAAAAGGCTCGAAGACGCTTAAATTGACGGAGTTCGTCTCCGCCTCTCGTTTCGCCACTTTATTTTTCTCCAGACTATTGGAGAGCGAAATTCCAGGTTTAATCAAGTTGTCCCCTCCCAGAGCCTTCAGTTTGTCGTATTCCTGCTGGGACAGGACGTTCGCCCTGAAACTCCCGCGCGCGTCCTCTTTATCCGGGGGGTCGTCCACCTCGATCCTCTCGTCGTCGTCGAATTCCTCGGCGCTGGAGATGGGGCTGAACTGGTTGAACGCCGAGTCCTTCAGCGGCGTCTCCGCGGCCGAGCCGTCGTCCTTCGGCGGCTTGCCCTCGTCTTTGCCGTAGCCCTCGAGCGCGGCCGACGTCAGGAAGCCGTTGTGCAGGCCGTTGCCCGCCGAGTGGTGGCCGTCCTTGTCGGCGCCCTCGGCCTGGTCGATGGTGCGCACGTTCTTGACGATGACGCTCACCCCCACGTCCGAGGAGGAGGGGGCGTGGGCGTCGTCGTCGGCGTGGGCGGCGGCTTTGACGTGGCCCTCGTGCTCGTCGTGCCCCGACTCGATGGCCGCCTTGGGGTCCACCATGTCGGGGATGTCGAAGGCCGCCAGCAGGTCGTCGAAGTCGGGGGTCTTCATGTCCCCCATGGTCACGGGTTTGGTGGGAAACCAATCTGTAAGAGGAGCAGATGGGCGTTACTTTGGGCTCTGGGCTTCCACAGAACAAGTGGTGCTTCTGGAGGGACATTGTCAGGAATCAGACATTACAGAGCAGTCCAATGTACAGCCGAATTATTGCTCCAGGAGCTGTGGTAATTCATCAGCTCATCAGCACAGTCGCCTGGCCCAAATTTCAGGGACTTTCTTCCTGCCCCCTGTCCTACACTCCCTCCTGTCCTGGCCAACAGCAAGGTACCTGCACGTTCAGGAAGATAAAGTCAGGCACTTGCAGCTTCTCCTGCCTTGATTTTCCTTAACTCTCAACCTGATGAGCCTTCCTGAAGATGGTAACAATCTGTAACACTCAACAGTTGAGTGGCTTTGTTGGACTAATTAAGTCCCAAATACATAAATTACCACCTGCATTAATACCAAAATTACAAAGCAAGTTTCCCTAAGAATTAAATGGCAAAGATTCCCGAGACCAGAGCGTATAAAATCCATGTAAATCCACACAAAGCCTCGATGCAGTTACTCCTGCAAAAACTCCCCAAAAACCTTTCAGGAACTCCTTCCTTTAAGGAGACAACTCTGCCTTTTTTCTCCAAGATCCAAATCAACCGACAGCTCGGCTGTCAGACAAGCTGTTAAGTCTGTGCCTTCTCTGGGCCATCAGGATGCCTGCAAGTGCTTCAGAACAGGGAATGAAGCTCCTGCTTCCCCGGGAAATCAGGATTTGGACAAAAAACCAGCCCAGTCTGGGGCAGCTCCAGCCCCATCTCCATCTCAACCCCCTCATTTTTGTCAGGTACAAGCACAACTTTTTATTCTTTAATCTTTAACCTTTGAAGAACTTTTCCTCTTTGGTTCTTACCCTGCCATTCACCCAGCTCTTCCCAAGCTGCAGAACCACAAATCCAGGGACTTGATACAATTGGATTTTCTGCCTGATTCAATTCCAACCCTTTGCCTTCAAACAGGAAACAGGAACCCCCCCCCAGCTTTAATCTTCATCTACCTGTGGCATTCATGTTCTTGGGACCTTCCCTAAATCCCCTGCAGTGTTTTTACCTCCAGGACTCCACGTCCAAACAAGGGGAACGCTGCCTAAATGTCTAATGGCAAATTTCAGCCTGACACACAGAATACGAGCAGTTCATTCGCTATTCACCAAATATTAGGACTGATTTACACTTCCAGTCATCTCCCCTGCAACGACAGACAGAGCCAACCCAACCACAAGCCCTCCTCCCGGAAAGGGGAACCACATCTCCAATCACGGCTCTGACGAGAGGCCGCCGCGACCGCAGCCCTGCTCCTCTTCCTGAGGCCTGAAGGGCACGGCACTTGCTTCCAGAAATCCCAGGAATTCCTTTCCCAACAGGCACAGGAATTCTGCTCCTGGGAAATGTGGAGTTCCGAGCGCGGAGGTCTCATTGACCACCCGCGGCGTCGATAAGGTCGCGCCGGTCCTGACGGAAACCTCTCGGGGAAGTGTCACGGTGAACGTGGATACGAAGCAACCTGCACCGGATCTATCTGCCCTTCAGGAAATCCAATCTGTCTCCATGCACGAGACTCAGGGAGTGAAAGACTTCATCCAAAATTCTGACAGCCAAAATATCACTACTGCAGTTTATGACTCGTTAGGAACCTCAACCCGTCAATTTTTGACCTGGGTATGTCCAGTTCTCTTTGGGTAGCAGAAAACAGGAAGGGGTCTAAAGCACCTCTAGCCCAGCTCCAAAAGAACCACCCCCAGCTGGTTCAAAGGTCAGGATGTTCAGCCTCTTTCCCGAGGCCTGCCTGCAAGCCCCTCATCTGCTGGTGAAAAGCATTTACGGGAATTCACATCTGTGGGAAAAACACAACTCACCAAGAGCACTGCGGGCTCCAGCCCCTCTGCTCAGGACTCTCATCTCACAGCCTACAGACAGCCCTGCAAATTCAACACCTTCTTGGCTTAGAATAAAAACTCTGCAGTGCAGAGAGCGTTCAAACCCCCAACCAGACACACAGAATTCTGTTATCAGTTCCAGAGCTTAACAACTCTCAAGCTGCCTACTTATTAGAAAGAAAAAAAGCCCTAAAAGGTGCTGTGGTGTAAATAGCTGAGTTTTAGCTGACACTTGCAAAAGAACACCCAGAGATGCACAGTCAGACACAGCCCCTCTGCATCCCACTGCTTGTTGATTCCCACTTCCCTACAATTAACAGTCCCTTACGTAATCTGCTGCAGGCAGGAACAACAAAGGTGGCCTGGCATTGTCACCGGGGTGCAGGCACCCTGCTCACAACTTACCCAACACCCTCTCCAGGCTCACAGGGCTCTCTCTCTGCTCAGCACAGAGAGGAGAGGACACTCATGTCACCCCACATCATCTACCACATCATCTTGCTTGTAGGTACCAAACCATCTAACACAGCCAGGACTGGGGAAAATTTATTTTGAATTTTTTTTAAATCCCTCTGGTTTATGATTCTAGACTTGCTGATTTCCTGCTGTAGGAAGTAACAGTTCTAGCCCAAAGAAATCCCCAAGGCAAAACGTTGAGTGATGCACTGTGCAAGCTCTAACAGCCTTTGTTCTTCCCTTCGTGACTGCTTCCTTCTCTCTCTCTCCCCCTCTGCCTCTCTGAATCCTTCAGCTTTCACTGTGAGATAAGAATTCCAGCCCAAATCTAAGCACACATTTAATTTTTTTAAGATGAGGGGGAAAACAAAAACAAACCACCAACCCCCTGTCAATTATGCACTGTCAATTATCCACTGCCCTGAGTTAAAAGCAGCCACCCCTCAGGAGCTGATGCTCTGCCCATCCGCTTCCCTACTCTGATTTCATCGCTGCACCAGATTACAATTTGTGGCTGGAGCTCCAGCCAGCCCCCCCAGAATTACATCTTCCCCCTGGGCTGCTGCAAACCCCTCCCCAAGGTTACAGCAGTCTAAGGAAAGCCATCCCTGCTCTTTATTTGGGATGGCTTTGTTTTTAATTTTTAATCTGTAGGAGATATTAAGTCCGGGTTTAATGCTGAAAACCTTAATTCCAAACTAAATTCTGGGTCACTCAGATGTGGCCGAACAACAACCTGTAAATAATCAGGCAGCAGACCCTGCCTGTGAGCCTGTAACACAGCACAGAACTGCCACAATTGGCCCACAATTTACGATTGTCACTCCGAGGCCTATTCCACAGCGCCGCATTGGGAAAAAAAACACACCTATATCTGGAGAGATGTCAATGAAAATAAGTGTAGTTAGCCAAGATATCAGTAAGTCTTTAAAAAGAATAGCTTTAATCCCATTAAAACGGGAGGATTTCTCCAGGAGCGCTCCCAACAATTGTCTCCTTCCTCGTGTGCCAAAGGGTGCGACCGGGAGTCGGATTTACCTCTCCCACAAACACCCAAACCACCCCATCTCACCTCGTGAACCTTGACCTTTGAAAGATTACTTTGGTAGGCTGCTGCTGGGTTACCTCTGCAAGCACACCAAAGGGTTAAAGGCGGCCCCAATCGATAGGCCTGCAAGGGAAATTAAAAAAAAAAAAAGGGGAAAAAAAAAAGGGGAAAAAAAAAAAGTATGCCTTCCAGCATCTCTTTGCAAGATGCTTTTATGCACAATTCTACAACAATCCTGCTTCCTTTTGGCCTCACGGAAAGGCACAGCAACCTCCCCCCCTCCCCTCGACCCCCAGCTTAACATCCCCTAAAGAAGCAAACCACAAGACAGCACCCCTTGTAAATAAAACCGCATGCAAAGCAGCATCCTCAGTCACAAGCACAGCTACAATTACAAATCATTCCATATCCATTTTATGTCCGTTTTGCTTCAAAACAGGCTGCATAACCGGTGTCCCCACCCTTGCCAAGCGAAAATATTTGAATCAGGGTCGTAAATCTCAGCTCTCTATGCCCGTTCCTTAAGCATTTACAAAAAAAAAAAAAAAAAAAAAAAAAAAGGCACAAAAAGCCCGAGCCATCTCCAGTCGCTGCAAATATCTGTACATTTCCATCCAGAACCCTTTTAGGACTACGTTAGCCACGTACCAGTGCTGTGTGTCTATAAAGTGTGCATTCACAGACTGTTTGGGGCTGGTATCTTTTTCTGCAAGCTCCTCTGCTTTTGGCTGCCATGAAGGGAGGAAGCTCTCCCAGTGTAGCAGCTCAGTGACTGCATTGTGTTCAGGAGCTGATCCGCCTCAAACCAGTTCCAGCCGGTTCTGGTCACCCTACATAAAAAGCTATGGCAACCCTCGCTGAGTTGCCAACAAGTCCCCCTGAAAATCGCAGGGGTTGGGTTATTTTTTTTTTTTTTTTGGGGGGGTGTGTGTGTGGAACCCCGGTTCCCCTCCGGCCCGGCCCACGCAGCCCCTGCTCCCCAGAGCCCCCCGCACGCTCTCCCTTCCTCGCCTCCCCCACTTACCTCCCACAACCTGGCTGAGAGCTGGGAGTGAGTGTGTGTGTGTGTGTGTGTGCGTGCCTGTCTGGAGCTAACAAAGAGACCGCAATAAAAATCCTCACAGGATCTCCCTCGCAGCACCGGGCAGGCTCGGCCACAGCCTGGAGGGAGACAAGGCTTGCTTAACCCCGGCACGAGGGGTGGCTGTTCCCACGCGTCACATCTGCCCCCTCATGCCCACGGCCCAGGGGTGCCCGGGCCAGGGGGTTTGTCCCGGCCGCCCTCCCCACTGCTCGCTGCGTCTGGGGCCGCCCGAGTGGCATTTTCATTTTCGGAGCTCTGAGCAGCATTGCTTACACACAGGACCCGCACACACGCGCCTCCCTCCCCTCAAGAAATCCATTTCCGCAGCAGCAAGATGCCTGCAAAATAGTTCCTTTGCCCCCTCCTCGCAGCGCCGACTTGGCCGCTGCCCCGATTCTTTATTTTTTTTTTTTCCTTTTGCTATTCCACCGTGCTGGAGGCCCCAAGAACCAGCGAGCTGCGGCCCCCCCCGGCCGGCACCCCCCGGCTGGGGAGGCCCTGCAGGCTCTTGCACAGCTCCCACCCCGGCCGAGCCGCCTGCTCAGCCCTGCCCTTCGCCTGTGGGGCGATGCCTGGCACGGGGCTCGGCTCCCCGCGGTGCCCAGGCCGCTCCGGGGCTCCGCACCCACCTGTGCCCGTGGGCGCCGTGCTGCTCCTGCCCGCTCCCCTTCAGCTCGGCCACGCTGGGCCTTGGTGCCGCATGGCCGACAGGCAGCACGGACCGACACGGCAGCCACCCCGCTCCTCCTGGCTACTCACCCTTGCTCTGGGAACACCAGTAACCACCTCCGCCTACGCGCCGAGCCCCCTCCTCTCGGGGGCTGCGGGAGATGCTGCTCTGCGGGGCTCCCTCCGGGCGGGTGGGCAACCCCGGCCGGCCCCTCTTGGCCTGGGCTGCACCTGCAACTGAGCAGAGGTCTCGGGCACAACCCCGCACACCTTCTCGGCATCCCCTCATCCCCAGCCCGTTCTGGGGAGAAGCACCATGTTCTTCCGCTGCCTCGGCCCGTCTTCCCCGCACGGGCGGCCGCGGCCGGCCCTCCCTCGGCCCCTCGGCCCGGGGGGCCGCTCCCTCCTCGGGGCCGCCGCGGCCCCGGCCACCTCCCCGCGGGCCCGCTCGCCGCCGGCCCTGCCCGGCCGGGCCCTGCGAGCCCCGGGGACGCCCGGGGAGAGGAGGCCGCGGTCCCTCCGGCGACGGGCACGGCGATCCGCCCCCGCCCGGCCGGCCCGCAGCCGCCGGCCCGGGCATCCCCGGCGCGGGTGGCCGCGGCGGGCCGGGAGGAAGCGACCCCACCGCATGCAAGCTCCGGTCCCCATGCGACACACCTGCTGCGGCCGGAGCCGGCGGGCTCGGGCAGGGCTACGGCCCGCGGCGCGGCCCGGCCCCGCGACGGAGGAACATAATGGCAGGAGGCTGCGGGGCTGGGCGGTGGGGGTGGGGGTGCTCGGCGGCACAGATGGGGAGACGCTCCCGTGTGATTCCGTGTGGAACGGCTCCCTGGAGAGTGCCGGGGGCGGGGAGGCTGCGGGGCCGGGGCCGGGTCGCGGCCTCCCGCAGCCCGGGCGGCTCGGGGGGGGCCGCCCCGAGCGGCTCCGAGCGGGGCCGGCGGGCACGGCCGGTGTGCCCCGCGCCGGGGAGGCGATCGCCGCAGCCCTCCGGCCGCTCCCGGAGGGACCGGAGCGCCGCAGGCCTCGAAGGGCAGCGGGGGAAAATCCAGCCGGCCGCCGCTCCGCTCGGGGCCAACAAAGGACGGGAGGAGCCACACGCTGCCACCTCCGCCGGCGCTGCGGCCGCAGTGCCCGGGCCGGCCCGGGGTCACCCTGCGGGCCCGGGGCGCTGCCGGGAACCGTGTCCCGCAGCGGGGCTGCCCTTCCTCACGGCCCCGGCTGCTGCCTCCGCCCCGCCGCCTTTGTTGGCCGCGGAGCATCCCGGCGGCATCGCCATTGCTCGCTACGGCGGCAGCAGATCCCTCCTTCTTCTCTCCGTTGCCGCTGTGCAGCACCATTTCCAGAATGTACAGCCGCTTTGTTGCATCGCCTTAATGGCTTTCAACGCGCAACACGCGGCTCACGTTTATAGTGTCAGCGTATGGCACAGTACATGTTCTGGTGGAAATAATGCCGGGTTATGAACATCTCTCAGGAGCCTCTTTGTCCCCGAGGCCTCCTGCCCGAGCACAGCTCCTGCTGGCAGGCTGCCCCCCGAGCTGTGCCCGCAGGTATCGCTCGGGCGATGGATTCCGCAGATGGAATCATCCATCGCGCTGGCCCAGGGCCCTGGCGGCCCCACCCCAGCACACGGGGATTTCCCCACAAGTACCGATCCTAACTCGCCCAATCAACCCAAACTCTGCTCTGTTTGCAAACTCGGTGAGTCCGACGAGTTCATGGAATGTGAATTTAATAAATCGACTGGGGGATTTCTATAAAAAACACAAACGGATTTGTGTTCCGCACTAGGAAGGGCCATGAAATTCAGCTCGCTCAAGCCTAAGGCTCATCGTGCCAGGGACTCGTAGAATTAAGCCATAATATTTATAGCACCCTCTTTCTTCCCAATTAACCAGTAAACTGATTCCATTACAGAGAAACCCAAATTCTGTTCACTTACACTGCATTTCTGGGGTTGGCTTGCAATGACAGCACGGAGAAGATGGCAGCTGTTCCCCCCGCTCTGGTATTAATATCAGAATTGTTAATCGATTTCACAGTTTACACGTGGCACAAAGGTGAATTCAAGCACAAAGTAAAAAAAACTCTGTCTGTTTAGGTCATCTTTTCTCCCTTGTCTTTGCAGTGCCCAAAGCCCCTGAAGACAGGGGACAGTCTGTGTGTGCCCTGACCAGTGAAACCATCAGCAGCGGGGCTGGACTCCAGCTCACCTGCCCCGATGGAGCCGAGGAGTCCCAGATCCCACACCACCTCTTTCATTCTCCAGGAAGCAGGTAAATCTGGAAAACCACCCCCCCTTTTCTTTTTGCTCCAGTGCAGCCCTCTGGTGCTTCCCAGCAGTCAGCAAGGAGCGCTGCCAACTCCCACCACTTTCCCTTTGATGCTGCAGTCAACGCTGAACTCGTGTGCAATAAGAACTTTTTAATTATTTACCTGGTAAGGATCTTAAGGCCCTTGAAATTCAGAACTCTCAACAACCCTGGTGTGCTCCTCCTCAGCTCTCTGATCAGTTTTAACTGCATCAAACACAGAGCATTAAAGATGTGCTGGTGGGTTTACATTTAGGTCCTTTATGTCAGGGTGAACTTTTGGGGAGGACAATAACCAAACCAAACAGCTCCTTCCTGGCTAGTTTAGATTTAAACATTCAATATTAAAAAACCAGCTTACAGCTGAACTTCCCCTTTTCAGATGTTCCTGTTGCTAATCTCTCTGTATTTTCTTGGGGGAGAAAACAAAAAAAAATCATTTCCTTTCCTGGTTATTAAAACAAATCTCCTGCCTGCTCCTCACCCTCCAGCTGATGAGCGGTGGGACCGGCACTGGTGGCATCTCCGGGGTGGGGGGAAAACGTCCCAGGTTCCCATCTGTTGGCAAAAGGAGGTTTTTAAGGCCAGGCTTTTCTAGACACCAGTGGGAAAAGTGAAATAGGAAAACTTGCATGACTTGGTGGTGGTCAGAAGTTCTTTGGCACAGAAGTGCCATTTTCGGAGAGTTTGAGCACTGCCAGGGGTGGGGCGGCCACAGCTCCTCTGGGCAACCTGTGCCAGGGCCTCACCTGAACCCTGCCCTCTGTCAGTTAAAAATCATCATCCCCTGTCCTGTCACTGCAGGCCCTGGTGAAAAAAACATCTCATCATCATCATCATCATCATCATTCCCGTGAGCACCATGAGCTTTTCCGCTCACCAGCACCTTCCTGAGTGCTGGGCCAGGAGCCCCCAGTCAGCTCCTCGTCAGGCATCAGCCACCTGCACCATTTACATCCAGCCCCACGGCTGGAGAACGCCCGCTTTGTTCTCCGAGCTCTTTCTTTCCTTCTCCCCATATTTATTCGAGTAGATCCGAGGATTATTTCTGAATTATTCATCGTGCACGGATCTGCTGAGGCTGTGGCAGTGCTTAATGAATGAGCCATCAGGCTGTTGCAGATGGGGCCATCAGCAGCTCCCTCTCGCTGGGTGCTCACCTGCATTTACACAGCCATTTCCAAGGAGAGCGCTCAACCTCTGCTGTCTTCCCTCTTTTTTCCTCCTGGAAAAAAGGGTGGGTGGCAGCAGCAACTGGGCTGCTGATTCCTGTGCTGATCCTTCCTCTAGCAGAAGCAAAGTTAAGAAAAAAACAAAAAACCAAGGCCCCTCACTGGTTTGGTGGCCTGGGAGCCTTTCAAGCACTCCAGACTTTCCCTGCTGGAGGAAGGACCGTGATTCATCCCCACCTACCGAAGATGAGTCAGGGTTACACAAATTCCACTTTAGTTTGTGTAACAACAACCTTCCCCTGCCTGCTGCCCCAACACCGAGCTGACCCCAAATGCACAGTGAGCAGCAGGAGGTGCCCCCTGCTTGGTGTGGCCTGGTTTGTGACCCTTCCCCGGGACAGGCTGGGGCTATTTACCACGTCAGGGCTATTTACCACCCTGTCGGGGCTATTTACCACCATGCCGGGGCTATTTACCACCACGCCGGGGCTATTTACCACCATTTACCACCATGTCAGGGCTATTTACCACCACATCGGGGCTATTTACCACCCTGTCGGGGCTATTTACCACCACATCGGGGCTATTTACCACCACGCCGGGGCTATTTACCACCATGCCGGGGCTATTTACCACCATTTACCACCACGCCGGGGCTATTTACCACCATGTCGGGGCTATTTACCACCACATCGGGGCTATTTACCACCATTTACCACCATGCCGGGGCTATTTACCACCATGTCGGGGCTATTTACCACCACATCGGGGCTATTTACCACCATTTACCACCATGCCGGGGCTATTTACCACCATTTACCACCATGTCAGGGCTATTTACCACCATGTCGGGGCTATTTACCACCCTGTCGGGGCTATTTACCACCACATCGGGGCTATTTACCACCATGTCGGGGCTATTTACCACATCAGGGCTATTTACCACCCTGTCGGGGCTATTTACCACCACGTCCATCTCAGCCCAGCCAGCGCTCTCCTACCCCCCTAAAATGTTAAAAACACTCCCCAACTAAACCATCTGCTCCCCTGCTGAGCCTGTGGTCAATGCAACAACTGGCCCAGCTTCAGGTCAGGCACTGCACGGCTGCAGATAGCAATGCAGGCTGCAAAGTCAACTCCCTTCCACTCGTCTTTTTTGTCACTCAGAGCTGTCCAAAAACGCCCACCTTCCATAATTTAAACTTTGAGCCATCAGAAGTCCAATTCTACCTTTTGCACCTTCTACACCCCCCTCCCTGTGGTGTGCACGTCTCCGAGCTGGCAGGCAGATGGAGGTTAGCAGGAACTATTCCATCAGCAGATGCCACGACCGAGCTCTCTTTGCTCAGGCTGAGGGGCGAGGCAAGAAAACATGTTTTCTTACAGAGCCACCATCTGCCAGTTTAGAGAAGCTGCTGTCACCACTGACTCAGTATCACTGGCATTCAGGAATAAATATTCCTGATACCATTCTCAAGTATTAACAGTTCAGCAGGGCCTGTGGTGACAGCACAGCACGAGGGATGATGATGCTTGCACACCGACAGAGGGCAGGGTTAAGAGTGGAAAAAAGGAAGGAATCCTTGCCTGGGAGGGTGGGGAGGCACTGGCACAGGAAGCAGAACCACCAGACTGCTGCAATTATTAAACTAACAGGGTGATCCATCTTTTTTTTTACTCCCTCAAACTCCCAACCCGTCCTCCCAACCCATCTCCAATTCACATCTCCCTCTGCCTGATGTGCAAGGAAGGGGTGATACTGAAACAAATCCTGGCAGCAGTCAGGAATTTGTGTCAAGGTGAAGGTGGCCCAGAAACTTCATTTGCCAGAGCTCCTAATTAGCTGACAGAATGAGGGGGAGCAGTGCATGCATCAACCAAAGCTGCAACTGCAGAGGCAGCAAGAGCAGCCCTGAGATCTCTGAGATCAGCCAGATCCTTTCAGCCAGAAAATAAAGATCATCTCCAAAGAATTGCACTTCAGGCCAAAAAAAAACCCAAAAAACCAACCAGATCAGAGAGATGAAAAGTTTTCCTCTGCAAGCTCTTCCTGCCATGGGGCTGAGTTTTGTCAGGCAATTTGGACAAGTCCCAGTGGTTCAGGTCAATTTAAGGACCACCCTTAAAGGTTTTGGCAAAGCCAGGTTTAATATAAATATAAAAGCTCTACTTACCCTTGGGGATTTAAAATCAATTCACACAGAGAGAAACACATACATTTATATAAATATATATATATGTAAAAAGGTCCCTGTAAATTCATTGACACACACAATGCCAGGGCTTTATCAGCCCCCTGGGTGCTGCAGATGGGACACTCTGCATGTCCCACCCCAGCCCAGACAGCTCCCAGCCACCCCCCAACCTCCAATCCCGCTCCCAGCCTGCCAGGAATTCACTGGAATTCTGCTGACCACGAGTCCAGCAGCAATCCCATCGTTCCACTGACAACACAACATTCCGAGGCCATCTGGTAGCTGGAAAGCAGCAGCTCCTGAGGCAACAGGAGTGCCTGGGAGCTGAGAAGCTCCAGGGGAACTTTCACTGCCCGGGAATCATTAATCAAGGCTGAGGCCTAATGAGGATTCCTGCTGGGATCCCAGTCCCTGCTGTTCTTTCTGGTCACTGGGCTGTGTTCATCTGTCAAGCGCCACAAGCACAGATCCTCAGAGGCCACTCAGATCCCCCCCTGTACCTGCTGAACCCACACTTACCACCTTCCCAGATCTCCTATCAGCAAAAATCTTAAAGATGTGGCACGAGAGGGAAACAAAATAATCCCAGTAAGAACAAAGCACCACAATACTCCAGTCACTTTGCTCCCTCTGATGACCTGTGGTTCTCTTTGTCATTCCTAAATCTCAGTCCACTTTTGTCCCTCTGCACCTGACAAATTCTCATCACCGCCCCTCGTCCCCTGAAGCCCCCCCAAAGTCCAGAAGGGCAGCGAGGATGTCCCCAATTCCAGGATATGTCCCCAATTCCAGGATTTGTCCCCAATTCCAGGATTTGTCCCCAATTCCAGGATATGTCCCCAATTCCAGGCTATGTCCCCCATTCCAGGATATGTCCCCAATTCCAGGATTTGTCCCCAGTTCCAGGATATGTCCCCAATTCCAGGCTATGTCCCCAATTCCAGGCTATGTCCCCAATTCCAGGCTATGTCCCCCATTCCAGGCTATGTCCCCAATTCCAGGATTTGTCCCCCATTCCAGGATATGTCCCCAATTCCAGGCTATGTCCCCAATTCCAGGCTATGTCCCCAATTCCAGGATTTGTCCCCAATTCCAGGATTTGTCCCCAGTTCCAGGATTTGTCCCCCATTCCAGGATATGTCCCCAATTCCAGGCTATGTCCCCCATTCCAGGATATGTCCCCAATTCCAGGATTTGTCCCCAATTCCAGGATATGTCCCCAATTCCAGGATATGTCCCCAATTCCAGGATATGTCCCCAATTCCAGGCTATGTCCCAATTCCAGGATATGTCCCCCATTCCAGGATATGTCCCCAATTCCAGGCTATGTCCCCAATTCCAGGCTATGTCCCCAATTCCAGGATTTGTCCCCAATTCCAGGATTTGTCCCCAGTTCCAGGCTATGTCCCCAATTCCAGGATATGTCCCCAATTCCAGGATATGTCCCCCATTCCAGGCTATGTCCCCAATTCCAGGCTATGTCCCCAATTCCAGGCTATGTCCCCAATTCCAGGCTATGTCCCCCATTCCAGGATATGTCCCCAATTCCAGGCTATGTCCCCAATTCCAGGATATGTCCCAATTCCAGGATATGTCCCCAATTCCAGGCTATGTCCCAATTCCAGGCTATGTCCCCAATTCCAGGCTATGTCCCCAATTCCAGGCTATGTCCCAATTCCAGGCTATGTCCCCCATTCCAGGATATGGCCCCAATTCCAGGATTTGTCCCCAGTTCCAGGATTTGTCCCCAGTTCCAGGGTGGCACTGGGGCCCGTTCCCAAGCCCAGCTACTGCTGCTCAGAGAAGCTGAGGCTGTCAGAGAGCAGCAATCCCAGCTCAGCAGTGTCATCAGTGGTCTCCACTGGCACGTTGCCGTTTCCCACAGGGGAGTGGTGATCCCACAATTCCCGTCTGGGAGCCGATATCCTGGAATTGCCGTGGCAGGAACACGCCTGTGGTGCTGTGAGCCCGGCTGGGCAAGCAGAGTCTGGGTGGGAAATTGGTGGGCAGGGGTTGGGGATGTGGTGTTTTGCTGCCTGTCCAAGGCTGGATTCCGTGGGATTCCGGAAGGGATAACGGGTGTGGGGACAGTTGTTGGGTCTGAGTCCGTGCTGGAGGCCTAATTTAGCGATGAGGGGCTTCCCAAGGTTGACCTCCTTCCTCTCATCCATGGGCTCTTCCATTCCCGAGTACTCGTAGTGCAAGCAGACAGTGAAGACCAGGTGCTCCTGGAAAAGAGGAGAGAGCAACTTCAACTTCCAGTCCAAACACACACAACACGGTCAGTGTCAATTATCTGCACAATCAACCCCAGGGATAATATATATATATATATCTATATGTAAATTAACCCTCAGTTTCTGCAGTGAGCTCAGCCTGGTGTAGAGGCAGTGCTTGGGAAGCTCCTTGGACACCAAATAGCTCCCAGTTTCCTCAGGAGTTCCTTTATTTGCCAGTTTGGGATCCACGTCCAGGTCCTGTCACAGGAAAAAAGCAAGAGCTTAAATGAAGGTCTGGAATTCGCAGCTCAGGAAACAGCACAACTTTAGTTCCCTTTCAGGAAAGTTTCAACAGTTTAGACCCATTTCAGGATGGAACAGGACATTTTCAGCAGCCCCCACTTACGGGGCCGAAGTCGGTGACGTGGGCTCTGCACGTGGCCACCTCGGGGGGTTTCCTGACGATCCGCGTGTAGATGATCAGCACGTTGGAGAACTCGGCGGCAAAGCCCAGCTGGATCCCCACACCACACCTGAAGTCGAGGAACTTGCTCTCTGGGAGCTCTGGGAAGGGACACAGCGTCACAGCCTGAATGTAACTCAGCACTTTGTACCTGTCCAAAATGATTTCTGTGCTTTGCCAGCTGCTCAACAAGCAAGAATTAATCTGTGGAAGAGTTCAACAAGCAAGAAATAATCTGTGGAAGAGTTCCCTTAGAGGTGCCACCCCTGACCCTCTGTACTCCAACAGCTCCAGGTGAAAAAGGGCAAAGGGTCTTTGCTAAAAGGAGCCCAGAAAGCCTCCAGCTCATCCCATCCTTACTTGTGTACACTGAAAACTCCTTTTCATCTCCTGCAATTTACCATGCAGCCTGCCTGCCTGTTTCAGGTGGCGACTTTAGGAGGAGATTAAGGATCTCTTAGTTAGCCACACAAACTATCCCAGGAGTTGGACAACCCATAAGTCCACAGTGGTCTTAAATGTAATTATTGGTGATGAATCCCACGTGTCGCCCCGCTCGTCACTGCAAACCCGAACGTCTCCCAGTGAAAACCCACGCATCAATCTCAATTCCTGCCACCTCCACCCCACACTGCACCCCCTCACTGTCCCCATCCCAGCGGGGACACCGTGGCAGGGCAGAGTGCCCCGTACCGTGCGCCTTCGCCCACTGCAGGTTCCGCGCCAGCGCCGCCGCCGAGGCCGCGCTTCGCTGCACGGGGTCGCTCAGGGCCCTCCTCTCCGACAGGCTGCTGTGGATCTCCAGGGCCTGCCTGCCTCTGGTCAGGGGGCACCTGCCCATATCTGCAAGAAAATCAACATGCTGCACTCCCAGATGAAATCAGGACACCTCGCTGCAGCGCTGTGGTCGCCGCGGTTATTCCGGTGCCGGCGTGTCCGTCCGAAGTGCTGATTAACGAGTGGTCCTCGCTCAGCTCTTCCCTCCCTGCTGCTGCAGAACCCCGAGGGTTCACAGGGGGCCTGGCCAACACCCTGCCCTGCTCCTCGATGCCAGCTCAATCAGCATCCCATACCCTGAGTGGGTAAGGGCTTATCAGAGTGACTGATTTCCAGAGGGTGAATAATTCCAGGCCAAGAGACTTCCAAAGGACTGGGGGGGCGAGGGGAGGATTTTCAGCATTGCTAACGGGCCCTGGTGGCCACCAAGCTGAGCACGAGCCAGCACTGCACTCTTGTGGCAAAGGCAGCCAGCAGGCAGCACGGTGCCAGCAGGAAGCACGGTACCAGCAGGAACCACAGTGCCACCAGCACGATTTACGTGGAACCAGTGCGTGCTCCCTGGACATCTTGCACTTTAGCACCTCTCCCAGCAAACCCAATCTACAGCTACTGAACCAGGCACTGGAAAGCAGTGCACTGTCCTTTTTACTGTGCTCGAGAGAACCAATCATTGTCACCACTTCAGTTCACCTTCTGCCACCTCATCCAGCAGAACCGTGATCTTCTTGTCCTCCAGCAGCCGCTCCTTCAGGAACTTCACGAAGACGCCGTTGGCCAACCCCGACTGCTGGATCTCGAAAGCTTCTGCCCCTTGGCACCTGCCAGGTGATCAGACAAGGAGAGAGCACTGAAAACATCTGCAGGATTATCAGTAGGAGAGAGCACTGAAAACATCTGCAGGATTATCAGTGAATTTACATCGGGAAGGGGGGCGAGAATCTCCTTCCATTCAGCAGCTTTTGCGCTTCCCTTGCCAACTGACTGAGCTTACTGGGCTGTTATCACCACTCAGGGGTCACTGCTGTGGCCCAGGAGAAGAAGAAGAAGAAGAAGAAACATCTCCTTACGTGGCATAGCCAAAAACAATGTTGGCTGTGACCTTCAGGGCGTCCAAGATGAGAACTGTGTCGTCGTACTCGTTCCTGCAACGAGAAAGGGAAAGTTCCTGATTTGAGAATTAATAAAGGTAACAGATTCAAACCACCAGAAGCAGCAATCTGAGTCGCCCCTGCAGTTCTGGGAATGAACCCTGACTGCTCAAACTCAGCACCACCACGTTCCAGTCACCAGCAGAGTGTGTCTGCAGTCTCTGCAAAACCCATCTCTGATAACTGCCCGTTTCAGGGGACACCAAAAGCTGTGAGTTTGTAATAATTTTCACACACACACACACAGTGTCTGCATAATCAGCACGAGGCTCACGTAGATGGATTTTCTATTTGGATTGCAGATTGCGAGCGTGAATTGGGTCCCAGCAGTTCAGAGGCTCCACAGACACTGAGGCACCAGAGTTCCTCTGCTACAAAACATTCCTGGGAGCCCAGAAGTGCTGATTGCAGAGCTGACTCCCAGTGCCAGTTTAACTGGGCACCGGAGTTCCTCGGCACGGGAAGAACCGCTTTGTTCAGAGAAAGCCCATCAATCAGCGGGGCTTTCAGGCTCTAAATAAAGACACAACACACCCAGCATAAAAAGCTCTGAAGAAGGGCTAAAATAAGCCCTCCACTGGAGCCAAATGAACGTGCCTTCGATGGCCGGGATTCTCCCTCCCCCCGGATATCAGCGCGAGGCTCAAGGCTCGCGTTTCTCCTCCCATTTCACCGTCATCGACCGAACCCACGGCTCAGAACTCACAACCCTCACCCCCCCTCCAGGTGGGGCACCTTTTGCGGCACATGTCGAGCAGGAAGACGTTGAGCCCCGTGTGCTTGGCCTGCATCCTGCCCAGGATGTCCTGCACGCACAGGCAGTTCACCGAGCGGTACGGGTTGGGCGCGTCCACCGGCACCAGGAAGCTGCTGCCGTAGTTCTCGTAGCCGTGCCCGGCGTAGTACAACAAACCTGGGGGTGAGAGCGGCTGGGAGCGAGGGCAGGGTGACCACAGCAAGCCCTGCTGCAGATTGCAGGGTGTCAAAACCCTCGTGGGTGGCAGGACAGCCGCTCCGAGCCGCGTTTAATGTCGATAGTTGTTAACCCGGGAAGGTTTCCCGTCCGCTTTTCCCATCGACTCCACAAGGCACAGGCACAACAATTAAATAAAAACACAAAGCTCTGAGCTGCAGGTTTTGCAGAGAGAAAAAAACCCAACACCGTGCTGGATAGTTTGGTGGGAGTCCAGAGCACATCCCCATCGCTCAACTATCAGTTGATTGCAGCTCCATCTCTAAGTTACAGGCTGGGTCGCTCCTGGCTCTGCTAAACAAATTCTTTTCAGGCTTTTGTAGCCAGCAATGATTACTTTGCCATCACCAGCAATGATTACTTTGCCATCACCTCCCTCACTTGCCACTACACAACAGTCTACACAGTTTTAAGGCATAAAATCTTGAATTAAATATGAAATATTTTTGTAGGGGAAAAAAAAAACCCAAACAACAAATGTGCCATGGAATTAAAGAAAGCTTTTCTGGACCCTGAAAAAAAGAAAACTGCAAAATTGCAAGCCAGGATTTCTGTGAATAAAAATGTCCACTGTCAGTCACATCAGTATGCAGTAAGATTAGGTGTTCTTAGAATTGAGAAACCCCCTACTGCCAAAAAATACCCTTAGCAGAAGTTTGTATGATTAAATTTGATTTTCCCATTGCCTCTTCCCAGTTTTCCTGAGTTAACAGGAAACCCTCCAGGTGATGTGCAGGGTTGGGATCTGTCCCTAAATCGAGGTTACTGCACACATCTGGGTGTATATTCTTTAAATCCCTGGGCTGACCACGCTCTCCTCTCTCCTTGGCAGATGAGCGAGGGGCACCTGCGAGAGTTAACGCGCTGAGCTGGAGATCAGAAATACATCAGAAATACATCTGCAGAGCCAGGGGGAGTGGAGTCCACACATATTTGCAGGCTGCCAGCAGAGCCTTGGGCACAGCCTTGAGCAGGCTCAGGTTCCTCAGAGACATCAGCATTTCAGTGGTGTCTGCCCCCCTCCCTCACTTTGTTTACCGCTCGAGGAGCAGCCTCTGAAATGCCACTTTCCTGGCAGCTGGCCACAATGACACAACTCAGCAGGCACCAGGAAGAGGTGTGGCAGGGCCCAGACAGCACTTGCCACCGTGCCTCTGCTATTTGAAGCCATGCCCACTGGAGGGGCAATAAATCCTTACCTATTTGGGCACTGACAGCACCTCACAGTGGCTCGAAGCCATTGACAGCCGCTACGCAGAGAGAACAAAGGGACCACGTAAATTGAAGCAGTTCTCGCCAAACACCACTGAAAAACCGCTCTGTTTACCTCGTGTACCCGTTTTGTGTGTTCTTACCATAAACTCCTTTGTCCAGGAGCAGCAGGAACTCCTCCACTGCGTTTCTCATCTCGGCCTCGGTGAGATCCAGCAGAGACACCACTTTGAAATCCAGCTGCCTCAGCAAACTGGTGAGTTCATAAACATCCACCATGGGGGCCTGGAGCTGGGGGTGATTCCAGTAGCTCATGTTCCCTATCAGCAGAGCCACCTTGTCTGTGGCTGCCAAGACACGGGGAGAACAAAACCCACCACATTTATATATTATTATTTATTATATATTCTATATTCCCTGAATTAGAGTATCCAGGCACGATATTTGATGGGATTTCAAAGCACCCACCCCACGGGCACAGGGACAGCGTTCCCAGGGCAGACAGGATGCCAAGCCTTTCCCTCCCACCATCCCAACACCACTGTCTGCCAGTGCTCCAACACTCTGGCTACGGCCCAGGGCGAGGAATCTGAAGCAGTAAATTGATAAGAGATGAGAAGCTGCAGATGATTCTCAGAGGCACTAAAAATACCGGTGCCCTCAGCGCGGTTTACCCCGGAAAGGGCAAGCAGGCATCGTAAAGGACTGCACAAGGACCCCCAGCTGCCCCTCCCTGCAGCCAAATCTGTCTCCTAGGTGGGAAATGCTGCAAATCCACTCACCAACAGGTCTGGGGCTGCACAGTTCTTGTGGATCTGCTTGAGAGAGATGGAAAGAGTCAGTGATTGCAGTCAGAGCAGAACATGAACTGCATGGTCTGGAGAGACACTGCTTTATCCAACACCTCCTCAGCTGAGAAACAGCAAGGGACTAAAACTGAGGGTGCAGGGAGACTACAGACAAGAAAGCAAAGGTAATTAATTCCCCTGGTGTAATTGCACAGCGTGCTTCAGGTCAGTCTTTTGGAGCCAGCAAGCTGCGCTGCTCTTAATGTGGTAGCACGATTGAATTCCTACTTACAGACACATCCAAATATCCTGAACTATTTCCTGCAACCCAGCTGGTTGTACAGGGACTTGTAACATCAAATTGAGGGGCAAAACTAAACCCAAAGTTTGTCAGAACTCATCACTGACCTGATTCCTGAAGGTCGCTGAGATCATCTGCGAAGAAACACACGGATAAAATCATCATTTCAACAATAAGCAAAGGCCAACAAAAGGTTCACTTTACCTTCTGTGCACTCCACTGCCACAGCTTTCCTTCCTTGGGTTTTTTTGGGGGGGTGGATAGGAAGACAAGTGCTCTCAGTGATGAGAGTCAGCACACAGGTCGCTGTCAAGCTGCTCTGCCACCTGGCTCAATTTACACCCCTGTCCTGTGTCACACACTTCCCATCACCAGCAAGGGTTAAGCTGGATTTTTAGCTGTCCAAAAAGCCCAAATCAGCTTGCAATCTGCTGACAGGCCGCGTGCACGCTGGCAATGCCAAAAAAAACCAGCCCTTTTTGTGCTGGTTACCCCAAAAACCCCAAAGCCTTAAATTCCATCTGCTGCAAGCGGGCACAGGATTTTTTTTAACAACTGCATAAACTGAAAATACAGAAGGCTTAATACACCAAGCTAAAGTTGAGGGATAAATGAGCTGTGCTGTCTCAAACAGAAGGACTCCTCACCTACGACGACTTCCACCCTGTCGCTGTCCTCCTCCTCGTGCTCGTTGAACACGTGGCACCAGTAGGTCCCTTGGTGCTCCACATCCACGGCAGTCACCTGTGCAAGCGTCCCCCCAGTCAGAACCCCGGACATTTCACCTGTCTCAGGCGTTGGAGCCTCCGTGCAAGTGAAAATTAAAGAAGCCCCCGGAGCAGGCGCTTCTGTCGGAGGTTTTATTTTCTGGGGGAAGCTCCAGGTGCTCGCACATCACCCCCCCATCGCAGCAACTCACAGTGTAGACGCTCCTGCTCCCATCTGCCAAGGGCAATCCGTCCCTGAACCACTGGTAGCGAGGAATGGGCTTTCCAACAGCTCCACATTCCAACATCAAAGCCTCCCCCACCGCCAGGTTTTGCGGCCGAGGCTGAACGCAGATGGCCAGTTTGTTCCCAGGCAAACCCGCCCTGCTCCCTTCAGGGAACAAAGAGGAAGGGAAAATAAAAGGAAAGGAAGGTGAGACAACCCAAGCAGAGCACCAGAAGCCTGAGGACAGAGTTTCAAAGACAGCAGTTGTGCCACTCACCGTCAGGGGTGCCCTGCAGCTCCCAGACCTCCAGGCGTGCCCACCGGCTGAAGGCGAAAGAAAATTCGCTGTTCACTCGGCAGATGTAAAAGCCAGAGTCCCTGACACTCACCGGATTCAGAACCAGCTCCGGGGAATTACCCTGGGGAACCTGAAATGCGTGAAATGGGTTTAACCTGAACCACGAGCGAGCACTGCAATGTTGATTTCCATCAGCTCCTTCACTCCCTGAGCTGGGAAACAACTGAATTTACAGCTTCCTTTCTGTCCCGCTCCAAAATCAGCCCCCAGGGGTGAAGTGGTTGGATGTAAGGAACTGCTGCATTGTTTCAGCAGATTCCCAACCATCTTCTCTCTGTTAATAAACGTCTTAAAAAGGAACAGGTATCGTCCCAAATCGTTACCTGTTATTTTTCACTTGCAAAATCCTGCCTTGTCTCTCAGCTCTCACCTCTTTCTCCTGCTTGAACCACTGGTAGTGCACGAAGGGGTGTCCTGTTGCCCAACAGCACAGCTTGACCACCTGGCCGGAGAGCACCGCTTGAGATTCCGGCTGCACGACAATCCTCACGCCTTCAAAACACAATTTACACCGGGGAAAGTCTCATCTTTGCACTTAAACTGCCCTCTGAGCAAAGAGAATTCCTGGCAGTTGGAAGGAATTTGTTTGCTTTGAAGAGTTTGCTGCCTCCCAACAATTCCTCCGAGTTGTTCAGATTAAACGGGGCCCAGGCTGAGGGACGGATCACAAAGAGCTGAAACACAACCCTGCATTTTCCTGCTGTTCCTTGCTTTGTGCAGAGCACAGGGCTGGGCTTTCCACCAGCACCTCTTAAGGAAGCAGAGCAGAAAGAACAAGTTCGCTGGAAGCAGCGTGACAAACGAGTTCTGAGAAATCTGATTCGTAATTTCCTCCCTTTTTTTTTTTTTCCTTCATTGATTTTCCTGCACTTCATTCAGCGCTCCACGCTGCAGAATTCAACAGTTCAAAAAGGAAACCCCCTTCCAGCTCAATCTGCTGATTGATTACAAAGGTACACAAATAACTCTTTGATTTTCCTTGGAAAATGTGAAGCCATGGCTCCTTTTCACCCTGTCAACTGGTTTACCTTTAATCTCAGATTCAGATGAGCCATTTACCTTGGCAATCCTATGGATAGCAATTATCAGAATTCGAGCCCCACCGATGTTTTTATCTACCTGAGCGTTTCCAGGGCTCAGCACTGACCTGCCTGGCCCAGACACTGCAGAGCCTGAGTGTGCCCCAGGGCCTGCAGGGACTGCAGCAGCTCCAGCACGGTGCAGCCTCGCTCTCCCAGCAGCCTCAGGAGGCTCCAGCTGGGGCTGCCTGCGGGCTCCAGCACTTGCAGGGAACACCGTTCCAGATCCACGGGGCTGTGGAGGGAGCACAAGGCATGGACCTGCTTAACACCTTCTGCTCAGAAAGGAGCTGGGTTAACAATCAACTGTAAACCGAACAGAGATGGGAAGGTCCTTGCTGCAGTATTCCCTTCAAGTTTCAGTGACTGGTATTAATTATTAGTATGCTGCAAGGTGGGAGATGCCTGTACAAGTCCAACCAAATGTGATGAGAAACCTTCTAATTTTCACTTTTTAAGGTATCAGCAGAAAAACTAGTACAGCTTCCAGGTGCCTGACTCAGAGTGAGTCAGCGTCTAACTTCAAAGTGCAGGAAGGCCGATTTTAGAGGAGTTGTTAGAAGGAGCGAGTGATGCAGGCCAGCCCATCACCCATGACCGCAGCGCAGTTAATCGCGGCCGAATTCCTTAGTTTCAACTTTAGCGTTAACTCTTCCCGCGCCCCCAATCACAGCAGATTCAGATTGCAAGGACATGAAGGCAGCTACAGAAAGAGAACCCAAGTTTACATATTCCCACTAAAAAAATCCATCATTTCTTGCATTACCTCGCAGCGCCGCGCCAACCCCGGGGGGAGACACGCTTCCCAAATACACCTATCCCAGGATAATACAGAGACAAACATCCACCTACCTGAGCCGGAGCGTGCCCCTGCTCCCCGCTCGCTGCGCCAGATCCCTCCAGCCCTTACCGGGCTCCCCCCGGTCCAGCAGCTCGCTGAGCCTGCGGAGCAGCGGCTCGGACAGCCGGCCCAGGGGCAGCGGCTCGGACAGCCGGCCCAGGGGCAGCGGCTCGGACAGCCGGCCCAGGGGCAGCGGCTCGGACAGCCGGCCCAGGGGCAGCGGCCCCGCCGCGCTGCGCTCCATCGCGGGCCCGGAAGGAAGCGCCGAGCGGGGCGGGCAGGGCAGGTCCGGTTGAGGGGAACGGGGCGGGCAGGGCGGGTCCGGCCACGGGAGCGGAGCGGGGCGGGGTAGCCGGGGCGGTCCGGTTGAGAGGAGCGGGGCGGTCCGGCCGAAAGGAGAGGGACGGCCGGGGTGGGTCCATTCGAGGGGAGCGGGGCGGGCGGGGCGGGTCCGGCCGAGGGGATCGGGGAGGGTCCGGCCCAGGGGAACGGGGAGGGTCCGGCCCAGGGGAACGGGGAGGGTCCGGCCCAGGGGAACGGGGAGGGTCCGGCCCAGGGGAACGGGGAGGGTCCGGCCGAGGGGATCGGGGAGGGTCCGGCCGAGGGGATCGGGGAGGGTCCGGCCGAGGGGATCGGGGAGGGTCCGGCCCACGGGAACGGGGAGGGTCCGGCCCAGGGGATCGGGGCGGGTCCGGCCCACGGGAACGGGGAGGGTCCGGCCGAGGGGATCGGGGAGGGTCCGGCCGAGGGGATCGGGGAGGGTCCGGCCCACGGGAACGGGGAGGGTCCGGCCCAGGGGATCGGGGAGGGTCCGGCCCACGGGAACGGGGAGGGTCCGGCCCAGGGGATCGGGGAGGGTCCGGCCCACGGGAACGGGGAGGGTCCGGCCCAGGGGAACGGGGAGGGTCCGGCCCAGGGGAACGGGGAGGGTCCGGCCCAGGGGAACGGGGAGGGTCCGGCCGAGGGGAGCGGGGAGGGTCCGGCCCACGGGAACGGGGAGGGTCCGGCCGAGGGGATCGGGGAGGGTCCGGCCCACGGGAACGGGGAGGGTCCGGCCGAGGGGATCGGGGAGGGTCCGGCCCAGGGGAACGGGGAGGGTCCGGCCCACGGGAACGGGGAGGGTCCGGCCGAGGGGATCGGGGAGGGTCCGGCCCAGGGGAACGGGGAGGGTCCGGCCGAGGGGATCGGGGAGGGTCCGGCCCAGGGGATCGGGGAGGGTCCGGCCCAGGGGATCGGGGAGGGTCCGGCCCAGGGGAACGGGGAGGGTCCGGCCCCGCTGGGAGAAGCGTGGCCGCCCAGTCCGGTCCGGTCCCGCCCCGCTGGGAGAAGCGTGGTCTCCCCACGTGGCTGAAGGGACTCGGTCATGTCGGGGCAGGAGCCGCCCCCGTCTCGCCCCGGCCCTGCGGGCGCTGTGAGGGAGCCGAGCGGGTTTTGTTTCACCCGTTTGGAAAGGGGAAGGTTTTGTGTCGTGACTCGGGGTGAGATCTCCTGCAGCGGCTCGGCTGAGCCTCTCGGGCGGGACACGGGTGGGGAGGCGGACCCAGGCAAAAAACACAACCCACCCGTGGGTTCTCCTCCGTGACACAGCTTCCCCCCAGCCCAGCCTGCTGCCGGTGTCCACGCGGGAAGGTGTGCGGATCAAGGCTCAGACACCTCGTGGGAGAGGAGGGACGGCTTGGGAAGAGCCTCCCAGAGAGATGTTCCTGTCACCGCTCTCCATCACTGCCCATGGACCGATGAGTGGGGGAACGATCTGAAGGGAGTTTTCATCTCTCTGGAGCTGCGAGTTGCTCGAAGTGGACTGAAAGTAATTTTACGAACAATTTAATCGGTGGTCAAGCGTTCAGGTTGTTCAGGAGGTGTTAGGTGCCCCATCCCTGGAACTGTTCAGTGCCAGGTTGGCACAGTGGAAAGTGTCCCTGCCCATGGCAGGGGGGTGGACTGAAGGACCCTCAAAGGTCTCTTCCAACCCGGACTATTTTATGATACAAACGTGGCTGCCTCTCGTCTCTTTGGGGGTTATTTTGACTGTTAGACTGTTACATAAAACAGATATCCCCCCTTGCTATTCCCGAGCGATGCTGATTGCAGGTGGACACGCCAGCTTCCTATCTGGGTCCTGATAACACTGGCAGTGAGAAGCATTTAGCACAGTAGTAACTCATAACCAGTTCTAGCTGCCATTATTGCAAAATGCAAAAAAAAAAAAAATCCAGGCACAAAAAAACTTCCTTTTCAGCCTTTTCCAGATCCCTTCAGCAGTTCATTCCCAGGCTCACCAGAACTTTTGCGTGCTCCAAAAACCAACCCGGAGTGCTTTGTTATGGCACTCTAAGGCCGACACTTCCTCTCTCTGTCAGCCACGAGGAAATTCCTGTGCCCTCTCCTCGCTGCCAACTCGCTGTCTAGTGGAGGTGTTCCCAGAAAGGGCCATCTGCTGCCTGTAACGAAACCGCCTCTCTTTAAAAGTCAACCTGTGCAGCGCTCAGACGATCAGACTGTCCCTTCCCCTGAGGTCACACCGGCACAGCACCCCCCGACTGCCGACAGCATGCACGGCTTCCATCGTCCTGCGGCTCCCAGAGCCAGCCCGGGCCCTGCCTGCTGGTAAATGGCCCAGAAAGTGGGGGGTGAGTGTGCATTTGGGGGGCTGGGGGGGTTGGACTGCAAACTTTACTCATCTGCTTTTTTTTTAATCCTGTGAATTGTACAAGTAGTGGGAGAAGGGCGAGTTACTTTATTGTGAATGCATTACATGACTGTAGTGATCTATACTTTTATTGCACAAGAAATAGGATTTGTTATTTACTTCTGATAAAGAATATTAATTTTTCCTCATTTTGATAGATTGTTGTTTGTTTGTTTGTTTGTTTTTAATTAATTGCATTTAGAATTCTGCTCAGTGTTTCTAAAGTTACGCTCTGATACCATTTCCACCGAGGTTCAGCAGCACAAAATTGCAAAAATTGCAACCAGGCTTCCTCATCTGAAGAATGTGGAGGGGATAGTGGGCATCCTGAAAAAATGCACTGTATTTGTTCTGAGCACATATTGCATTTTATTTGTTCTAAGCACATATTGCATTGTATTTGTTCTAAGCACATATTGCATTTTATTTGTTCTAAGGCTCAGCAGGTAAAAACTTCTCCCGTTCCCGAGGGAAAAAATAAATAAATCTGGTGACTTAGTAGAAATAGATGATTCCCAGGCTGCGTGAATTGCTCAATCTGGCAGGGTCAGATGCCTGGCAGTTGTTAAAAATAGATGAAGAGAGATCAGTGTAAAGAGTTGTGCCGTGATTGCTCGGTTTAATTACTCCACATTAGAGGCGGGCAGAGCCGGTTGTTTATTGAGCAGAAATTTCCCGTGGAGTGGGATTCCATCAGGGATTCCATCAGGGATTCCGTCAGTGCTGATGCATGCAGAATAATTCACAGAAACACAACTTCGAGTAAAAATATTTAATTTCTACTAAAGCAAAAGTTGGAATGGAGAACACGAGAATCAGCATTTAAAATGCAGCAAAATTTCAGTGGGAAGCTTTGTACTGAAAGGTGGTAAATATTTATTTTCTGATGGTAAATACCTTGTGTTTCCAAACAGGGAATAGAACACCTCACTTAAGAGGTGTAAATGGTGTGTCCTGTCTGTGTTTATTGCATCACTGGGAATTCCCAGGGAATCTGCATTAACCTTGGAATACATCAGAGCATTTGAGCAGGGCAGGGAGATTTGCCAGCTGATGGGATGGCTTTGGTTGGCAGATTTGTCATCTGAAGGGAAAAAGCTTATCTTAAATTAAGTCTAATTATACCCAGCCACTTTCCTGGTGGTTTAGCTGCCTGCCAACCTAACTTGGTTAGTTTTGGTTAGAACTGGGTAAGTTAGGAAAAAAAAGATGATGCAAGAGAGGAGGAAAATTAACAACCACTTCTTACATTTAATCAAATTTGTGTGGTTTTGTCAGGTAAATGTGGTTTTTTTTCTTTTTTGGTGACGTCGTTCAATTCCTTCTGAAATCAAAAAGAAGCAGCTTTGTGCCCCAAACTGCCTGCAAGTGTGTCAGTCTAGAAAAGTCAATCTAGAAACCAGCTATTCCCCTTTCAGGAGTGATTTTTAACTCTCAGGTGTCTTTCATTTGCAGGTGCACGGAGCAAGATCTGCACTTCACTGACAGCTGGAATGACTCTCCTTGAACTGCAGCCGGATGCAAAGAACAAAACTTGCCAGGGATTCACTGTCCTAAACGAGCACGTGGGACACCTCAGGGTGAAATGAGGAAAATGGGCAATGTTTCACGCAGCACAAGAGTTCACCCTGTGAGGGCCAGCCCGTGTTGATGTTACCCCGTTCTGCCTCGTCTGAAATCAGCCATTTACGGCTCGAGGAGCTCAGCAAAGCACAGATCTCACCCCGGTCCGAGAAATCCCATGGACACAGAAGACAACATGGCTGTAAAAAACGGGATTACATCCCAGGGGAGTGTTTGCTGCCCCAGGGATCTGTCAGGGAGCGGGGATGAGCTGCTCCACCTGAACGGTGCGCTCGCTGTCGATGCCGCTGCCAGAGCAGAGGAGCTCCCTGCAGATGAAACCACTCGTCACACAGGCAGCTGTTGCCTCCACAGGGAAGCCCCTGGATCTGCTCGGCCTCTGGCAGATGGCCAGGTGTGTAAAAACACTGGGTTGGGCTGTTCTCCAGGTAGGAATTCCCTGCTCAGTGAGCAGGCTGATGCTCCCGTGGGAACAGATGATCCTGCAAGTTCTGCCGCCGTTCCAGAGATTCACACAGAGGGAATTGCAGGTGTCAGTGATGACTTCTCTGACGATGACCTGGAGTACTTCGAGTGTTCAGATGTGCTGACAGCGCAGGAAGATGAAATCTGGCAAAAGAGACTGCGGTTTTTGTTAGAGAGCGACGACGAGGATGACCTCAAACTGAGTCAGGATTGCGACGGGTGCGCTCTCCTCCTGGGCGAAGTGTCGGGTGACACTGCGCCTGTGGAGACCCCCATTGGCTTCCGTGGGCATCACTCAACATTCCCAGGGCTCGGTGTAAGGACAGACCCCTCTGTGTCCAGCCAGTCCCCTCTGCAGGCAGACATGACTCTCGCTGTCGGCCACCACCGGCCCAGGGGCCCCGGCCCGAGAGACGCCGCGCCCGTCGCATCGGCAGATGAACGTCCCGGCGGCCCAGGGGAGACTGATGCGAGCGGCCACCTGGCTGCAGCTGGCAGAGCGAGGCACACAGCCCCTGATCCCGCAGCTGCTGGGGCAGTCCCCTCTGCCGGTGGCACCGGAGCTGCGGGGACGGTGACGGGAGCCGGCACGGCGCGGGTGGCGCGGGAGGAGGGGGACAGGGACGTGCCCCGGGAAAACCCCCAGCACACCGGCTGTGCCTTCACTGAGACCCTGAGGAGGAACCTGTTCAAGCTCTTCAACCCCCTGGAGCTCTGCAGATACGTCAGCACCATAGGACAGTCTCTGCAGGCTGCAGCAGAGGGCAGGGAATCCACGGCTCCATCTGCCAGTCGGGAAGGTGTCCTGATTCCCGAGGAGACAGAAAGCCTGGAGGTGCAGGCACGAGAGGAAGATGAAGATGAAGACTGTCAGTGGGGAGGGAAAAGGACTCAGGGCCTGCCTGAGCAGAATCAGATGCCGGACGAGAACGTCCCGCTCGGGGTAAGTAACGTGGTTATCATTTAAAGATATCATTATTTAATCATTAAGAGCCGCTCTGCTGATTCCAGTGCCACTTATCCCTGCTTGGCAGCCAACCCTGGAGAGCTGGAGCCGCTCTGGGAGGTGCTGTCCGTGCCCTGCTGAATGACAGCCCCGGCTGGGAGGGAAATGGGCTCTGAAAAAGGCCCTGGGAGGGAAATGGGCTCTGAAAAAGGCCCGGGTAAAGCCCAAGCTGTTCTAATTATAGAGCCGGCCTGATAATGGTGAGAGGCACTAATGACAGCTGGGGGGGAAATCTGAGAGGGAGGCTGCTCAACAGGTCTGAGTGAAGGAATGCTGCCAGCCAGCATTTCTGCAGTGCCCATTGTGAGAGAATGTTTGCATTCACCTTTTCTTTTCGGTTTACCCTCATTTTCCTGCCCTCTGCGGGTACCTGGATATTTTAGGGGGTGGGTAGGAGACCCCCGGGGAAATCAGAGCAGTTGCACAGACTGTATGCACAGGTATGATGCTCCACCACTTTCCCTGAGTGGGAAAATGGGATAGTAGTTTTTATTTCACAGAGGTTCAAGTCATTGACAACAATTTTCTCCATCTGTTCCTTCCCCATTGTGCCCAGCGTGTGGTCAGCTCCACATTTTGGAGAATGGAGGAGCAGAAAGGATGAAAGGAATTGCAGCTTCTCTACAAATCCCTCCCTGAGGAACAACCTGTGCTGCCTTTCAGACTCTCACCCAGGAGGTTGATTTCAGATTGATGATATGAATCAGGAACTTGACTGTTGAAAAACAATTAAAAAAAAAATAAACCCAAAAAAAACCCTTAAAGCCACAGCTCTAGTTCAGGCCCATGTCAAGCTGCATTTTTAATGTTTAGTTTTTAATTTTTAACCAAGTTTCTCTGTTTTTCTTCTCTGTAGGATCAAGGTGCTGATCTTATAAATGTCAGCCAGAACTGTGAGAACCTCGGTGTGGAGCCCCAAACAGAGGGGACCCTCGGGGCTTGGGAGGGTGGAGGAAGCAGCCAGCCATCTGCAGGGATGCTCTGTGCTGACATCACACTGCCAGCAGACAATGCAGATTTACAGACTCCTTCTCTCACTTGGGGCCAGAGGGAAAGTTGTCCCCAGGAAATTATTAATCATGGCAGCAGATCAGAGGAGGGGATGTCGGCGTTTCCTTCAGGGGGTGCAGGCTCTGTCCCTGACAACCAGGAGTGCCTGTGTGCTGTCCTGCCATCAGCAAAGCTGTGTGCTGAGCCAGGAGAGGGAGAGCAGAGCTCTGGGTTCCACAGAGGGGACGGCAGTGACACAGATCTGCCCTGCAGCCCCTCCGGGGGTGCTGATCCCCTGCCAGCCCTGGGATCCGCCTGCAGAGGGGACGCTGATGTGTCAGCAGTGCATGACAAGCTCTGGAAACTTCTCCACGAGGATGACTCGGAGTGTCACATCCCCTTTGCAGACAGGGGCGTCACGAGTCTGGGAATGAGGCTGACAGATGTCCAGCTTACAGAACAGGAGACCTGCTGCCTCCCTCCTGTGCTGATGGATGTGAGGGAAGAGCAGGAACCCCTCCCAGCACCCGGCCCTGAGTGCAGTGATCATCTCACAGAGCAGGAACCCCTCCCAGCACCCAGCCCTGAGTGCAGGGATCATCTCACAGAGCAGGAACCCCTCCCAGCACCCGGCCCTGAGTGCAGGGATCATCTCACAGAGCAGGAACCCCTCCCAGCACCCAGCCCTGAGTGCAGGGATCATCTCACAGAGCAGGAACCCCTCCCAGCACCCAGCCCTGAGTGCAGGGATCATCTCACAGAGCAGGAACCCCTCCCAGCACCCAGCCCTGAGTGCAGGGATCATCTCACAGAGCAGGAACCCCTCCCAGCACCCGGCCCTGAGTGCAGGGATCATCTCACAGAGCAGGAACCCCTCCCAGCACCCGGCCCTGAGTGCAGGGATCATCTCACAGAGCAGGAACCCCTCCCAGCACCCAGCCCTGAGTGCAGGGATCATCTCACAGAGCAGGAACCCCTCCCAGCACCCGGCCCTGAGTGCAGGGATCATCTCACAGAGCAGGAACCCCTCCCAGCACCCAGCCCTGAGTGCAGGGATCATCTCACAGAGCAGGAACCCCTCCCAGCACCCGGCCCTGAGTGCAGGGATCATCTCACAGAGCAGGAACCCCTCCCAGCACCCAGCCCTGAGTGCAGGGATCATCTCACAGAGCAGGAACCCCTCCCAGCACCCGGCCCTGAGTGCAGGGATCATCTCACAGAGCAGGAACCCCTCCCAGCACCCAGCCCTGAGTGCAGGGATCATCTCACAGAGCAGGAACCCCTCCCAGCACCCGGCCCTGAGTGCAGGGATCATCTCACAGAGCAGGAACCCCTCCCAGCACCCGGCCCTGAGTGCAGGGATCATCTCACAGAGCAGGAACCCCTCCCAGCACCCGGCCCTGAGTGCAGGGATCATCTCACAGAGCAGGAACCCCTCCCAGCACCCACCCATCTCACCCTTCCAGGAGCTGCAGCACCCACAGCTTGTCTGGCACGGGTGGTGGGAGAGGATGGGGCTGGAAATGGGATGGAAGCACGGGCAGTGGGAATGGATGGGGCTGGAAATGGGATGGAAGCACGGGCAGTGGGAGCAGATGGGGCTGGAAATGGGATGGAAGCACGGGCAGTGGGAGCAGATGGGGCTGGAAATGGGATGGAAGCACGGGCAGTGGGAGAGGATGGGGCTGGAAATGGGATGGAAGCACGGGAAGCAGGAATGGATGGGGCTGGAAATGGGATGGAAGCACGGGAAGCAGGAATGGATGGGGCTGGAAATGGGATGGAAGCACGGGAAGCAGGAATGGATGGGGCTGGAAATGGGATGGAAGCACGGGCAGTGGGAGCAGATGGGGATGGAAATGGGATGGAAGCACGGGCAGTGGGAGCAGATGGGGCTGGAAATGGGATGGAAGCACCTGCAGTTTGTCCCTCAGCAAACAGCACCCTGCTAAGGCCAGGGCTTCATCCTGGACACGGCATGTCCTGGGTAAATGACTCTGTACCTGGGGAAGGCTGCAGTTTTCGAGGAGGACTGGCTGATTGCCCTGAAGAAAAAGGGATTTTCCCCAGTGACAATACCTGTCAGCTTACACGTGCAGGACACTCCTCTGTTAACACCATGCCTGGGAGTGATGAACTGAATTTACAGGCAGAAGGAGATCACTCTGACTCAAATGCACAAAACAACACTAATTCTCAGAGTTGCCATCTTCCAAAAATTAACAGCTGTCAGGATTTTCAGGTTGTTCCTGCTGCACTGAAACACGGTTCTGAAATGCAACTGCCTGCTTTAACTGAGCCTCCTGCAGCCATAACACGTAAGGATTTACCCCAAAATGCAGAGCAACTGCCAGAAACAGCAAAACGGGAAGGGGCATTCACTCCTTCCTCCAGGGATCTGCTTTTAAGCGATTTTTGTCTGGAAGTGGCCAGCTGTGAAGCAGCTAAACCAGGAGGAGAGCAGAGTGAGATTCACACAGCTGATGGACACAGGGCTGAAACTTCCCCTGGCCCAGGAGTTACTCAGGTTTCAGAGGGCCAATCTGCAGTTTCCCCTCATTATAAAGCAGAACCCCAAGGCAGGGGGGATCAGTCAGATACCCAGCAACTGCCTGGGACAGCAACGCTGCTGCTCCTCACCCCTGCAAGCCACTCAGAGGGCCTGCTTCCCAGCTCATCAGCAGTGGCCTGTCCTGGCACAGGAATCCAGGTGAAAACTGGATCCACACCCGCTGGAGACGAAGGGAACAGAAACCTGAGCGTGCTGGAAGCTCCCTGCAGAGCATCACAGGGGCTGCTCCACAGGGCACCTGCAGAAACCAGGGGGGAAGGAGCCTGGTGTGGAAATGAACACGGCAGTCCACGGGCTGTGGGACATATGATTAAAACAAAGGCTGCTTTAATCAGCAGCCAGGCTCAGGGACAGGAGGTGAACAGCGGCACGGAGCAGTCCTGTCCTGACGGGGTCCCTCCCAGCGAGGCTGATTATTCCATCAGCAACAAAGAGGAGGAAGTCAGGGCAGCAGAGAGTGGAGTAAACTGTGGTTTGGTTCATTTCCCACCAGCTGATTCAGGGAGCAAGGGGTGTCTCGAGGAGCAAACCCCCTGCAGCAGAACTCGGCCCTTCCCCTCGACCAGCTGCGATCCGTTCGCCATCGACGCGGAGAGGCAGAGGAATCAGGAGGGCTCCAGGTCCTGCCAGGCGGAGCCTGAGCCCCCCAGGTGTAAACAGGACGCAGCAAAGGCCGGCCATTCAGCTGCTGGGGCCAAGAAGAAGTTGCCACCGGCGGCTCTGCCCAAAAAACCCCGCCTGGAGGAGAAGGGAGGCGGCAAAAAGTCCGGGAAGGGCGAGGCGGGCGTGACTCGGAGAGATGACAGAAAATCTGAGCAGAGGAAGCTGGGTTTGAAAAAGGACAGCAAAGGTGAGAGCAAACTCGGTTTCCTTTTCTGGCTGGGCAGGTGAGGGACTGGTGGTTTCTGCGGGTGCTTTGCCAGGACCGGGATCTTATTTCCACCTTTTTTGCGTATTTCTTGCTCACATCATAAAAGGATTTAGCAGAGCAGAGCAGGACTGAACAGGGAGAAACCTGGACTGGGGAAGAACTGGAATCTGGAAGAGATAAAAGCCCAGACTGGTTTGGGGCTGGAATCTGGGGGAACCCAAACTGGATCGTGACCAGAATTGGGAAGGGGGGTGGGGGGGAAACCTGGACTGGGTTGCCCCCCTGGAATGGGGAACTCCCAGCCTGGATTGGGGCTGGAATTGGGAATGGGGGAGAACCACAGCAGTGAATTCCAGGTGCTTTACCCTTTGAGCTGGCTCCAGCATTCCTGGCACAGGAATGGGATCCTGCAGGGCTGGGATCCCCGACTGACACCAGCACAGCAGCTCGGAATTCACACGGCGGGAAAAGCAACATCTCCAATTTTACATCCCTTACATCGGGCAGGGATGTGTCACCATCCCAAAAACCTTTCCCCTGGGAGGTGATTCCCTTTCTTTGCCAGTCCCCTCCCTCCTGCTGCCACGGCCATGTGCAGAGGTGCCAGAGCAGTGTGTGAGGCAGGAATGGTCATAATTATTTACCGGGATCATCAGTGGTTGCATTCTTCACATGAAAGGGTAAGATGCCAAACTGATGTCATTGTCCTCTCACCCTCAATCGTGGCTCTTCTGTTCCAAGCTCCCAGGCTGCTGAAGAAGATCCAGGCAGAGTCTGTCCCCGAGGGCTCTGGGAACGTGAGGCTGTGCTGCCAGTTCGGGGACATCCACGGGGACTCCACCGTCACCTGGACTAAAGATTCCAGGGTGCTGGCTCGGCTGCAGAGGAGGTGAGGGATTGTTCCTGAAGGACTGGGAGCTCCTGAACAGCTTTTGGGAAGGGGGGCCAGTGATTCACCCTGGGGATTGGTGGGATAGGTGCAAAGCAGGGTAATTCAGCAGCAGGATCTTCTGCCAGTGCATCAATAATGGTCGTGCTCTGCATCCCAGCACCTCTCAGCCTGTTCCCATCCAGCCTCATCCAAGCTCCAAGTGCTTTAAAATAATCACATTGAGTTTGGCACTCGTTTCATCCAGAGCAGGGTGGAAATAAAAGCTTCTTGGGGCCATTATCAGGATCCAGCTTTTCCTAACATTCCATTTATTTTCCTCCACAGCAGTAATGACAGGCTGATCTCATAGCCCTTAAAATCCGTTCAGAATGTTTCAAAGATACAAAATTAACATTGCCCAAAGCCAGAAAAAAATAAAAAATAAAAAACCAGATATTTCCTTTTGCAGGAAGGTTCAGAACCCCAGAGGTTCTTTAAATGGAGAGAAAAAGTTGCCGTTTTGATTGCTGTTGTAACCACCCTGACTGATTGTCGTGCTGCAGTGTCAATGCACATCATTATCTGCTGAACAGTTGTGCTGTGCTTTAACAAACAGACCCCTCAGGGAGATGCAGTGACCAGTTTTCCCAGTGCTGACTGGTACCACCACTCTGTTCCAGCGCTCAGGATGACTCTCCTGTCTCCCTGGAAATAGCCAAGGCCACTCCCAAAGCCCAGGGCATGTATTACTGCTGCCTGAACAACACCTACGGGAAGGTGACAGCTGAGTTTCACCTGACTGCTGCAGGTACAGCTCCGTTTGGCTGGTTGATTACTGCTAATATTCATTTCCATTCATTTTTTTAACTAGAAAACCCGTTTCTTTTCTCCTTGCAGTGCTGGAACGTCTGTCCAGTTCTGGGAGTTACGAAGGTAAATAGGAAGGGTGTGGCATCCCCCACACCCCCTGGAGCTTTGGAATGCTTTGGAATGCTTTGGAGTGCTTTCCCCATGTGTCCCCTCATGTTCAGTGACACCAGCACGTGTGCAGTGCTGCAGCCAAAGATAGAGCCTTGCCTGCAGGGTCTGTCATTCCTGGGCACCCTGAGCGGCCATCGGGGCCTTCGGGGGGCCCATCCTTTCCTTTCCCTCGAGGGACAAACTGAAACATTCATTTACTCGTGCAAGAGAAAGGCCTGGATGATTTTTGAGCAGGAGGGAATTTCAGGTGGAGTTAGGGAGCATCCTGAATCTCTGTGCAGTGTTTGCTCTGTGCTTCAAAGAGAGGCAGGAGGGTGCAGCTGGAAGTTGCCCCTTCCCTGTAGTTCTCCCATTTACCCTCTGAAATGTTACACTGAGACACACTTGAAGTGCTAATCATTTCTCTTAAGTGCTTATTAACCACTTTTTTCCCCCCTTATGAACATTTTGCCGTTTGGCTTCTGCTTGATGATGATCCCCCCCTTGGCCATTTCAAGGGGTGCAGTCCCCACTCGGGATTTCCCCCTGCTTTTCTCCACTGCGAGTTCTGTCCTTACCACCCCGGGAAGCTGCTGTGTTGGGGTGGCAGTGCAGCAGTTCCCCCTCGAGCAGCAGCAGGGTGCCAGGACAATTTACACCGCACCTTCTGCTCCCCCCGAGCGATTCTCGTGCCCGGTGCCCGCCGAGCGAAGTCACCCCCCCCTCCCCGTTGGGTTTCAGGTGTGGAGGAGATCGAGTTCATGCAGCTGCTGTTCCGGGAGGATTCCATCAGCGACAGCTACTTCGGGGGCCACCTGCACGGGGTGCTGGCCACGGAGCAGCTGCACTTCGGCGAGGGGATGCACCGGCGCGCCTTCCGCAGCCGCGTGCGCCGCGGCCTGGCGCCCGTCTTCGCGCCCGGCCACGCCTGCGTCCTCAAGGTGCACAGCGCCCTCAGCCCCGCCAGCGGCACCAGGGAGGAGCTGGTGAGGAGGAACTACAACCTGGCCCTGCAGGTGAGCCCTCCTGGCCCTGGGGAGCCGGGTTTGGGGGCGTGGGGCCCATCGACACGCGTGGGCGCGCCGGTAAACGGCGCGGGCGGCGCGGCAGCGCTGTGTCTGTTTGTGACTGATGGTGACTGATTGTGGCAGGAGTGCTGCGTGCAGAACGCCGCCAGGGAGTACGCCAAGCTGTATGCAGCCGAGGCTGAAACGCTGGAAGGCTTTGGGGAGGTGCCAGAGTGAGTATTTACAGCTGTTTGGGCAGGGAGGTGCCAGAGTGAGTATTTACAGCTGTTTGGGCAGGGAGGTGCCAGAGTGAGTATTTACAGCTGTTTGGGCAGGGAGGTGCCAGAGTGAGTATTTACAGCTGTTTGGGGGGGGAGGTGCCAGAGTGAGTATTTACAGCTGTTTGGGGGGGGAGGTGCCAGAGTGAGTATTTACAGCTGTTTGGGGGGGGAGGTGCCAGAGTGAGTATTTACAGCTGTTTGGGGGGGGAGGTGCCAGAGTGAGTATTTACAGCTGTTTGGGGGGGGAGGTGCCAGAGTGAGTATTTACAGCTGTTTGGGCAGGGAGGTGCCAGAGTGAGTATTTACAGCTGTTTGGGGGGGGAGGTGCCAGAGTGAGTATTTACAGCTGTTTGGGCAGGGAGGTGCACATACTGAGTGGCCTGTGCTGACTGCTAGAGAGGAAATTTGGGAACAATGTTACAGCTCTCTGGACTTGTTTTAAACTCTGCATTCACTCTCTCAGATTACTCCATCCTTTTATCTGTTCCTTAGTCCCTCACTGAAAGAACCCTCTGAATTCTCTGGGTTTTGTTAGTGATTTCTACCCCTCACCTTCAGGATCATTCCCATTTTCCTCATCCACCGCCCCGCCAACACCATCCCCTACGCCACGGTGGAGGAGGAGCTGGTGGGGGACTTCGTGAAATACTCGGTCAGGGATGGCAAGGAGGTGAATTTCCTGAGGAGGGACTCGGAGGCTGGCCAGAAGTGTTGCACCTTCCAGCACTGGGTGTACGAGAGGACCAGCGGGAACCTGCTCGTCACCGACCTGCAGGGTGAGCGGTTTTAATTTACCTGGCCTTGCTGCGAGTTCCGAGGAGAAAAAACCAAATCTCACCCTCTGAAGGGAGGGTTGTTCTTCCACCTGGTGAATCAGGGATGAGTCAAACCTGGATTTCTGTCTGGGTTCATGGAGTGGTTTGTGAGTGGAAGGCTTCAGGTGTCGATGACAAGCCAGTCCTTCCCTTTCTCTTTTGTTCCTTCAAAAAGAAGAAACTCCCTGCTGGTGTTTGTTAACCCCCCTCAGCTCCCCTGGCTGGGATTCCACCTGCACAGTGTGCACAGGAGGACTCAGGGCAGGGCAAAACAGGCCCTGCTGAACCAGAAAAACCTGGGAATCTTAAAAAACATCCCCTGTTCATTTACAGGACAAGGCAGCATAACTAGCAAGGCCTAACTAAACAAGATCCCTGAAGTTATTTAAAAGGGAGAAGAAAGAATCTTAGCCCAGGAACCAAGCTGTGAGCTGTGCTCTGTTTATCACCCTGATAAAAACCAGTGGTGTGGGCCTGGCTGATGGCACAGAGCATGATAATTTTAATTGGGGCCCTTAAAACTCTCTATGAAAAAAAACCCACATTCCAGTGGGAAAGGTGAATCTGTAAATAAGATCTGATGCCTGTGTGGGTGAAGATGCTCCCTGGAAATCCCAGTGGAACCTGAGCTGAGGGTTCCCTCTCTGCCTTGCAGGTGTGGGGATGAAGCTGACGGACGTTGGCATAGCAACCCTGGCCAAAGGGTGAGTGAAAGGGCATTTATCAGCATTTATCAGCACTGGCACTGCTGTCTCCTCAACCCTAAATGTGGGGGGTGGAGGGAGCACTGGGAATGTGTTCTTGTTTTAACTGGAGGAGAAAACAACCCCCATCTGCTCTTTGGCTTTTTGTTGGTATTTATGGAGACCTTCATTGAGATGATTCAAAAATAGGAGCTCAGAATGAAGATCCTGGGGAAATCCTGAACATTTACAGGCTGGAATCCACTCCAAAGCTTGGACTGATGTCCTCTCAGCTGGGGATCCACAGTGCAAGGTCATAACTATTTTTTTTTTTAGGTTCTCAGGAATCAGCAGATTGAAGAGATGCTTTGGTGGTGATTGTCCAGCTCCCTCTGGGAAGTGACTCCCACAAAAACTGCCCTGTTGGGGAGGAGGGAAGTGGAGCATCATTTTGTTTGCCCTTTAGCCAATGGTGTTGTTGCAGGGTGGAGCTGACACAGAACCGATTGGTTTGGTTCTGCCGGGCAATTGTCGGCAATTTACACCCTCCCAGTTAATTCTGATCGTTTGTCCCTGCCCTGCGTGTGCTGTCCATGGAGCTGGAAAGAGAAGGAGCCCGAAGTGCGGGCAGTGCTGGTGTCAGCAGAGGGCGAAGCCGAGCTGGGAACGGGAGGCGTTTTTAGGGTGAGGGCACTGGAGGGCACCAGAGCCTTGGGATCGGCTGCTCCTGCTCCTTGTGGGGGTGGTTCCTAAGGGACTCACGGGGATGGACAAATCCCGAGCAGCTGCTCAGACGGGCTTTTATTGACCTCAGAAGAGAAGTGGATTTCTTACAGCTTGGAGGAGACTTGCTGAAGGTTCTCTTGACATCCTGCTCTGCCTCCCTGGGCTAAAAACCAATCTTGAAATCCCTTTTTTTTTGTTGTTTGTGTTTTTTTTCTCCTTTGTCGCTGCAGGTACAAAGGGTTCAAAGGCAACTGCTCCTTCTCCTTCATCGAGCAGTTCAGAGCCCTCCACCAGTGCAACGAGTACTGCGAGATGCTGGGGCTGAAATCCCTGCGAGCCGCTCACCAGAAACAGCGCAAAGCCACGGCCCCCAAGGGCAAAACCCTGCCCAGCTCAGCAGCTGCCAAGAAAATGATGCCCAAAAAGGGCAGAGAGCACAGGGACTTCATTTCCTCCGAGCACTGAGGGCCGCCCTGAGGAGCTGAGGGGACAGCGGGGCCTCTGGATGTTGTTCTGGAGCCATCCCGGTGCTGATGGCAGCGACAGAGGAGGGAGCTGATTCTGTGCTCCTGGTCCCTGTGTCTGCCGAGTGCTGTGGGAACATCCCTGTGCTGAAGGTGCCACTCAGCCCAAGTTTTGCACACTCATTGTTGCTCAGGCTGCTACGGGAAAAAAAAAATGGGGTTTCTTTCCCCGGGTTTTGCATTAAAATCCTCCCCTGATTCTGCTCTTGGGATTTTTTTTCTGTCTTGTACTAAAAAATAAAACCATTCACAGTTGGCCTCTAATTCCACTCCTGCCCCTTCCCCCTGTTTGGCCTGTTTGACCTTTCTGTTTTTAGTGCTTTAAAAGCCACCAAGCTGCTGATTTTCCTGAAATGTGAAGGCATTTCGGTGTCTGCACCCACAGCCACAAAACACCGGACACGGGACCCTTGAGATGATTCCTGTTCCCAGGGGGTGATCCCTGTTCCCAGGGGGTGATCCCTGTTCCCAGGGGGTGATCCCTGTTCCCAGGAGGTGATCCCTGTTCCCAGGGGGTGATCCCTGTTCCCAGGGGGTGATCCCTGTTCCCAGGGGGTGATCCCTGTTCCCAGGGGGTGATCCCTGTTCCCAGGAGGTGATCCCTGTTCCCAGGGGGTGATCCCTGTTCCCAGGGGGTGATCCCTGTTCCCAGGGGGTGATTCCAGGAGGTGATCCCTGTTCCCAGGGGGTGATCCCTGTTCCCAGGGGGTGATCCCTGTTCCCAGGGGGTGATCCCAGGGGGTGATCCCTGTTCCCAGGAGGTGATCCCTGTTCCCAGGGGGTGATCCCAGGGGGTGATCCCTGTTCCCAGGGGGTGATCCCTGTTCCCAGGGGGTGATCCCAGGGGGTGATCCCTGTTCCCAGGGGGTGATCCCTGATCCCAGGGGGTGATCCCTGTTCCCAGGGGGTGATCCCTGTTCCCAGGGGGTGATCCCTGTTCCCAGGGGGTGATCCCAAGGTGTGATCCCTGTTCCCAGAAGGTGATCCCTGTTCCCAGGGGGTGATCCCTGTTCCCAGGGGGTGATCCCTGTTCCCAGGGGATGATCCCAGGGGGTGATCCCTGTTCCCAGGGGGTGATCCCTGTTCCCAGGAGGTGATCCCTGTTCCCAGGAGGTGATCCCTGTTCCCAGGAGGTGATCCCTGTTCCCAGGGGGTGATCCCTGTTCCCAGGGGGTGATCCCAGGGGGTGATCCCTGTTCCCAGGGGGTGATCCCAGGGGGTGATCCCTGTTCCCAGGGGGTGATCCCTGTTCCCAGGGGGTGATCCCTGTTCCCAGGGGGTGATCCCTGTTCCCAGAGGGTGATCCCTGATCCCAGGGGGTGATCCCTGTTCCCAGGGGATGATCCCTGTTCCCAGGGGGTGATCCCTGTTCCCAGGGGGTGATCCCTGTTCCCAGGGGGTGATTCCAGGAGGTGATCCCTGTTCCCAGGGGGTGATCCCTGTTCCCAGGGGGTGATCCCTGTTCCCAGGGGGTGGTTCCAGGAGGTGATCCCTGTTCCCAGGGGGTGATCCCTGTTCCCAGGGGGTGATCCCTGATCCCAGGGGGTGATCCCTGTTCCCAGGGGGTGATCCCAGGGGGTGATCCCTGTTCCCAGGGGGTGATCCCAGGGGGTGATCCCTGTTCCCAGGGGGTGATCCCTGTTCCCAGGGGGTGATCCCAGGAGGTGATCCCTGTTCCCAGGGGGTGATTCCAGGAGGTGATCCCTGTTCCCAGGGGGTGATCCCTGATCCCAGGAGGTGATCCCTGTTCCCAGGGGGTGATCCCAGGGGGTGATCCCTGTTCCCAGGGGGTGATCCCTGTTCCCAGGGGGTGATCCCTGTTCCCAGGGGGTGATCCCTGTTCCCAGGGGGTGATCCCTGTTCCCAGGGGGTGATCCCTGTTCCCAGGGGGTGGTTCCAGGAGGTGATCCCTGTTCCCAGGGGGTGATCCCTGTTCCCAGAGGGTGATCCCTGATCCCAGGGGGTGATCCCTGTTCCCAGGGGGTGATCCCTGTTCCCAGGGGGTGATCCCTGTTCCCAGGAGGTGATCCCTGTTCCCAGGGGGTGATCCCTGTTCCCAGGGGGTGATCCCTGTTCCCAGGGGGTGATTCCAGGAGGTGATCCCTGTTCCCAGGGGGTGATCCCTGTTCCCAGGGGGTGATCCCTGTTCCCAGGGGGTGATCCCTGTTCCCAGGAGGTGATCCCTGTTCCCAGGAGGTGATCCCTGTTCCCAGGGGGTGATCCCTGTTCCCAGGGGGTGATCCCAGGGGGTGATCCCTGTTCCCAGGGGGTGATCCCTGTTCCCAGGGGGTGATCCCTGTTCCCAGGAGGTGATCCCTGTTCCCAGGAGGTGATCCCTGTTCCCAGGGGGTGATCCCTGTTCCCAGGGGGTGATCCCTGTTCCCAGGGGGTGATCCCTGTTCCCAGGGGGTGATCCCTGTTCCCAGGGGGTGATCCCAGGGGGTGATCCCTGTTCCCAGGGGGTGATCCCAGGGGGTGATCCCTGTTCCCAGGGGGTGATCCCAGGAGGTGATCCCTGTTCCCAGGGGGTGATCCCTGTTCCCAGGGGGTGATCCCTGTTCCCAGGGGGTGATCCCAGGGGGTGATCCCTGTTCCCAGGGGGTGATCCCTGTTCCCAGGGGGTGATTCCAGGAGGTGATCCCTGTTCCCAGGGGGTGATCCCAGGGGGTGATCCCTGTTCCCAGGGGGTGATCCCTGTTCCCAGGGGATGATCCCTGTTCCCAGGAGGTGATCCCTGTTCCCAGGGGGTGATCCCAGGGGGTGATCCCTGTTCCCAGGGGGTGATCCCTGTTCCCAGGGGGTGATCCCTGTTCCCAGGTGTCCTGGTTTTGTCATTTCTGGGAAACGAAGCAGGAATTTTTCCCTCCCCCTGCCCAGGGTGGGAAGGGGATGCTGAGTGGGCAGCTTGGCCGTGGTTTGGATCGTTGAGTAACAACCAGAAGTGGCTGATAGAACCACGTTCTGAGTTGATGGCCCTCAAGATCTCGTCTGTGGGGAGGGGTGAGGAGCTCTTTTGTCCTTTTTTTTCCTCCTTTCCTGGGAAACAGGTTTGGGTGGCAGGAGCTGGGAGGTGGCTCCGCTCTGGGCCTGGCTGCCAGCTGGGCATTTTGCTGGGATTTTAATCAGCGAGGAACTGCTCAGGAGGCCTCTCCTCCTCCATGTTTTTGGCAGCAGTTGTTGTGCACGTCACAGGAGGGGGGAAGCTCCACCACACCACTCAGCCAGCAGGACAGAGGGAGTTCCCCTTGGGAAGGACCTTTTTTTATTTTTGCTTTCCCTCCTTTCTCTTTTTTTTTAATTTCTGGTGGGGAGGGGAGGGAAGATCTCAGTTTTTGGCTTCTTCAGCACACCCGGGGGGGACCCCCATGTGGGGACCACCAGTGACCCAACAGCACCTCCTGCTGACGGATTTACAACAGTGCAGGATCTGCCCCTCCCGTGACCCAACAGCACCTCCTGCTGACGGATTTATAGAACTGCAGACCCTGCATCTTGGGGATCCAACAGCACCTCCTGCTGTGATCCAACAATACCCCCTGCTGTGATCCAACAGCACCTCCTGCTGTGACCCAACAGCACCTCCTGCTGACGGATTTACAGAACTGCAGGCCCTGCATTTCCAGTGATCCAACAGCACCCCCTGCTGTGATCCAACAGCACCTCCTGCTGATGGATTTATAGAACTGCAGGCCCTGCATTTCCAGTGATCCAACAGCACCCCCTGCTGTGATCCAACAATACCCTCTGCTGATCCAACAGCACCTCCTGCTGACGGATTAATAAAACTGCAGGCTCTGAGTGATCCGTGATCCAACAGCACCCTCTGCTGATGGATTTGCAGAACTGCAGGCCCAGCATTTCCAGTGATCCAACAGCACCTCCTGCTGATGGATTTACAGAACTGCAGGCTCTGCCCCCCCCATGATAACACAGGTGATTAGAATCGCCCCTAAGGGTCCAAACTAAGCTGTTTACCTTTTTCTGTGGTTTTTAATCTTCTTTTTTTTGGTTTGAAATGGAGCATTTTTGGGGAGAGGATTATTGCTTGGTTGGTTTATTTGTGTTCTTTCGTTGCTCTGCCAATACACAGATATCTTTTAATAAAGGGCTTTTTTTTTTCCAATACACATAAATCTTTTAATAAAGGGCTTTTTTTTTTCCAATACACATAAATCTTTTAATAAAGGGCTTTTTTTTTTTCCAATACACATAAATCTTTTAATAAAGAGCTTTTTTTTTTCCAATACACATAAATCTTTTAATAAAGAGCTTTTTTTTTTTTTTTCCAATACACATATATCTTTTAATAAAGGGCTTTTTTTTTTTTCCAATACACATAAATATTTTAATAAAGGGCGCTTTTTTTTCCAATACACATATATTTTTTAATAAAGGCCTTTTTTTTTCCAATACACATATATCTTTTAATAAAGGGCTTTTTTTAAATTTTTTTCCAATACACATAAATCTTTTAATAAAGGGCTTTTTTTTTTTTTTTTTTTTTTCCACCTTTTTTCTCACCTGGAGCCTCTTAATTTCAGATTGCTTCGAGGGAGGAGTTTGGGTCTTCCTCATAACTCACCCTCAGCAAAACACCTGTTTCTTGTTAAACTGTGCTCTATCCTATTACAGATCACCCGGGTTACAGATTGTGTCCCCCTGTTGCACATTACCTGGCCGCAATTTACCACAAATCAGCAGATTTCCACAGCCGCACCTCGTGTGTCTGAGTGCTGTGCCTTGCCTGTCTGGCACTGGGAGGAGATGGCAGGTGGAGCCAGTTTGAGTTCCAGTCCTTTCCTTCTGCCACAGCTGCCAGAGAAGTTTCTATGCAGTGGTGATTGGAAGGGCTTGCACCTGCCAGAACCTTCCAGAAACTTTAATACATCTGATATTCGTGTGGTGTTGGAAAAATCATGTTGCTCTAAATTAAAAACACACTATAAAACTGCTCATTTTCGAGCACAGCGGGTAAGCAGGAGTAGGGAGAATTCATCTGCACTGCTCTCCTGCTGCAGAGAGGGGCTCCCTTGTCTTCCCTTCACTTTTCCTTTCCTCCTGCAAAAAGGGAAAAGGGAAAGTTCCCTTGCCCACCCTGCCCTCAGCCAGGAGCTCCTTCTCAGCAAAGCCCTTGTGAAAAACGAGCCAGAACTTTCTGCTCCCCTGCTGATGTCACTGAGTCTGCCACAAAACCCTGGGGGTGTGCAAGGGCTGGGATTTCGTGGGGCTGGGGCAGTTTGGGTGACTGAAGCTGCTCGTTCTGCAGCGATGTCAGTGCTGCTGATTAATTTACAGGTGCCCAGTCTGTGCCAGAGTTTTTGGATCTGGCCCAGCACAGCAGGCTTTGCAATCTGTTTTTCTGCTCCCAGGGGACAGTGGGTCAGCCCAGCCCTGCCCTTCCACCTTTTCACTTTGTGCCTTTTCCTTTTTGCGCTGCCTGTTCCTGTTCCTGGAACTGTTCCTGTTCCCCCCAAAACACCGGGGAGGGGCGTTTGGTGGTGGGAAAATTCAAGATGCCACTGCCATTGCAGGTCAGAGCACGGCACCTGTCGTGCTGTGAGCCTGAATTTTGGATTGTTCAGTGGGATTTGGGCTCCTCAGTGCAGTGCTGGTGCCTGGCTGTCCATCAGGCCTTTGCAAGTTCCTGTGGATAATCCCTGGTTTTTTAGAGCAGTTTTGGGAAGGATTTCTCTGGGGAAACAGCGACCATTCCCCAAAGGTTTCCAACAGGAGCCTGAGCGTGGTGCTCAGGTCACTGTGACGTGGAAGGCAGCGAAGCTGAAGGCGTGGGGAACCTGCATAAAGGATGGTTCAAGTCAGAGGCAACAGATTTTAATCAGAATTTGGGAAAGTGCTGGAAGGTTCTCCCCGGCCCCTCAGCCAACATTCCCAACACATGCTGTGATTGGGTGGCCAAGGAAAAGCTGGAGTTTCTCCATCAGCTGATTGGCTTCACTTTTCTAATTTCAGGGAAAAAAAAAAATTACCCAGTTTGCCTCTCAGAAGTTTCCAGAGAAATCCACACTCCCAGGGATGGCATCGCAGCCACCGTGCCTTCAGGAGTCTGGGGTGCTGTGCAGCGGGAATTTGGGAATGCCCGTGGGACAGCGGGAATTTGGGAATGCCCGTGGGACAGCAGGCACAGGAGGAGCAGAGAGAGCCATCTCCCTGTGCAGCGGGAATTTGGGAGTGCCCGTGGGACAGCGGGAATTTGGGAATGCCCGTGGGACAGCAGGCAGGGGAGGAGCAGAGCCATCTTCCTGCTGTTCCTCCATCAACACGGCAGTCCCAGCCCTTCCCCAGCCGATGCCTGGCCTGCCAGGAGCTATTTAGTGTGATAATGGCGTTTGATAGCCTGGACACAAACACCATTGTCACACTCCACAGCTCCGGGAGCAGCTGCTGAGCTGGGAGGGGCTGGGGGGGCAGATTTCGGGCAGATTTCAGCCACATTTCAGCCACATTTCAGCCACATTTCAGCCAGGGGGGGCTCAAAGATCTGCAAAACAGAGATGAGACCGTGTTTGTGAATATTTACACAGGACACGTGGGGGTTCTGACAAGGAAGGGGTTCCAGATCGCTTGGAGGTGAATAGTTTGCCTCAGCCAGCTGTAGAGATGGAGGGGACACAAATTCCTGAAGGAAGGGTTGGGCCTTCCCCTTGGTGATGGAGCCAGCTCAGAATCAGCACCAGATTTTTATGGAACCAGCTCAGAATCATCACCAGATTTTTATGGAGCCAGCTCAGAATCAGCACCAGATTCTGATGGAGCCAGCTCAGAATCAGCACCAGATTCTGATGGAGCCAGCTCAGAATCAGCACCAGATTCTGATGGAGCCAGCTCAGAATCAGCACCAGATTTTTATGGAGCCAGCTCAGAATCATCACCAGATTTTTATGGAGCCAGCTCAGAATCAGCACCAGATTCTGATGGAGCCAGCTCAGAATCATCACCAGCCTTTCATGGCTGTGTCAGAGCCGAGGAATCCCCCTGGCAGAGGAGGATTTGATTTTCATCTCCTTGTTTTCAGGTGCAGCAGCCCCCAGGCACGAGGCAGGGGAGGGAGGAGGTTGGGATCCAGGGCTGGAGTCAGTGGGAGAACCTTTGGTTTTGGGAGCTGCTGAAATCTGAACTTTCTGATTTTTCCTGGTTGGAAGCCCCTGGTGGTTTTGTGCTGGGTGGTGAGGTTGGGATGTTTTGCTGCAAAGCCTTCCAGCTGTCCCCCTTAAAATTCCCATTTTACAGCCTGGGGAGAATTTGCTCCCCATGTGGAATAAAGCCAGACTGTCCAATGGACTTGTGGGTCTGGCTGTGTTTTAGGAACTCAGTGTTAGGAAAGTTGAACCTCTCCAAGGGCCCATCCTATGAAAACTCCTCCCCTGGGCTCCCCATTTCACACAGGGCCCCCAAATCCTGGTTGTGTCTGTGCTGGGAGCCTGAGGCTGAGTGTTTGAACCCACACACAGAACAGGCAGATGGCAAAAAAAAGAATCCCAAAACCATGGGAAAGTTTAGGGCAGTACAGGGAGAAAGCAAAGAGAAAAAGAAGCCCTTTTTTTTTGCTTGGGTTTTGCTGGACAGCTGTGTAAAGGATATGATGGGATTGTGTCAATTGAGAGGATCATTCTGAAGAGCAAGGGAGTTTTCAAGAGGGTTTTTTGGGGTGGATCACAGAACCTGCCCTATCCCCATACCCAGGGAAGAATTCCTGTTTCCCACAGAGTCTGTCAGCTTCCCCACCACCCATTTTTGGGTTTTTTTTAACCAATAACCCCTCAGGGTGCTTTGTGCTGCCCTGAGAGGTGCAGGCAGAGATGCCTGGCTCCCGTTCAGTGGCACAGATGGGTGGATATTTCACCGTGCCCAAAACTCGGCGTTCCAAATCCACCTGCACCGGTTCAGCTGGTTAATAACTCTCAGCATTTCCTTCTCCTCACCCAAACTGAGCTCAGGAAGGCACTTACCATCAGAGAGAACAGCCAGAGGATCCTCAGCAGCGCTGGCAGGGCTGGGCAGAGCTGAGATTCTCCTGTCAGCGTGTCGGGATCGTCGCTGTCGTGGATTCCTCTCGGGGTTCCCAGCACTGCTCAGCTCCTGCAAACCTCTGGTGCCACTGCCCAACTTTCCCTCTCCCTTTATGGGATCCCCAGGTCTATAAAGTAAACAACCACCCAAAAAAAGCTCTGATAAGTCCTAGTGAAATATCGATCCGGGGGAGGGAGATGGCCCTGGCTGAGCCCGGCCACGGTCACCTCGAGGCAGGCAGGAGTGGAACAAACAGCTCTGGGGCCTCGCTTTTCTCTGCTCCTTCACCCGTGGGGAAGGGAAAATGCAAAATACAGGGGGGTTTTGCTGAACCTGAGATGAAGAGCTGCCTGTTAACAACCAGCAGGACTGATTTGGTGGCTTCCTCAGCTCCCAGCGCTCGTCTCACCTTCGCTGCTGCCACTTGCCAATCTTTTCTCTCTCTTTTTTTTTAATGTTGATGTGGTGTCTGCTCTGCCCAGGAGTTTTTCAGAGCTGTCAAAAGGCCTGTCCCATTTCTACAGGCTATTTCCTTGCTTACTTCCATCACCCTGCTCCTGTTCCATTAGAATCTTTTAGAACAGTCTGGACTCAGTTTGGGGTTTTAAGAAGTAAAGTTTTCGATATTATACTTCACAAAAGTGAGGAGCCAGGTGGCTTTGCTGATTTTACTGGTGTGTCCAGCCAGCAGCTGAAAAGGAGCTGCCTTGCAACATCCAGCACTGCTGCAGATCGCTCTGGGCCCAGCTCTGTGCCATGGAAATGCCAGAGTTTGGAAATTCCTGGGGAAAAAAAAAAAGAAAAAAAGAAAAAGAAAAAAGAAAAAGGAGCTGGTTTGTTGAAACGTGGCTGGAGGTGACACAGGGACACGGGGACAGATAATGCAGCACACGTGTCTGAGGGATGATGGCTCTTTGGGTGGAAGCAGGGACAGAGCAGCTCCCAACCCGAAGGAATAATTTACCCCAGGGGCAAAAAGCGGGCTGTGTTAGGGAATTTTCCACCCTGGGAAGGTCCAACAGGCAGGAAGGAGCTGTGGTTTGGCTCTGCAAATCCTGAGTCATGAAAATCCTTCGGTCAGAAATGTTTTGTGCTCCGGGAGGGGACTTGGTTTACTCTGTCCCCAGGTTTGGGAGCTGGGGAATTCTGCTGGTGAATAATTGCCTGTTCAAAAAGCCCACCTAGAAAGCCTCTCCAAGGGGCTGTCACCCCCAGTTGTGGTGTTTATTCAGATTTCCAGGGGCACTGCAAGCTGAGACTCCCAGCTCAGGGTTCTGTTCCAGGACCTGACTCTCTTCTCGTTCTCTTTTTTTTCCACTGAAATCAGAATAATCTGAACTTTCTGTGCAAAGCAAAAGGACACAGAGGAGGATCCTGCTGTGCAGTGGGGACAGGTGGGTGGGTTGGGGAGAGCTTTTTCTCCCTCATTTGGATGCCTGAGGCCTCCCAATGTCCAGCTCCCTCAGGGTAAGGTTGGTTTTGCAGCTGGAGACAAAAATGCTTCCAGAGGAACAGCCCAGGGGGGACCCCAACCCTGCAGCCTCTGCATCCCCCATGGACCAGCTCTCCTGGCCTGGATTGCAGCCCCAGAGATGCTGCACTGATGGCCACTCACAGGGGACAGCCTGGGTGTCTTCCTGGCTCTGCTCCAGCACAGAATCAATGCCCTTCAACCGCTGCATCCACGGAAAATCCCGTCCCAGTGCCATGGCCGTGGGCAAGGCTGCCTTGCTTTAAAATTCCGGGGCAAAGATTTAGGCCAGAACCTTTTTGGGGAGGAAAATGAGACAGCTCCTCGAGCAGAACTGAATTTATCCCCTGGCTTTGGTAACATCAGTGGCTCTGGGATGACTTTGGAGGGGAGGTTGCCCCAGGAACTTGTGAGCTCAGGGTGGAAGGAGCTGGTGTTCAGCAATTCACCCCGGATTAGGGCACATTTACCGGTGCTGTACCCCGATCTCATGGGCAGGGGTGAGGGCTGTGGGTGCTGGGCCAGCTCAGCTCCCCTCAGGGAAGGGCTGTGACCCTTGCCAGCCCATGGCCAGTGGTTAAAGATTATCTGTGCTGCTCGCTCCAACTGCTGGATGGAGAAAGATTAACTCAGGGCAGCAGAAAGGGGAGCAAAGGGCTTTAACCTGGAAGCCGTGATCTCTTCTGATTTCTGCAGGGCATCGATTTGCAGTTTCCCAATCATCAGCTCGTTACATCAGTCCTGCCATTTCCCGTCACCAGCACCCCCTGCCCCATCCCACAGGGAACAGCCGGGCTGGGGGTTGATGTGGGACGGGGACAGCCGGGTCTGGCTGACAGTGCAGCAGCAAAACACCCGTGGGCAGAATTTGGGCATTTGGACAGAGCAGAGCTGTGGTCAGCAGTGCCCCAGCTGTGCAGACACAGCTGGGGGTGCCCTGGGGTGGGTTTGGGGGGCACCCCCAGCCCCATCAGTGCCCCCTGAGCTGAACCATGGCTCGGGGCCCAGCGTGGGGGCTCGGCTGCAACTTTGTTCAACTCTGTTCAACTTTGTTCAACTTTGTTCAACTTTGTTCAACTTTGTTCAGCTCTGTTCAACTTTGTTCAACTTTGTTCAACTTTGTTCAACTTTGTTCAACTTTATTCAGCTCTCGTGTTTGCAATTAAAAAAACTCCTTTAAATCCTCGTCTGGCAGCTTGAGGAGGTTTTAGTGGCCTGGATTCTGTCTGTCCCCAGACCCTGGGGCTGAGGGTGGCACTGCTGGGGGGTCCTCGTGGTCTGTGCCCAGGGCTGAGGGTGGCACTGCCAAGGGACCCCCTCCCTGTCCCTGTCCCTATCCCTGTCCCTATCCCTGTCCATATCCCTGTCCCTACCCCTGTCCCTGTCCCTATCCCTGTCCCTATCCCTGTCCCTATCCCTATCCCTACCCCTGTCCCTGTCCATATCCCTGTCCCTGTCCCTGTCCCTGTCCCTGTCCCTATCCCTGTCCCTGTCCCTGTCCCTGTCCCTGTCCCTGTCCCTGTCCCTACCCCTGTCCTTGTCCCTGTCCCTACCCCTGTCCCTATCCCTGTCCCTACCCCTGCCCCTGTCCCTATCCCTATCCCTACCCCTGTCCCTGTCCCTGTCCCTGCCCCTGTCCCTGTCCCTACCCCTGTCCCTGTCCCTATCCCTGTCCCTGTCCCTGTCCCTACCCCTGTCCCTGTCCCTGTCCCTGTCCCTGTCCCTGCCCCTGTCCCTGTCCCTGTCCCTATCCCTGTCCCTGTCCCTGTCCCTATCCCTGTCCCTGTCCCTGTCCCTGTCCCTACCCCTGTCCCTGTCCCTGTCCCTGTCCCTGTCCCTGTCCCTACCCCTGTCCCTATCCCTACCCCTGTCCCTGTCCCTGTCCCTGTCCCTGCCCCTGTCCCTGTCCCTGTCCCTGTCCCTGTCCCTGTCCCTGCCCCTGTCCCTATCCCTACCCCTGTCCCTGTCCCTGTCCCTGTCCCTGTCCATATCCCTGTCCCTGTCCCTATCCCTGTCCCTGTCCCTACCCCTGCCCCTGTCCCTGTCCCTGTCCCTGTCCCTGTCCCTGCCCCTGTCCCTGTCCCTGCCCCGTCCCTGTCCCTGTCCCTGTCCCTACCCCTGTCCCTGTCCCTGTCCCTGTCCCTGTCCCTACCCCTGTCCCTGTCCCTGTCCCTGTCCCTACCCCTGTCCCTGTCCCTACCCCTGTCCCTGTCCCTGTCCCTGCCCCTGTCCCTGTCCCTGTCCCTGTCCCTGTCCCTGTCCCTGTCCCTACCCCTGTCCCTGTCCCTGTCCCTGCCCCTGTCCCTGTCCCTGTCCCTGTCCCTGTCCCTGTCCCTGCCCCTATCCCTGTCCCTACCCCTGTCCCTGCCCCTGTCCCTGTCCCTGTCCCTGTCCCTGTCCCTATCCCTGTCCCTGTCCCTACCCCTGTCCCTGTCCCTGTCCCTGTCCCTGCCCCTGTCCCTGTCCCTGTCCCTGTCCCTGTCCCTATCCCTGTCCCTGTCCCTGTCCCTGTCCCTATCCCTGTCCCTGTCCCTGCCCCTGTCCCTGTCCCTGTCCCTGTCCCTGCCCCTGTCCCTGTCCCTGTCCCTGCCCCTGTCCCTGTCCCTGTCCCTGTCCCTATCCCTGTCCCTGTCCCTGTCCCTGTCCCTGTCCCTATCCCTGTCCCTGTCCCTGTCCCTATCCCTGTCCCTGTCCCTGTCCCTGTCCCTATCCCTGTCCCTGCCCCTGTCCCTGTCCCTGCCCCTGTCCCTGTCCCTATCCCTGTCCCTGTCCCTGTCCCTATCCCTATCCCTACCCCTGTCCCTATCCCTGTCCCTGTCCCTGTCCCTATCCCTACCCCTGCCCCTGTCCCTGTCCCTGTCCCTGTCCCTGTCCCTGCCCCTGTCCCTGCCCCTGTCCCTGTCCCTGTCCCTGTCCCTATCCCTATCCCTGTCCCTGTCCATATCCCTGTCCCTGCCCCTGTCCCTGTCCCTGTCCCTATCCCTGTCCCTGTCCCTGTCCCTGCCAGGCTTCACTCCTGCACCTGGGGACACCCCTGGGAAAGGACCTCAAAGCTTAAACCCTAAAACTTCTGGAAGCCCTGGAAGGCTTCTGTGCTGCAGGGAACCCCCACACAGGGACAGCAGGGGGGTGGAACACCCAGCTCGAGCTCCAGGGGAAGGGAACATCAGCAATCCCCGGCCTAGCACTCAAAACTTTGGCATTCTTTATCAACATTTGGAAAGAGGAATTGTTAATCTCCAAGCTGTAGAAACAGGGTTGAGTTTCCCAGGTGTTCAGGCCCCACTGGATGTTAATTGAGATCTGGTGTGACAATGACTCAGGGACTTTGCTAACGATTTTTTTAGTCTAAAGTGGTTCTCTCTGTGGGGTGAAGTCTCCAGAACTCGCTCTGCTGAGCTGGAAAAGCTTACCTGTTGCACTGGATGCCAAATTTGCTGGCTAGCAACAGTTCTGGAGTTCCTGCAGCTGCTCTTCTGGACTTGGCTTGAGAAACTTTACACTGACAAGTAAGTGGACTTCTAATTTTCGATTGTACTGGGATGACTCTGAGCTTCCTGCAGTTGGCAATTAAAACAGGAGGTGTCCCCTGGCATGTGTTACGTTTGATGAACTTTCTGAGGTGGTTGCCTGTTGATAACGTGCTGGATCAGCAAGAAATGGCCAGCAAACTTTCCCCTGCCTGCCCTCATCTTCGTGCTGCCTGAAGGCCAATTAAAAATAGAGAAAGAGAAATTCGGAAAGGCGTGTGGTCAGTGAATCACAGGTGGCTCTGTGAGTGTGAGTGTGAGACTGTCTGGGTCCTGCTTTGTGTCCCAGGGCTTTTTCCAGCCCCAGCTCGGGAATTCTGTGGGTTTGCAGCGTGCTGATTGACCGGGGGGGTTGTGGCACTCGCCTGTCGAGCGGGACCGGGGTGACCTCAGGGACTGCTGGCCCCGTGCCCTGGGCAGGAGATTTGGGGGAAGGCCTCGTTGCTGTCGTGCCCTGCAGCCCTGGCAGTGCTAAAATGTCCTGCACAAAGCTCCAGGGCGTGGATTTGCTGACATTGGAGCAGAAAGAACCTCCTTTCCTCACCCTGAACAACACCTGGTGTTCCATGCTGATGTTGGAGATGTCCTGCCTGTGTAACCTCGTGCCAGTTCAGGTGCCCAGGGCCTGGAATCTGTGCCCACAGCCTCGCCAGGCTGCCCAGTTCTACAGTCCAGACAAAAAGGATTCTGAGAATTCCTTTTTTTGTGTTTTGTTTCTCACTATCCCGTGGTGTTGGTATTAGTGTTGGAGAGAGGAACTGCTTTGCTGGTCGAACTGATTTTCTTCTCTTTTTTATAGTTGTTGGGGTTTTTTTATTTGTTTTGGTCTGGTTTGACCTGGCCTTTTTTTTGGTTGGTTGGTTTTGTTTGTTTGCTTTTAAATAATGGAGAAAAGAGATCCACCCCTGAAAAGTAACCTTTTTTTAAAGGTTGTTTTTTTTAAAGTGGGGGAAAAGGGAGGAAACTTTGGTTTGGTTTGCAACAAATGCCTACTTTATATATTTATATATAGATATTTATTGGGAGATACTGCTGAATCATTGGTGTCAGCTTGCTGCTCTCTGGGGGACACTTTTATTTTAAAAGCTAAAACTTCCTGCAGGCACCAAACTAAAACAACACCTCCCACCCTCTTGGTATTTTTGCTGTTGTATTGGACATCGATTGGACAGGTGCAGTTCTTGTTTTAGTAATCTCGGTGAATTAATGTTTATTTTTATTAAACAGAAGAGAGGCTTGTGTTCGTCTAACAATCAAGAGAAAATTAGTTAATTTTGTGTCCAGTGAGGTCTCTTAAACGGTGCAATTTGCGGTCAGTCCAGCATTATTTACTCAGGGATTCAGAGATTATTCTCTCCAATTACCAAGAAGACCCCCGAGCTTTAATTAAGGCCTGCAGGATTAATTCTGTAAGAAAATGAAATTTCGGACTCACCAGCCGTTCCCAGAACACTCCTGGTTCTCCTCCTCGGAAGTTTTTAGGACTGTAAAAAACCCCAAACACCACATGTAGGGCTGTGAATCCTTACAGCCCGGGACGTGGGGTGGGATGTGGGGTGGGATGTGGGGTGGGACAGCCGTGACCTGGCTGTGTTAAACATTACCCACCCTGCTCAGGCCTCTCGTTCTGCCCAGCCCAGCCAGCAGCGCTCGGGGCCACGCGTGTCGGGGTGGCAAGATCGGGGGTGTTTCACAATTCCTAAGTGCTGGTGGTGGGGGGGATTAATAATTTGGACTGCATGCTCCTGGGTTTTATGTTTCCTTTTTTTTTTTTTCTTTCTTTTTTGAACCAGAGCTGGGAAATGACGAGTCCAAACCGTGCGTGTTGTGACCAGCCATTGACGGAAGGTGCAGGCACCCCTTGTGCTTGCATTATTAATATTATAAAATCAGAGACAGTGAATCAGCTGCAGGGTTAATGTTTCAAGCTTCCCACTTCTCTGGAAGGCTGCTGTTCGTAGGAGCAAAGCACTGGAGTGCAGGGAATCGCTGGGATGGGGGGGGAAGATGATGTCAGTTGTGGGAACAGGCAGCTCTCAGTTCCCCCAGCTCTGGGTGTGAAAGTCCAGACTTGCACACAGTGTTGGCCCACTTTGAAGGCTCTTTTGTGGTTGTGTTCTGGGCACAGGACCCCCCCAAGGCACAGATCTGTTCTGCACCAGGAGCAGCCCAGGCATCAGCGCCCGGCGTGCGGCTGCTGTTTGCCCAGCACTGACCTGGGGTCCATCCCCGTTATCTTTTAACTTCAGAGCGAGGTTCAAAGTTTGCCTCTTGTTTAAGAACCGATTTCACAGAGGGGCCGTGTCCTTTAGCTAAGCCAGCAGGGATAGAGGTCTGGAAAAGGAAAATTGAGCCTTCTCTCCTGAACAGCCTGAACTGCCTCAGCCTCTCCTCGTTTGAGAGCTGTTCTGAGGATCCAGGGAGTGATCCAGCTCTGGGGTCACCTTCGTGGCCTGCTCTGCTCTAGGAGGTCCCTGTCTGTCTTGTCCTGGGGATCCCAGAGTTTTTGGAAATATCCCAGAGGCCGGGTGAAACATCTGTCAATCATTTCCAGCCATGCTATATCAGCAAAGAGTCAAATAACAGAATTAGAGCGGGATGTATTTGGAATGAATATATAATAAGTTTATTTTGTAGTGCATTGGAGGCTTGGAGACCAATCTGTCATGTTAATGGCAGGAAATGTTGGGTGTGCAGATGCATTTGGGCAAGAATAAATTAAGTTTGCGTGAGGCCCTGGATCAAAAAGGGGAAGAATATTCAATAGTAATCATCAGGAGATTATTGATCATTGGGATCCCTGTCCTGGAGGTGTTTGAACAGGGAGTGTTTCCTCTTGGCTGGCTGTGACCAACCCTTGGTGGTTTCTGGTGCTGGTGTGACGTGGGAGTGTAAATGATGGTGGGTTTATGCAGAGTGAGAGGTGGCATGAAAGAAAAGCTGGAAATTCAGATTTTCAGCGCTGGAGATGCTGAGGCACACAAGAGCTTGGCCCTGGGAAGAGGGGACGGGCATTTCAGCCCTCTGGGATGTGAGTGAGTGGGTAGATTGTTGCTCTCCCAGTTTTCCAGAGCAGAGGAGAGAGGGAAGCCCAAACCCCCCCGGGCTGGATGCACAGGGTGGAGGGGTCTGAGGAGCAGGGATAAAGCTGTGCTAGGTAAAAGCTCCGAGGTGGCAGGCTCAGAACAAAGGGACATAACTCCTTCCCCTGGAAAATGATCCCAGACGGGGGGTTCAAGCACCTGTAAGTCCCCTCCCATCAGAAACCATTTGCAAAGCATGAATGAGATGGTTATTTACGAGTGGGATTCCTGGGCAGCTGGACCCGTGGGCCGGTGTGGTGGTTGTTCGTGCAGCAAGCTGGAGAAAGGAGAGGAATTGAGATGGATAGAGGGGGATTTTTGCCTGTGCCAGGATGGGAAGGAGCTGCAAACAGAGCTGTTCGCTGCTAAAGAGCTGCTGCAGCGTCACCTGCGGGCGGGTGGCTGCCCAGCGCTGGGCAGAGGCAGTTCTAGTTAGACATTTACGCTGATCACAGCCAAGGCAGTGCTGCTTTCACTGCTGTTCACAGCTTGCTCTCAGGAGAAGGCTGGAATTGTAACACTGAAAACCCTGTAACACCGAAAAGGGGACTCAGCTGTTCTTGTGGTAAAATGGGGGGTGCTGTAGAGGGGACAGAGGTGGCATTTCGGAGGGAAGAGCTGGGGTAATTCCAGGGGAGCCACTGGACAATTTTCCTGGCACGTGGGAAGGGTCAGCACTGGGCACTCACTGCGTCCTCCTCCCTCGGAGGAGGCAGAAGAGGCCTCATGTGGGACACTGATATTCCCAGATATTCCCATGCAGAGCTGCCAGTTCAATGCCAGGTTTGCCAGGAACCAGCCAAGGTTCCAGGTGTGTTCCAGGTGTGCTCAGAGGGATCAGGACAAGGACAGGTTGATACTGGGAGCTCTGGGGGGTCAGCACTGGGAATCGCTGTCTGTGCTGTTCCACAAACGCAGTGTGCCAACATTCCCAAGTGCCAGCAGCATCCGCATAAAAGAGGAGATCCGTTTTCCAGGAATGACACTGCTGGCACTGGGAAAGGATTTGGGGTGCTTTGGGCAGCATCAGTGTAGTGCTTGCTGTTGAACGGGGGGAAAGCCTGTCCATCCTGCGGGCGCTGTCCTGGTCCCCAGCCAGAGGGGTCGTGGTTCCCAGCTGCTCCCCGTGTCCATGCTGATTCAGCATCCCCGAGGCGCAACAGGCGCCGAGGATGCTTCTGAAGGAAGGTTTTTCTCTCTGTGGGAAGCGGGGATTTCCAGGAGCCAGAGATGTTTCTTTCCAGCTGCACTCCAAAGTTTCTATCCCGTTATTTCCAGCCCGGGGCTGCGGGACCGGCCGGGCCCTCCCAGGGGGGCGGAGCGAGGCGGGGGGGGGGGCGTGGTGAGAGGGGCGGGGCGTGGCCAGCACAGGTGTGAGGGGCGGGGCGTGGCCAGCACAGGTGTGAGGGGCGGGGCGTGGCCAGCACAGGTGTGAGGGGCGGGGCGTGGCCAGCACAGGTGTGAGGGGCGGGGCGTGGCCAGCACAGGTGTGAGGGGCGGGGCGTGGCCAGCACAGGTGTGAGGGGCGGGCCCGAGGTGATTTAAACCCCCCCTGAGGGGCCGCGGCCGCCATTTTGGAGCTCTGAGCCGAGTGGGGGTCCGCAGGATGGGGTCCAGGTAAGCGCTGCGGCCTCGCCCACCCACCTTTACCCCTCTGCACCTCTCCTTCCTCCCCTCCTGTCCTTCCACCTTAACTCCCTCTTTGCCCCCGAGCCGCTCCGCGCCCCCTGCGCTCCCCGGTTCTCCCCTCCTTCTTCCACCCCTCCTGCTCCCCCTGCCCCGGCTCCCTCTCCGCCCTCTCCTTTCTGTCCTGCACACCCCGACCCCCCCCCGTATTCTCCTCCTTTCCCTCACCCGTCCTCCCTCTCCCCTTGCCTCGCCCCGCTACGCACCCCGCCCCCCGTAACCCGCTCCGTCCCTGTCCCCCCAGCCCACCCTCCTTCCTCCCCTCCTGCCTGCGCTGTCCTTTCCCGACTGCCCAACCCAAATCCCCCTCCGTTCCCTCTCAATTCCCCCGCTCAGTTTCCCTCCTCGTCCCCCTGTCCCCGTGTCCCCGCAGCCGCGGCTTTGGGGGCGCCGCTTTAATAAAGCCGCGATGGCCGGACCCGGCTCCCCCCCTGGATCCCCCACACGGGGCCGGACCCGGCACCCCCCCTGGATCCCCCACACGGGGCCGGGCCCGGCACCCCCCCTGGATCCCCCACACGGGGCCGGGCCCGGGTCCCCCCTGGATCCCCCACACGGGGCCGGACCCGGCACCCCCCCTGGATCCCCCACACGGGGCCGGGCCCGGGTCCCCCCTGGATCCCCCACACGGGGCCGGACCCGGCACCCCCCCTGGATCCCCCACACGGGGCCGGGCCCGGCGCCCCCCCTGGATCCCCCACACGGGGCCGGACCCGCTCGGAGGGTCCCCCCTGGATCCCCCACACGGGGCCGGACCCGGCGCCCCCCCTGGATCCCCCACACGGGGCCGGGCCCGCTCGGCGGGTCCCCCCCTGGATCCCCCACACGGGGCCGGACCCGGGTCCCCCCTGGATCCCCCACACGGGGCCGGGCCCGCTCGGAGGGTCCCCCCCTGCAGTTCACAAGCACCGCCCGACACGGCCGGGGCTCCGGCCCGTCCCGACATCACACTCGGGGCTGCGCGGGCGGGTGCGGGGGTCAATCCTGCGGCATCGGCATCGGGAACGGGCGCTGTTTGGGCTCTGTTCCCGGCACCGAACCCAGGGGCCGTCTTTGGGGCGGGGGGAGGCGGGCGGGCAGGGGATGAGGGTCCCCTCCGGAGGAAGGGGCTCGGAGGGCTCAGTTCCCTCAGTGTCATCAGCAAGTATTGCCCAGCACTGGGCAGGAGACTTTAGACTCGGTCACCCCCCAGAGCGAGGTGGAAGCCCAGCAGCTGATTGGTCGGTTTGGCTTTTGGGGACAACAAGGTCCTCCTTTGGGACAAATCCCTGCCCCGTGACATAAAGTAGCAGGACAGGACTGTGAGTCTGAGGGGGAAATGAGCGGCAGTGAGGGTTTGAAACAGCTCAGGGAGAATTCAGCAGGCTCCAGACCTGTGGCCAACACGAGCCGGAGAGGGGCAACTAAAGGGTTCTGCCAGTGAGGGTATTTGGGGGTCAAAAGGAGGTGGTCACTGGGGAGCAGGTGGGAAAATTTTAGAGCATATTTGAGGTGGTCTGTAGGATAGATCATGAACATATTTAGGTGTACACGAGGTGATCAGATGGGGAGAGGGAGGGAAGATGTTGGGGGTCCAAGTCGAGGAAATCTGCAGGACAAATATGACTGGGGGAGAACAAAAGCACTTCCTGCCAGAGGGTTTGTCCTGTGCAAATCAGTCCTGGGCAGCAATCGGACTTGGGCCATCAGTCTCTTCCCCCAGAAAGCACCATCCCTGTGGGCATTGATGACTGCCCTGTGCCCACCGCTCACTGTGCACCCACCTGAAACCAGAGCAAGGCTTGCTTTGCTTGGAAGGGCTTGAAATTCCTTTAAACCGGAAGGAATCACTTTATTGTTCTCTTTACCTTTCAGCTGAATTTGTTATTTAGGAGACCTGGAGCTCCAGAAATGGAACAGAGACTGCTCCTCCTCCTGGACTGAGACAAGCAGGGAGGGGTTTGCTGTAAATACACGGCACTTGTGGCTGGTTATTATTGTTGTAGGTACAGTTCTTTAGTTTTTATCTCACTAGTAATAAACCCTAATATTATTTTCCCCAGTCAGGTCTCTTTTGTCTGCATAAACCTTCTCTCAACCTACAGCAGCTGTGTGAGGGTGAGAGAAAACTGGCCCAGAGTAAACCCACAAGAGCAAGCCTTGCTTTGCTTGGAAGAGTTTGAAATGACTTTAAAGCAGAATAAATCACTTTATTGTTCTCTTTTCCTTTCAGGTGCTGGAGTTGCCTCTCTGGATGTGTGCTGAGCTCTGGCTGCAGGGACTGTCAGGCCTGGATGGGGGTGAGTTCATGTTCTTCTCACTGGGAAATTGGAAATGGTGATTAATTAGATGCAGAAATGATTTCTGAATGCAAATTGGGGGCGTCCCAAAGAGGTGATGGGCAATGCAGAGGAAGGGAAAGGTTGGGGGTACAACTTGCTGTCATGTGCAGAGGGCAGAATGAGCATTCCGAGGTAAACTGAGGCAGTCAGTGGTGGGCAGGGAGGGAAAGGTTTTGTTTGTAGAACGTGAGGTGATGTGGAGCAGAGAGGATGTCCATGGTGGGGTAAACTGGGGCCATCAGCAGTGGACAGGGAAGAGCTTTGGGGGAACAGTCTGAGGTGGTCTCTGTGGCAGAGGACGAATATTTGGAGGTAAAAATGAAGTAATTGGTAGTTTACAGGCAGGGCAAACTGTGAGGGTAAATGTGAATGTCCCCTAGGGGAGAGAAGGAGCATTTTGAGACAGTCAGGGGTGAGCAGGGAGGGAAGAATTTGGGAGTAAAAGTTGAGGGAACATCCAGGGCAGAGAGAATAAAATATTTAGAGTTTAAATTTTGGGGGTTTAGAAAAAAGTTTTATTTGGAGGGCAGAGAAAGAACATCATGAGGTCAGCTGAGATAATCAGTGGTGGGCAGGTGGGGAAAGTTTAGAGGGTAAAGTTGAGGTGATTTGTAGGGCAGTGCAGGGCCATGTCCATGTGTAAACGAGGTGATGAGATGTGGAGAGGGCAGGACAGTACTGGGGGTACAATCTGTGTCAATGTGCAGTAGAGAGGGAACATTTTGGGATAAACTGAGGCAGTCAGGAGGGGAGAGGGAGAGAAATTTTGGAGGGTCAACCTCGGGCAAATCTGCAGGGCCGAGAATGAATGTTTGGAGGTCAGCAAGAAGTGATGAGGAGTGTGCAGGTAGGGAAGCCTTTGGGGGTTAAACAGGAGGGAATCTCTAGGGGACAGGGTGACTATTTTGGGTGCAAAAAGAGGTAATGGGGAGTGGGCAGAGAGGGAAATTTTGGGGGTCCAAAAGGAGGTTTATTTTCTGCAGGGCAGTGAATGAACACATGGAGATGATCTGAGGTAATGAGGGGTCACAGGCACAGACAATTACAGGTCATTTTCTGGCAAGAGAAGGAACCTGTTGAGGTCAAGATGAGGCACTGAGTGGAGGAGAGGGAGAGAAAGTTTGAGAGCAGCTTCAGGTGGTCTGTGGGGTGGAGAACGGCCCTCTAAAGTTCCAGTTTGCTCCCCAAAGAACTCGAAATTGCCCCCAACCATCCCCTTTTATTTTCAGGCGTTTCTGAGGGCTCTGGCTTGGGCTGTAGTAGCAATGAGGGAAGATTTCCCTGTGTTTAACCCTGCTGCTGGCTGGGCAGGGATTTGGGGTGTGTGGGACACAGCTGGGGGCGTGTGGGAGCTCGGCACTGGGAATCGCTGTCTGTGCTGCTCTGCAGCCGCGCCCTGCCGACAATTCAGAGTGCCAGCTGCGTTCTTTGGGTCCTTTTGTGCTGCGGCCGCGGTGCGTCCAGGGTTCCCAGCCCCGGATTTTGTGTTTTACAGACGAGCCCTGCCTAGAAGACAAATCCATCTCGTGCCCGCTGCAAGTGCTGGCCCGGAGCTGCTCCATCCCTGCTGCCACGAGCTGTGCTGGGAGTGCCGCGGCTGCGGCTGGGATTCCCCCAGCTCTGGACGCTCCGGAGCGCCGCGAGCCCCAGCAGGGCAGTGCAGGGCACGGCTCATCCGTCCCCTGCAAAAAAGAAGCGCAAGGAGGGCCGGGTCGCTGCCTGTCGCTCCGTCCTCGTCCGGCCCCGCGTTCCCTGCCCGGCTGGGAGCGCACAGGGAGCCCCGGGAACATTCCTGGCAGGAAGCAGGAGCCGCCGAGGGCTCCGTCCAGCTCCGGGCCCGAAAAGCGGCCCCGACCTGAGACCCCCCGGCATTTTAGGTTCCAAACGCTCGTCTGGATGAGACGCCCCCCCTGCAAGCGGGACCGAACGACGACCCTCGGCCAAACAGCTGTGCCTCGGAGCGAAGGAACCCTCCGGACTCGCTTGGCTCCTTTGTCCCTGGGAACGGCGCGGCAGTAGCCAGGTAGGACATTTTCTGGTTTTTTCTCCTGTAGCGCAGGGAAAAGAAATCGCGGCCGTTCCGAAGGCAGAGCCGGGACCGGCCTGTGCCCGACCCGCGGCACGGTCAGCGCCAGCTCCCGGGGCTGCCTGCGGACACACACAGGGACACGGGGACAGCCGGGCAGCTCCGCTCGGGGGCCCGGAGCACGGCAGGAACGAGGAAAGGGCCGCCACCCTTCTTCCCTGCCCCGGTACAGCCCCGGCTCCCCGCCGCCGGCACAGGGCCATGCCCGGAGCCCCGGTGGGCCCCAGACACCGCGTTGCGGGGGCACTGCGGGCGGGACCCCCCCGGGGCTGCAGCTGCAAGGAGGGGACGGGCGGACAATGTTGTCCCCGGGGAGGGGTGCGGTGGTCTCAGGGGTGTCCGAGCGGCGGGGCTCTGACCCCGCGGGGGGCGCGGGCGGCGCTGCGAGCCCCGGGGCTTCGGGGGGTCCCGGGGCCGGCCCGGAGCGGCTGCTCCCGCCCGCGGCGCCGGGGCAGAGGTGGCGAAGCTGGGCCGGGTCGAGCCCGGCGGCGCTCCCTGGGCTGGTCCTGGTGCCTGGCCTGATATCGAGCCCCTTCCCGGCCCCGGGCTCACTTCGGTCCTTCGGTCGCGGTTCTGGCACCCGTCCCGTAGCCGAGCTCCATCGCCGCCCACCGTCCTCCGGTACCGGCCCCGCTCGGCGTCCGGGGCTCCGGGTCCGGGGGCTCCGGGTCCGGGATTCCGGGCCGGGGGCTCCGGGTCCGGGACTCCGCTTTGGGGCTCCGGGTCCGGGATTCCAGGCCGGGGGCTCCGGGTCCGGGACTCCGCTTTGGGGCTCCGGGTCCGGGGCTCCTGGTCCTGGGCTCCGCTCCGGGGCTCCGCTTTGGGGCTCCGGGTCCGGGGCTCCTGGTCCTGGGCTCCGCTCCGGGGCTCCGCTTTGGGGCTCCGGGTCCGGGGCTCCTGGTCCTGGGCTCCGCTCCGGGTCCGGGGCTCCGCTTTGGGGCTCCGGGTCCGGGGCTCCGCTTTGGGGCTCCGGGTCCGGGGCTCCGGGTCCGGGGCTCCGCTTTGGGGCTCCGGGTCCAGGGGTCCTGGGCTCCGCTCCGGGTCCGGGGCTCCGGGTCCGGGGCTCCGCTCCGGGTCCGGGGGTCCTGGGCTCCTGGTCCTGGGTTCCGCTCCGGGTCTGGGGCTCCGGGTCCGGGACTCCGCTTTGGGGCTCCGGGTCCGGGATTCCAGGCCGGGGGCTCCGGGTCCGGGACTCCGCTTTGGGGCTCCGGGTCCGGGGCTCCTGGTCCTGGGCTCCGCTCCGGGGCTCCGCTTTGGGGCTCCGGGTCCGGGGCTCCTGGTCCTGGGCTCCGCTCCGGGGCTCCGCTTTGGGGCTCCGGGTCCGGGGCTCCGGGTCCGGGGCTCCGCTTTGGGGCTCCGGGTCCGGGGCTCCGCTTTGGGGCTCCGGGTCCGGGGCTCCGGGTCCGGGGCTCCGCTTTGGGGCTCCGGGTCCAGGGGTCCTGGGCTCCGCTCCGGGTCCGGGGCTCCGGGTCCGGGGCTCCGGGTCCGGGGCTCCGCTCCGGGTCCGGGGGTCCTGGGCTCCTGGTCCTGGGTTCCGCTCCGGGTCCGGGGCTCCGGGGGTCCGGGGCTCCGGGTCCGGGGCTCCGCTTTGGGGCTCCGGGTCCGGGGCTCCGCTTTGGGGCTCCGGGTCCGGGGCTCCGGGTCCGGGGGTCCTGGGCTCCGCTCCGGGTCTGGGGCTCCGGGACTCCTGGTCCGGGGCTCCGCTCCGGGTCCGGGGCTCTGGGGGTCCTGGGCTCCGGGGGTCCTGGGCTCCGCGCAGCGCCGGGCGTGATCCCCAGGATGAGTTTCTTCCCCCATGGGGGCGGCGGGCGCGGCTCGGCCCGGTTTTGAGGGGCGCGAACGGGGCGGGGCCGGCACAGGTGAGAGGGGCGGGGCCAGCCTAGGGGGGTGGAACGGGGCGGGGCAAGGGCGGGGCCGGGGAAGGAGGGAGGGGCCGAGGGGGGTCCCGGGGGCGCGGGGGGAAGGACGGGGGGGGGGGAGGAGGGGGGAAGGGGGGGGGTTGGGGGAGGAAGGGGGGGTGGGGGGGGGTTGGGGCCGGGGGGGGGGAGGAGAGGTGAAGGGGGGGGAGGAAGGGGGAAGGGGGGGGGAGGAGGGGAGAAGGGGGAGGGTTAGGGGGAGGTGGGGGGGGTTGGGGCCGGGGGGGGGAGGAGGGGGGAAGGGGGGGGTAGGGGGGGGGTTGGGGCCGGGGGGGGGGAGGAGGGGGGAAGGGGGGGTTGGGGGGGGGTTAGGGGGAGGTAGGGGGGGGGGATCCTATAATGGGGGGGGCCGGGGGGGGGAGGAGGGGGGAAGGGGGGGGGAACCGGGGGGGGGGAGGAGGGGGGAAGGGGGGGTGGGGGGGGGGTTAGGGGGAGGTAGGGGGGGGGTATCCTACGATTCTTAGATCCTATAATGGGGGGGGGTGGGGGGGGGGACGGTGGGGGGGGGGACCGGGGGGGGGGAGGAGGGGGGAAGGGGGGGGGTAGGGGGGGGGTTAGGGGGAGGTGTGGGGGGGGTATCCTACGATTCTTAGATCCTATAATGGGGGGGGTGGGGGGGGGGACCGGGGGGGGGGAGGAGGGGGGAAGGGGGGGGGGTAGGGGGGGGGGTTAGGGGGAGGTAGGGGGGGGGTATCCTACGATTCTTAGATCCTATAATGGGGGGGGTGGGGGGGGGGACCGGGGGGGGGGAGGAGGGGGGAAGGGGGGGGGGTAGGGGGGGGGGTTAGGGGGAGGTAGGGGGGGGGTATCCTACGATTCTTAGATCCTATAATGGGGGGGGTGGGGGGGGGGACCGGGGGGGGGGAGGAGGGGGGAAGGGGGGGGGTAGGGGGGGGGGTTAGGGGGAGGTAGGGGGGGGGGTATCCTACGATTCTTAGATCCATAGATTTTTACCTTTTTCTTGTAAAAGTATATATAAGTTTCTGTATGTAAAAGTCCTGAAGTGTAACTTCTGATCTATGAGTTCCAAGTTTCTCTATGTAGGTTCCCACGTATAAAAAAGTTCCAAAATCCCATATGTAAGTTCCCATGTTTTAGACGTTGTTATGTCTTTTGGTACAGAGTCATGTAGGTGTTGCTTCTTAAGTCAAAATTTTTAAGAATCCACACTTTATCAACAAAAATTAATCAAAAGTTTTTAATTTTTATCACCCATTTACTAAACTTCATTTTTCGTGAACTGAAGGGGACAGGACTCCAAACGGTTTTTTTCTTATATACAAGTATAAAATTTTCACAGTAAAAAAAAAAAAAAACACCACCGGAAAATAAAGTACATACGTGATCGCGTACGATTATGCAATATACATCAGATAATTATAACGTATGAATTATAAATTCGATTCTATAGGATTTTATGCATGACGAAAGTAACGTGTTTTTTATACATGTTATGCAAACGCATGACAGTGAAGCACATATACATTATATATAATGTATAGAATATATACATTATAGATAATGTATGGAATATATACGTGACAGGTAATGTATACATTAATGTATAGAATGTATACGTCATAGGTAATGTATGGAATATATACGTCATATTTAATGTATACATTAATGTATAGAATGTATACGTCATAGGTAATGTATGGAATATATACGTCACAGGTAATGTATACATTAATGTATAGAATGTAAACGTTATAGATAGTGGATAGAATATATGCGTCATAGATAATGTATATTTTATGTGTATATATATATTATAGATACGAATATATGTCCTCCAGTGTAATAAATTTTTTAATCTAATAATATGTCGAGTATATGAAATAAAGGACAATACACAAATATAAACCAATAAATCAAATTTATTAAATAAATGAATGGAATCGTTATTGCCACTACGTTATTTTTATTAAATATTCACCGCCAGGGGGAGCAGCAGGAGGGGTCCCGTCAGAACCCCCAGCACGGGGGTCCCCCCTTCGACTCCCCGGCGGGGCCCCCGAGGGAGGGCGGGGGTCCCGGGGGAGGGGTCAGGGAGGGCCTCCCTGACCCCTCCCCCGGGACCCCCGCCCTCCGGAGGGGGCCCCGCCCCGCCCCCCCCCCGAGGGAGGGAGCCCCGGGCCGGGAAGGAGCAGAGGGAGGAGCTCCCCCCTCCTCCCCTCCCGTCCCGGGACCCCGCTCCTCCGGAGGGGGTCCCCCCGCCCTCCTCCCCCCTCCCCGAGCCCCCTCCTCCGGAGGGGACCCTCATCCCCTGCCCGCCCGCCTCCCCCCGCCCCAAAGACGGCCCCTGGGTTCGGTGCCGGGAACAGAGCCCAAACAGCGCCCGTTCCCGATGCCGATGCCGCAGGATTGACCCCCGCACCCGCCCGCGCAGCCCCGAGTGTGATGTCGGGACGGGCCGGAGCCCCGGCCGTGTCGGGCGGTGCTTGTGAACTGCAGGGGGGGACCCTCCGAGCGGGCCCGGCCCCGTGTGGGGGATCCAGGGGGGGACCCTCCGAGCGGGCCCGGCCCCGTGTGGGGGATCCAGGGGGGGCGCCGGGTCCGGCCATCGCGGCTTTATTAAAGCGGCGCCCCCAAAGCCGCGGCTGCGGGGACACGGGGACAGGGGGACGAGGAGGGGCAGGGAAGGAGGAATGGAGGGGGATCAGGGGGAGAAGGGGAGGCCGGGGCGACAGGGAGGGCAGACGGAGAACGGAGAAAGGGGGAATCGAGGGGAAATAGAGAGGGAATAGGGAGAGAATAGAAGGGAAATAAAGGGAACTGAGGGGACATGGAGGGAAACTGAGAGGGGGAACAGATAGGGAATAGATAGGGAATAAAAGGGAAATTCAGAGGGAATAGAGTGGGAACAGATGGGAAACGTAGGGGGAATTGAGAGGAGATAGAGGGGAAAATCAGGGGGAATAGAGAGAGAACAGATGAGAAAGGGAGAGGGAATGGAGGGGGGATACAGGGGACATAGAGGGGGAATAGATAGGGAATTGAGAGGAAATAAAGGGGAAATTCAGGGGGAATAGAGAGGGAACAGACAGGAAAGAGAGGGGGAATGGAAAGGGAACTGAGGGGGAATAGAGGAGAAACAGGGAATAGATGGAGAAATGAGAGGGAATAGAGAGGGAATAGAGAAGAAATAAAGGGGGAATTGAGAAGGAATGGAGGGGACATAGAGGGGGAATAGAGGGGGAATTGAGAGGGAATAGATAGGGAATTGAGAGGAAATAAAGGGGAAATTCAGGGGGAATAGAGAGAGAACAGATAGGAAATAAAGGGGGAATTGAGAAGTAAAGGAGAGGGAATAGAGGGGACCTAGAGGGGGAACGGAGAGGGAACAGACAGGAAACAGAGCAGGAATTGAGAGGGAATGGAGGGGGAACTGAGAGGGAACAGATAGGGAATTGAGAGGAGGAAGGAGAGGGAAGAAGGAGGGGTGAGGGGAGCCGGGGAGCGCAGGGGGCTCGGGGGAAAAGAGGAAGCGAGAAGATGGAGTTACGGGGGAAGGAGGAGAGGTGCAGAGGGGTAAAGGTGGGTGGCCGAGACCGCCGCGCTCGGGGAGCCCGGCACGACCCCCGCCCCTCCACTCGGCTCAGCGCTCCAAAATGGCGCCCGCGGCCCCTCAGGGGGGGTTAAATCACCTCGGGCACGCCCCTCGCACCTGTGATGGCCACGCCCCCCACACCTGTGCTGGCCACGCCCGTGGGCGGGGTCGGTCCCGCAGCCTCCGGTGGGCGGGGTCGGTCGGTGGGTCGGTCCCGCAGCCCCGGGTGGGGTCGGTCGGTCGGTGCCGCTGCCCCGGGGATCGGGGGGCAGGAGGGGCCGAGCCCCGTGTTCGGGAGCCCGAGCGGAGCTGCCCGTCTGTCCCCGTGTCTGTCCCCGTGTCCGGCCCCGGAGCCGGCACTGCCCGTGCCGCGGGTCAGGCACAGCCCGCTCCCAGCTCTGCGTTCAGCATCCTCTTCCCACCTTCGGCACTTCTGGAAGTGCCAACAGGGACTTTTCCCTGCAGCTCATCAGACACTCGATGCTCTCCTTCTTCCCTCCCCCGATCTCTGCAATTCGCCCCCTCCACTGGCAAAGCCTCTGTTTTTAAAAACTCACTTTTAAAATGTTTACCTGAGTCTCAGTGAGAAATGAGGATGCTACAGAAGGAGTGATGAGAATGGAGAGTCCACAGTGAACAATGTCCGCTGAGGGTCCTGAGGTCCCTGAGCCAATGCTGTGCCGTCACCAAGTCCCCTCATTCTGATTTAAACTGCCTTTGAATGGACTGGAAGTACCAAGTGCAGGTACCCAAGGGATGATGCTTCAGCAATGTGCACCTTTGGAACTACCCAGATTATTCAGGTTCCCATGGAAACCTGCTGGGCCTTGGTTCTGGAGTGTCAGAAAAGTGGCATCTTCAGTGCCACCTTGGTATTATTTTCCTTGAAGCTCTCAGGATCAGGAAAGTAACAGTGTTCATGCCCCCTTTGCTAAACCCTGGGGCAGAATAAAGGGTGCAATTATGTGTCTTTCTCTGCAGTCTCTAGGGCTGCCCTGAATTGCTCACGTGTGTGTAACACCTTTCCATGTACCTGAAAGGCCTTTGATGTAGATAAGTATTAGTGAGCCTGCTTTAGAGGCTGAGGGGATGGACGAAGCACAAGCACACCAGGAGGAACAGCAGACTGTCAAACACAACCTTCCTCAGGTGGTGCCTGCTTTCATCTGTGGCTGAGATGGCACTGCAGCTCCACAGCCCCAGCAGCTCCAAAGTTCTGCTGGATGGCACTGGACCTCACCAGAAAGCCTTTAGGAGAAGACAAAACAAATCCCTTTCCCCGAGGGATTCCATGCTAGAACCAGCTGTGCTTAACATCCCCGTGGGATTCAGTGGGAATACCTGCATTTTCCTACTCTCTCCTCACAGGCAAGCCTCAGCACAGCGTTTCTGTCTACGTGGGTGCCAGCCACTGTCTCGTCTTGCAGCTCACTCCTCGAACGGAAAAGGAGAGAAAGCAATGTCAGGAAGTGTATTTAACAGAGAATCCACCTTACCCTGTGCACAAGTGCTACCCTAACCTTCCTCGGGCACGTGGCACCACAGGCAGCACGCTGCTCCTTCCCAGCTGGAGCGCTCCTGGCTGCAGGCTCGGCGCTGGGGCAGCTCGCTCGGGCAGGGCTGGCCACGCCACGCCAGGGTGGCACTCGACAGGTGCTGGCAGGGAGGGGGGATTTTGTTTTGGCTGTTGGGAGCGGGTTGGGCAGAGCTGCGGGTCACTGGAGCCCTGTCCAGCAGTGCTGTCACCACGTCACCGCACTGGGGCGAGCACAAATCTGTCACCTTTAATCCGTCACAAAACAGAGGCAACTCAGACATTGTAAGTTCAGGCATGCAACAGGTCATAGGTAACAAAAAGGATTAGATAGCACTGGATATTAAATAAATCTCGGTGAGTAAGTAGAAAAAGAAATCACAAAAACAATTGCTGAGGAACATTGTCTGCAGGCTCAGCTCTAGAGCTGGTTGGGTTTTCTTTCGTACAGCAGCAGCAGCCAAATTCACCACAGGCAGATCCTGCACCAGGAAGGACATGGGCAGTGGACAGGAGTAAAATCACATTAATGTTTATGCTCAAACCAGGTCTACCTTCCCTGTGGTAGAGAAAGTGCCTTTAGAGTCAGTGCAGTTAGAAACAAACAACCCCAGTGTTAATAAGGTCCATCAGCAAGTGCACACAAACAGGAGCCAGAACAGAGCTGTGTTCCACTGTTCATTCCAAATGTCTCCACTGCAAACAGGAGCAGGGAAAGGATGGAAAAAGAGTCACTGCACAGAGAGAATGACAGAGTTCAGCAAGTTTTCCTACCAGGTTAATGCCAATCCCAGCCCCGATGCTTTGTAGCACACGTAGAGCTTGGCAGGACCAGGGCACATGGACATGCCGTGCCAGGGCTCTGCCCAGCCCTGACACTCTTCTAGTACTTACAAAAATGCAACTTCCAGCCCATCCTTCCGGATACAGAACAACACTGATGTGCTTAATGAAGAGAGTTGCTCTTGAGATACAGCAGCTTCCAACACAGCTTTCTCCTGCTCTCCTAAAGGTTTGGGAACACAAGCCTCGGTGTGCTTTAAAAAAATGACACTGGCATCAAGTCTGGTACGAAATTAAGAAAAATGCTCATTTTTCCAAGTATATGATATTTAATTGTAACGAAATAAAATCTGAAAAATGTCTAAATCAATTAAAAAGTAAACATGAGTTGTAATACCATACCTGCAAAATGATTAATTCCATTCATTGTCATTAGAAATTATGTAAAATATTTATTAAGGGCTTTGCCTACAGAGGCACAACATAAATAGAGTAAGTCCTGCTGAAATGTGCTCCGGTGGCAGCCCCTGCGGGGAGGGCGGGCCAGGCCCCCCCGGGGGACGGGGACGGTCCCAGCCGGGGGCTCGGGCCCAGCCGGGGGCTCGGGCCCAGCCGGGGGCTCGGGCCCAGCCGGGGGCTCGGCCCCCGCGCTGCCGGAGGGAGGGTCCCATCCCGGCTCCATCCCGGGCCCGGCGCCGGCCCAGCCGCTCCCCACGGGCCCCGGGGTGCCCCGGGGCAGGGCCAGGCTGCAGCAGAACGTGCTTGGAGGGCCGCGGGGCGCCCGCCTAATCCACCCCTTCGAAGCCCTGGGCGTTCTCCACGGCCATGAGGAGCTTCTCCCGCAGGTCCTCGAAGGACTCGTACAGAGGTAAGTCCAGGCGGTTAAAGCTGCAAGGACAAGGGAGAGGGGCACTCCATCAGCCAGGGAAAAGCAGGCAGGCTTTTAAAGACAGGAGCAATCCGGGGGGCCTCGGCAGAAAGTGCAGCTCGTGGTCCATCCGCAGCGTCCCCTGCACGCACCCGCCCTGCTGAGCTCTCCACTAACCACCTGCTGTCTTTAATGGAAGCAGGAATTTGGTAAAAACACTTAGGAAAGGAAAAAAAAAAAGCCAAAAGAAAGCCCTTCTCTGTATTTAGCTGCTGGAAAAAATGCCATCCTTGTCATCCTTGAGGCTCAGCAAAGATGCTCTGGATTTAGAGGAGAGACCCTCTCTCTCCGAGGGAAAAAGAAGATTAAACATCCAAAAAAAAGTCTTCCAAAGGTAAAAGCTAACAGACAATTAGAAGGTTCACTCTGGAGTGTGTTGTGTTTGTTGGGGTTTTTTGTGCCTTTTTTTTTTTTTTCTTGTGTTTTGTTTTTTGTTGTTTTCTTTTTTAACCGAAAGATCCCCAAGCCTGTACTGATGTTCTAAAAAGTGAGTTTTCCCATTCCTCACAGTTTGTCTTTAAAAAGCTGCATTCCAGAAATGCCACAGAGCAAGACAGATTTGTACTGAACGCTTTCAATGTTTGCAAATTCTGTCAACCAGGGTACAAGGAAGTCATCTTGGGACCTTCTATTTGTTTGGAATTGTCCAACAATTTATGTGGCTGTTGGGGATGTCAGGCTTGCTGTAGTTCCACTTACACCCACTTATTAGGATGGGGAACAATAAAATAATATCCAATTCCTTATCTGTAAGGCTAAGAGTGTGTGAGGCTCAGAGCTGAGCAAAGGATGCAGAGCTGAGCACGGTCCCCAGAGTGGCCCTTCTGCTTTGGTGACTTACCAGGTGTGAGCTCGGGGCAGCTTGTCAGGAGTTCCCCACTGCTCTATTGTAAACAGCTGAGGACCATTTGAACCTGGGTGAAAATGAAAACCACATGAAATAGAAATCGTTGGACACCACAGAAAATACCTGAATATTATTTTTAACATGAAATCTTGGCACCAGCTGTGGGCTGGATTTTTCACCTTACAGATACAGTTAAAGCAACCGAAATGTGGTTCTTTCTTTCTGAGCTTGTTTGAGAGCTGGTGTCATGCAGAGGAAGTAAACTCAGACATTACTGTTTCACGTCAGGATTTCTGTCCTGCCACGAGCAGCTCACCGTAAAGTTCAGCAAATCCATTCATAGGCACTCGAGACGTCCCGGTCACAAACTGCAGCAGCCGGATCCGCTTCTCAGCATCCATCAGCAGGACAGCCTGTGGGCAAACAAACACACACCGTCAGGTTTGGGTCTGGAGCCCAGCTTTGGAGGGCAGGACAAAGACAGACCAGAAGCAGGCTGTCTAACCCATTAGCACAGGATAAACCCCTCTGCTGCTCCACCTGCTGCTGCCATGAGAGGTGGGAGCAGGCTGCTTCCCTCCCGGCACAGCACCCCGTTCTCAGCGGTTTTCATGAAGAAAAAATGATGGCAAACCAGGGCAGCAACCTTCATTTTTAGGAGCCAGTATTACCTTCCAGAACCACTGGATAACGGGGTGATTGGGGCAGTAGCCGTTTTTGTAGATAGTGTGTTGTCTCCAGTCATTGACATCGACATCCCCGAGGCCACACATCAGCAGCTGCAGGGAAGCAAAGCACGGGGGTGTTGGGGAGGGTTTGTGTCACTGCACAGTCTCACTCCTGCTCTGGGCTCCGACCTGCAGGCATTTATGGGAACACCAGAGAGCTGGAGCTTCCCTCGAGGAACTCCCAGGGTGATTGCATGTCATGAACAGATTAATTAATTAGGGAGAAACACCTCATTTCCCACTCTGAGCAGGGCGGTTTTGTCTGCACAACCCCTCAGGGAGAGTGAGGAGCCCAGAGCATGGCACACCTGTCTGAGAGCTGTCTGCTCTGGGCACCAATCTGACTCACCTCCAGCTCGTTCTCATCAAAAATTTTAATCAGGTCAATGGGAAGCAGTTCTGTGAATCCCTACAAAGAAGCAAAGCAAAGTTAACATTCTCACCCCATGTAAATCCTCATTAAAAAAAAAAAAAAAAAAATCAATGACCAAATGACTTCAAGCTCAAATAATTTCAGCTTGAAAGAGAATGACCTTAACTCTCACAAGGGAAAGATGATCCATTCTTAGACAAGGGAAAACTGTCAAATCATAAACCACAAGCATTCCACTGGCACTCCCAGCCGAGCTCCCCACTCCCTTCACACACACACCCTGGGGTAAGAAATCTGCCTCAGAAAAAGGACTCTTTTGGTTTTGTGGGAGCAAGCTCACCTCCAGAAAGGCATTCATTTGTTTCTGCACCCTGTTGACAAACCGCCACTGGATGACCAGGCTGCAGAGAGAAAGAAAACCCCCTCAGAAAACGTAAATAAAGCAGGAGAGGAATAAAACTGCATCATCAAAGGCTTGCTTTCAGTGCCAGCCACCCACAGCACAAACAGCTCGCAGGCCCAGGCATAAAAAATCAATTCCAGCCATGGAACTGATGCAGGTCCAGGCACTGGAAATGAATTCCCAATTTGCAGGGCTGGAGAAATTTTAATGTCTTTCACCCTGAAAGAGCCCCTGGTTAAAAATGCCAGCGGGTCTAGTTGAATTTTAGTATTTTACATCCTGGTAGGTGGAAAAACCGAGAAAGCTGAGAATTAAACCTCATTTCACATTTGGCCAATTTTTGGTAGGAACACTGGCACTGGAATCCTGGTCTGTGACTGGCAGAGGAGGAAAATGGGATGAGGGCCAGGCTGGAGAGCACCTTCTGGCTCATCTGAGCTCGAGCCAGATGTTGGGGAGACACATTTCCTAAGGGGGAGGTTCAGGAAAACCAAGCACGTAATTTAAGGTACTCCGTTTTTGTTCTGATAGCTGATTAGATAAAAACAATCTTAGCAGGAAGATTCTCTCTCCCAAGGATCCCTGATGTTCTGGTGCAGTACAGGAACTGCAGCAGGGTCACTTTACACCTCAGGACACGTTCCATGAAGGATACTTACTCGATGTATTCCCGCTTGTTTTCATTCGTTACCATGATTTCAGACCCATTGGGCTTCAGGTCCACTTGATATGTCTGCATTTCAAAGGACCCAAAAAACCTGTTAATTGAGGCCACATTTCTTGCACAACCCACTCTGCCCCAGCAGCATTTTACAAGCAGTATCAGGAAATTATCAGTAAATGGATTTACACTTCTGAGTCAGAGAACAGACTCGTGCCAGCAGAAGGGAAAACTGGCAGAGAGGCTGGCAATAATTTGGAGTTAATCCCTAGTGGAAATTGCCAATAACCAACCAGTGTCATCTAAACCTCCCCATCCTCTGGCTTCAATATTCTCCCTGGTTCTCCACCTAACTCCTAACTTTATGTTATAACCTCCAGGAAAAAGGCAGCGAGCACTGACAGGACCTTGTGGGCATGGTTTGAAATGCTGAAGTCAGCTGCTAAAAAAAGGCCCTGTGGTCCCACCACCAGTCACACCTGGAGCCAGAATCCAGGTCTAAGAGGTAAACAAAGGGAAGATGTGAAGAAAAAAAAAAGCATCCAAGTAAATTGTCATTTGTAATGGAGAATGGCACCCACAGACTGGGACCCTTTTAAACCTGGCAGCTTCCCTGCCTCTGAGACAGGCACTGCAGAGAGCCCCTCACTGTGCCACCCTCCTCTGAGATCACCCTCAGACACTGCTCAGTCCTGGCAACAAGCAGCTGTAAATCACCTTTCACATACCTGTCCAAAGTTTTCCTCATCTATGCAAAACATGAGATCCAGCTCTGTGGGGTCATTTTCCAGGATCCACTTCAGGGAGTTGTAGTATTCACTGTCCTGGGGCAGAGCACAACAAAACAAGGGTTTGAAAAAGGGCACGTTGGATCAGAGCTCTGGAAACCCATGGGGCTGGCACGGGTTAAACGTGTCTGTCTTACCACTGACTCCATGTCTTTCAGAGTTATCGGCTTCCCCAGCATCATCTTGTAGAAAGGTCTGATGAAGAAGCCTGGAAGAGAGAGGGGAGCGTTACCTGCCCTGCTCTGCATCTGCAGCTTCCATAAAGGTAGAACTGTTGGAGATTACACCTGGCATTTCCTGTTACCAGCTGGAACTGCTCACAGCATCGCAGCAGCTCCCTTATGTTAAAGCACAGCAAGTCCAAGTTTTCCATGTCAACAATTATGCCACTAATTACCATTTTCCACTGCCGGCACAGAGACCCAAAAGCTGGGCAATTATGCTCAGGGCACTCTATCCCATCTAAAATCCCCATTCTTCTCTCAGAGGAGCTACCAGAAAACCAGGCTGGTGAACTACTGATCCGGTCAGTAATATCTGCTTAATCGGTGTGGCATTTCAGAATTCAGCAGAAATCCTCATTAATTCTTTCAGTAACAATTGTACATATGAAAATACACTGCAGTTGACCTCCCTGAATGTAAATTCTGCCTCCCCACTCAGTTTCCAGCTGTCCCAGTCCCCCCTGGAGGGGGCACTCACCGTCCAGCAGCTTCCCGTGGTACACGGCCAGCCCGGCCACCCGGCCGATGAACGTGAAGTACGACAGGTGGTCTTCGTTACAGAGACCTGAATTAGGATTAATCTGAAGTGTGTAGTTGTCCCTTTTTTGGGGAAAGAAAAAAAACAGCTAAAGAACCAAGTCTGGAAATCACCAGGTACTCAGATACGTAAATAAATGAGTCGTGCTTAGGCCATTTCCCTCCACCAGTGTCCGAATCTTTGCCAGATGTTCCCTCTGCAGATCCCCTTTTACAGCCTGTTCAACACCCTGTGGACAGGCTGAGCCTGGTGCTGGCACCACCAAACCCTTTACAGCCTGTTCAACACCCTGTGGACAGGCTGAGCCTGGTGCTGGCACCACCAAACCCTTTACAGCCTGTTCAACACCCTGTGGACAGGCTGAGCCTGGTGCTGGCACCACCAAACCCTTTACAGCCTGTTCAACACCCTGTGGACAGGCTGAGCCTGGTGCTGGCACCACCAAACCCTGGGGGTTCACACCCAGCCCTCCAACCCAGCCCCACTCCCTCCTGAAGTGGCACTAAGGGATTGCTCCAGGATTTGAACACTGGACAGCCCCCAGTTTGTGCAGGGCACTGGACTATTCCTGCCCTGGCTATTGTCTGAGCTATGGAAATGTTTGCTGGGCTCGCAAGGACGATGCCCCAGGCTCTCTGAGGGCAGGGAACAGGGTGGTGGGGAGCTGACTCTGCCTCTTATGCAAAAGGTAACACATGGCAACAGAAATATTCAGTGGGTACTTACGTGGCTGAGTACTCAAAGAGACCATAGTAAGGGTTAAACATCTCCTTGGACAAGAGAAAAAACCACTCTCTGGCCACACCTCCATAGTCAAGTCCCTTTTCTGACTCAAACTCAATCCAGAGCCTGGCTTTTAGTACATCAGGTCTCTTCACGGACATGATTCTTCTGTAGGACTCCTCAAAAATATTATTTCTGTGTAGTTTCATCTCAAATCTGTTGGGTATATCAGCCTGTGGCAAAGAAGATTAGATTACACTTGTAAGTCTCAAGAAATCAATCTTTGGGTGAATCCCTAACCAGTGGTAACAATGACAGATCAGAGAAATGGTGTTCAAGTTCCCCCTGGTTTTGCTTCCCAGTGTTGGGAGCATGGGGGGAACTGGGCCAGTTCCAATACAGTGCTGGAGATTTCTATGGTAAATATTGGATGAAAACAACAAGAAAAGTAACAAAAAAACCCAAACCCAGAGAAAAGGAGTGATATTCCCAAGCTCTATTTTAAGGGCATTTGCTTTTATCTACAACTACGTGTGTCTTGAAGACTTAGAAATAATTTTTATCAAGAAATTAGTCTTCCTGTTTTTGATTCCTACTTGGGCCCACATGGATCTACTCACGGGTTTCTTTAACTTCTTCCGGAAATAATCATATTTCTGCTTGAACTCCCGGGAGTACGGAACTGCCTGGCGGGAGAGGACCGGGAGGACACGTTATTGCGGGTGCCCAGCACCGGGAGGACACGTTATTGCGGGTGCCCAGCAGCGGGAGGACACGTTATTGCGGGTGCCCAGCACTGGAAGGACACGTTATTGCGGGTGCCCAGCAGCGGGAGGACACGTTATTCCAGCCACCCAGCACCGGGAGGACACGTTATTGCGGGTGCCCAGCACCGGGAGGACACGTTATTGCGGGTGCCCAGCACCGGGAGGACACGTTATTGCGGGTGCCCAGCACCGGGAGGACACGTTATTGCGGGTGCCCAGCACTGGAAGGACACGTTATTCCAGCCGCCCAGCACCGGGAGGACACGTTATTGCGGGTGCCCAGCACCGGGAGGACACGTTATTCCAGGTGCCCAGCAGCGGGAGGACACGTTATTGCGGGTGCCCAGCAGCGGGAGGACACGTTATTCCGGGTGCCCAGCAGCGGGAGGACACGTTATTGCGGGTGCCCAGCAGCGGGAGGACACGTTATTGCGGGTGCCCAGCACCGGGAGGACACGTTATTGCGGGTGCCCAGCACCGGGAGGACACGTTATTCCGGGTGCCCAGCACCGGGAGGACACGTTATTGCGGGTGCCCAGCACCGGGAGGACACGTTATTCCGGGTGCCCAGCAGCGGGAGGACACGTTATTGCGGGTGCCCAGCACCGGGAGGACACGTTATTCCGGGTGCCCAGCAGCGGGAGGACACGTTATTGCGGGTGCCCAGCACCGGGAGGACACGTTATTGCGGGTGCCCAGCACTTGGATATCTGACAGCATTCACAGCCCTGCTACCCACGTGTGTGTGCCAGACCTACACCCACCCTGCACCGGCAACAGCAGCCAGGAGAGATTTAAACATCCCACAAAAACTGGCATAAACCAGCACAAAAAGGTCAATCGGTCTTTGATGCTCTAAAATTTGATACTAAAGTAAAATGCTGCCCTTGTTTTTTCTAAGGCTGCTGGCCGATGCTCCTGCCTGCTCCAGCGGACCCCATTTTCCATGGAAAATCCCACAGCAGCACTTACTGGGCCCGTGATGGCCGGGTTCTGCAGCCTGGGGTCTTCCCACTGGGTAATCTTGTTATCTGCAAATGACAAAGAAACGATCCCGTGACTTCGGTGCCGCGCCGGGAATTCCTCCCGTTGGATTTTTGTCCCTCTGAGCTCTGCACAGCTCGGTCTGGCAGGCTTAGCCAAGGCTGTGTCCCCCACCTGCACTGTTCAGCTGAAAACACTCAACTCAAAAAGGCACAACTTCCCCCCAGAGCCGGGGGACTTGCACTGCTCTGATGGCAACGTCTGCAGGAGTGAAAATGTTCACCTGAACGTGGGCTGGGATTGGAGATACAGGCAAAGGAACTCCAAACCTCTGTCCAGTGACACACTGTTTGGAAAAGCAGCCAAAATGTCACACTTTCAAATTTGGAGGGAGTAACGTTTTTCCTAGGCTCTGATTTAATGAGAGGATCACGAGACCATTAAGAGAGACAGAACTGTCCGGTTATGGGACAAGAGATCATCCAGTTGTGACCAAAGGAGATGCTGGCAGTGGCACAACACAGCCCAGTTCTTTCCATCTGCAGCTTTGGAGAGCATCAGGAGGGTGACAGGAAGGTTCTACAGGACCATGGTGGAACTCTCCCTTCCCTGCCTCCAGACAGCTGATCCTCCCAGGATTCTGAACACAACGGAATCACAACAGAACGATGGTGTTGCAACAATAAGACAACGCTCCAAACCACAGCCTGGGTGCCCTGCACCAGTCACCCCCTGCCTGTGCTCATTCCTTCTGATTGCTGCAGACACTGCACTGGGTTAGGAACTCGGGGTTAGGAGTTAAGGTTGTATTTTCCACATTTCTAGAGCTGGAAATGCCCTGTAAATTTTGAGCATCCCAAGCTGGTTTAAGAGGGAGGGACTGGGATCTGAAAGGTGACAGTCAGCAAATGTTAACTGGGGAAAATTCAAAAGGACTGCAAGCACATTTCAAGACATTTGATCTATTAGTTAATTTAATATTAAAATACTGTTTGATTTCCCTTTACACATTAAGGCTATTTATCACTGATGGAAATGCTGGAAAGCTTTCAGCCTGAGCTCCAGAGATCCCAGAGATGCTTGGAGCAACGATGCCCAGCCCTGTCCTTCCCACCTGGCCTCAACCCCTTCACTGGAATTCCCTTCTAACAAAGTTCTCTGGTTTGATACCAATTCACTTCTTACACCTGCTTGCCACTGGCAGTCACAAATCACGGTGACAACTTCCTGTGAAATCAGAGAAGCGACTGAGACGTGTCGGCTCTTTGCTCTCCACACGTCAGGGTGTGCAATGCCACTGCCAAATCTCTGCCTAAGTTCCTTCTCCAAGTCCTACAGGGACTTCATTTTACCAACAGTAAAAGCACACAAAGGGTGTGGCACCAACCACTCCACCTGGAACTGCAGCTCAGGATTCTCTGTCTTATCCCAGCTGGATGTGGGTGACAAACTCATTCCTCTCCCAGCACGTTTTTGAAAATCCACCCCCTCCCTTGAGTTTCCCACAACACAGTGCTCTGTATTTGCTCCTAAACCAGGCTCTCAGCCCACTATTTCCCCGAAGCTGGGAGCCCCTGCCAGACACAGAACAACCACAGCCACACATTCCCAGTGCTGATGGCACTGCAGGTCGGATTTAGGACTCTCCTGCTGATACATCCCGGGATGAGATAACTGCAGATGGCTGGGGAAGGGCTGTTTCCCCTCCTGATCCCTTCCAACAGGATCCTGGGAGGATCAGCAGCAGCACGTGCAGGCTGCAGTGAACAGGGACCACCAGCAACTACGTGGGAGGGAGGCTGACAGGGGAGCCAAGGGCCCAGAGAGGGGGGTACTGTCACACAGACTGGTACCAGTACTGCTGTTACTGCACAATTTACCAGCAGAGGGGCTGTGCTGGCTGCAGGAAACTTCTGCAGCTTCTCCCAGGGCTGAGAAAAACCTTTCAAAAATAGGACAAACGGCGTCAGGGAATTATGCAGCAGAGCTCTAAAATGCACCAGGGGAACCAGCCACGAGCAGCAGCTCAATCTGTCAGCACCTGCACTGTTAACCTGTCCTGGCAATGCCCTCCAGGCCCCCAGCAGTGGCACCACCAGCCCATCAGGCTGGGACCAAAGGCACATCAGCTGGAAACGAGCAGCGTTACCACAAACTTCCCAAAACTTTGGTGAAAACTGCCATGGAAAAAAGCTAAACCCACTCAGAGCCAAAGAGACTGGAGAGAGAACTCAGATGGAAATACATTCTAAATCCTTTGGAGAATTCTAATGAATGTACCACTTGAACCTTCTGGTTTAGGGATCAACACATGCTCAAATAGCTTTAGGTGACTGAAAAATTCAAACTTCTGAAGAGATTTAAGAGAGATGGGGAGGCTCAGCAGTTACACAAGTGTTTGAAAGGGGGCAGTTTTATCCTGTGGCTCCTGAGTGGCAGCAGTTTGGAATCATTCACCACAGTTACATTTCCAGACCTCTGTTGGGGGAAACAATTTACGGAAGAGAGAAAGGCTAGTAATAAAAGCCTAATAATCTGCTGCTTGGCGAGTGTATTACTTCTAATGCTTAGTTTAAACTATTTACAAAGTTGGAAAATGGGTATTACCTTAATAATAATGACTTAATAGTGTCATCTCTCTAGGTGAGCTTGGGAGTCTGTTACTCAGACTGAGGGACAAACCTGATTGTGTCAAACACAGGGAACAGCTCAGATTTTAACCTCTCTGTACCCTCCTCTGAGGGAGTTATGTGAGGTGGCTGTGAAGAAATATCTCATGATGAGTCTTGAAGTTTAAAAAAAGAAAAAACATCAAAAACAGCAAGAAGAAGACCCAGCCCAGCCTTGGTGGGTTGCTTTGTGTCCAAACACCAACAAAACTCACACAGCAGTTCTGAGATGCTCTTAGGAAGACAAGTCTACAATGAAACATCACTTGCACTAGAACTCCACTAACAGAACTGGAGGATATTAATGGGCTGGTGCAGTTTCACATGCTCTAAATAGGAAATAAGATCAGAATCAGCACTGCCACAAACCTTCTGAAAGCAGAGCAAAGTACTTCTCAGTGCTAATTGCTCCACTGCCCATACGTGGAGCTGTGGCTACGGGATCTCTTCTCATCTTATTTTCTATTCCTAGTGTCGATTTTAATTTATTAAGTGCAAAATAAGCCATGGGATCATCAACAACAACAACGACGAATCCAAAATATCAACGAGAACGAAAGAAACCACAGAGAGGAAATGTTAATGCTTCACAAGTCAGAGAGGGACAAAGCTTGATGAGCCAATTAAAGCAAGCTTCCAGTGAATGTACAGTACCGTAGGAGGGCACTAAGTCTCTGGTATCAATGTCTCCACATATCAACACCTGGCTTCCTAAATGAAGAGTAAAATCACAAAGCTTTCACTTCAGTCCTTGGTACCTCCCTCTGTTTGCTCCAGTTTGCCTGAGTGCTTACTTACTGTGGTCTATATAAAACGTCCTTCCATCCAGGTGGATTCTTTCCTCCCAGCCAGGCTGGAAATGGGAAATAAAAAACAAACAGAAGAGAAAAATAAGTAAAAGAGTGCCATTGTCACAGCCTGAAGCAACGCATTGCCCACCTCCTGGAACTGGCAGAGATGCCACAAAGCCATTATGGCAAAGCCACAAATGCAGGCACACTCAGACCTGGCTAATTAGACAGGTGACTGCATCTCACACAGGGAATTTGTTTTTTAAAGCTTGCAACTGGAAACCTCTTGCCACAGGATTTACACCCGTTTCCTGCTGTGGGCAAACAATCACAGGGAGCAGATGGTCCATCATGGCTTAGCTTGAGAGTTTCTGCTCCTACTTCTGAAAGCACTGTCAGTGTGTAACCCAGGATCCCAGCAGAGTGGGACAGGAATGTCCTAAGCTGGTCCTCAGGGCTTCCCTTTTTATCTATTCCCCTTCCTCATCTCCCAGGAGACTGCAGTGCAGAAAGGAGGAGGGATGCAATCTTTTTTGAGAAATCCTCGTCAAATTCTGCAGTCAGAAACTCCAGTTGAATTCTGAGGTGAAAGCAGTTACTGATTATCTATTTCACTGCAGCTCCCACCTCCTGCAGTTCACACAACAAACTGTAACTGGCCCTCCAGTGTCTCCAAGGTTACCTGAACCACTGCAGCTACTCCCACAGCTGTCTCCTAAAGCCAAAGGGCATTCCTGCTCCGTGCCCGGTGCCGGTGGCAGGGACAGGGAAGAGCCCAGGACAGCAGGGGTAGGACACAACACTGGCACAGGGTCACTTACAGGAAGAGGGCCCAGGTCGTTGGGGTTCAGAGATGCTTTGGATCTCAAATGCACGGGGAACTTCAGCCGTGGGTCCTCCTGGAACACAAACGTGGAAGTGAAAATCCAACGGATGGAGGCAGATCTACAAACTCAGCCGAGCACAGAGTTACCTGGAAATCCTCCTACATTATTCTTGTATTTTTTGAGAATAAACCAAAACATGCCTTATTAGGATTCCTACACTACAATGAATTTTTCAACGTTAAATTTAGGGGGATGTAAGACCTGACTCCACTCAGTGTGGCATCTCAACCCACAGCCTTCAGCGCTCCTTAAGCTGCCTGCACTCCGTCAGGGCTCTTACAAACAAAGACAAGGGGGGTGTGCAGGCAGCAGAACAGGCAGCAGCATTCCCAGCAGGGCCCCTGTGGCCAGGGTGGCGGGGACAGCCTTACCCAGGTGGTGGTCTTGGTGTTGTGGTCGATGAAGAAGGGGCGGCCGTTGGGGGCGATGCGCATCTCCCAGCCCGGGGGCAGGAAGCTCTGGGCCCCCTTGTGCTGGGGCTTGGGGGAGTTGTAGGGGGATGGCTGAGGGGACTGCGGGTTGGAGAGGGTGTCCTTCACCGCCCGGCGCACCGGAGAGTCCTTCATGCCCTGGGGAGCAGGAAACACCAACAGCGCTCACCAAAACACTCCCAACTCGGCCTCACAGCAGAGAGTTCTTCATTCCAGATGTAATGAATGCTAGAATGAAGTGCTGGCACTGATTTCCTAATTTAATCTGCTCCTTCTAACACACCGAGCCTTTTGCTGTGGAAGACTTTATCCCAGTCCCTTCCCTCTGCAATGACAGTGCCCCCAGAATTTACACCCGACTGTACCGTCCCCTGTACCCGCCCTGGATGTGCCCATAATGCGTTTTACCAAGGGAAAACAAAAGCAGTGCTTTGTGCTTCATGAGGCAGTATATCTCATTTACGAGAAAGCCACATGAGCCACAGCTCTTCAAACTCGAGTGTGAAGAGGAGATCTGAAGAACTTGCTCTCCTCAGCACAGCCATGTGTAGCTGAGTCAATGGTTTCGATCACACTGGCACAAGTCAAACACTCAGAGGCTCTGGCTGTTTAGGGAGCCAGCTCAGTTATTTTTCAGGCACGTGGCAGTGAACACCATCCCACAGCACTCGGGGTTACTTCGAAAGAGGCTTAAAAGAAATGAAACACCCTTTGGAAAGACAAGCAACTGCAAGGGGCTGTGCTGCACAGCTAAAAGGCCAACAGGAGCTGCAGGGCCAGCAGCCAGCAGCGTGCTCACCTCCAGCGGGGCCGACAGGGTGACGGTGGGGGAGCTGAGGCTGCGGGGCCGCCGGATCTGCGGCTCGCTCAGGTGGTTGCTGCTGCTGCTGCTGCCCGGTGCCACCATCCCGTCCTCGGCCAGCTGAGGGGGCAAACACAAGTCACCAAGGGCACAAACACCGAGCAGCCACAGGCAGGGCGCTTCAAACATGATAGTGCTGCTCATTATCATCAGGATGATTGTCCTTAAACATTCTTTCCTAAGGATAAGTATTTCACGTAATTCTGTTGGAAGGGCCAATAACTCATGGTTCTATTAATGGATCAGGCCAATTTCAAATTCAATCCTAAGAACACATTTGCCTCCCTTTAGCAGTTTCCTCTGCACCTCTCTGGAAATGCCTTCCCTAGCAGCAACCAGCTTGATCTGTGCTTTAACACAGGTAAAAGAAAAACCACCCCAATCGCTGCAATTATGATTCCCCTGAGCTGTCATGACAACGCTTGGGCTTTTTCCCCCAGATTTCAGAGTTGTGGAAGCCAGGGCTGAGTGCTCGCCCTGTGCCTGCAGGGGTACCTGCATGATGGGCCGTGTCCAGGTGGTGGTGCGGTTGTTGTGGTTGACGTAGTAGGTGCGGCCCTTGGCGTCCTTGCGCTCCTCCCAGCCCGAGGGCAGCCCCGGCGTGGTGTGCACGTAGGCCACGGAGGGCTGCTCGGGCAGAAACACCGTGTTCTTATTTTACAGTATTTACTATTTATATTACTACTTTATAACAGCTACAAATAGTTCTGAGTCTGCTGCCTCCTAACAAAAGCGACTCGTTAACTTACACCGTTCTTAATCACAACAAGCACACGGAAAAATCTGCTTTCTGATTTCATTCAACACAAGCTCTTGGAGTCAAATTATTTTTTTGCCCGAGAGATCTTTTGGATCAGTCTTGTTCAGCAAACAGTCCAGCTTACGTGCCCTCAAACTTTCTAATTCACAGGTTACAAACAGTGACAAAAAGGAACTCTGTGTTTTAATGAGTTTTGCTTAGAAAGTAGATTTTTTTTCTTTTATCAGTATGGATAAGTAAGAGTTAAATAACCCTGCAGTCAAGATCTCCCAAGGCCTGTTTTCTTCTTTACCACAGGATGTCTTGAATCAGTTGCCAGAAACTCCTGTGGGTTTAGAGACAGCATCTTAACTGTTTTGGTGTGTCACAGATGCTGCACACTCAGGGTTTGGTGTCCTGAGGACAGGCAGGGCTGACACAACGAGCTGGAGAAACAAGGAAATAAAGGAGAGAAGACACTGGATGGGTCAGAGAGCTGACAAACCCCAACAGCAAATGGAAAACAGAGGGAAGTGGATGAGGAAATTAAGTACAAACTCTGAGACTGATTTCTTTCTTTCCTAAAGAGCCAAGGGCAAACCTCAGGTACCCAAAGACCCAAAGGAATGGAGCCTATGAAGATAAAACATTTGGATTTAGACCATGAATCCAGCTGAAGTCCCAATTCCTGCACAGATCTGGGGCTCTGAGTGTAAGTGCTGAAGGAAGACAAGGGGAGATCAGTGAGGGGCAGCACGATGAGGTGAAACATCTGTGATGCAGCTGCAGTAACGATGGGTCAGGGATGTTGGAACTCACTTTTTTGCAGAAAAATACTCCTATTTTGCTCTAAGCAAGACCAGATCCAAGAGCACCTCTGCACTGCAGGTCAATCTAGCACAATTAACTAACCATGAATGACTCAGGCACTTTATTTAGGCATTTGCTATTTCCAAGTGTGCTCCACTGGTTCTAAAATTCAACAACCAGCCAGTAGAGACAGTATTGCAGAACGATGCATCAACACCCAAATAAGACTTATTTATGTCCCAGACATAAACAGCAAACATACCAAGCTTAAATTAATTTCTTTCCCCTGAAACAAATGATCTAGGAGGGCACAAATTCATAGAAGCTATTTATGATGGCCACTAGAAATGATTTCCATGAAATAAGTCGCTTCAGACTGACAGTTAATCAGGTTTAAGAATGGGATGTGAAGGAAAAAAATCCTCCCTGCACAAGACCTAAATGTCCCCCCATTTTCTTTGGAGGTAGTGCTTGATAAAGAGTTTTATTACCGTTGGCTCCTCTCCACCTGAGACAGTTGAAGAACGAGCTCTCCTAGAGGGACCACTCTGCTGTCAAATGACAATGAATGATACACAGATTTACTGAGGAGGGTCACAGGTTACTGCCACATCTTTAGGAGCAGGGAAGCACAGACAATCACATTTATTAAGAGAGAGAGATTCGATAGAAAAAAATCTTTCAGATAACAGCAGAAGTAAAAGGCACCAATCACTGGTAACCAAGCCAGAATCTCCACGTGCTGCATTCAGGAGCAAAGAACGTGCTTAGCTGCCAGAAGAGAACTGATCACGGGCCCAAGAAGGATTAAATCTGGTTAAGATCAGGCAAGATGATGTTTTAGAGCAGCTCTCAAGGCTGCTGGCTCGAACATCTGAGTGTCCCAGGGGACTGCCCTGGGACCCAGCCCAGGAGAGGAGGGAGGCAGATCAATTCACCCAAGAGGAAACCTCAGAGCTTCCTGGAAACGTCTGCCCGAGAGCAACAGAGAGAACCAGCAGAGGGGCGACAGCAGCTTCAGCAACAATTTACTGATATACATAATACTGCAGTAAAGGATATGCACACATTTTCTACTTGCAGATTCACACGTGACAGATTCCTAATACAAAATTGGAGGAAAAATCCTGGAAGTGTAATTTTTGAAAATATTCTTCTGCCATCTGACTGGTTTTATTTAAAAGCACACCCTTCCTGTCAGCTGCACCGAAGGTGTGCTTGGTGCTGATGGGAGAGAGAAGCTTTGTTTACAAACCACCTCTGTATCTTCTCCTGTTTGAAGGATCTCCTTCCCTAAGTCCCTCAGAGTAAAGAACTGCAATTCTATCCAGGTCTGTCGTACCATGACTACCACAAAAAGGCTCCTTTTCACTGCAACAGGCCAAAGGACCAATCCCTTCTGGCTGTCAGACAGATTTCTATATTGCAAATAAAATCAATTTATGGGCCACAGAAATACCCCTGCTAGGAGAGTCCTGTGGCTGCTCCAGCTCCAGGCAGAGCTGATGCTCCTGCCCTCTCCTCCCCCAGCTGGGAACACCCCTTGGAGGAGTTTCCCTCCTCCCTGACTGCATTTATGAGTGCAGTAACCTGAATTTCCACGTTAGATAACTGAGGGAGCGTGACTGTGCTCAGACTCCCAAGGTTTTTCTCCCTCAGTTACAGCTGCTGACCAGGCCCACGTGAGTTTGGTGGACAGTCAGATGCTCACACTGGTCACTGATCTGTGTCTGCCCAGAGCTGATCCAAGGAAAGGTGTCATTCCCAATCAGAGGATGCCCAAGCAAAGAGGAAGAACTCCAGGGGAGCTCTGGCTTACCAGGGATAGCTGTGACTGCTCAGCCACTGTGTCCGTCACGCTGCACGACCTCAGCCTCGAAGAGGGTTCTCTTTGCTGCAAGGAAAACAAAAGAAAGATGTCTATGAGTTCATGTGTCTAAAAACATGCAGGTTACTCAGTAATTTCGGTAAATTCACTAATTACAGGCACTAACCTCTTTGGAACATAATCTCCTTAACAAGCATTATCTAATGGTAAATACCATTTCTCTGTTGACAGTGACCCTTCACATATAACACCAAAAAAAGAGCTCATTCATTCTAACGAAGGAGAAATGTCAACATGAACAAATTCGTGGCTTATTGACCAAAATAAGGCATTAGGAAGTAAATCCAGGATCAAATACTACAAAAATTAATTTACTTAGAGATTTATGGTATTTCTTAAAAAAAAAAAAATTTCAGTCTTAATTTTCCTCTTTGCCTTTTAATTCTTGAACTTCCCAAGACACAGAGAAGAAACACCAGATCTGATTATTTATTATCTGTTGTTTGAGGTGGTTTGTTCTACCTGCACTGTGTGTGTTTTTGGAAGGTAACGCTAACTGTACGCTCAGGTTTTCCTCCCCATGAGCCCAAGTGCCTCAGGTTGTCCCAAATAACAGCCCATTCCAGCAGCAGGGTTCCAGGAGGAGCAGCACGGTACGTACGATCAAAGAGCCGAGCTGTTCCCCGTTGGAGTCAGGAGTCACCTGGAGTCTCCTGCTCAGCTCCTCAGACAGCTCCTGAGGACTGGTCCGGGACACTGGCGATGCAGGAGGGGGTGGCAGTGACAAGCTTAGGGAATCTCCACTGGCACTTGCCTCCTCTGAGATGGTTTCCCAAGGCTAAGGAAACAGAAGAAACTGAGTTAGGGATTTATACAGACCGAGCCTTTCATGTGAGGAACAACCAAACAGCAGCTTCTCTTTGCACCACAGAAAACTGAAGCACATGGCACTTCCAGCCAGTCCAACTCCCTTCTTTTTACAATTTACCCCACTTCTTCAAAAGGCCAGGCTCTTACACACCTCGGGAACGTCCCCGCTCTCCGTGGGCTCTGGCTCCAGGTCCTCGCTGATGTGCCTCCGAGAGCGGAACCGGCGGTGAGCAGCCTCCTGGTTTATCTGCCTGATGTTGTTATCAGAGTCTGAGCCCACGTCGCTGCAGGGTGGGGGGGAAAGAACACAGAAACAACCCAAATTAAACTAAACCCATACTTTGTTCATTGCCTTCAAAACCTTGGTGGTGCTTCTGGTGATAAAAATCATTACTCGTGCATATGTCAGGCTTCATAATTAGGAGACCATTCAATCCCTCAATCCAAAGAAAATAAAATTGGCAGCACTTCCCAAATGTCCCAGAACATGTGACACCAGGTTGGGAAGGGCCTTAGCACATCCAGGGAATGCAGCCTATACACTGAGGAATAACCAGATCTCCTCCAAGCTAATCTGTTCAACCTCATTAAAACTTAACAGAGTTGACTTTTTTTCCTTACCTTTTCAGCAGCCTCTATAGAACAAAGTCATTTATTCCTGTTAAATTGCTAAGTGAAAAATTCCACATCTGTCTCCCCGTGTTCTTAGGGTACATTGTTTAATGCACTGACTTCCCTCCCACTCCTGCAGATTTCCTGGAACTTCCCAGAATATCCATGTGTGTCTGTGATGTGCTGGGGGTGGGGAAGCCCTCCAAGGATAAAAGGGGCAGTTTTTGATGAAGGTGCCCAGGAGTTCCCCCCTCCCTGCCCTGCCCTGCTCACATGAGGCTCGGCCGGTGCCACTGCGTGGTCCTGTTGTTGTGGTTGACGTAGTAAGTCCGTCCCAAGTTGTCCACCTTCTCTTCCCATCCAGGAGGCAGCGGAGGAGGCGGCAGCTCCTCCTGACGTTGAGATGCAGAGTCACTGGAATCAACCACATCCCAGCCATGCTTAGGAATGAAGGGAAAAAAAAAACCTCCTTTCAATGGGTGCTCACCTCATTTCCACGAGAAAGGAACTCAAACCCCCTCTGTCTATCAAAGAAGGATTCCCAAAGGTGTTATCCTGGTGGCTCCAAAGAGAACCAGCTGCTTCCAGGCCCTTACCCCTCAAGGCACAGCTGCTCTGACAATCTGACTTGAATCCCTTCCAGGAGCATCCAGCCTTACCTCGGAGTCGTCCCTTTGATCACTGCTCTCCTCCTCCTGGCCACCGTTTTTAGGCATGTAAGCCATCTTCAGCCTCAGGAAACCCTTCACACGAGACTTGTGGCTGGAAGGCAAGGAGGTACGTTCCATTTACCAAGCCTCAAATAAAAAAATGTGTCAGGAAAAATCTGCTCAGGCACACAGGGCCTTCCCCTCACCTTCTTGGTCTGAGGAGGAAATCCTTAAATGTGTACGGCCTCTCCATGGTCGGGTCTTCAGTCTGGGAGCAGGGGAGAAAATGGCAAATTGAAGGGCTTGCTCACAAGTCCAGCCACGTAAAGAACATTCACAGACAGATTACATCACTGATTTCCATCCAACCCTAAGTCTCATAGAGCCTGGGAGCTTGAAAACTTCCCATTCCACAAGAATTTCAGCTTCCTTACAACTTCTTATTATTTAGATCACATCTGTGCTTATAGATATAAAAATGGAGATATCCACACCAGCACAGATAAAACAACCCTGCACAGCACAATTCGGATGGCATGAGCTCCCAGGAGAATGGGAGGAGGCATTTTCCATCAGAACACGTTTCTGATCATTCCATCAGAGTTTGCAACTATTACAACCCCAGAATTACGACTCCAGATCAGCCACAACACACAGATCTAAACAACCATCCCTGCAAGTCACTACAAAGCCATTTTCCTCCTACAATAACATCCATCAATAGCAAGAAGCCAAATTCAGACATGGAGAGCAAATTATGCTGAACTGACACCTTATTTGGATGTAAACACCTGCAATAACTTCACCCATTCACACCTAAAAAACCCTGCAAGGTCACAGAGGCAAGATCAACATGTTCAACACTGAAAACACTAACTACATACAGCCTGTGTCAGTCACCCAAACCAGCACATGATATCAGAAATGTCTGTAGCAAGGCTAAAACAATCACTGCATACACACAGATATAGATTTACTTCTATTTATATACATATAGAAATAGAAATTGCACTTAAATTAGGCTGTAATTTTGTGGTCCATGCAGAATCCTGGCTGCTGGCAGGAAAGCAGGCAACTGGAGCTTCAGGGAATTACAGAGCCAGCCTTACACTGAATCCCTCAATTTATTAAGAAACAGAAACAAACAAACATTACCTTGATAATCTAACTGTTGACATAAAATGATCCAAACCCTGTGTCCATTACTTTTAATTACTTGCTATTAGAACTCTTCCTGCTAGCAGAGAACTCAATTTTGAGCTCAAATAATGAAAAGATGCCACAGCTCTTGCAGCCTTTTGCTACAGCAGATCTGTCCACAAAAGGTGCGTCCTTTCCAGCTGTTCCTCTCTGGGGGAGGTTTGGTTCTCCAGAACCTTTTCCTCCGAGCCTCCTGCTGTGCTGGGAGCAGCAGCTTTGGGAGATTTTGGCTGGACTGTGTGTGGAAATGGCACAAGGGCCAGGGGCTCTGCTTACCGGCAGGTGACTGAGTGGCACATCCACCTGGCCCAGGAAGTCGTCTCTGGTCTGGTCACACAGCAGGAAAAAAAAAAAAAAGGAGGAATTTTACATCAGAAAAACAAACAAACAAAAAGGAACAACAATCTAGTCACAAAGAAACAAACATTAAGATGTTTGAGTACCATTACATCAGCAATCGCTGGCTCCTACCCCTTTATTGTTGTCATTATTTGTTGTTATAATTCATCTCTCCGGACACTCAGACAGGCTCCCTGTGGTGGTGCTGACACAATTCTGCCTGGGGGAATCCCCCAGACCAGCCCAGAAACTCCCCAAAAGCCCTGAGGAGCCCCAGGCGGTGTCCTGGTGAAGGGGACAGTCCCCAAACTCCCCTGAACACAGGGAATTCCGGCGGGGGGGAGCTGGTCCCTGCTCCAGGACACTTGGGATTCACTCAGAGGAATTTCCAGAATCAAGCACTCCCATTCTTTCAAAAAGAGAGTTTTTCTGTGACACCAGATCAGCCCCAGTGATTCCCAAATAACCTGCTGCCTATTTATAGCCACACCATGCATGGAATTCCAGGAAGTGCGTGCTGCTGCTCCGCAGCCAAGTTTACATAGTTCTCATAGCAGAGCATTAAGTGAAATATTAAAATCCATATTTTATGTGATAACATCGTAAGAATGCTGTTTGTAGTACAAAGATTTTTCATTACAGATTTTGGACCTCCTAGAAACGACTGAAAACAACCTGGTAAGTATGCCCTGGTTTTTTGGGGAATTAACACATTTCTCCCTTAATATTGGCAAATCCCAAGTACCTGCCACCTCCTGCTTCAATACAGATACTCCAACATCAACTGCTCTGAAGAAAACATAAAAAGATACCAGCTTAAAACAGGGTTTGGACAGAGTAAATACATGTTCAGTTTTCCCATGCAGTAGAGTTTGTATGTATTTTACTCACGCTCTCATTAAAGATCAATATTAGAAGATAGCCATCAGCAAAGGCTGATGAGGAAACACTTCACTAAGTGTTATTAGTAAAAACCAACAGAAGCACTCTGAAATTCTGACTTGTGCCAAACACCTCACGGTGTGAAACAACTGTTCAGCAGGGGACACTGAGGTGACAAGGTGACACTCCCAAGACAAATGCATGTAAAAATGAGGCTGCAACTTGAGAACTGCAAAGCCAGAAACAAAAGCCTGGGATAAAGCTACGGTGCCCCAGAAGTCCTCAGTGTCAGAAAAAGCAGAGAAAGGAAAAGCAAAGAGGAAAAGAGGCTCAAAGGTCCCAAAGTCTGGAGCACAGAGGTGTTCTGGGTCCCTGCCACACACCACTGTTGGGTAACAACACCCCACCCACCTACAGTCGCCTCCCCTGGCATTTTCAGATGATCAGGATGTTCCCGGCTTCCCGACCTGGAAATTGGTGGCTGCTATTTCTGGGCACTGCTAAAACAGATGCCACGTCCCAGTCCAGATGTTGCTTAATTTCAGAGCAGGCTGACACGATCCCTGCAGTGAATTTACCTGGGGGTTTAATGCCTTAAAGTAAAATACTCACACCTTTCCAGACACCACAACCACCCTGTGCCACTTTTCAGTACACAACCATGTGGCTGAATTACCAGAGCCTGATGTACCCAGGTGGAAATGGCCTGATGAAGTTCATTACTCTAAATCAATCACAAGCAGGTTATTTCCCAGCTTTTCAGATCCCTGCATTCCTGGTGGGTAACACACACTAGTCTTTAACTGCTCTTGACTATAACCTTAAAATACTAATTAGCCATCAGAGATGTCTTTCTGCACCTCAGGCTTATCAACCCCCTGATCTCATTCATATGAATAAAGCTACAACGATAACTTTATTATATTCTTTTATCATTTGATGAAAGGAATACTAAAATTAAGTTCTTAGCTGGCAAGTTTTAGCAATAGTTCCCTCTCTTTATTAACTGAACTGCAATAAATCTCTTTTCATTTCTATAAACTTTCAGTTGCCACTGTCACCGCTCCTTTCTTAAGCAAAATATTTTCAGCAGCACTTCCCACTTCCCAAGCACAACCAAAATTCCATTTTCCATTTGCTAATAATGGCAATTTACTACATTTTAGCAGCAGATCTTTGCAACCTGGCTATAAATATCTGCACCCATCTTTTCCTAAGGCTTCCCAAAAGGTGGGAATTCACAAGAGGCACCATCAGCCCACGCCCTGCTCTCCTCTCCCCCTGGGCAGCGACAACCCAGAGGTTTAATGGAATAAACACTTTTTTAGGTACACACCATCTGACCCCACCTTGCTCAGACACAGCCAGCGTTCCCTCCCCACGGAACTGCCGTGGGAATGAATTCACCAACTCCAAGGTACCCGGGGTTTGTGCCCAACGATGGAAGCACGGAACAAACCCAAATCAGCGCAGGTGGGGGGGTGGTTTTCCCTACTGCAAATGTGCAAGCGCAGGCAGAGCCACCACACACACAGGGGGTGTTTCCTAAATACAATCTTTGTTTTTCCTCGGTACCAGAATAAACAAACACCGGCTTTTCCCGCGGAAGCTCCACACAACAACAGCGTGGGGTTTCAGCTTCCCCGACACTTTCCCTCTCAACTTTCACTTCGCTGCCCTGCACTGCACCCAGGGCTCCAGGTGTGTCACACACAGCCCTGTGTCCCTGCTCTCCCATCTGCAGCACCACAGAGCCAGGGACCCAAACCCCAGCCGAGACATCGTGCCTTGAGCTGCAGCTTCCGACGTGAGGCACTGTTGCTCCAAAATCAGCACAGCACAGGGAAAAAAACATCTCCTTCCTGGCACACAGGGACAACCACAACTGGATCCTTTCTTCAACAGATTAAGCAAGCCACAGGACATAAACATCAATTATTCAAATTCTAAATTACTTCTCTTGCATTGCCACTGCTTATTTAAACATAAAAAAAACCAAAAAACAACCAGCACCGGGCATCTATGCCAAGATCTGATATATTCCTGAAACATAACAGCCAAAAAAACCTCTGGACAATGTCAGGGAGAAGACAGCCAGTTAAAGCTTTATTCCATTCATTACAGGGAAAGAGCCTCCTATTGAGCTGCCCGTGGTAATTAAAGGTATGACACAGGAGGGCTGCAAACAGGCAGCTGCTTCCTCACCCTCAGTTATCAAACGCTCCATCTGCGATGGACAAGAGGGAATACCTGCTAGAATTGGTATTACTGCACTACCAACAGCCTCTGGAAACCAAACGGGGCAGAGGTCAAGGAGAAGCCTTGGCAGGTGGAGGGAGCTGATGCCTGAGACCCTCAAAACAGGCCTCAGCAGTGAGAGGAGGAGGAAAACAGGAACAAAATCAGTGTACAGAAGTGAAAGAACAGATAGAGAGCAAAGCTGTTATGACAGCTCCTGTCCCTTGTTCTGTAAGAAATGAAGGAATTACTGACAAAAAACCTCTCAGAACAAAAATGGAATAATCTTATCCTCGTAACTCCCCAGGAGAGAACAGAGAGGCACAGTGGGATGGACCCACATTCCCCAGGCAGGAGTCAGTGAGCACCACTAAGCTCCAAACATTTTGCACAATAATCTGCTCTACGGCACAACAGAAAAACCTGCCCTCTGTGAACCGTGGAATTGCAGCCCGGGGTGCCAAGGGAGCATTCCCACAACAGCCCCACAGCTGCAGCTCGGGGAGGAGCACAGACCTTGGGAAACTCTGCCGTGGCCAGGGCAGCTCACGTGTCCCAGCCCACCGGGCAGACGCGTGGCACCGCGGTCGTTCACGTGCACCAACCTTCACCGCCCACCCCATGTGCTGTGACAAGGGCAGCGCTCCAAGAGCAGTTTCCAAAGAACTCCTGCTGAAAGTCCTTGCTCAGAGCCCTCAAAGCTTCCTTACCCCAGTTACAGAGCCAGCAAATACTGGAAGGAATTACCAGCCTCTTGTGTCAGGTTTGGGAAACGCTGCTCTCTGAAGCAGCAGAGAGTACAGTGAGTACGTGCAGAGCTGCAGCAAAAACACCTGAGAGCACACCTGAGAGCTGAGGAGTTGAGAGGCACACAGGAGTCCAGGAACAAGGCACTCTGAGTGGAGATGTGAGGCCAGCTCGGCGGAGCGGGCGAGCAGAGGGCAGGAGGGTTTGCAGCAGCAGGACTGTGCCGAGCAGGAGGGGCTGGTGCCTCTCCAAAGCACAAACAGCTGCATTTTACTGCTTGGAAAACTTGCAGAGAGGCCCCCAAACTGTTCATTTGCTCCAACTCATCCTTGGCACGGCTCCCACCCGGGGAGGGTGCCCAGAGCCCGGGCAGCCCTCCCTGCCCCTGCAAACACACCCTTCCCTCCCAGCTCCCCACACCAGAGCGTCCCAGGGGGAAGGGCACCCCGAGCTGGGAGCTGCTCCTGCAGATCCTGGCAAGCAGGTGAGGGAGGCTGGGGAACCTCTGCCATGCTACACGATATTAAGCAGAATAAAGAGTGTAATTAGCTGGTAAATTGTTCATTAACGCTGCCTTGTGCTGTGAACACCAGGAACTATTCCAGTGACAGATCTTTTATTACCTACACTACCATTTCTCCTTCTCTCCTCTTCACTAATCTACTTATATCCTACCTTTCCTTCTGCTCAAAGAAATGTCCTACTTTTTCTGTTTCCTCTCCTCTCAACAGCAGCTCAGACTTTTGGATATATTCAGACTTTGGGGTTTCACTCCACTTCTGTCACGACCAATTTTTCTACTGAAGTGCTTTCTTGGCAGAAAGCAATAAAGAAACATAGCCCCCAGAAAAGCCAAGTATTGTAAGAGTACAAATGCTCTAGCGTGCTAGGGGCATTTCTGTTCCCCCAAAACCATTCCAGTGCTCCGAAGCCACCCTGGAGAAGTGCAGCAGCTCACACGAGTGTCCCATAAACTGCCAGGGCTGAGCGGGAGCAGCACCTTTCCCAAGCACCATCAGCGTGTTTATCTGGCCTGTGAGGCACTGCTTTAGGCATGTGGGCTGAGGTTGAACAACAGACATGGAGGGCAGGGAAATCAAAGTCAGGAAAGGCTCCCGAGGCAGGGAAATGAGATCCCGGACTGGAATCAGGCAAGGCACGCTGACATTTATTCAGCCCAAATTTTCCAAAGGTATTAAGTACATTCCTTGAGCCAGCTGATCCCAGAAGCACATTAAGGCACAAGAAGGCATTATGTTGGCAATATTGGACAAAACAGTTCGGCTTTAATGATTTTCCCGATGTTAAGGAAAAAAAACCCCAAATCCATTTCAGAATCCTAAAGGCCACTTTTATCCGACACTTGACCTGCATTCTACCAGGTGAGGGGAGAGACAGCTGAGCACTGACCAGGGGGAACAGAAATACTTCCTGCTCAGGCCACCGACATGCTGATTAGTGGACATTAACTAGTCCTAATTTCTGTAAATTAATCACCATTTTGGGCACCACATCTCCCTGTGCAGCTCCCACCTGTGCCCCCCTGGGCATGGAACTGCTGCAATCACCCTCCAGCACACAGAGTAACATTCAACACTACACCTAATGCTGACTAAGTAGGCTCCTATTTTATTTACTCTAAAGAATGATTACATATTATTTATTCTCTGCCATCCAAACCCCTTCTTTAGGTAGCAGGATTAAGAATATCAGACTTCAACAAGTAACAGAGAATGAGGCCAGTCAGGCCATGGACATTTAGAGCTGAATTTCTTACTGAAGGAAAACCTCCCACCTCACACCAAAGCTGATATTCTCTTATTTTTCTTTCTGGAATGCATAAAATACAGCCTGGAAGTTGTTATTTCCAGCCCAGGCTGCAAGGGAAGCTGCACTGACAGCTCTGGACTCACACCTCAGTACATGGCACGCTCTGTATTTAATTTGCACAACTCATCTCCCTCCTTTGCCTTTAGCTCTGGAATTAGCTTCTCCCACACACCCCTTTGATTTATTCATCCCTTTGGGACACACAAACCTGCCTGGTCATACTGCTGGCTGTATTAATTTATTTGTCTGTACAGAACTGCTGACTCTTGGGAGCTCCCAGTGCCATCCTGGTAGATGCAAAGACAGATAAAAGCACTGGACTTTAGATGAACACATGCAATAATACATTTTCCAAAGAGATTTAACCTGGAAACCAACTCAACAGGGTAGGTTAGGCTTCAGAACAGCTGCTGAACTAAAAACTTCTGTTCCTGTGCAGAACTTGTGTTCTGTTTACGTGCATCAAACACGCACGTTCCAAAAATTCGTCATTACTTGGCAGCTTTTCCCAAATAGCAAAGCAGCTGAAGAGCACAAAAAGCAATCAAGACTCTCTCTCTGGTTCCTGCTCTGTAATTTTCTGGGGCCAGATCTGCAGCGAGGCGGCTCTGGCTGGCACCTGCAGTGTTAAACCCGTGTCAGCACTTCCATTACAGATGGATTTCTTGACTCTGCAAGCTCATTTACACTACTGGCCACGTGCTATTTGTGCTCCACTCACAGGGGGGAAAGGAGGAAAAAGCAAAATTCATTCTGGCCCTTGGTACTTCCCTTCTTGCAAAGGAGCTCCTGCTCTGCCTGGGTCTGAGCCTGGCCCCCTCCTCAGCAGTGAGAATGTTTAAGGACAGATGTGCAAGCTGATGGAGAGGATAATTAAAAAGGGGGGCAGGTGATTTCTTGTTGAGGATTTTGTCCTTAACAGGAAAGCTAAAGAGAGCCAAGGGCTGGAATTCATCATCCTCTACCTGCAGCTGTCAACAAAGTCCTTATCTGCAGGGAGCAGAGGCTCTCCAGATTCCCATCTGCACTCCTCACAGAGCAAGTGCAGGGCCAGGAAAATCACAGCACTATTCATTTGAGCCATTGCAAACCTCCAGCCAAGGGCTACGTGAATGATCTTCTGGAAATGCCTATTAGAGTGCAGGCAGCAGTGGAAGGCACCTGGGACAGTGGGAGGTGTCCCTGCCCATAGCACGGGGTGGCACTGGGTGGGTTTTAAGGTCCCTTCCGACCCAAACTATTCCATGATCCCAAGGAAGTCTCCAATGCTCAGTTCCAATCTCAATGGAGTGACTGCTGCTTCCAATCTCATCCCTGGGAATACAGGACAGGCAGCTAAGCAGGTGCATCCAAGTTCCTTAGGAATAGGATTTGTCCCACTTTTATCTGTTTATTCCTTGGAGCTCTCAGACATTCAGACTTGGTTCCAGAACTGCAAGAGAACCTGCACTGCTAAAAATGTCCCAGCGTGGGGCCAGTTCCAGGAGGTGATGTCAATGAAGCTGGTGACAGGCTGGGCACAGAGCAGTGGCACAGGCAAGAAGGGCAGCTCTAGAGGAGAAAGCCAAGATCCCTCTCTGAGCTGCATCACCCACCAAGTAACAATCACCTCTGGCAAACCCACTGCCCTGCTGTCTCTGAGCTCAAATCCCCAAATAAACAAACCCCAACACGAACAAACAGATCCCACCCACAGCTCTCCCAGTGGGACAGAAAAGATGGCTCAAGGAATGAAACTTGCCCAGTAGCAGCAATTTGCTGCATGGATTACTATCTATTCTTTGCCAACTTTTGCCCTGGTAGAATTCTCTTCCAAACTGCAGGATGTCACAAAGGTACAAAGGGGTCACCAGCAACCTTTTTATGCTGAAGGGGTGTCACTAAACCCAAGGAAAACGGTGAGTGGAATGCAAGGATAAGAAAGTATCCATCCCCTCCAGAAAAACAAACTGTCAAGATCCACAGTGCTCTGTATCATAATATAATAATGCATCAGAATACATTATTATGTGATTCTGAGAAAGAGTAAATATTTTTCCTCATCTCAGTTGCAGTCATGTAATTGTCAGTGGCTAATTACTAATTTTGGAGAAGGACTCCAGCCAACAGCTCTGCCTTTCCCCTGCACAGCTTTGTTGGCTCTGCTCTGGGTGATGAAAATGACCCCTGAGCAAACACAAAGCTCACCACTGACACATCTCAAGTCCATCCAGTGACAGCAAGAGGTCTCCCATTATCCAAGGCCCTTCCCCTTATCCGAGCTTGCTCTTTTTGCTTTATGCATCCCAATCCCAGCTGGCATCTTTGGAGCATGCATAACTGTGTACCTTCACAACAACATTTATCCTAAAATGATTTCTAAGGAAGGAGAGAAGAGCTGAGCTGTGAGAAGTGCAGGTTTCCAGAGCCAGAGGTGTTGTTCTGTTCGTTAACTGAATAGATTTCAGTCCTACTGCTGCAATGTTTCGTTAGGGCACGCTGTGTGTTGCTCCCAACAAAGATGCCTTTGTCAGCTCTCTCCAACAGTTGGCCTTTTCTGAAGTGTTTCCCACCGATCCAGCTCTGCACTCCCAGCCCCCAGTGATAACCACTGGCAGCATGTGGGACATGCACAGCACACAGCCCTTCCACCCCACAACATAAAATATCAGGCCAGGCAAACCCGATCTGCAACGAGACTTCCAAACGCAATTTTTCACAATTAGACAGAAGCTCAGCCTGGTAATGAAACACATCCTGCGTGCCCAGAGCACTTGTCTGCAGGACAGCTCTCTGGAAGGTCACGGGCCCTGGGAGCAGCAGGACTGCAGACGCCCGCTCGGATGTTTGCTCCGAGATAAATCCGGCTGCAGCAGCTGCTGCTCCCAGCCCTCATCAGTCACACACACACCCCAACCCCTCGCACTGCCACGCTCCACACTTCGTGTTCTTCACGCTGCAAACTGTAAACCATGGCAACTTCTCCCCTCAGCTTGAGATCAGATATTTCAGGCACAGCCCGAGTGGCATCACAGATCCTCCAAACTTACTCCTGTGGGATAGACTAAAAAAGGCACCTTCTCAGGGAATGTTCTGTGTTGAAAAATAAAGCAAAACCTGCACCACCACCACGCCTCCGTTCCCCACACTCCCCACGGATCCTGCCCATCCTCTACCCACCGCATTTCTGGGCTTACTACAAAGATGACAAACACCACAAAAAAAAGGTTCGGGTTTCAACTCATTCTGTTCCTCTGAGGCTTTTTGCCCCACAGAAGGCAGTGCCCTGAGTCCCTCAGTGGGATGTGGCTGCCACTAAAACTGAGGGCACGGAGGAACAACCTTCTCATTCTCCTCTGGAAACATCACAGCACATCTTTGGTATGGAAATCCTCCCTGCAGGGAGGAGGGGAGCAGAGACTGCTCACAGATCCTGGGGCACATCTGCACAAACCTCTGCTGCTTTTTGTGCTTGGTTTGACATCCTGGAGCTGCTTCTACAATTGGCTATGCTGGTTCTCCCTGAACAGCTGATTTTGGAAAGGAACAAGGGATAATAAATAGGAAAGGGAAAATCAGATATACCTTTTTTTCCCTCTGTTTCATTTTCAGAATGAGATTTAGATGAATTTTGGTATGAGAACATTTAATGGTGCATTGCATACAGCAGGTGAAATCAAGAAGAAATGCAGTGAAGCTTCTGCCTTCCAAATATTCTTGCTGAGATGTTCTCAGGCTGACAGGAAAGACTCGACACACTCCTGACCAAAACTGCTCCCTTACACAGCCTGAAACCAAACCCGGACCAGGCAGGGGATTTCTTTTTATTCCACTCTTCTGAAATAAAAGCTCAGGGATACCCTGTGGTTTTCTACTCACAATGCCCCCTGAAGAGCTCCCAAGAGAGTCACTCTGGAATAACTCGGGGCCCACGAGCTGTTCCCTGGGAAAGCTGCAGAGTCATGCCTGGCCTTGCTGCAGGAGCAGCTGCCCCTGTGCTGCGTTTCAGAGCCCTGGAGGGTCCCCTCGCTGCCTGCTCCCACAGCTGGAGCCTGCAGAGCTATATACAGCATCCCCAGCGAGCTCGGCAACTCGAGTGGGCCGGCTTGGATTGCACGCAGAAGCAATTTAAGCAAATGACTAATCTAAACCCCTCGGTTTCATTCCTCCTTCGGGCTTCGCAAAAGTGGCTGAAAAACATCAACCAGCAATCCTCACCCGCTGCAACAAAACAAACCCAGAAAATTAATTTTGCCATCTTAACGCCAAATCAAGGCAAATCCAAACAACAAGACTGTTTACTGATCTGTGCACAGCCTCTTGGACTTGGAGTTTTGCATTTCCAGAAGGAGAAAAACAAAACTATTTAACCTTACCTCAGTCAGTATTCTGATTGGAATTATCCTACGATTCCTGTGGTCTTACCTGCTATTGCACTACAATACATATTTTAAAGTGTGTGGAGGTACACGTGGATACATCACACTTAGAGGGTGCCAAAATACTTGTTTTTAAACCCAGAGTGCCTGAAGGTCTCAGCCAACTAAACGTGAACACATAATTTACCATTTGAATGCTCCGATTTTCAAGAATCTTTCCAGCTGACGCAACAGTGAATTAAGAAACGAGACAGTAGGCTCTGAAAATACTGCACTGCATGTAATCACAACCGAGAGCAAAGTTACGTTCGATTAGAAACAGAGACGATTCGTGGCTGGGTCCTGAGAGGCGCAGAACATTCCAGCACTAAGCATGGAAGTGCTGCAGTTGCCTGCAGTCCGGCAGGCTCTGTAAGGCACACGCGTGTCCCTGGCACAGCACACACTGTACTTACTGCGGCGCCGGCTGCTGCGGGACCGGGGGTGCCACGGCCGTCTTTACCAACCCCCTGACCTTCTTCGGGCCCACGGGTGACAAGGATCCTGAAGTGCTGCTGCCTGGTGTTTTGATCTGGCCTGATTTTAAACAAGCATCCCTGCCCTTGAGGAATCCGCTCTACCGAATTGCTTCGAGATATTTCTGACCCGGTCCTGCCGTTCCCAGGCGGTTCTGACCCCAGCCCATCAGCTGGGGGGCTCATTCCTTCTGCTGGTGGCTGGACAGGGTAGGAAGTACTCCTTTCCAGCCGTATCCGAGGGTACCTGACCAATCTGTCCCCCTTGGTTCCAGTAAACCCGAAGTTACATCCGCCCCCCGCGCCCGCTCCGCTGCTCTGCGCTTGCTGTAACTGGAGAACAAAGAACTTTTTCCCCGAATTTGCTGACAGATCGGGCACATGCTGCAAGGACCAACGCCGGGGTTCGGGGCTGGGAGCGTTGTTTGGAGCCTCTGGCCCCAAGGGGAGCAGAGTAACTTGAGGCACGTCCGCACTCGACGCCCGATGCTGAATCCTCACTCCGCCGATGTTCAAGCCCGAAGCCGCTTCGTTCTCCTCGTCTCGCTGGGCGGCGGACGGAGCCTCCTTGCCCTGGTTCTTGGAGGGGATGGTACAAAACACTCGGTGATTGCAGCAGACGGCTCCATTTGTGTGCTGTCCCGAGCCTTCGGCTGGCCCGGGCGCAGAGCTGTCGGGAGTGCCCCGCGGGCTGCTCCGAGCAGAGCCGTGTTTGTCCGGGGGGGCCGCGCGGTGCTCCCCGAACTCCGAGGGTTTTCCGGGCGGGGCGTCCTCGGGGGTCCCGCTCTCGCCATCAGCAGCTTTGCGCTGCAGCGAGATCTGCACGGAGGAGCTGCGCGTGGGCCGCGCCTCCACGCTGCCCAGCAGCTGCGGGATGAACATGGACGAGCTCCTCTTCAGCGAGCCCACCTCCTGCGAGTCCCCGTCGTCGTCGCCGCGGTCCGCGCCGAGCCGGGACAACGCGTGAGGGCTGCTCCTTCTTGGCAGCGTGTGGAACGCCAGGAAAAAGTCATCTTCCCTCTCCCGGTCGAGGATCTCCGACTCGGGGGCCGTGTTGCTCCTCCCGGAGCCAAAATGAAACCGCAGCCGATGGGCCATGGTTTCCCAGAGAGGAGAAAGGGAGAACGGCAACAATTCAGGCACCGCCAGAAGTCAAAAACCAGAGACATAAACTCCAAGGAAAAGTGTCCCATCTGCCAAACGGTTAGCACTGCAGCCCTGGGAGCGACAGATAGCAGAAATAGCCCAAGTGGCAAGCAGCATTCCAGGCATGATTGGGCAGGAGCAGTCAGCGCTCCTACACACGGTGACATAGGGTAGGATGGCGGCAGTCACGTGGCCTGGTTCCCCCTCTCCAATGTAAGCCTGTGGGGGGTTTGTTTTTTCCTTTTTTTTTTTTTAATGCCAGCAAGAGCCTGAAACAGCACCTTCCCAGCTGCTCCTTTTCCATCAGGGAGGAGCAGCCCCAGCGGGAGAGCTCTCGCAGCTGACTGAGGCTGCGAGCGTGCTCGGCGCTGCTGTAAATCTAAACCACATTCACAGGGCACAAAAATTTAACTGCAACAAAAACACTCCCACTTCGTGTTCAAAGCTGAAGTCAACGCCACATGCAAATGAGGGAACTTCTTTCGAGAGTCCCCTTTTGGTGCGTTTCAGCACTGGGCTGCCATGGCACAACTGGAATAAATATAGCAGAGTTATGCTTTCAATTTTAACTGTGCTTTTAACACGATTCAGCAACCAACTTCTCGCCTTGAAAAAGCTCCAACTTGCACATTGTCCCTACGAGCTCAGTACAACCTGCAGTCCCCCTGCACAGCCCCTCGGAGTAGCTACAGACATTCCAAAAGCAATCACACGTACGGCAGTGAAACCAGCAGGAATGTGCCCGATGGCAGGACAAAGAGCTCCTTTTCCAGCTTTGCCAGGCAGTCCAGCCGAGGGAAGAGCGGAGCCAGGCACTGCACGTCCCCCTGCTCCGCTCTGTCCCAGCGCCCGCACACAAAGTGCCCGATGCTGGCTGGGTGCCAGCGAGGGTGTCAGCAGTGCCACCACACGTGGCACCGCCAGCACGGAACACAGCGACACCCTCCCGCTGCCAGACGGCCTCGGGAGCAGGGCAGGATACACCAAGCACCCTGAAGGAGCTGATACAACGCAGATAATCAGAGCTCACACGTGACGGCTGCTCACGCTTGTTAGCCACAAGTGCAGCTCCATCCAGCGCCTGGACAACTGTTTTCTGGGAGAACTGGAAAGCCTCCGTTTTGTCAACAGCCCTGAAAATCTGCATGGGGGGGATCAATCCTCTATCTAGGCATTTAAACCTCTGCTCGCAAGCAGCTTGCTCTCCAAAGCCAGAAAATGAGCAATCCCAAGAGAGATGGAAGCTCAGACCCATCCACTGGCCCAATCCCCCATTGTTTTCCAGAGATCATGAGCCAACAAGAACATGAACAGCTTCCACACAGTGACAGTCCTGGAGATGGCCTTGTGGAGGTGCGAGTGCTGGTACTATTTTATCTTATTTTTCAGCTAAGCACATTACCCACAGATTGTTTCTCTCTGCGCCCACGGTGAAGCTGCACCACATTTTCTCTGTTTAGGCTGGGAGTAGAAAGGCAAGGACGTGCTGCAGAGCCAGGGTGTGCTTTGGTGAGTTGGGAACAACAAGAAGGAACAGAGTCCTTGCAATAAAAACCATTCAAGCACTGACAATAAATATTTCCAGGTAGAGCTAAAATAATCAGTTCAGTGTCTCCTCACTCTGCAAACACAACCTGTTGGAAAAGGAGGGTTGTGGAAGACAGACAGATGTTTCTACGCTGCTTTGGTTTTAATAAAAGGATCTTCACAACTCTGATTCTAATTTTGACCAAATTAGTTCCTAGGACACTCACTCCCCCAGCAGATAAAGTAACACCTTTAAGCTCTGCTGCACTTCCATCAGCTGTGTCCCACGGAGCCCTGTGATCAGTACAACAACCCAGACAAGCACTCACCAGTCTGTTCTCATCAAACACCTCGAACAGGAGCCGATGGTTGGTTGGGTTCACCTGCGAGAAAATCCAAATGTCACTGCACAATAACAGTCTCTGGGCACTAGTTTGGGCAGTGATTAAACCAAGGCAAACAGGACAGGACTAACAGGTTTTTTCTTTAGTGGAAGCTGCAGCCGCACAAAAATTCAATCAGTCTTCCTTGGAAAAATACTTTGTGCAACTGAGTAGCAAAGTTATTGCCCTTGGCATTTGTATAATCTCAGGTTGTGTGTTTGTAAATAACCTCCAGCCAATTCCTGCTGAGCATTCCACCCTACAGGAACACAACAGCAAGTGCAGGGGTTTTAAGTAAACATATAAACAACAAACTCAAAACAAGATTAACTGTGCATGCTCTAGTAATGACTGCAAGTAAAGAGAGACTTACTCTAAAATAAAATTCTTCATTCCACTTGGGGTTCAGAGTCTGTAAAAGAAATAACAATATTTACATGCTGAAGTTTCTTTAGGTTTGCCAGTTTGCAATCATCAAACCAGGCATGCAAGTGACATTTTTCTAGGGAAAAAAAAGGATAAAAACATGTAATAAAAAAACCTGAAACAATAGTGTCATCAAATTATCCAGAAATTCTCTACTGAGTAAACCAACTGTGGGAGGATATTTGAGTCAGATGATCTTAAAATAGATGTTAAGTATAAATAGGATTTAATGAGTAAAAGACAAATCACTGAGAACCTATAGAAATACAACCTGGAGACATTTCATTCTCAAGACTAATTTAAACACAATTAAAAAAATAAAAGCATTTTTTCAACACAAGGGGAACATTAGGGCTGCAAAAACAGGAATAATTTATACTGTGAACGAAACAGAGAAATAAAAAAAGAACAAAAGAACAGGTTATTTCCTTGGAATAGGTATGATACTCTTCCTGATTTCCCCCAGCCCAAGGACTTTAATTTTGTTTTAACAAGCTGCCTAAAATGCACAGAATACAACGTGCACACGGATTGCAATCTGAAGGGAGCTCAAGCATGACATAATAAATTGATAAAAAAAGAGATGAGAACTACAACCAGCAATGTGGGCAAGAATAAAAACAATTGGACAACGTGTCCAATGGTTTTGTGTTCGTGCCAACTCGTTCCCTCATGCTCTCCCACAGCAGAGATTCACCAGCAGAGCTGACAGGACAAACTGGCTCTGCATCCCCCACGATTCTGCTCCAGCAGAGAAGGGGAATCTTGGCTGTTTCTCTCACTCCCTGTTATGGATCCTGTGGATTCCTGCCATGCAGGACACAGGAGTGACTGCACTGCATCCTCAGAAACTGGGAACAAAGCATCTCCTGGCAGAGCAGCAAATACCTCCTGGAAGAAAAGGCCACTGCGAAGGGCAAGTGAATCAGAGAGGGGGAGGGACGGGGCTGGGGACAGAGAGGAACTCACAGCTTTTTTCCCTGAAGGAGCACAAAGGGATTTAGTAAATAATAAACTAAAATGAGGGGACAAGGAAAACAATGTTACAGTTTAAACTTGTATTCATCAAATGCTGCAGGCAACAGAGGGCCCTTGTAATTTAGTGGGTTTACACTGAATTTCAGGGGACACTGCTGCCCACCAATAACCATTCATCCTGAATGCTGCTTAGCCCCAGACACAGAGCTCAGGGAAACGTGGTGGATGAGGCAGCACAGTCTTTGGTAAATGCCTGGGAACTGGCAGAAATTCCTTCCACCTTCACAGGTAACACCTAATGTCCTGATTTCAGACCGGCATCAGTCTAGTTTGTATTTTCAGCAACAAAATCCTCCTCACTCTTCTGGTTTGCAGCAATGATTTCAATGAGCCATGGTTGATATCTTCATAAAAATGACAACTCACCATTTTCCTTTACTTTTCATACAGGTTATGACTTTTTCCCTCTCTGCCAGCAACACCAGCAAATTTAAAAACAAAAATCCTTTTAAAATCTTAGGGTCCTGATAATGACAAACATCCCCCAGTGGAATTTTTATTTGTGTGGACTGAAATTACAAAAGTAAACAAAATTCAATTTTGTTTATTAAAAAGGTAAACAGTCCTGGGCTTTTCTTACAGAGTATCTTCTGTCACCTGGCTGTTTGAAATTCACCTATCAGGAAAATATTTTGAAAAAACTCACACTATTGGGTTGCTCTACATGTATGCAACTATTTCAATTAGTGCTGTAATGAATTATACAATTGTGTTCCAGTGTTCTTAGTATTTCCAAAGCAATGGAATGAAACAGAGTACACACATACCTTTTTAATGGTTTTTGTCTGCACAAGAGCGAGTTCTCTGTTCTCATCTGCTACATACAAGGAAAGTTTCACATACGGGTCACTGCAAAAGAAACCATCAGATTTAATGGCCTATAACTGCACAGCAAAGAGAATTTCAGAAGGAATTTGCCATCAAATTGCATGAAGACATGAAAAAAGCAACATGAAAATCAGTAAAATTGAAGAAAACTTGCAGAAGAACAAAATACACCACGTGGTCCTTTAAATATCCCTGGAAAACCCATGCCCAGATTGGAATGGCACAGACAAGAAGAGGGGAGGCAGTACCAGATTCCCACTCACAGCAGCATCTGCAGATGTGTTATAAGAAGCAAATCCCGATGATCCAGGAGATACAATAACAAATAGGACACCTGTGCTGAGAGCAGGAAGAAAACCCAACAGACCAACCAGGTGAGGGGACCTTCTGAGCAGAGGAAGCAGACACGGATCAGGCTGGAGTTGTACCTGCCAGATCCTTTTCCCCTGAAGGTGAGTGACTAAAAGGAGGGGATTAAAATGAATTATTGCTTTCCTGCTCTCCGTTTCTTACATTTGGCAATGCCATGCTCAGCAGAAGCCAGTGGGTTTATTCATACGTATTATCAGGCATTCAGGTTTCAAAGTCAGGTTTTGCAAAGAGAAATGAGCCCAGTCATCATCATACCGGTGATGGAGATGAATGGGAATTGATTTGTGGAACAGCTACCACAATGCTCCTCATTACAAAATCAAAAATGATTAAAACCAATAAATCTGATCTACCCTGACACGATCGGTGGAAACCTAAAGAGAAAGTCAGAGCCTGCTCAGATCAGGTAACAGTTCTCTGCAGAATAAACTGGGATCCTGAGAAAATGATGTTAATAAGAAAAGTTATGTTAATCCCAATCACAAGTTAGTGCAAAGTGTTGGGCAGAACAACAGCCATCAAAACAATCTGAAGTCTTAAGAAATCCTTTTCCCAACCTTCTGGAATCTCTCAGACATTCAGAATTAGCTACTTTGCCAACTCTCAATATTTGGTATTTTCCTAAAGCTCAAGCAATTGTAGATATATAATTATCATATTTCATTTGAACCTCAGCATGAAAAGACAAGCTTCCAGCTCTTTCACTGGAGGACAAAAGCACTGATGACTTAGAAACCCTAAAAAACCCCAACCAAAATCCCCAAAAACCCTCAAAGCATCCTTTTAAAACTACATTATTTCATATCACTGTGGAACTGGAGCCCATGCATAGAACCAACTCGAGTCTGGAATTGCATTTGCTTCATACCCTGGAAACAGCTTTGAAAGCAAGTCTCCAAATAGCTTTTGCCAGTGACCTGATGTATTATTTACTTATTTTAAGCTCCCAAAGAAGGGGGAGGAGAGCACAGGCACACGTGAAAGAACAATGAAACTCCTAAGGCCTACGTGGCTCTATTTTTACTGGAAAAGCTGAAACCGCCTCCCCAAGCCCAAAATTTAGTGTCGCTGTTATGCAAGTGTGTGCATGCCAGGCTTGGCACACACGGGCAAGCTGCACATGTCAGGGCAGCCTGATTGCTCCAAAGGAAACCAGCCTTGCTCAGGATCACTTGGCTTCTCTAAGAAACCTCTCTGTGCTGCCCCTTCCCCAACAAGAGGAAATTTTGTGAACTTGAAAATGTCAGAGTCATTTAAACACACTTAGAGACAACTCTGTGCATGCACTTAATAGGGCTCAAAAAGTTCTAAGAATTTAAAAAAAAAAATCCAATGTTATGCTTGTTCACTCTTGTATTCAAACAGATGAGGGAAACGAAGCCCAAAATATGCATCATTACAGAAGATGAGAATAATAATGAGATAGTTCTTAAAAAGTTTTACAGAGAGTAGTAAAACAGTGTCCCAAGGCAGAATGTCTTAGAACCACTCTCTTTTTATCCCACTAGCCATTTCCCCTGGTGACTGTCCCCACTCCTGCACTGGAGGAAGGGAGCAGTACAATGAGAACACACAGCAATCAACTACAGGGAATGCTCAGAGGGCATCAACTTTAATTTCAGCATGAGCCTTCTGGGGCTCATCTTCCTGCCTGCACCAAGTGACATCCATTGGGAGTTTTCCTCAAAGAGAAGATGATTTGGACCTTGCTGTCATACAAGTCTCGTGCCCTGTGACTAAAGCAAAGCACCAAGTGACCAACAGCCCAACAGTAAAGGAGCCCAAAAAGAAAACAAAACCTTACCTTAGCCTTCCCTGCAAAGCCAAACTTGCAGTCCATTGTGCCTAAGCATCCCAAAATCTCACCTCTGCATACCAAATCCCAGAGCCATTTTACAGGCCCCTCATTTCCCTTCTAGTTTTTTATTTCCCAAGGAAAGGCTCGCACCTCATCTGACTCTACGAGAAATCGAGCTCGGCTTTCTCCAAAGAGCTGCTAGAGATAATGACTCACATCACAGACAGCTGAGAAGTGCCTGTGGGTGAAAAAGGGAGTTAAAAATTACATCTCAAACTCCACCTCCAGTGTCTCCTCCTTCCTTTAACGTGCTGTGTTCTAATAAGGGGTAACAAGACCAATTCCTTTAGAACTCTTGCTTCTTGGAAATCTCCTAGAATGTAAAGCAAAGCTCTGTTTTCTACACATGTAGAAAACTGGCATTAAGTTTGGGATGGTCCAGTGCAATGTGCTGAACTAAGGACAAATGACAGAAAAACACAGCAAAGAAGGAAGATTTAATTATTTACATCCTACAACACTCCCTGCCCGTGCAGCCCTTCCAGGAGCCCTCCCCGAGGTGCCCAGTTCACCCTGCCTGGCACTGAGGGGTCTGAACTGGGGGGAACTGGCCCCAGGCACCCCCCACTCCCCTCAAAGTCCCCACATCGCTGCTGGGACACCAACATACCCACAGCCTGAACACACACCTTGTGGAGATTCTTCAATATTGGATAGTATTTTAGGCCTGAATGAAGTCACTTGTGCAGCAAATGCATGTTCTGTGCTCCAAGCCACACAATACAAATTACACTTTGCATCAGCTCTGACACCTGTCACACAGCATCACGAGCTGACTCCATCAACTGAACTGAGTGAAAAGTGTTCTTCCCCTGCATTTGCCACCCAAAAAGAAGGCCAACTGCTTTCTGCTGGGTTGGAGAACTGAGGTGGCCTGGCAAGAGCTCAGTGCAGGGATGGATGGGCACAGGGCAGCACATGGGGGCTGCTTCCAAGGCAAAACCAAATCAAGCCAAGAAAATTCTTCCCTCTTTCAGAGATAATAGGAAATTGCCATGAGTCATCACCCAGGACTAAGTTGTCGGTTACAAAGACGGAGATTTGTCATCAGAATCTGCTCGGTGAGATGGACTGAAGCAGAGCTCGTGTGCACAGGGGTCAGTGGCTGCCTGTCAGAGCTGTGTCTGTAACAGAAGGCAGCTGCTTTCAGAGCAGACACGAATTCCTGAAGAGAACAGCTCCAAGAACACTAATCAAGCAGGGCTGAGAGGGGGAGTTCAGTTTTGTTCTGCTGTGTTATTACTCACTGCTGCAATGAGGGTTTGATGAGCTGAACCACACGCTTTCCATCTTACCACACTGCTCCTTCTGCCAAAAAAGGCAGCAGGGACCTGGATTTATGACCCCCTAGAACATGGGCACAGGCAGCCAGGTGGATGCTTCTCCTTCTCTCAGATACCATCCTCAGACATGAAACAATAAATTGCATGCCGCTAGATTCAGGCTCCTTGATACATTCTTTTTTTAAATTATTTACAAAACAGAGCTCACAAGTTCGGACAGGCTGGGATACGTTCATGTCCCGCTTTTTCTGCCCACAGTGACTGGGATACACAAAACTTCCTGGATAAACTCATTCTTGACTGCGAGAGGGCGAGTGAGCAGTTGGGACAAAGGCAAAGCCGCAGGAAGAGAGCAGTCTGGGGGCACACAAGGGCCCCTCACAGCACCTTCCCCACCCCTGGGTGTGCTGCTGCCCCAGCTGTCCCCTCCTGGTTCATCCGTGCCCCCTGCCCTGGGCTCCTTCCCACCTGCCACAGCTGCCCGTGGCTCCCAGCGCTCGGATTAGTCTCATGACGTGTCACCACGCCTTATTGTCACTCAAGGGGACACTCAAACCTCACCACTGTTTTTGTTCTCACTTACACAGACCATTGGTTCCATTGTCGTTCCTGTAAAACAATAAAAAGATGGCTGTGGTGCTTTTAAACGTGCCAAGATTCCACAGGCTGGACAAGCACTGAACAGAAGGACGGTCTGTGACCCCAAGAGGGGACAAGCCAGGCGTGAGAGGAGGTGCCACAGACCCAGGGTGAACACGAGGCGAGAGCAGACACCCGTCAGACAGGGACAACCTTTCCACTATGACATATCAGACATCAGGAGGAAAAATTAACACATATAAAAAGCAGAAACTGCTGATCATTTTAATCCATTCTCCTCAATGATTTTATGTGGCAGCAAAAGAAGGTGAAAGAAATATTTAATACCAAAAGGTTTTTCTTAGAAGATTTTACCTACATGCCCCCTTTTTCTTTTTAAGATACAGGTGAACTCACAGATCACTGCAGGGAAAGCTGAGGGGCTGAATATAGGAGCTCTTTTTCAAATATTGAGCAGCATTTGTCATTCTTCTATCTGTACAAAGGCCAGATTGCTCAATTTCTACTGAGCAATCATCTGATGACACTTATTTCCCACTGTGACATTACAACCTTCAGGAATTATTACTGAGCCCTCTTACTCAGTAGCAAGACCATACTCTTGAACAAGCAGCATTTCTCCATTTACAGCTCCTGAAATACATACCCCAGTGCAGCCCACAGAACACAACACGTGCAGATGGGTAAAACCCTGTGCACTTTGGTGGAGAACCTGAAAGCCTGATTTCCCCAGAAGCCATCAGAGTGCCGGTTCGTGGTGAAAGCTGCAGAAATTCTCTGGTGCCCTCTGCTGCCAGGCAGCAGCAGCAAGGAAGCCCCCGGCAGGCTGCTCCCCCAGCTCACTGGTGACTTGGTGGCCCCTGGCTCGCTGCCTCTGAGCTCGCTGACCCCGCAGGACTCACTGACCACCAGCTGACCGGCCTGTGACTCACTGAGCCCCCACTCCCTGCCCCTTCCTGTGATCAAAGCCCCTCATGGATACAGACCCACCCTGTGCCCAACTGGACAGCCCAACACTCCTTTCCCACACCTGGATGAGACAAAACCAACATTAAGGTTTCGTAATTAAAAAGGTCAATTATCCAGCACATTTCTGCCGAGCAGTCTTTTATCCCTTCCCACCCCGGTTCCCTCTCCTGCACTGGCCACACACTTGGCACAAGTCCTTTGTGGCTGTCCCTTCGAGGGCTCTCCTCAGGTAGAGCCCCGAGTGTTTTCCACGTGGGAAGCTCGTGCCACTCCCGGGACTGCACGTTCCACACTCTGGGGTGGCACAGCCGCTCCTGGAAAAGTGCCACCCCTGCCTGTGTGGGGCCATTCCCTCCCGGCCAGGCTGGCACACACGCCTGTTCTGGATGCGGTGACTGAGCTCACCCCAACACCTGCCCACGGCTGCTCCAGCACCCTGCAGCTCTCCTGAAGAGCGCTGATTCCACAGGGAATGCACGAGCTGGGAGCGCTCACTGAGCAGTGCAGATGCTGCCTTCACCTTCCCCACGTCCAGCTCAGCTTGGATCTCGGGAAGCTCTCAGTCCTTCCCCACACTCTGTAACCAGCATGTTCATTTCCACTACACTGGAGAAACTTCCATTTGAAATCAGCTGGAAAAAGGAAAAGCAACAACAGAGGATGAACTCTCTCCTACTTGAGCAGCTGCCATGTGGTCAAGCGGCTCTGGGAACTCGGTCACTGCAGAGCTCTGCCGTGCACAACTCTCCAGCTCTGTGCCCATCCGGGGCTCCCCGGGCCGGGATGCAGCACAACTGTGCCCTGGCACGTGTGCCATTCTGCACTGCTGCAAGTGCTGAAGAGGCACTGTCAGGAGCCAGATTACTTTTTTAAATGGTTTGATTAATTTATGAAAGCGGCTCCCTTCAAAGGATTTGTGTGTGCTCGACAGAGCAGCCATTGGTACAGGAAGGGGAACAGGCTCTTATCCAGGACTCCACCTCTGCCCTGGGCAGCTGTGCCAGGGCTGGAAACCTTTTTGGGAAAGACCTTTTCCCAACATTCAACCTCTGGCACAGCTTGAGGCCATTCCTCTCGTCCTGTCACTTGTTACCTGGGTAAAGAGCCCGAGCCCCCGCTGGCTGCACCTCCCTGTCAGTGAGTTGTAGAGAACGAGGTGGTTTCCCCTGAGTCTCCTTAGATATCCTTGGTTGCTATCAAAATCATTTCATAAGTCAAAAAGAACCCCAAAATAAAACAAACTCCAAAGCATTGAGTTTTCTTTACTGTTACAGCCTTCAGAAGAAAACCAGGAGTTTCTGCAGTGCTCTACACTGGTACGAGACTGCCTTCGAATTTAATCAGGCAAGAAATGGCTTTCAGACTCTGCAAGCCCACAGGCAGTGTTTTATAATGGTAAAGTTGATTAAAAACGGTCAGGACAACCCACTGAGATGCAAAACACAATGTATGCCTCGTAGTTAGTCTCTCACAGTTCCACTGGAACACGGTAACTGCTCTGCCCCAGCTGGGAGCCCTGCACGGCTCCACCACGCAGAGGCACAGGAGCTGCTGGGGCCACCACTCTGCAGCTCCAGCACGTTTGCAAATGGCTTTAGAACTCACTCTGAAGTGTGGAACCACCTAAAATATTTAGCAGCCACTTCACCTTCTTTCTCCCAAAAAAGACATTGCAAAGATGGTGAATTTGTACTCAGTATTTGATGTAATTTCTGAAAGGAGACAACAATATTTAAGGGCCCCATCAAGAGGACTCGGTTCAAATTTCACTTGGATTTAATTTCATGCATGTTGAAAGTAAAAGATAGGTTGCTTTTGGTGGGCAGCATCAAAAGCTCTTCTTCAAAACAGCACATTGGGGGAAAGAAAACAAAGATGCTTTGGCTTGCCATATTCTGCACTCAGCTACCAAAGGAACACTCGTTGCAAATTTCACCAAAAAACTAAAGTTGATTAAACTTTTAATTGCTGCTTTCATGTAGTTTCAAGCGAGATACGTAAGCTAATGAACAATTTGTAAGCATCATTAAAGAAATACAGGAAAACCCACAGGGAGGCTCATTTATACATTAAGAAATTAGTCACTTCAACAAAAGCTAAAATTGGACACGACTAATTTCAAACTGATAAAAGCCTTGCAAGGAGATTGGAACATTTGCAGCAAAGCATTTCCTCACGCTTAGGCTTGAGACAGCAGGAACGTCAAGCCTGAATTAACCTCCGAAAAAGAAAATTAATGGCTTCGGCTTCATTTTGGCTTCAGCAGCAGCTTCTCCCCCAGTGTTACCTGGGTGGTTCTCTGGGCTCACAGAGCCGAGGGGAGGGAGAGGGCTGGGTGTGTTTGGCACCAGCAGCCGTGCCAACACGCAGCCCGCAGCGGGACACCCGTCTGTTCATGAGCAGCCCTTGGGGGGCCCTGCCCAGCCTGTCCTGGTTCAAGGCATCCAACAGGCCCTGCCCAGCACCCACCTGGCTCCAAAGATGTCTTTCTTCGCCAGGTCGATGCCAGACACCACCTTCACTCTGAGGATGCGAGACTCCTCCTGCAAGGAGAAAGGACACGGGTTAATGTTCGCTGCAGTCCCAACTGGAGATCAACAGCTGGCAAGAGTTCAGAGATAGCAGGAGGCTCTCCTAGGGAGGATTGGAAAAGGAGAACCTCTGGGAGGTTTATCTGAACCCAGCCATGAGGAGCATTCAACTCCAGTCAGAGCTGTTGAGAGCAGATAACAGTAATAACATCAGAGCAATAATAATGTAACAATAATAGCAATAAAACCAGAAGAGAATTTGCTGAACAGGGCCATTCCCCACCCTAAATGGTCCATACCCCACAAAATTCATTCTGCACTGCTAAAGCTCCTCAAAGACAAGGGAAAAGAGTCATAACATTTTTGTTGTGAGAGATGTCTGTGCTGGAAAAAATAAGGATGCAATAAATTCTCAAAGTGATTTTTTTAAACCTGTCTCAGCACCTCGGTGTATGTAGGGAGCTCAAAACCACTCTGCAAGTCCTGCAGACACACGTTACTGGAGCATCAGCCCGATGATCAGTTTATCACTTCATTACATGCAGTGCCTGAGGAACATCTGTAAAAATGTTTGGTTTGGGGTTTTTCTCACCCCGTTTGACCAACAAAGAGGCCACCGAAGTGGCACCTGGAAAGGCTCCTACAGAAACAGGTTGGGCAGTGCCCGTATCAGTGATCCCTTCTCTGCTCTGATAAGCTCCCAGAGCTGCAAGATAGCAGATCCAGTTACGGTAACTTGAGACTCCGTTCCTTGAAGCCCGTTCGGAAAACAATGACACTTTCCCACAGGTTTCCCCCGGTGTGTTTGCTTTGGGCAGCTGAAAGGCAGACACGGCTCTGGTAGCGGTACCAGCGATTTCTCAGCCTGGGGAAGGTCGGGAGCAGCAAAGCCCTGCGTCTGGAAGGAGGCACGGACAGGGGACTCCCCAGAACACACAACAACAGTCCCACTGAGCCTGCCTGCAGGGAGAGCTCCATCCTGGCACACGTCCTGCCCCAGGAACACAAACAACACCTGACACCGGAATCCCTCCTCAAATCTAGATTCTGGTACTCTCTCCAGCACCGTGTAACACTGTGCAAGCTTCTACAGAGGTTTTAATACACAAAAGGCAATGAACTTGCAAATTGTGATCAAGAAAATCCCTTCATTAAGAGAAGACAGCATAGAAAAAGCCAGGCAGAAACTCAAGACTGTTCTGACCTCACTGAAGTAGCTCTTTCTACACTATCAGTGCTACTCAGATTTCCCTAAAACGTCAAAACATTCACTAGATTGGCATCTTATTCCTGCACTGAGACACTGAGAGCACCTCTACATATTAACTAAACCAAAAGAAACAAAAGAAAAACACAAACACCCTACCATCTTAAAAAAAAAAAAAAAAAGCAGGGAAAAGTCCCTCTATTGGAGGACCCCTAATTCAGGTTTTGCAAGATACAAAAGATGATGCTCTGGGTGATCTCCAGGTGAGAAGACCCAGGATCCAAACCCCAAACAATGAAGTGATCCCCGGGCACAGTTGCAGAATGGATGTGATCAGGAGTCAGATTTGGAGGGTTGAGGAGAAGCAGGGATCCCATGCCATGAGGCTGAAGGACAGCAAACGTTCAGCTGCAGTCCTGACTTACAAGCCAAGCAGCAGGAGCCAGCAGAGCAGGTTAAGAAGCTGATCAGACACTCAGCTCAGCGGGACTCAATCAGGGAGAGGCACACACACCACAGAACACAGCTCCCTGCGAGGATCCACAGGAGGGAAACAAGGGCCCCCTGCAGCTGAACCCCCCGGACACCCTTCCTCAGGCATCACACCCAGAGGGGAGGTGGATGAGGGACAGACAGACACCCTTCCTCAGGCATCACACCCAGAGGGGAGGTGGATGAGGGACAGACAAACACCCTTCCTCAGCCATCACACCCAGAGGGGAGGTGGATGAGGGACAGACGGACACCCTTCCTCAGGCATCACACACAGAGGGGAGGTGGATGAGGGACAGACAGACACCCTTCCTCAGGCATCACACCCAGAGGGGAGGCGGATGAGGGACAGACGGACACCCTTCCTCAGCCATCACACCCAGAGGGGAGGTGGATGAGGGACAGACGGACACCCTTCCTCAGGCATCACACACAGAGGGGAGGCGGATGAGGGACAGACGGACACCCTTCCTCAGCCATCACACACAGAGGGGAGGTGGATGAGGGACAGACAAACACCCTTCCTCAGCCATCACACACAGAGGGGAGGTGGATGAGGGACAGACGGACACCCTTCCTCAGCCATCACACACAGAGGGGAGGTGGATGAGGGACAGACGGACACCCTTCCTCAGCCATCACACACAGAGGGGAGGTGGATGAGGGACAGACAGACACCCTTCCTCAGGCATCACACCCAGAGGGGAGGTGGATGAGGGACAGACGGACACCCTTCCTCAGGCATCACACACAGAGGGGAGGCGGATGAGGGACAGACAGACACCCTTCCTCAGCCATCACACACAGAGGGGAGGTGGATGAGGGACAGACGGACACCCTTCCTCAGGCATCACACACAGAGGGGAGGCGGATGAGGGACAGACGGACACCCTTCCTCAGGCATCACACACAGAGGGGAGGCGGATGAGGGACAGACGGACACCCTTCCTCAGGCATCACACACAGAGGGGAGGCGGATGAGGGACAGACAGACACCCTTCCTCAGCCATCACACACAGAGGGGAGGTGGATGAGGGACAGACGGACACCCTTCCTCAGGCATCACACACAGAGGGGAGGTGGATGAGGGACAGACGGACACCCTTCCTCAGGCATCACACACAGAGGGGAGGCGGATGAGGGACAGACGGACACCCTTCCTCAGGCATCACACACAGAGGGGAGGCGGATGAGGGACAGACGGACACCCTTCCTCAGCCATCACACACAGAGGGGAGGCGGATGAGGGACAGACGGACACCCTTCCTCAGGCATCACACACAGAGGGGAGGCGGATGAGGGACAGACGGACACCCTTCCTCAGGCATCACACACAGAGGGGAGGCGGATGAGGGACAGACGGACACCCTTCCTCAGGCATCACACACAGAGGGGAGGCGGATGAGGGACAGACGGACACCCTTCCTCAGGCATCACACACAGAGGGGAGGCGGATGAGGGACAGACGGACACCCTTCCTCAGCCATCACACACAGAGGGGAGGCGGATGAGGGACAGGTCCCCGACCTGAGCAAGAGGGGTTTTGTTGCACTCTAAAAAAGCACTTGATTAATCAGCCCGTGTATATCTTAAAAACACAAGAGATGCCACAAGCAATGGTGTAATCATGAGTTCTCTCTGCTGAACAGCTTCAGGTACCACACGAACTGACACGCTGCTGAGCACAGTGTCAGTGTCAAACTGTCCATCCACACAAATGCAGGAAAGCACAATTTACTGCCACTTAAATACCTGCACTGAGACTTCCATCAGTGATCAATCATCTACTGTTCCCAAGAGCATTTTCCCAGCACATAGTTCCATTTTCTGGCAAGTCTATCCCCGAGCTCAGCCTCCTGCCCACTGTGGCAGGGCCTGGTTAGCTATTAGTGCTGAGCTCCACCACTAACCACGTCCACGTTGACTTCTGTCCAATCATTAACATCAGGTTTATGTTTTCTTGCCTCCTCAAAACATGTCAGAGGTTACAGAGTTCTCCTCTTTGCTAAAGGATAACCTTTATACAGGTTGTGTTTTCTTAACTGCAATTTGTGGTGCCATTTTAGAGGACTTGGCTGATTTAGGTGGAACCAAGCCTAGGAAGTAGAAGCCAATTATGCAGCAAAACCCAGACTTCACTGGCCGTGAACAAACCCCAATTCACCTCAGAAAACAGATGAAGGAACACAGATGCATTTAGAGATTCAAGAGGCTTTTGCAGGAGTATTTATCTGTATGATTCACGATTTGTTAATCTTTGTTACATGAACACCACATTCACTTCTCCAGCTGCTCTAAAAAGCCCAGTCATTTCTAACACCCATTAAAGCACTCACATAAAGAAAACTCATTAAGTCCTGCCCTTGGATTAATAAAACACCCTGGAGCTGGGAAGTTTACAGAAGAGTTATGGCAACAAAAGAGAAAGAACACAGGTCAAGCACAGTGCCCCAACCTGCCTTCTTCCTAACTGGCAGGGTGTGATGCTGCCCCTCCAGAGGGTGACCCAGGAGAGGCAGCTCAGCCCACACCAGCTGAACCCAGACAGATGCGCTGTCAAACCAAGCCAAACAAGGTTTGGAAGGCACATCTGGACGTCCTAAATGCACACCAAGACATCCCCAGCCACGCAGTGTGAGAAGGAAAGCTGCAGACGTCAGCTTGCAGCAGGACAGACAATCCCATGACACACGGAGCGTACGCACTACGAGAACCGCCTGAAATACCAATCGATGGGGGTATAAAATTAGAGCTGGGCTGGTTTAAATGAACAGACAAGTGTGAAAGGCACAACGGGGGGATCAATGCCAACCGATATTTGAACAGCTGCCACGCGGACCTTAACGCGTCTTTGCGAAGGCACGGAACCCACCTCGCGGTCGGAGCGCAGCAGATGGACCAGCGGGCTCTCTCCTGTTCCCCAGCCGCTCCCAGCCCCGCGGGGGGACAGCAGCACCCGCCGCTGTCACACCGAGTTCCCAAAGGGGGGCACTTACCGAGCGCACCTCCCGAGAACCCCCAGCCCCAGCCCCGGCCCCGCCGTGCCGGGAAGAGCGGCCCGGGAGGCACGGGAGGCACGGGAGGGCACGGGAGGCACGGGAGGCGCCACCCGGACAGCAGGGACAGAAAGGCCGCCCTGCCCGCCTTTCACCTGGAGGGAGCTTCACCCGAGCCGCGGCGGGGGAGGCTTGGCCTGGGTTGGGCGCTTTTTTTTCTGCGCCCTGTGTAGAGAGATTTCTGATTCCAACCCATGATAGGCGCCAGCGAGGTAAATTTCCACTGGCTGGGAGGAGAGAAACCAGATCCTGCTGGAATGTTACCTGCACGCAGAGACTCTGCGAATCCAGTTTCATCCGCTGAGCGCCTCGTCTCTACTTTTATTGTCAAGTTTTATTATTGAGTTTGCAAAACATAACAGACTAAAAGAGACAACAGCTCTTTAACTCGGTGTTCTGGTGGCAAAACACATCGGAATGGAAAAGACAACAAACCTTTAATCCAATGTTTTAACTGTGGCACTTCTGGTTTGCTGGATGAAAACCCACACACAGAGCCTGGCGTGCTGGACACGGTCACCCAAACACTGCTCTTAACTCTCCCCATTACTGCGGGAAATAACCACGATCTGCAGTTCCAAAGCCAAATCTAGTACCTGTCATCTACATAACAGAAGGGCCAGAGTGTTGGCTATAGCAAGCCTAACCACACGAGGCTGTTCCTAAATCTCCCAGCAACTGAAACCAAGTTCAGTGGCAGAAGAGTCCAGCTGATTCTTACTTTCCTTGCTGGTGGATTAAACCAAAGCACACACAGTCAAGTGAAAAAAAAAGGGCTCTAGGAAGCTATTCCACATCAAGTATTCCCCAATCAGATTATCCTGTTCTGGCAGGGGTGGGGTGCCAGCCCAAGAGGCAGAACCCAAGCAGGGTGCCCTGTCCCTTGGCATGCTGCCCTCACCCCCAGGTGACACCAGCCAAGAGGACCTCAAGTGAAGAGCACAACCTCTGAGGACATCACAGTGACTTTCTGAAGGCCACAGCAACAGAATGTGATAAGATTCTGCATAATTCCTGCAATATCTTGCTAATCTTGAAATTGTCTGTGGCAGTTTTGCCAACAGTGTTTGATACAATCTCAGTTCTGCAATGCAAACACAGCCATGCACCGGGGCTATGACCCACATCTCCACTCTCCTCTGCGAGTTCAGCACAGCAAAACAAACTGCAGGATACGACAGATTTGTAAAAACCCCATTATTTTCTCTAAAGGAGCTCTCAGAATCAGAACAGCTAAACCCAGAAGCTTTTGGAGGCAAGAATGCCGTGCAGTTTGGACCAGAAAGACCCTCCTGGCTACGCAGCATCCGTCAGTTCATGGAGCACCCTGATCCTCCAGAGCACATCCGGGCCCAGCAGGGATTCCCACACAGCAGGAATCAGAAGATGGAGCAAACACCAACAAGCAGGAAAAGAACTTCAGAGTCTGCAGAGCTGTGGGATCCTTAATCCCATACAAGAGAAAAATATAAATGTTCTACAACAGTGGCTCACAGTGCACAGCCTCTCTCACTGAGCTCTCCAGTGTCTCATGCAGGAATCACAGAACCATTAAAGTTTGTGAGACCTCCAAGGTCATCAAGCCCAACCTTCCCCCCACACCACTGTGCCCACTAATCCCTAAGGACAGAGGGGTGCACTGGCTGAATCATCTGCATACGCCATGAATTTACAGTCTAGGAAACTCTATTTACAAAGGAAACCTTGATCTGCTTTACTCTGAGAAGCCAAGAAAAGCTTTTAATCTTTGACAGGAGCTGAGAAAAGGGAAAGCACTGATACACATTGCTATTAAAAACCTGAAAAAACCTTTGGCTGGGACTTACTGGTGCATTTGCAGCAGTCTGTGACCTGAGAGTGACCCTCCTACATGGATTTAGTTTGAAAAATTACAAACAAAACCCACCAAACCACCCCCAAAATCACACCCAACCTTGGTCTTGCTCCAGAGACCAGCACTAAGGCCATCTGCATCCAAACTGAAAATTTACTGCAAGGTTCAACATAAAATTTCTAAAGAAAAATCTGACAGTGACTTCGCTCTTCCCTTAGGGGAGACAGAAAGTCAGCTGATTCACTAAAACCTCAACTTTTTATTTAAACAAATACCTCACTCTGTGACATGCAAAAATTGCCCTTCAAGCACGAACTACCACAAACCAAAGGGATGCTGATCCTCCCTGTAGGATGATGACAGGACACTGGCCCTGCCACTGGTAAAAGAACAATTTCAGATCCTCATTATCCTCAGGTCAGGCCCTGCACAAATCCATTACTTTCCAGCAGTACTTCAAAACTTATTAGGCAAGAGAAAACCACAAAAATCCATGTCCCCAGTGGATGTCTGACAATTCTGCCCAGTAATGAAGAAGGGTCTGAATTCCCAATTAGCAGCCTGAAGGAAGGACTCGCTTTCAAAGCAGCTGCTCTAGCACAACAATCAGGATTTTACCTTTCACTGACCAACCTCTGAAACACATTTTAATTATTAAAAAGAAAACACCCTAATCATCTTGAAATGTTTTTTATATATAATAAACAATAACATAAATAAATAACATATAAATGAATAATAACATTCAAACTTTTAAAAAGTGAAAAATTATGACTCACACTTAATAGAATTCTCTTCATTTTTCCCATGTGAAAAGGCACACAAATCCAGGTGTAACACTGTATTTTAGACTACCAGTTCCCATAAAAATCCACTGCTTTATCCAAAAGCCCCCATGAGTAAGCAGTAGACATGACCTCAAAGAAGTTCCCAGAAGGGATGAGGTTGGTGAACCTCTGGAGGATTCTATCCCCTCCATCTCAAAGTTTGCTGACAGACGGCAAATTAGACTGGGGCACAAAGGGGAAGGCAGTGTTTGCAAATTTAAATCACATTAATACCACAAATGCCAACTCTGAGATGACTTGGAAGCAGATAAAAAGAATTCCCAGAAAAACAGCTCCGACACAAGGGTGGCTGGGAAGCAGGCAGGTGGGAGAACACGAAGCTCAGGTTTCCCTGGCAGGCTCCAGCAGAGCCAGCCAGCCTGCTGGGCTGAGGACAATGTGCATTTGTTGCTCTGCCTGCTGCTGGCAGTGCCCACCTGTACCTGGGCTCTGCCATCCTCCCGCCTGGCAAAAGCTTTTGGCATCCCCCACAGTGGCACCGGGTCCAAAGCAATTTCCAGTAACTCCAGTGCTAGTGGTTTAAACTGAATCTGAACGCTCACAGCATCATCACCACACACACATCACTGTGTTTATGTCCAGGGAAAAACAAGGGATCTCAGCTGATTCTTCTGCCACTGGCTATTATTCACTGGAATGACTGTCCTGGGATACACCACAACAGCAGCAACTCCCGGTGCATTTCCAGACTATTTTAAAGAAGGCCAGAGAGCAGATGCTACCCACCCTCTGCTCTGCCCTGACCCCCAGCCATCAGGGCCCAAGATTAGGCAGAGCAGGTGATTTCCCTTCCCATCTGCAGGCACACCTTCCCCATCAGTCTGAGGGCACTGACAAGGCGGGCAGTGCTGTTCAGCAGAATAAAACACGAACTCACCTACATTCCTGAAAAGGCCACACAACTCTGATCCAGCCAAAGCACACACCACAACCCCCAAATTCAGCAGCAATGTTACTTTGGTTAATGGAGTGACCTGGCCCAGTGGAAGGTGTCTGGTACCAAACAGGGCAGGTTGAGCTGTGTTCACTCCCGTAGCCCAATTAGGTGCCAATGGATCACACAAGCATGTTTATGTAACCACAATCTATATTCTTGTTAGATATTTAATGATTCCAGACCATAAACAGTCAGCGGCTGCACTGTTTAATGACAGAACACCCATTCAATAAAACTGTAATCCAGCAATAAACTGTGATTGGAGGCTCATTTCTAACCCAGATAACTCCAGGCATCAATTCCACGCACACACCCACAGCCCCAACCTGCACTGGCAGCAGTTCCACCTGCAGAGCTGAGGAGGGACAGGACCAGGAGCTGCTTAAACAGACTTGGCTGGAAAACCCTTGACAGCAGGAAAACGACACTGACTGACAAGAACACACCAGTGGGACTCCTAAAAGCTGAGACAGCCCTGAAAGGAGAGCTGCTTCGCTCTCAGGAACACACGAGGCTGGACCCGGGTGAAGGACACAGCCCTTTGCACGCCCAGCTGGGCTGGGACACACCACGGGGAAAGAGGGAGGAGCTGCTTACACTGCAATTACTTCGGGATATCAGAACCACGTGTCACCTCTCTCAACAGCCAGAGTGTCTGATGTGAGCCACTGCTCTCCTTACTGCTGTGCAGAGACTGGGGAAAATGGATTTAGTCCTGTCAGAGGCTGCCTCGGTGGACAAGGGGAATAGGGGGAAAAGGCTGAGGGTGCTGGGAGGGCTCAGCCTGCAGAAGGCATTAACTCCTAATTGCTATGGATCACAGCCTGACCACTGCAGGAAATCCAGCCTGTACTGTTCACACTTCTCCTGCAGTAACTTCAGCTCAAAGCAGAAGTTGAGAATGTCATTTTTCACAGAGACACTTCATTTTCTGACACAGTTTGTTTTGTTGCATGAGTCATCCTATTATCCAACCAGAAATTAAATTAGGTCTTCCAGCTCTGGGCTGCAGTTAATAATTAATGTTACTGTACGAGTTTCCAGCCTCCCCTGGTGAAGAAATTCTTCTAAACACATTAACATTTCAGTGAGTGGTGCTGTCAGTCATGCCAGCATTCACTCCTTTGGCCTCTCTTCTCCATCTTGATCAAGTGTCCTTTTTAAAAACAATATCAAGTCATATGCTCTGGCAGTACCTCTTCTCCCTTCAGGCTCTGCTCCCCAAGGATTTCTACTCTGGGGGAAGGATCCCACAGTTTCCTTCTCCACTGACATACAGGGATATGTTATTAACAGCCAAAGATGTGGACAGAATTGAAGGTGGTGTGAAAAATAGGTGCAGTTAAAAAAGAAACAACCTAAAAAGAACATGCCCAATGCAGGAAACTGAGTGATTCAGCTGCAGAAATTCTCTTCTATGCATACATACATTCAAGGTGCTTTTCAGGAAGAAGAAAAGCAGCTACTATTTTGATTTAAAGGTTTGTTTTTTCCTTTATTGGAATATGCTCATCTTTTACACACTCGAAAAGAAGAGACCCATATAAAGGAAAGGAAAACAAACACAGTGATACTGAGCATTGTTTTGCTTATATCAGTAATTTCTGCACACAGAGTTAGGGTGGAAGCTGGGGTGTTGTTTGCATTGGTTGTTGGATTTGGGAGCGTGTTTTTGTTTTGTTTTTCAGTTGTATCACTTGCTTAATGGAAATTCCTTAAGAATTTGTCAATAAATGGATTGTTGCTGGACCAAGCTCAGAGGTTAGCTCAGTCACTTGTTCCCAAAATGGTACTTGACACTGACTAGACTAAGAAACACTCATTCAAATATTCCCCACTCATTATCCAAAACAAAGGCCGGACTTTATGTCCTGCCAGGCATTCTGGACGCAAACTGGGGCTCAACGCCCCGAACAAAAGGCACATTCAGGAGCCGTGTCTCGCAGAGGCGCTGCAATAGGGTCAGCCATTCAGCACCCCGGAGCAGGACCTTGTCCTGGAGAAGCACAGATGTGTGTTCCTCCAAGAGGCACAGAAGGCAGGGAGCAGAGGGCACAGCCATGCCCAGCTCCTCAGCCAAGTGCCAGGCTGTGCAGCAGCTTCTGCAGCAGCCAGCTGTGTAATCCCTGCTCCTAACCTGCTTCGTCCTGACCCCAGCTGACAGAGCATGAGACACACACACAAGGACTCTTCCTTCCAGAGAGCTCAGTCAACACCACCGAGAATCAAGGACAGGCACTTTTTTCCAAGATCACAAATGCACAGTACAGTGACTGAAGTACAGCAGTGCAAAGCTCTCGGGGTAACACAAATGAACACAAGTCAGGTTTAAACGACGTCATGTCCCCTTCCAGAAATAACAAGATGATCTACAGAAAAAGTCCAATTTTGCTTCTAAATAGTGACTGTGGCTGCACAGAGTAAAGAAAACCAGCTCGGAGCTGCAGAGCCCTCCTGACTCCAGCAGCACAGAACTGCCTCCTCTAACAGGCTCCCACTGGGAACGGGTTGGAGTCCACAACTCACAGCCTCCAACACCCGTGGGAGGGAATGTAACCAGAAACCACCGAGGGATGGAACACATCTAAACCAGAGAGAGATCCCAGCACACCTGGCTGCCAAAAATGCAGGGTAGCAATGAGAAAGAAATGACAGAAATTACTGCTCCTTTAACCTTTTGCACCAATTTTGTCTTGTTTTGCTTTGGCCTCCTCAGAGGCAGAGGCACAGCAGCGTTTCAGCTCAGTCACTTCCCAGCTAGCCCAGTCCATCCCAGCAGCAGCACAGCCAGAGCTCCCACTAAACTGTAAGACAACTGGAATAAATGGAAGAATCTCACAATTAGCCCTTCCCAAGTCATTGCTTAAGTGCAAAAGGGTAATTTTTATTTAATAATAAGAGTGCTGGCTGGCCCAGGAGACACTTTCACTGGTACACATAGCCCAGTATGCAATTTGGTACCATCTTCTGATGGGAATATTTAATATTTCTGCATCCATCAGCAGCAAAGTGCTATCTCCTCCCACCACTCTCAGCTCTCAAACTGTGATCCAGCCATTTTCTTTCCTCATCCAGACTTCCCTAAAACCTACAAGTGAGATCAGAAAATTGTAAAAAACACTAAATCACTGTACCCCCTGTCCCATGCTGTCATATAGTCCTGCCTCTAATGCACCTTTCAGGTCTGAAAGCATTTATGGAATACCGGCCAGGGGGGAATCTCTCCATGAAAAAGCTTCTCGGAGGTGATCACACAACGCAGGTTGTTCTCTGCCTCAATTACCAACAACCCTGCCTTTCCATCTGACTGGAAGCCTCTTGATGGTTCAAAAAAAAAAACTCTCTTCAGTGCCAGTGAAACAGCAAGGATGTTCCAGTCTGAGCTGCATCAGGCCACGGACAGACACGACATTAATGGCCACTTTGGCAGTGGAGAAGGGCTTAAACCTCTCCTGTAAAGTGCCACGAGTGCTGCCTTTATCTAAGAAGAAAGAGCCAGCACAGATTGCAACCAAAGATGAAATCCAAAGGTCAAGGACTGTCCCCATCCCTGGGCACGAGCCCCTCAGAGCACAGACCGCCACGCTGGCCCTTCAGCCTCTGCTCGGCACTCCAGTTTAACCCTGAGCCCGGTGATGCAGGTGAGAGGAACACAAGAGGCAGCAGAACTGAGACCACCACACGCACGGCAAGGAACAGAGTGTCTCAGAGGGAAAAGCTGTTGCTAGGCAAACACACAGCCAGGTGAATCGCAGAGCAAGAGGAATTCACAAAGCCCAGATGAGAGCTGTGGACAGCTCTTCCCACACAGAGGTCCTGGATTTTCAGAGATCACATTTACCGGGAACACAAACACACACAACACGCATTGCTCCCCATGGGCTCTCCCCACCCCACCTGTCCCCAGCAAAGGCCACGGCTGTGGCCGCAGAAGGACACTCTGCGAGGCCAGGAGCCGGCTCTGCCCCTGGCTCAGACACCCTGCAGCACGGGGTGACAGCCCCCGGTCCACCAGCCCCAGTGTGCAAATGCAGGTGGGATCAGCTGCAGCGCTGCCTCACCTTCCCAAAAACATCAGGGTGCCGAGCCCCAGAACACCGAAACCAGCCGGTTTCCACAGCAACGCCAGCAATGACACACTGAGCTTCTGGAGTGCATTCCTGCCTTATCAAACACCATTGGCATGTGTGCTGCAGTGACTGACAGCGGGCTGAGGGTCCATCCCTGTGTGCTGCAGTGACTGACAGAGGGCTGAGGGTCCATCCCTGTGTGCTGCAGTGACTGACAGAGGGCTGAGGGTCCATCCCTGTGTGCTGCAGTGACTGACAGAGGGCTGAGGGTCCATCCCTGTGTGCTGCAGTGACTGACAGAGGGCTGAGGGTCCATCCCTGTGTGCTGCAGTGACTGACAGAGGGCTGAGGGTCCATCCCTGTGTGCTGCAGTGACTGACAGAGGGCTGAGGGTCCATCCCTGTGTGCTGCAGTGACTGACAGAGGGCTGAGGGTCCATCCCTGTGTGCTGCAGTGACTGACAGAGGGCTGAGGGTCCATCCCTGTGTGCCGCAGTGACTGACAGAGGGCTGAGGGTCCATCCCTGTGTGCTGCAGCCTGCAGTGACTGACAGAGGGCTGAGGGTCCATCCCTGTGTGCTGCAGCCTGCAGTGACAGAGGGCTGAGGGTCCATCCCTGTGTGCTGCAGTGACTGACAGAGGGCTGAGGGTCCATCCCTGTGTGCTGCACTGACAGAGGGCTGAGGGTCCATCCCTGTGTGCTGCAGTGACTGACAGAGGGCTGAGGGTCCATCCCTGTGTGCTGCAGTGACTGACAGAGGGCTGAGGGTCCATCCCTGTGTGCTGCAGTGACTGACAGAGGGCTGAGGGTCCATCCCTGTGTGCTCCAGGCTGCAGTGACTGACAGAGGGCTGAGGGTCCATCCCTGTGTGCTGCAGTGACTGACAGAGGGCTGAGGGTCCATCCCTGTGTGCTGCAGTGACTGACAGAGGGCTGAGGGTCCATCCCTGTGTGCTGCACTGACAGAGGGCTGAGGGTCCATCCCTGTGTGCTGCAGTGACTGACAGAGGGCTGAGGGTCCATCCCTGTGTGCTGCACTGACAGAGGGCTGAGGGTCCATCCCTGTGTGCTGCACTGACAGAGGGCTGAGGGTCCATCCCTGTGTGCTGCAGTGACTGACAGAGGGCTGAGGGTCCATCCCTGTGTGCTGCAGTGACTGACAGAGGGCTGAGGGTCCATCCCTGTGTGCTCCAGGCTGCAGTGACTGACAGAGGGCTGAGGGTCCATCCCTGTGTGCTGCACTGACAGAGGGCTGAGGGTCCATCCCTGTGTGCTGCAGTGACTGACAGAGGGCTGAGGGTCCATCCCTGTGTGCTGCACTGACAGAGGGCTGAGGGTCCATCCCTGTGTGCTGCAGTGACTGACAGAGGGCTGAGGGTCCATCCCTGTGTGCTGCAGTGACTGACAGAGGGCTGAGGGTCCATCCCTGTGTGCTGCAGTGACTGACAGAGGGCTGAGGGTCCATCCCTGTGTGCTGCAGTGACTGACAGCGGGCTGAGGGTCCATCCCTGTGTGCTGCAGTGACTGACAGAGGGCTGAGGGTCCATCCCTGTGTGCTGCAGTGACTGACAGAGGGCTGAGGGTCCATCCCTGTGTGCTGCAGTGACTGACAGAGGGCTGAGGGTCCATCCCTGTGTGCTGCAGTGACTGACAGAGGGCTGAGGGTCCATCCCTGTGTGCTGCAGTGACTGACAGAGGGCTGAGGGTCCATCCCTGTGTGCTGCAGTGACTGACAGAGGGCTGAGGGTCCATCCCTGTGTGCTGCACTGACAGAGGGCTGAGGGTCCATCCCTGTGTGCTGCACTGACAGAGGGCTGAGGGTCCATCCCTGTGTGCTGCAGTGACTGACAGAGGGCTGAGGGTCCATCCCTGTGTGCTGCAGTGACTGACAGAGGGCTGAGGGTCCATCCCTGTGTGCTGCAGTGACTGACAGAGGGCTGAGGGTCCATCCCTGTGTGCTCCAGGCTGCAGTGACTGACAGAGGGCTGAGGGTCCATCCCTGTGTGCTGCAGTGACTGACAGAGGGCTGAGGGTCCATCCCTGTGTGCTGCACTGACAGAGGGCTGAGGGTCCATCCCTGTGTGCTGCAGTGACTGACAGAGGGCTGAGGGTCCATCCCTGTGTGCTGCAGTGACTGACAGAGGGCTGAGGGTCCATCCCTGTGTGCTGCAGTGACTGACAGAGGGCTGAGGGTCCATCCCTGTGTGCTGCACTGACAGAGGGCTGAGGGTCCATCCCTGTGTGCTGCACTGACAGAGGGCTGAGGGTCCATCCCTGTGTGCTGCACTGACAGAGGGCTGAGGGTCCATCCCTGTGTGCTGCAGTGACTGACAGAGGGCTGAGGGTCCATCCCTGTGTGCTGCAGTGACTGACAGAGGGCTGAGGGTCCATCCCTGTGTGCTGCAGTGACTGACAGAGGGCTGAGGGTCCATCCCTGTGTGCTCCAGGCTGCAGTGACAGCAGGCTGAGGGTCCATCCCTGTGTGCTGCAGCCTGCACATGGCATGGGTACCTGCACTGAATTACAGCTGATCATTTCACTCCAGTGGGAGATGAAGGAACACAAATGCAGTTACAAGCAGTTCAGAACTGAACTGACCAGATTTCAAATAAAATCAAGCTCCACGACAGCAGCACAAGGGATTAAAGGTAAATTTTCATGGTGTCAGCAGGCTGAAGGAACCACACAGGGTTTTGCTAAATCAATTCAAGCAGTGTCAGAGGCATTTCTTTAATAACAATGCCAATCAAAACAGCGACTGAAGTTGTGACTGAAATGCTTTAAGATATGCACCGGTTCCACCCAAATTTTGGACAATATTCTAAGGGAAAAAGTGACACAGGTAGGCACATAATATCAGAAGGTCTCCACAAGACTAGAAAACACATTAGCTACAAACTTTACCATCTTAACTCTGCAGACTTTGAGGCCACTCATTAACAGTTGTGAAGGGTCCAAGGTTTCCACAGCTTCCAGATCCTGCATTAGGAGCACACCAGGCACATGGTGACAAATGACCTGGCAGGTAATCCACACCCACCCTGTACCCACTTAGTGCACTCTGCTTTACAATGTTTAGGTTTCAAACTACAATGGAGATGTGAAACAATGTCTGTTGTAATTTCTCATTGACTAAAAAGTCAAATACTTTTGTTGACTTATGTCATCAAAACTGATGACAGTTTATGTAAGTTAGTCCGTGGTGTGAAGGAGACCTGACACGCTGTCTCTCATGGGAGGAGCTGGATAAACAGAGGAGGAGGAGGATGGCAAGCAGAGCACACCACCAAGAGGAAAAAAAATCCATCCGCTCCACTCCCTTCAACAGACCCCAAAAACCTCTTCCGCTGTTTGTTTACCTCCCAGATCACTTCTCTCTTGGAAGATAAAACACTTCATCCTCTGAAGAACTGAAGCACAGCCATGACCTGCACCACACACAGACAGCGGGCACAACCTGCGTGCTCCAGACCCATGGCCAGTCCCACCAGGAGCAGATCTTCCCCACCACACCAGTTCCCAAACAGATGGTCCATGAGGGAGTCATCCCAGGACACCTTCTCCTGTGCATTCCTCTTTGCTCCCATCTCTCCAAAATCTCACCATGAACTCACTGTGATCATCTACGTAGAGATACCTAAGGAAAGTCAGACCTTTAACTGCTTTCAGTGAAACCCAGGGCAGATAACAGGAACACACTTCCACCCTCCAGCCAGGATTATTCCAGCCTAGGAGCTGCCAAAGGAGAGGATGGCACGGCTGTGCGCTGTTCCAAACTGTTCTGCTCATCTCCAGCAGATAAACGACATGAAAACAGGGAAGCCTGCCTTGAGCTGGCAGGACACCAACACAGTCACACCGATCTGGGCACTCAGGTACAAAAATAAGGTGCTGGGGCTTAATGGCAAAGCCCAACTCATTCCTCATACCTGCCAGCGTGCCCAGAACTGCAGATATTTCATTTGATTACAGGCAAGCTTCCTAAATCCTAGAAATCAGGATTCTGACAAACACCTACAGCCTGCCAGTGCACAGAACTACAGTCAAATGGAGGGAGGAAAAAAGGAACAATTACCAATACAAACACACCAAGTCTATTGCCCAGCTGAGACATCACCTGGCAGACAGATATTCCATAATACAGCTCAAGAATCAGGTTTCCAGATTTGTTTTGTTGGGGCTTTGGGGTTTTTTTTTGGTGGGTTGGCTTGTTTTTAACTATTTTAACTGCAATTATAGCTTCCAGGCCTGTGCAGTTTAACCACATCTCTTATTTTAAAATTAATTACTAGTTAATGGCTGGCTTTATTCTGCAGAAAACAATCCCTTTCCTAAGGATTTATTTTTCCTTCCTTCTGGGAGAGGAAAAAGCAGCGGGAGCAGAGGAAGGGAGTGCTCCAGTCCCGGGATTTGGGCAGTTTAACAACTCCATGCCGGACAACGTAGGCGTGCCAGCAGGTTAAATACTTCTGAAAGCCACAGTTGCAGGTAAACCCTGGCAGGTGTTGGCACTGACCTGGCAGCAGCTCCAGTCCCGAGCCAGCAGTAAAACCACATTCCTTCCTCGCAGCGCTCGAGGTAGGAGTCACCCAGCCCGCACCCCATTCCTACCCAGCCTACCCAAAATAAGAGTGTGCACAAGATTGCACTGCACTTCTTCCCACAGGGCACAGAGCTGCCCAGCAGCTACAGTAAAACCTGCTACAGCAAACCCATAATCCAACACAATGGAACACTTAAGAGGAAGCAGCAGCGAAAACAAAGGATGGAGAAATTTATGGAAGTTAAGGAGATTTCTCTGTTCACCGACACCAAAATTTAACTATAATTAAATCAAGCTACTCCTGCACACTGCTATCACATCCACGACTTTCAACTGACTGAAGCTGTTAGATAATCCAGCCCCCACTGCTATTACAAGGCCTGGAGGTTTCCAGCTCGCTCAGAAAGTCCCAGTTTATACGGCACGGAGTTTAATTAAGCAAGAGGTCTCGGCCCCATCCAATCCTCTGGGACTGAGAGGTTGCCAGTTTGGCCTGATCCAGCTGCAATCTGCGAGCTGCCCACAGGCTGCATCCACAGCACCAGCTCTGATGAGCCCCTGCAGACAGCCCACCTCGCAGCAGGACCTGTGTTTGGCTTAGCAAGGGTAAACACTGCATCCCACGAACCTTTCACTGCCTGCAGACACAGTGCCAACCTCGAAGCTGCAGGGGTGTGTTCTTCCTTCCCACAGCACCCTGAGGTCTGGCAGGGAAGCTCATTGGGCACCCGAGCCATGCCTGGTTCTATTTTCAAACCAAACCCCACAAACCCCCAGCAGAGATCTGCTCACCGCAGCTCCCAGAGCGAGCGGTGCCCCCAGGGTCAGGACCCTGCCCATCAGCACACGTGGGGCTCACAGCCCATGTTTGCTTCCCACGAAAATGGCCTCTGTGCAGGAGCAGAGGAGAACCTTGAGTTCCATTTACCATTACACAGTGCCCTCCAACGGCCAGCCCTTCTCACGGAACCCAAGGAATGCCTGTCCCCCCTTCCCAAAGCAGCCCTGGAAGCACTGGCTGCACTACCTGCACACCACCTTCGCAGCACAGGACAACAGCCGGGGGACACAGAGGCATCTCTGAGCGGGGATGTGTGTAAAACCAACCCTTCTTCACTCCCTCAGACACACATTTTAATACAAGCCACCTTAAGTGTCTTTACATTAATTTTACATTAAAACTAGAATTCACTTAGTGTCACTACTAGTGACCAAAACATGCTGATAACTCATAAAAAGAAGGCTTAAAATGCAGGCTTTTATAAAAATCTATTGACCTCCTGAGAACCACAGCCTATTTTGTTATTCTGCCACACAAGGAGATAGGCAAGCCCTATCATTTATGAAACGCTTCCTTACCTGGACTTTTTAATCATCATTTAAAGTTTACACACTATCCCTGAAGCCAGTGCACTTAGAGTCTATAAAAACAATTCAGGGTTTTTTTTTTTCCATTTAAAAAGTCAATAAAAAGTCACTATTCTGAATTGCCTATTGCTAAGATACTGTCAGCACTGTGACCAAGGGAGGCCCCTCACACTGGGATGGCAGTCAGGCTTTATGTAACCAGAGTATTCAGAGCAGAAACAGCAGAGCTCCCGTTTAAAGGCTCTGTGTTTAGTGCTGGCCACAAAAGGTGCATCTGGTCCAGGAACTCGAGGGGGTTTCCCATAGAGAAGGCTGCAGGTTCAGGCAGCAGCTGGTGCACCCCAGGGCAGGCTGGCCCCCCACACTGCCCCCTCCCACGGGGCAGCTGAGGAGCCATGGCTGCCCCAGCACATCGGGACCCTGCTCCTTCATCAGCGCCTGGCACTCCAGTGCTGCCCCAGCACATCAGGACCCTGCTCCTTCATCAGCGCCTGGCACTCCAGCACTGCTCCAGCACATCGGGACCCTGCTCCTTCATCAGTGCCTGGCACTCCAGCGCTGCCCCAGCACATCGGGACCCTGCTCCTTCATCAGCGCTGCTCCAGCACATCGGGACCCTGCTCCTTCATCAGTGCCTGGCACTCCAGCACTGCCCCAGCACATCGGGACCCTGCTCCTTCATCAGCGCTGCCCCAGCACATCGGGACCCTGCTCCTTCATCAGTGCCTGGCACTCCAGCACTGCCCCAGCACATCGGGACCCTGCTCCTTCATCAGCGCTGCTCCAGCACATCGGGACCCTGCTCCTTCATCAGCGCCTGGCACTCCAGCACTGCTCCAGCACATGAGCTGGGAACCAGTGCAACGAGGGCACACGGCTCTGCAGCCCCTTCCCCAGCACCAGTCCTGGCAGGGGCCCTGTGGGGGCAGCCTGGGCTCAGGAAACCCCTCTGGTCGTGTCAGTGCAGCGTGGGAGCCGGTCAAGCAGCAAGAGACAGCTCAGCACCCAGGCCACTGAACGGCCCCTGAAATCCTCCTGCAACCATCTGCAACACTGACACTTCCCAACAGCAGCATCCCGCTTGCTTCCAAAGCTTATGGGTTGCTTCAAATGTAAGGGAGAGGAATCCAAGGCTGAGCTCCTGCATGTCACTGCTTTGTCACCAACTCCAGGGGAGGAAGGAAAATCACAGCCTTTTTCCTCCCCAATAAGTCCCGCTGATCATGAGCAAAACCTCCTCCTCTTGAGGCCTTCCCAGCCCCATCTCACAGATCTGCTAACATGACACCCTCCAGGGAGATGATTCCCGAGCAACAAATGCATCAGGAACATATAAACATGAGGCACTAAAAAACCTCAGTCTGCAGCACTTTACACAGACAGTTCACCCATCACAGCCCAAGCTGCACTTCAGCACGGCACCACTGTGGCACATCTTGGTTTATTCTTTACCCTGCTGTCAGCTGCAGTACAGGTAAGCCTGTGCTTTACAGGGATTAATTTCATTCCTGTCTACAGGAACCATTTCCATCCTACCCAGAACTGGTTTTGCTTCTCTTTCCCCAAAGCGCATCTCATTAAAGCCAAGTGCCACAGAGGCTCCTGCAATCCTCCAGGATTCATTCCTGAGGAACAAGGCTTTGCCCAGCACAGCACACAAGAAGAAAGGTTAAGCTGCAGTGACTACATGCAGAACTATTTATCTTGAGGCATATGGGATTGTATCTCACGCATCGAGATATTTTCAGGAACATAAGGTCCTTTTTGACAATTTCTAAGGCATGACAAAATGTCATCTCAGTAGGAAGCTTCTAATTCCAGTTGATTCCATCACAAATCACGGAAGTTGAATACAACTTGAAAAGAGAAGAAAGCTGGAACAGCAAAGAGCAGTTTCATGTATGAACCTCTTTTTTCCCCCTAATATTTTAAAATCTAAAAAGACACTCTTTCTTCAAGGATCTTTTTGTGAAGATCCATTATTAATTCAACCAAATGAGATCCTAGGAGCCTGCATGTTTTGCTTCCCTCCAAGGACACTGAGAAAGGGAAAGGGAATGTTTATGGATTTGTTTGGGCAACATTTAGATTGTTGCCAAAGACTCTTGAGAAATCCAAACTGAAACTAACAAGACATGCACTTCATTCACAAATATTTTCAGCCGTGAAGGGCTGTAAGTTTTTAAATATAGGGATATTTAAAGACTGCATGAGAGCACCTAAGCTATGTGTAAATACTATTTCACAGAATCACAGAGGGGCTGAGGTTGGCAGGGGCCTCTGGAGGTCACTTGGCTCATCCCCTACTCGAGCCAGAGCCGGTTGCCAGGCCCACATCCAGACGGTTCCAAACAGCCCCAAAGATGGAGCTCCAACAGTCCCCTGGGCAGCCTGGCCTAGTACTGATGTCACCACCACAGTGAAAAACTGGCAGGACACGAATCTGATGTACAGCTGATTTTAACTAACAACCCTTTTACAGTTCAGGTTTCCAAAGAGGCTGACCTATCAGCACACGTGGGCTGCCGTGGCAAAGTGCAACGAATGGTTGGATCGTCCCCTGTGACTCAGTGATCCCCAAACACCCATCAGAGCCCTTGGAAAACACAGAACAGATGCCCACACGGAGGGCACCCCCAGGAACCCCAGCTCCCCACAGGGACCAGTGCAGGCCAAACTCTGCAGACGCGCCGGCACACGCGCAGCCCCAGCCGTGGAGCAGGAGCCCACACGCGCTGATTGTGCAAGCAGCAGGGAACCTCTCCTCTGCTCAAGACACTGCTGCTTCTCTGGAAAGCCCTTCAGCCAGTCCAGCTTACATGGCAATCACTGCATCTCCCAACCAGTAAATGTGCCAGGAGTGGAAGCCCCACACAAGGCCAACTCAAAACCCTCCCGAAAACATCTACAACAGAACTGCAAACTGCATTTCAAACCCAGGCAGGAACAAGGGAAATTAACAGCCTGAATATGTCCACACACAATTCAGCCTCTCCCAGCTAGAAGAGCTCTGCTTTTCAAAAGAAAACACCACACCAAGTCCAAACCAGCGCTAATGGGAAGTCATCACCCACACAAGCCAGCACGCAGTGAACTGTCAGCACACCTGCCTTCCTCAACCCTCTGGAGCTTCACCTCTATTGGAGCTTATTCACAGCCACCCTCCCGAGGGAGGACCTCCTCCTCCTCCTGTTCTGAGCTCTCCTCTGCCCATTACCACAGACTCGACAGCGGTTCAGATTTTTGGCATAATGAAACTACAGCCCAGCAGGCTGTGAGTATTGCCAGCATCCTTCTCCCTGCCCCTCCTCACCCTGGTCTCTTTGCCCTCTCTCCTCCACTCTATTTCCATTTGTGGACTGCTGCTGCAGTTTTAGATGGTCACTGCTCTGTCCTGAGAAGTGTCCAGCACCATCAGACCCACCCCTCAGGCAGTGTGGCTGTGGCCATCGCTGCAGCTGAGAGACCAGAGCTTTGCTTTCCCCTTTTCCAACAGCTTGGTTTTACCTCGGGAGGTGAGTGACAGACGCACCTCCCTGCCCGCTGTTCCCCAGCACCAGCTGGGGCTGAGCACCACGGCAGGAACAGCCCCTGCTCTCCAGAGATCCCTCCCCCTGGGAGCCAAGGTGAGAGCGGCACAGCCAGCGCCTTTCTCCCTGGATCCGTTTCTCTTTAGCATTCTGTGCGAGTACCAGCATATGTCGAGGCGGGAGGCAGGGACAAAAGACACAGCGAGCGCAGCACAACAGAAAAGGCAGCAGCCAGGCTCCAGCATGATGTTCCCAGCCACCTCCCTGGGACCTGGCAGGGTGGCTCCAGGTTTCCCTTCTCCTCGCAGACCACACTTGCCACCAGAAGCACCAAAGCACCTCCAATTAAACGTTTGGGGGTGCCCACATTGGGACAGCAATCCCCATTGGCCTTGGCTGTTCCTCGAGCCTCTGCAGGGCCCCCAGCAACCAGGATGCCCCAGGAGCAGGCAGGATGCCCACAGACCCTCCAGCCCCCCGGGAGCACGCAGGATGCCCACAGACCCTCCAGCCCCCCGGGAGCACGCAGGACGCCCACAGACCCTCCAGCCCCCCGGGAGCACGCAGGACGCCCACGGACCCTCCAGCCCCCCGGGAGCACGCAGGATGCCCACAGACCCTCCAGCCCCCCGGGAGCACGCAGGATGCCCACAGACCCTCCAGCCCCCCGGGAGCACGCAGGATGCCCACAGACCCTCCAGCCCCCCGGGAGCACGCAGGATGCCCACAGACCCTCCAGCCCCCCGGGAGCACGCAGGACGCCCACAGACCCTCCAGCCCCCCGGGAGCACGCAGGACGCCCACAGACCCTCCAGCCCCCCGGGAGCACGCAGGACGCCCACAGACCCTCCAGCCCCCCGGGAGCACGCAGGATGCCCACGGACCCTCCAGCCCCCCGGGAGCACGCAGGATCCCCGCAGATGGCTCAGCAGTGGGCCCGAGTGACACATGGGAGCTGGCCCAGAGATGCTCAGGGATTACCATCAGCCACCCTCATCCTCACAGGTGGGCCTAACGAAACAGCCCTAGGAAAGAAGGTTCTCCCCAGGTGCAATCACTGCTCGTTATCGACATCACCCAAGGCCCCAGCATTGCCCTCCCTGCTCCCCTACCTCACACACCTGCAGAGCATTATCACTCTGCTCTCAGCTGTATCAATCAACAACAGAACGAATCCCCCCCAGCAAAACACCCATTCCAAATCAAGAACCTCCTTTCCAATGATAATTAAACCTTACAATCATCTAGACTTGAGACCACAGAAATACAGGTAATAAACACTGTGTTTCAGCTTCGCAAATCAAAGACTTCTTTTTTTAAATGTCAGTTTCTTCTACACCGCAAACAAACTAACGGATTACCCGTCGCGTTCGGCCCCATAAAACCGGATGCGATGCTGTAACAATTTTTATTCGCTCCTGTATGAGTACAAGCAATATGTGCGCTGCTACCAGCTGATACATCCTGAAACCACAGCCCAGCAACGCAGCCTGCCCACTGCTGATGCTCCATCACACCGGCTGCTAGGGAAAGGGGCACCCGACCAAGGCAACGAAACAAAAAGGGCATTAAACAGCATTTTTAACATTCACTTAAGATAAACCGGACTGTTCTGCTCACGCCTGTGCTAGTCTGGTTCTGCAGAAGACATAGGCTGATAAAGCCGGCACACGGCGATTAGTTATCGCGGGTCCTACCCCGCTTATCGGCTCCATCTGCACCGGGACCAGGCTGTGTCTGACACAGCTCCCGGCGCTCCGGCCCCGCGGCCGCTCCCCGGGGACAGCGGCGGCGCTGCGGGAGGGGGCGGAGAGGGGCTCTTTGTTCGCCGCCGGCCCGGCCGGGGCCCCGCGGGCTGCGGCGGCCGCACCTGCCGGGGCTGCGGGCGGCGCTGCCCGGGCCGGGCCCGGAGCCCCGCGGGGCGGGCGGCGCTCGCCCTCCCGGACCGACCCTCGACCTTCGCTCCCGCAGCGCCGGCGCTGCTCCCGCCGACGGGGCCCCGCCACACCCCGCACCCCGCACCCCGCACGCGGCCGCTGCCACGACTCACCTCGTCCTCCGAGAGCCCGTACACCGGTTCCGTCGCCGCGGTCGCCATGGAGCCGCTCCCCGACCCGCCGAGGCCGCCGCCGCCTCCTCCTCCTCCTGCTGCCGCTGCCGCCGCCGCCCCGCTGCTGCCGCTGGCCCGCGGGCGGCGGAAGGCGCCGGGAGCCGAGCCCGGCGGGAAGGGGCCGGGGCCGGGGCCGGGGGCGGAGCCGCCCGCTCTGCCGCCGCCGGCCGGGGCTGAGCGCGGCCGCAGGGACGGGGAGCGCCGGCGGGGCGTGGAGAGCAGCGGGCCGGCCCAGCAGAGACGGGAGGGGCGGCGGGGAGCGGCACAAAGCGCCGGGCATCCCCGCCCCGCTCCGCGCTCCGCCCCGGGGACGGGCCTGAGGGGGCGCGCGGGCGGGGCCTGAGGGGGGGGCGCGCGGGGCGACCGTTGGGGGGAGCGCGAGATGGAGCGCGCGGGGGGCGCGCGGGGGGCGAGCGGGGCGGGCTTTGCGGGAGCGCGCGGGGGGCGCGCGGGGCGGCCGTTGGGGGGGGCGCGCGATGGAGCGCGCGGGGGGCGCGCGGGGGGCGCGCGGGGCGGCGGCGGGAACGGGGGGGGCGCGCGGGGGGCGCGCGCTGAGTTGGCACGCGGGGGCAGCGGGCACGCGGGGAGGACGCCCCCCAGCGGGCGGGAACCGCGCCGCCGGGGCGGGGCTGCGGGACCGGGATGTGCCCCGGGATGTGCCCCGGGATGTGCCCCGGGATGTGTCCTGAGTGTGCCCCGGGATGTGCCCCGGGAGGTGCCCCGGGATGTGCCCCGGGATGTGCCCCGGGATGTGCCCCGGGATGTGCCCCGGGATGTGCCCCGGGAGGTGCCCCGGGATGTGCCCCGGGATGTGTCCTGAGTGTGCCCCGGGATGTGTCCTGAGTGTGCCCCGGGATGTGCCCCGGGATGTGCCCTGGGATGTGCCCCGGGATGTGCCCCGGGATGTGCCCCGGGATGTGCCCTGGGATGTGCCCCGGGATGTGCCCCGGGATGTGTCCTGAGTGTGCCCCGGGATGTGCCCCGGGATGTGTCCCAGGATGCGCCCTGGGATGCGGCCGGGGATGCGTCCCTGCATGCGCTCCCGGGCTGCATCCTGAGTGTGCCCCAAAATGTGTCCCGAGTGTCCCCCGGGATGTGTCCCGTGCCCGAAATGTGTCCCGGGCTGTGTCGCGGTGCGAGATGACGGCAGCGGGGCAGGGATGGGCAGGAGCGAAGCCGCCGCTGCCCGCGGAGCTCCGGGGCACTCGGAGGTGGTCCCTCGGAGGTGATCCCTCGGAGGTGATCCCTCGGAGGTGATCCCTCGGAGGTGGTCCCTCGGAGCTGGTCCCTCGGAGGTGGTCCCTCGGAGGTGGTCCCTCGGAGGTGGTCCCTCGCCGTGGCGTTTCATCCCTTGCCATCACGGTTTTTAGGGAAACAGAACGCTGTGGGCACCTGGAGCGAGGGCACTTCCGGGCAAAATCAAGTCATGCTTCAGTTCTAAATTATGCATTGATTTTATTTCTGCCCCCGAGCCGGCTCTGCCCCCCGGCCGTGCCCCTCCCTGCACTAATCTCCCATTTACGGTCTCTCCTGGCAGGACCGTGGTGCTGAAGTGGAGTGTAAGGAGGAGTTCGATGGCAGGGCTGCCCAAACCCCTTCATGCTCTCCTGCCTTTAAGTGCACTGTGTGCCACCAAAGCCACGTGGGGCCCCTGGCACAGACCAGGTCTGTCAGCACAGCCCAGCCCAAGGGTGCCCAGAACACTCTGGGCAGGTGCCACTGGCTCTGACTTCAGCAGCCCACCCTGTGTGCTCAGGCACCTTGTACCTGCTCCTGCTCCAGGGAGGCAGGGCAGAAGGGGAAGAGCAGATCCCTCATGCTGGAGAGGTTCCATAATAGTCCAGGGGCCAGAAATCATTCCTCCAGTCTTTCCAGAACCCCTCTGGGGCAGGAAGGATGTGATCTCTGCCCAGACAGCAGTGCCTCAGAGCTGAGTGTGAGCTGGTAAAGTCCAGCTTGGGGAGGCATCATCAGCCTTTGTACTCCCAGAGTCCCTCCTGGCTGTAAATGACACGTGGTGCGGTTTGTGCCGCCAGGTCCGGGCAGGGGCTTCCCTGGCCCAGTCAAACTGCTCCTGTTTTCCCTGCCAAGGCATCCCCTGGGATGGTCTGGTCCAGAGGAGCACCTGGCACAAAGCTCATTCCACAAGTCCCATGTCAAATAAACTCAGTTTTATTCCTCTTTGTCCCGAGCTCAGTAGATCATTCCCAACTCTGGATGCAGCTTTTCCCCCATGCCTCTCACTCACCTGCTTGGTTGCCTGAACAGAAGCAGCTCCACCTGCTCCCATCCCTGGGTGCCAGGGAAAGCCGGGATTTCAGGAGTCCTTCCAGGCAGTTCCATGAACATATCTCAGTTCTTGGCCTCCTGTATCCTCCTGTGCTGACAGCTGACACCGTGAGCTGGAACCACCAGGAACCTGGCAGGGACTCTCAGGAATGCTTCTATTTCTGAGGGACAGAATGAATCAGGTTAGTGTAATTCGACAATAACTGGCCTGCAATCCCAGCACTGTAAAGTGATCCAGGGAGATAGATGTGGGAATGCAGAGCCTTCCTGCAGCTCATGCTCACGGTGCCAAGCCCTCTCCGTGCCTCGGCTGTTTCCTTCCAGCCCCCAGCACCTGCCCTGCTGGTGGGGCACAGTCAGCCAGCATTCCCATCAACAGGTGCTCCCCAGGGAAAAATACACCTGTACCTGAGCAGAGCGGATCTCTGATGCCAGAGCAGAAAATTAGTGCTCTCTGACATCAACAACCGGACTGGATTGCAAAGCTGCAGTACCAAATCCAGGCTGCAGATCCTTGTTTGTTTGCCTGTGAATGTTACATGCATAATTCCTCTCTGGAATTGTGTTTACAATAATGGATGGCCCTGGAGAGATGTAATTCCCGTGAGACTGCTGATAGCAGAAATCTCCAGGTGCAGCTCAGATGATTTATAACGGGCCTCTTTATAGAACAAAGACCCATGAATTATTTACAATTTTTCTGAGAAAAAAATAGGTTCAGTATTTTATTATGGCTGGCAGTTCTCCATGGAAGCTTCAGCTCCATCCACCTGTACAGGGTGGGGAGCAGTGGGAGCCCTGGGGATGCAGAACTCCCTGGAAGGTGTGTTTGGAGGGGCAGGTCCTGTGCCAGGACAGGTGTCTGCCAGTTACAATTATTACAACAATTACAACTGAAATAAACATCTGGTTTGGTTTGTTGTTTGGTTGTTGTTGTTGTTGTTGTTTTTCTTTACCCTTTCAGGTTTCTTATTAATGAGGAAACATTTATGGGAGGCTCATGACATGTTTTGTGAGCAGGTTTTCCTTTCCAGCCCTTCGGAAGGAAGGGAGCCAGGGCTGCCTGGCCACAGTTCAGCCCCACACTCGGAGCCCAAAGGGATCTAAACGTGGTTTTTGTTACATAAACCTGGAAATATTTCCCAAAGTATCCTGCATCAATTGCACATAAAAGCAGTTAGAACAACACATCTATTCTCAACCTGATCAGGTTCACTACAATGCCATTCTGCATTGCAAAAGCTCCGCTCTTGCCAGTGTTTGTGGCTGTTCTTTGTTTTCCTGCTGGACTTAACTGTACCAGCTGTTACCCAAATATTGGGAGATGCTACTTAGAAGGTCACTGTAACATGCCAATAGAGAGACTTTACACTGTAAATCCCTCGTACTTTTCATCACCCACTGACAGCAGACACAAAGACAATCCAAATAAACCGTGATCTTCCCAAATACAGATGGTTTGGATTGTAGAGAATTGGCTTGAACAGATTAATAGAGCCCTGACTTAAGCAGAAAATGCTCTTTAGGAAATGAGCTGGATGCCTCTGGCTCACCCAACAGCATTAGGAGAGCAAACTGCTGCCAGAGCCTGCCCAGAATGACTTGCTTTTTGCTGCTCTATTTATTATTTATTTATTCCCAACAGCTCTGGTGAAATGAGAGTGCAAAGGTCCCCAGGCACTCAGGAGTTAAAAATCCCCCAGACAAGGCTCCCTTTGGTTTGATGTGGCATCAGCTGCACGTGGCGGAGTTTCATAATTCCAGTCTTTTAAATGATCACTGCACTCCAGTGACTGCAAAGGGATATTTAAAATGGTCTGTTCACACTGTATCACTCATTCCACAGAGCTTAACAAGTCATAAAAGTAATAATGGCAAGGTACAGATTTTATCTGATTGGCTTTTCTGTCCCCGGTTCAAAACAGGATTTCATGATTTGCACAGAGCAGGAAATAAATCTGCCTCTCACAGGGCTGAAAAGAGGCTGTGTACTGACACACCTCAGCATCCTTCAATATTTAATGCTGTTACTTAACAATCTTTTGCTGAAAGAAAAAGCTTTTCTCACTGCAGAGCTTCTCAACAGTGGTGATTTTTCTCTTTCCTTCTGGAAAAATGTCATAAGGAGTGTTAATATTTTATCAGGCTGCTGTTGGACTGCCAGCATTGCCTCTGTGTTCTCAGCACACACCTTCCTTACAGCAGTCTGGAAATGGCTGGGGGCTGAGCACGGTTCTGAACACAGGGAACTGGTGAAAGATTAACTATTTAAAACCACACATTTTGTAATGTATCATCGACAGTGTCATAGCAAACTCATCACAGGTATAACCCAAGTTGAATCAAGCTGCCAGGAAACATAAATTGTGAATTGTTGCTCAGATCCCAGTGACAATATCATACTGCAGGCACGAGCAAGAAAATTAAAACGAGCCCTGGAGAAGCTGGGATAATTTCTGTGTTTCTGTCAGAAATGCGCAGTTTACAGGAAAGGGAAAACCCAACATTTTTGGGCTATTTAAAGAGTGATAATAGAATTGCAGGACCTGATCTGTGAGGTGTGGTGCCACAAGGGCTTTGAAAAGGGGCTGCTAATTGTTCTGAAAGGCCTTTGATGTAGTCAGTGCCTGTTTTTTGGACAATCCGGGAACTCCTGGGAGGCCAGAGTCCCCCCTGGCCTGTCAGCGCTAGGGCAGGGGTGGCTGAGGGAGGGGAGGGTCCCCAGGGAGCAGTGCCAGGCTGGCAGGAGCTGTCACAGTGCAGAGGCTTTTCTTCCTGCTCAGGAATAAAGCTGGGAATGTTTTACCTCGCTTAGCTCAGGAGCAGTCCAAATACCATGGGATTGGTTCTGCAGACTGTTCCTTCCACTTGGATTGCATGTTCTGTCTGGGTTTGCTCAGAGGAGTGTGGTGCTGAGAATGCCGGGCAGACAAACCTGGGGAGAGCAGCAAAACAGAGACGGGGGGAATAAAAGAAACCTGAAACCTTTCTGAGTTAAAGTCGCTCCAGTTTGCACCGTGTCAGGCTCACTGAGCGGTGGGTGAGTCCCATCTGAGTGTGCCACTCACCTGGGGGGGTGGGGGGTGAGGGAGAGCCTCCAGCAGCCCTGGAGATGGGATCTGGGGATGGACTCCCACGCAGGAGCTTTGCACACCTTCCCTGGGAAGGCAGGTGAGAAGACAGGTGAGTCACACAGTCACACTGCCTGAGTCAGGCCCAGAGCCTTTAATCTCCGGGGCATCTCCCCTGCAATGCTGCCCCTCCTGTTCCTCTCCACAAGCCACCTCAGGGACTCACAGCTTTCCCTAGTGCTCCCTGGACTGTTCACCCCTTGAGGGAGTTAAAAAAAAATCCCCAAAGACCGGTGTAATTAACATTCAGGCTCATCTCACTGGGCATCTGCAAGCAGCCAGTGTGAAACATGACCTCCTTCTGTTGGTTTCTTTATCATTTAAACGATTTCATTTGACTTCTCCTGGTTCTTATTTTATGGTGAATAGGGGGCAATTCTCAGCTGTTCATCTTCTCCAGAGATTTGTGCTTTTACTGACCTGTAACCCCTTCTTCAGTCCCTTCCCAGGCTGTGGAGCTGTAGCACACCCAGTTCCTCCAAAGCACACCAGCTCTCCTTAAACTTGTGGGGCCTTTGGACTTACCTTTCAAACAATCCATTTCAGCATTTCAACATTTGGGGCTCTAAGCAGTGCCCTGGCAATTCCCCATCCTCTTTTTCCCCCTCCCAGTGGCTCTTTGGGAATAAGAGCCTGAAATGTGCTCGCTGAGGGCACAGTTCCATGGCCAGGATCCTGAAAGGACAGGTTTGGCTGGCGTTAGCCACAGGGAAAATCCCGAGCCAATGCTTTTGGGAAAGAGGCAGGAAGGAAGAGAGGGGTCAGCTGGAGCTCTGGAGCCCTGCCCGTGGGAAGAGGAACACGTGACTTTATGTCCATGGAAGCTGCCAGATCGCTGCCTATACTGCTCATTCTCTTCAGGATTATCAGCAGGGAATGTGCACTAAAATCCCTCTCTGCAGACCTTTCAGGTGTTCAAGGTGGGGAGCCCAACCTTCCCAAATCCTCTGTGCTCCCTGCCCCGAGCAGCAATCAGCACACCCACCCCACCCTGTGGAATTCCAAGCCAGGCATGCATATCTCTTGTTTCAGGGTGGGGATTTCTCCCGCATTTTGGGTTTCACAACCCCACTGTTTGGGTTGCAGCTGACAATCATTTCTCCTCCTGTGTCTGCAGGGCATGGAATGGCTTCTCCCATTCCGAATGCCAAGGGCAGCACAGGAGCTTTGGGGAGGTTTACCCAAGTTAGGACAAGTCCTTCTCTTCCTCCCGGGAGGTTTTGGAAGCACAAGGGCGGCTTTTTCTCACAGCAGCTGCTGCAAGGGGAATTGTTATCCTCACCCTATCGCACTTGCTAACATCTTCCACCTTACTCCTCATGTCCAGCTGGGACTGTGGGATTGATGGTCAGCACGCACAGGGACTCCCCAAAGCAGCAGGGAGGAGGGATAACAGTCAGAGAGGTCAGACTGTCCATTTCCATCCACTCCCACCTGCTCAGGAACGCAGAACACGGTGGTACCTCTGTGAGAAATGTAGAGATTGATGGGGAAAGTCCTGGAAGCTGAAGCTAGGAAAGATAATTTGATAACCCAGCCCTCCTTGCAGTGATGTCAGCTTCCATTAATGGAAGGGGGCTGTCTCTGCTTTTAATGCCATCTTTGTAAAGAATTCGCTTGTTTACCTCAAATTCAGCTGATCTCGGGTGTTTGCTTCTCTTAGAATTCAAGGCAGCTCAAAGTCACAGTCCCACCTGCTTGTGCCTGAAGGAGGAGCAGCAGTGATCCCCAAAATGTGACCTTTAGGCCCTGAAAAGTGTGAAAAACATACAATTAACAACAAGCAAACTACTTCAGGTGGGTCTGGCAAGACATTTCAGGCCCCCCATCTTTTCCCCTGCACAAAAGAGTGGGGTTTGATCTCCCTTTCTCTAAAGCAGCCACGGGCTTTACCATTTCTGTTCAGTGGTTGCAGCTGGGTTTGTGTGGCTTTCCCACATTTCTGTGCACTGGAGCACAGCGAGCTGTCCCAGCTCCGGTGATTACTGAGCTTCCCAAGGAGCTGAGCCCACGGTGGCGATGGATACTGCTGCAGTAACACTGCAGAATGTCAAACGACATGTCGGTGTTTCCACGGGGCTTCCACCAGGGTGACTGCAGCAGGCAAGTGAATCAGTCCTCTGGAGGTGAGGGAATTCTCCTCATAAACAGCTCCCTTGCAGGCAGAGGGGATGGCAGGAATACCCTGGAAGCGATGATGTGCAAAACAGAGCTGGAATATTTCCTTCCCTCTGTTCTCTCCCCTGTTTGTCCAATGCCAGCTCCAGCTGCCCAACAGTTCCCCACAGACTGGGGGTGTTCTGGGAGGAGGAGGAGGAGGGTCTCTCTTCAAAACACAGATTCAGAACTGCCTAATAATTAATTACTTAGGATTAACAGCACAAGAGAGCTAAGAAAATGCACATTCCAAAATAGTCCTGGCAGCACTCAGAGTCAGTCTGTCAAGGGGCCCAGCAAGGCTGGAAAGCCCTCACGGGACCCTCGGCTGGACACGCTGAGCAGCAGCGAGGAGGGAAGAAGGAGAGGGAGCAAACAAAACAGAGCAGAGGGAATTGAAAGGAAGGGATTAGTTAGAGGAGCACTGGGAGGAGTGTAGTGAGCAAAAGGGTGAGTAGGAGGGAAATGAATCTGAGCTGTAGGCGGGTGAGAGGTACATAAAGCCATGAAGATGATACCAGATTAGAGTCATGAGTCAAACACTGAGGCATGAAACAAGTCTACAAAGGGTATCCCAGATCCTTCTGATTCACACAAAAACTTCTGCAGGTAACCCACCCTAAGCCCCTGCTCGAGGTCTGTAACACAGAGCCAGTGTCCATGCAGGGGGCTCAGTAATGCTCAGGGGGAAGTCACCTCCTGATCCAGTATGGGAGGTCTGCTGGTGACACAGGGTCCAAATGGGCCCCAAATACAACAGAGAAAAGTGTGGGATTAAATATTTTCAAAATTATTTTTTGCACAAGTCTTACCTGGAAGAGGAGGAATTTGTGTGGCTCATGCTTACAGGGCAAATTTAGGCTCATTTCATCAGTCCACCCAGGCTGTGAATTACACTCACGGACATTTTCCCTTTACTGAGCACACAGGGAGTTAAAACATTTACACTGGCAAACAAAAACAGCCAACATCAGATTATTGCAACCTGTGATGTTTTCTCTTGCCTTAAAACCTGATCTGACTTCCTACTTATTTCTGTAAGATTACACCTCTTTACAGCACCCTCCAAACTTGTTGGCCTCACAGATGAAATTCTGTCCTGACTGGCTGAACATCGTGTGGAGACTCTTCTGGCACTTCCATATTCATCTCCATCTGGTGTGCTGGGAGGCAGAGCCAGCAGGACGCAGGGACTGACACCTCCTCTTGCCAGAGGGCCCTCCAGGTAGCAGCTAATGCCAGCGGCTCTCCGGGGAGGGGATCACACACCTCATGGACTCAAACCACCCTCAGAAGAGCAACCTCCTCCTGTGCCATGGAGAGATCTGGGGGTAAATCCTCAGCATCAAGAGAGCTGTACAGATCTGTTAGAAATAGAGTCCTGAGGCTACCTGAGGCTCAGCATTTCCCCGCCAGACAAACACATTCTGCTTGTCTGCTCATTAAATTCCGAACACAGCCGTTCCTGCTGACACTCGAGGGATGGCAGCACACGGCACAGGGGAGCTGGGGAGAGCACAGCTCAATCCACCCCGCTCAGGCTCCTCCGAGCTTCTCTGCCAGGCAGCAATTTGCAGCAACTCTGAGAGCAAGCTGGTTGCCATTTGCATGCTGCCAAAAGAATAGGAGACAGTAATCAACCAGACCCCAAATGTGCTGTTCATCCGAGGATGCAGGCTGAACACTGCAGGGAACCCCATTCCCAACCAACCCAGGCAGCAGTCAGGAGCAGCTCTCCAGATCTGTGTTACATTTTCTGGAGTCAGGCTGATACCGTGGCATCTGCGGGAGCCTGTGCAGCTCCTGCTCCTGCTGAGTGGGAGGAGGATGAGTGGAGAGAGAAGGAGCCATGAGTGGAGGTATTCCGTGTTGTCAAAGCTCGAGCACGTGTACCTGCGTGGATGGCTGCACGTCCCGCCGGCGTCCCCGCGGGCTGCAGTGGGGCTGAGCCCCGAGTCTGAGCAGCCACAGCTGGATGCACCTTCCTGTGGGCACACCCCACCCTATAAATATGTTATGGAATGGTTTGGGGCCCAAACTGCAGCATTTTTGGAGAAGCTGCACAAAGAGACCACCACACATGAAGCACAGATCCCATTTACCAGCGATGCAGTGCTGAGGCATTTCCACTGTGCTTACTTCAGTTTAATCAAATGAATGCTATCACCACCTAATATCATCCATCAGACATTTTAAGCCGTAATGGGGGTTTAAAGTAGGATGAGTGGATGAATTTCTAGCTAGCTCATGCTTCTCTGCATATTAATTTTGAGTCTTGAATAGAATCATAAAATATCCTGAGCTGGAAGGGACCCACGGGGATGAGCAAAGTCCAGCTCCTAGTTGGCCAGTACAACCTCTCCCTCCCCTCATTCTGGTTTAAATCAGCCTTTCCCACAGCTCCACAGGAGCTCTGCTTTGTGATTTCTCTGGAATAATTTCCCCTTAGTTTCAGGCTTCCAGCCATGTCTATAGGGAACAGCATTTTAACTTCATAAGGCACCTTTCATGGTGCACAGCAAGAGGACAAATACCAAAATAATTTCTTTTCCCTGTGTAGAGACAGCCTGCAAAAGAACCACGGAAGCTGTAACCAGGAAAAGAAGAAGGATGCTGTGACAAGTTTTTCAGGAAGACTGTATGTGGCCACTTCATTGTAAAGCCTCTAAAATATATAAATACATATATATATACACACAGCCTGGCTGTTGGTGCAGGCCCACTCAGGAACATGTTACATAAAATGACGCTGAGAGGTGGCTAAAAGCAGCCACTTCCCTCCAAAACAAACAAACTGACTCACTTTCACATGTCTCTGGGAGAACAGGGGATGCTGCTGCGATGGAGAAGTCCTGTGGATGCTGGGGAGGGCTGTTCCCAGTAGAACTGTGCTGCTTACAAACACACCAGTGGCTCCTTACCTGTTCCCACGGCCCACGTGTCCAGAGCGCCCGTGCTGGAACTCTGGCCACAGAGCTGGGTGTCCTCCTCACAAACTGCTCCTGCAACAGAGGGAGAAATACCAATCCCCAGAACCCACTGTTCCTGTTGTGGTTTAACCCTGTGCTTCCCTGGCCTGGCAGGAGAGTGGCTGAATAATCCATTAGGAGCATCTGGATGCGTAGCCTGCAGCCACAGCTTGTCCTTGGTGTTCTTCCTTTCTTCTCCCCCATTGTATTCCCTGCCTGCTGGAGTGCACGGTGGCATTTCAGTCACTGGAATCACTTGACTAGGACACATCTCTTGGAATTGCTTCAGAGATGATTTAATCTTTGCACAGTGCTTTGAATGGTGAGGAATAAGCAATATTATAACCCCATGCCTTCTCCTCAAATGCCTTGCTATAACACCTCCTTTCTCCTGGGGGATTCCCCGGATACTGAGAGTTTTTATGGAATTATGGCTGGGATTGCCTGGCAATTTCTCCATGTTTTTATCAGGCCAGCCAGTCAGGAGAACACTGATGACCAGTGTGCACGATCTGGACTTCCATCCCAAACTAAACCCCGCACAAAGGACTCTGAGTAATGTTGTAGCAATTCCTGATCACAGAAGTGCCTCCAGGGATGCCCTTTGTGAGCCACAGAAAATAATAGCAGGGTTTTGTTGCTGCCTTAGTCAAGGCATACATTCCCTTCCCTCAGAAAGTATGAAAGCAGCAAATTACCCCAAATGGGCCCAGTTTTGTGCAGCCAACAATGCAAGTCATGAAATCAATAATATCCCAAAACAATTGCTCAGAGCTGAACAATGGGATACACTGGGTGAAAGCCAAGCAGGAATAATGCTCCCTTAGGGAAAGACTCATCACAAATCACAGGAGACAGCTCACTGTACAGATTGCAGCAAGGAAGAGTGACAGCAGAAAAGCCTGAATTTTGATTTGTGGCAACACAGACTCACTGGGAGAAACAAATACAAAACAAACCTTCTGCTGGAAAAAAAATAAAAAAAAATAGGTGACTTCCTAATGTGCTCTGACGGGAACATTTCAGTGTTCAAAAGGGTCCAGAGACCAATCTGTGGGCAAAACTCACCTTCCAGCTGAAATTCCAAATGGGAACCTGGGAAGGAATGAAGTGCTTGAACTCCTGCACGGCTACGGGGCTGAATCAGTTCAGCTCTCCTAGGGGAAAAGAGAGGGAATTCAAAAAGGAAACACGATGGAAACAGGCACAGAAATCATCAGGTCACTTGTTTTTTAGTTCCTTGGGCTTCTTCTTCACTGTCAAACATCCCTGAGAGAGTGTGAGTGTTTTATTGAAGCCAACAGCATTTGTGATTCCCAGACAGTAACAGCTGAACCTAGCGCTGAAACGTATTCCTTTTCCCCTTCCCTCCCATTCCTCAGCTAATCCTGAGTGACAGCACGTGGATCTACCGCTGTAAAAGCAAAATGTGCTCTGTAAGGAACTGCAGCATCCTCGGAGCCAGCAGATCAGTCCACGCTGTTCCACAGAGCTCACGCCGGGAATTCCGCGGAGTGGTTCCCCATCTGTTGGCAGGAGCAAGGAGTAACAACGGAGCTCGTCGGGAAAACAGATTCAGAAGGAGTGAAGGGCTCCTTCTGTGTCCATCGGGAACGCTGACCCTGATTTCAGCACTGGATGACTCGGGGAAAAAGGCTGCTCTCCGCACGGGAAACATCCCTGCCGTGCTTGGTGCGAGGAGAAACAGCAGCCGGGACTTGTAGAAAATCCCCGTGTATTGATTTGATGGATCACAGCCAGAGAGGGAAGGCACGGGACACAACGTTTTTGGAACAGTCGGGGTAGGAAAAACCTCCCCACGTCTCTATCTACGCCATGAATTTGCATCAGGATTTCTTTATGTCCATACCCACGAGAACAGCCCTCAAGCCAGGGAATAACGAGGCACGCTCCGAGCGGTTTAGCAGGCACTGCCCTGAGAGCATCCCCAGAGTTCTGCCTGCTATTGATTCGTTGGTTCCTTCACTTTTAAATATTGACTTGAGGAAACTGAAGCCTCCAAAAGATGTGGGCTCAGCCTCTTTGACACCTTGGCCTGTGCATGCTGCTACCTTGTGAAGACTGAGGTCCAAGCCAAGTGTTCAGTCTGGGACAGGAATTAATGTCCTGGACAGAAATGAATTGTCAAAGGCACAAGTAACCTCTGCTGCTTTGTTAAGCCAAAATGTTCCTGATTTTTAATTAATTTTGATTTTTTTTTTCCAGTGTGAGGAATTTGGGGCAGGCAGTAAAAGAGAAAAGTGCTGAAAGACACAGCTCTGGAACCCAGCACCACATTTTAGGTCTAGGAAAAACAACTCTGTTTGAACAAGACTGTTTTTCCTGGCACAGGAAAATTGAGTATTGTTGTTGCTGAAAAATAAACCAGGTGATTTCTCCCATACCTGTCAGTCCAAAACAAAGATCACTTTTAGTACAGAGCACCAGCCCATCATCACTTTAAGAGACAGTGAATATTTTCCATTTTTTCCTCTTTAATCAGATCAGTAACCATACCTGCATTTCACTTGCCCTAAATTGCATTATTTGTGAACAAAAGTGCATATGGCAGAGCTGCATTACTGCCACCCCTAAACATAACCACTTTATCTGTTAATTAACGAGCAAAACTATCGGTCTTAGTCTTAGCAATACCACTCTTGAGCATTCCCTAATTCTCCACTCCTTCCTCAAAAGGATTTGGGAACCAGGAGACCACTGGGACCCTTCAAAAAGCCAAAAGCTTAAAATCCTGTACCCCTTCCAAAGCCGCAGAGTCCAGTAGGAAAAGAGGGATAAAACAACCCTGTCACTCAAAACACCGCCAGGAGGGAGGTCCCACCTGTCGCCAAAGCTGTGCGTCCTTCCCGCGGGCTGGGGCAGGAGCAGAGCCCCCCGGAGCCCCCTGCCCCTCTGCCGGGGGGTGCTCCGGCCCGTCCCGGGGGTGCCAGCAGCCCGGAGGGTCCCTCCGGCCCTGCCCCCGGCCCCGAGCGGGGAGGCTGCGGCGGGAGCGGCCCCGCCGTGTCGTGCCGGGGCTGGACACGGGGCCGGGCCGGGCGGCCCCTCCCCTGCTCCCCGCCCGGCGAACCGGGGGAACCCGTCGGGCCGGTCTGGCGGCGGCTCCGGGCAGCGCGGGAGGCACCGGGCGCGGAGCGGGGACCGCGGGCACAGGTGGGGCCGGGCCGGGGGCTCCGCCGAGGGGCGGCTGCGGGGCGGGGGCTGCCGGGGCTGAGGTCCGTCCATCGCCTCCGGGTCCGTCCATCGCCCCCTCCGCTGGTGCGGCGTCCGGCGGGCCGGGGGTCGGGGCAGGGCTGTGTCCCATCCCGTCCCGCCGCACAGGAGGGGCCGGGGGTCGGGGCAGGGCTGTGTCCCATCCCGTCTCGCCGCACAGGAGGGGCCGGGGGTCGGGGCAGGGCTGTGTCCCATCCCGTCCCGCCGCACAGGAGGGGCCGGGGCTGACGTCGGGCGCACCCGGAACGCTTTCCCTTCACTTCCCCACCCTTCCCAGAACATCACCTGCCGGGAGCGGGGCGCTCGGCGCGTTGTTCGGGGCTTTGGAGCTGTTGGCAGCCCGTGCCCCGCGGGACGGCGACAGAACCCGAACCGCGCGGGGCTCCCGCGGGATGCGCGGCCGGTGATCCCCGGGTTTAGCGCGGAGCCTCCAGCCGGGAGGTTTAAGGAGAGCGAGGGAGGCTGTGGGAGGTGAGGTAAGGCACGGCACGGGCTGTCCGTGTCTCCCGAGCCCCGCCGGGCACTGACTCCCTGTCGTGGCCTTGGGCTACTTGCCCTGCTCGCCGCTTTTTCTCCCCCGTATCTAGAAATGATGAAAACAGCCTTCAGGGCTGCGGGGTGATTACTTATTAGTCAATGTTTATACATCCCTCAGAGCAGCAACAGGTGGCTGCATAAGGAACACTAATTCTGCAACAGAAAATCCTGGCGGGGTTACCTGTGAGATCAGCGATTCGCTTGGAAAGCATATTTTGACCTCAAAGAAAATGGGTGTCTCGGTCCTGTTACCCCCTGGTTGGTGCCTATCGCTCCAACAGCATCCCTTCCTCGGAGTGGGGATGGAGCTGTGCTAAATGGAGCAGCTAATGGAGCATTTCAGCGCGGCTCGGGTGTCAGCAGGAGCCGTTTGAAACCCAAGAGGCCGAGCTGCGCAGGGAGCCCTGGCAGGGAGCGCTGCCCCAGTGAGGAACAGCACCGGCTGGTTGATCTCCAGCCCCAGGGGTCTGGGGGTGGCTGGTGTGGAGAACCAGGAGTGGGTGGGTGGGATCTGGGATGACCTGGTCCTTGAGCTGCCACCGCCTGTGTTGTTTTATGGTTTCTCCACTGGTGTTCGTGTTAGAGCGTGGATGCTTTTGTACCTGTCCCAGGCCTGTGTTTGTCTCTGTGTTAACGTGTAGGTATCACAGAGACTATTTCCACTAACTTCTAAACTGTTCTCCCTTGATTCTGCCAGGTGAGACAGCCTGTCAATTCGCTTGGCAGTTTGGGATGGTGAATTCCAAAAGCCACTTGCTCTCTTAGCAGCAAATCTATTTTTAAATGAGCCACAAAGTATTTCCCTGCTCTGCTGGTGCTGGGGTGGTTGTTTGAGGGCAGAGGAATCTCCTCAGCCTGAGCACTGAAAGGTGGGGAGGGGTGGACTGGTGTTGTTACAGGGCTGAGGGGTTGTGATGTTCCTCCTGGTCTCTGGTAAATGAGATGCTTTGTGCAGCTGTAACCGAATGCAGGATGTTGGCCAGCACCTCCTGAAACCCAACCCCGGCCCTGCCAGTGACTTACCCGATGGCCTGGGGCAAATCACTTACCCTCTCTTGTCGGGGTGAAGGCCGTGGTTCTCATTAGGGACCCATGGTGCAGGAGCTCTCAGGTGCTGTGCTGTGCCACCTCTGCTTTTTGGCAGGCTCACACAAGTCCTGTCCTCCGTCACGCCCCGTGGGTTCTCCTCACGTGTTCCTGCAGAAATGAGAAACAGGCTTTCAGTGTGATAGCAGAGATGGCAATTGGAGCACGCTCATGGATGCTCTTGGTTACAAACTGCTGTCCAGTGAGGCAAGGGAGATGTACAACTAAAGCCTGTGGAAAAGGGGGGGAAGGATAAGCAATGTAGACAAAACAGGATACAAATCAAGGAAAGGACTGTTGGCCACAGTGACTTTGTGCCTGAGAGGAGGCAGAGGAGCAGTATGAAAGGGTTTGGAGAACTAACCAGAAATCTCTCTTTGTCTTTGCAAGGTAAATTAATGTCAGGGTTTGCCTAAAGAATGTTTTTGTTATTGTGTGCACATGAGGTGGAAGTCAGCCAAGAAACCATTTTCTACCTTGTTTTGTTGCAGATGGAGCCTGACTTGAAGCAGGGCACAGGATCCTCCAGAGGCAGCCGGTGTCAGCACCTGTAATGCAGCTTCTGCTTCAGCCACACACTCCATTGGATGAAGGTGAGTTTAGGAAAACAGCTCCAGTGTCCATTGTAGGTGCTGCCAGGAAAGGTACATTCCTGTAATCTCCAGCCTTGGGAGCAGGAAGTAACCTTCGTTTTTTCCAGCTAAAAGTGCCTGCTGGTTTTGATGGGGAGGGAGATATGTAGGAAAAGAACTCTATTTATAACATTCCAAAAGTCTTCACGCCAAACAATGCTGTTTGAGTGTGCCCCCAATAATTCTTATTCCTTTATTAACCCCGAGGCAGGCTGTTGTATAACATGAGCCCTGAGAGCAACATAACAGCCTCTAAAAGGCAGATTGAAACCCCTTGAGAGTGCACTGGAACCTGCAGCTTGAGCAAAGGTTACCAGCTGTCTTATCTTTTGCAAAGATAGCGAGCCTTGCCTTGGACTTTAAATGATGGGACTCTGCAAATCTGTTAATGAGAAATCCTAGGGCAGATAATGGGCAAAATGATGATTCTGTTTCTGCAGTGGCCCATCTTCAACCATCCCTGTGCAGCCTCAGGCAGCTGGGCCTGTAGGCTGTGGGTCTCTTTGTTGGGATGTCTCGTTGTGTGATACATCCTGGGTCACAAATTATGTTGGTTTTTTTGGCTTCGAGTGCACAGTGCCCTCGGTTGGCCCAGAGGAGCTGAGGTTTCAGTCTGGGGTTCAGTTTGCACTGAAGGTACTGATGGAGACTGCTGGGATGAGCAAGAGCCTGTCTCCAGCCTCAGCTGGCTCCAAGCTGGTACCTAAACTCCTGAGCTTGCCTTTCTGCAGGGCATTCCAAGCATAGGACAGCCAGTGTGTTTCAGAACCAACGAGTGAGGGACATTGTCCCCTCGAAGATACAGTTTCTGGGTGGTCAATTATTTTAAAGGAGTCACTCAAGGAACTGACTGGACCTATTGCATTTGGAACAGTTCTATAAATTGATCAGCCTAAGGCACGTCATTTGCAGGGCAATCTAACCAAAGCTCAGTGTTTGGAGCTAAGGTTATTTCCTTGGCCTTTCGGTGCTGATTCATGATATTTCGAGTAACTGCTGTGTTTTCTTTTCCTCTCCAAACGTCATAAAGATTAGCTGGAAGGTTGAGTTGTTCAGAAGATCCTTCCATCTGCCTGTCCAAGCACTTGTTACCAGCAGCATTTCATATCTGCTTTGAGTAGTATGTGATCCATCTGATCTACGGGCAGGCAATGCAGTTTATGATTTGCCTGTTTCCCTGCACAAGCTCTGGTTCCAGGGAGTTCAGTTGATGGATACATTTTTAATGAAGGGCTGATACTCTGTGAAAGCCTTGGGCTGGGATGGCTGAGGGGCAAAGGGAAGGGCAATATCCTGCCCTGGAAGGCCTTGGCTTCTTGGCTGCACTTTGGGAGGGTTTTTTCTGAAACCTCTGGGGGTGTAAGGAGGGGTATGGACTCATGGCCCTTAAATCCCGGTGTCTGCCCTGGTGGAGCACCCCAGTGTCCTGTGGGCTGGGATTTCTCTCAGGTGTCGGGGTTGCAGCCCCCCCAGCCTCCATTCAGTCGCTGTTCCCTGCCAGGCCATCATTATTCCATGCTCCCTTTCCAGCTCCGACTCACCATCACTGGTGAGGTGAGCAGTGCGGTACAGCTGCAGATGGCAGAATAATTCCTGCTCTCTCTTGGGGGGAAATGTAATTGGAGTAATTGTGTGTCTGCCAGGAGGTCCTTGAGGAACCCCCCCCCCTGAGGTTGATGTCAGGTGTGGGGTTCTGGTGCAGTTTTGGGAGCTGGTACTCAGCTCTCCTGCCAGTTGGTGTTGTTTGGCACTATTGGTTTCTCCTGTAACACATAGTAAGAAATAAATCTGCTATGTCTGAGGATCAGGCTTTGCTTTTTCTAATACCTGGTTAATTAAATCAGTGAAACATCTTACTGTACCTTTTTTGTCCTGAGACCTGAAGCAGTTCAGAAGGGTCTCGCTGAGTTCCTTTTTGTACTACCTGAGTTTGCTTTATGACTCCTGCTTAAAATATTGATGTTGCTGTGTTGTGAAAGAACAGTCCATGGCCAGGTTGGAGCAGCTGTTGTCCCTGGCACTGCAGGAGCGTGGGAGGCTGTGCAGAACAATGTGCTGAGGAGCTGAACATGCAGGTTGGGAGCAGAGCACAGGTTGTGAGGACTGGCAGGTGTTCAGTGGTTTGGCTTGCTCTGCTTCACTTCGTAGTTCTTCATATCCATAATAAACAGAAACAACTTTAGTAGCATTTTAATCCTTTTGCTATACAAGTCCCTTGTTCTAGATGGATCTGTTAACTTTCAGGGCCCCTTTGAGTGATGATCTGATTTGCAGCATTAAAGTTACAGTCCCTGTGACCCCAAGTTGTCATGTGCAGTGACTCTCCACGGGAGAATCAGAGTAAGATTGGTTTTGCTTGTTGTTTACTGCCTTCAGACAAATGCAGTAAGTGCTTTTTTTACAAGGTTGAAGTTACTCCCAATTAGCTGGTACTTGCCCTGAGGCAGGAACAGACACAAAATCTGAGTGACCCAAGTACTGTGGAATTTGTCCTTTTAGCAAGTAAACTGGGGCAGGTACAGTTAAACTGGTGTTTAATGCTGCTTTCATCTCCTTCACCTCCCCATATATCAATACTGCCCTTGGATCAGCTGGATTTTCCAAGCTGGGAGCTGGGTGTTGCTCCCTGCTGGAAGGCCAGTGTGACCTCAATGCTTCCTCTAGGCTGAAGTGCTGCCCAGTGGAAGGGTTTCTGCTTTGTGCCCCAGTGAAACAGGGTGAAAGCCCCATCTTCAAGTCAGGAACTCGAAAACCAGGACCACGCGGCCAAGAATGTGAAAGGGGAGACATCGTGATCGCTCTCCACCTTCCCTGAACTTCTGACATGGCTCTGCCAGCCCAGCCAGCCCTTTTCTTCCAGACCAGGTGTCAAGAAACTTAACTCTAAACCAATTTGTCCGGCTGTCACTGGAGGCCTGCCCTGCCCTGGGTACCCCTGTGCTCCCTCCCGGTCCCAGCCAGCCCTGGGCGATTCCAGTGCCTCGAGCAGAGTGCTGATGGTGTGCCCACAGCACAGAGCACTTGTGCTGCCCGCAGGGCAACACTTCAGATCTCCTCTGTTAACGAGGTTTGCCAGTTTATAGTTCAGTTCTCTAAAGGGGTAAAGTGACTACAGTTAATTTAACCTTACCTCAGCTGATCATCTCTCCGGTGTCCGTTCCCAGTCTGTTCCCAGTCCGTTCCCAGTCAGCACCACAGGCTGCTGTTGCTGGTGTTGTAGGAATTTCCATTTAGCCACGCATTTGTGATGGAAAACAAAAGCAGTGTGGTTGTGACATCTCATCTAACCCTCTGCATGATTAATTAGCTCATTAATCATTAAGCAGTTAATCAGTAAAGATTAATAGACTAAGGGCTGAATCTCTGAGTGCCAGGGGTATGAGCTTGTGTTGTTTGTCGTGCAGTGAGAGCGAGCCAAAGATCTGGTGGCATTTTGTGTGCCAGGGGCTGTGTGGGTGAGGAGCTCCAGCTGCTTTCCCCCAGCAGTGCCCACCTGAGGTGTTAGCAGGGCAGAAAGAACAACAGCAGCAAAGAAGAGGGGAAATAAACTGAAATATCCCAGTGAGGCATTCGTGGGGCCTGAGCTGGAGCTTGGATTTCGTGCATCTTGAGGTGTGTTCCCTGACTCCAAGGCTGCTGAGGAAAACAAATGATCTCCTCGTAGACGTGTCAGGTTCCACACCCTGTTAGAGACCAGCTGTCATACTCCTGGCTGACTCCATCACGGAACAGCCTCCAGCAGCTTGGGGGGGCCTTGGGAGAGGTTGTGCTAATTCCTGCTCAGTCAGCCTGGTGGGTTTGGTGTGCTTTGGGAATGGCAGTCCGTGTGCTGGGCGGGCTCAGAGCGTGGCCTGCCTGGGCTCCCTGCCAGAGCCTTGTCACTGGAGCAGCACAGTCAGAGCTCATTAATATTTATCTCTCTCTTATAGGAGATATTAAGGAGGGGAGACAGTTGAGCTTTGCAGAACCAGAAGCTGAGGTGGGGTTTGGTGTTGGCCCTGCTGGTGGCTAGGTTTGTCAGCACAGGCAGTGCCGCTCTGGGGAGGCAGGTCCAGGGACGAGCTCTGTCCCACGGTGTCCTCGGGTGTTTGGGCACGGGCATGTGGGATCCTGCAGTGACAAACCTTGATGTTCAGCGCACGGGGAGCAGAGAGGAAGCCAGGCTGGTTTCTGGCTGGAGGGCCAGCAGTGTGAACCCTCCACGTCTGGCCCAGGGCTCAGTGTCCAGTTCTGTCCCCCACAGGGCTCCAGGTCCTGTGGCCCCACAGGGGATGATGTAATGGGCACGTGTTTGTGGGCTCCCCGGTTCCTCCATCCCACCGGAGGTGTGCTGCCTCTGGAGCACACGGTGTTCCTTGGTGACACGTGTAATTACACGTAGCAGGTGGTAATGGAGGGCTGGCTGGGACAGTAACTGCCCTCTGCCTGTGCTCTGTGCCGGAGAACCAAGCCCGTGCCCTCTGCTGCTCTGGTTTCTGAGGTGGGGTTGGTGCCCAGCACCAAGGCAGTGAAATGAGAGACGTGGTTCCCAGCCCTTGCTCTGGGAGGTCCTTTCCCTAACCTGTCCAAAACGCTGGCAGGGTGTTAGCAGGATGATCTCGGAACGGGATTCGGAGACCACCTTGGACGAGGACTCCCAGCCCAACGATGAGGTGATGCCCTACAGTGACGATGAGACGGAGGACGAGCTGGACACTCGGCAGCCCGGGGCCGAACCAGGGCAGAGCCAAACCCACCGACACGCCGAGGAGAGCCGAGAGCCGGGGAGAAAAGGTAACAGAAACGATCCTGAATGCAGAGGCTGAGCCTCGGGGATCCATTGGTAGGATTTGGAACAGCTTATCTGAGTCTGGAGGAGGCACTGATGGCAGTTTAGCAAAGTCAGAACGAAACTGAGCTCCATTCCAAGCTGCAGCCGCAGTTCTGGGCCACCGGCCCTTGCGTAAAGCTAATGAGCTGCGTGGTGACCTCCTCTTAATTGAGGCAGGCACTGGATGTGCATGGCCTGTGCTCTGGGAACTGCTCGAGCAGAGCTCCAGATTCTTGTCTTCCCAATCCTCTGGAAACTGGCATCTGCATAAGGTGTTTGCTGTGTTCAGTCAGTGCTTTCCCTGGATTTCTGCTCCCTAAGGCTTGCACAGAGCAGGTTTCTGCCTCACTGCTCCTTTTGTAGCCTCCTGAGATTCCTGAAAGGTAAAAGGTGAGTAGGAGGAGTTCAAAGGAACCATCAGGTGCAGCCTGTGGCTGCTGCCAGGGTAGGAACATCAGTGGGAGGAACCTCTCTGGCATCTGTTCAAGCCTCTGCCCAAGGAGGAGCTGCAGCTCCTTTAAATCCCCCTTTTGCAGTGCTGCAGTGGGAGTACTTTTAATTTTCATTAATACAGATTCTTTCCTGTTTGGGTGGCAACTCCCCTCTCGTTTTATAACCACCTATATTGTGTTTTCATTTTATAACCACCTCTCACATCTTTAGCTTTGGGGATTTGTATGATGGCATTCTTCAAAGATGATGACTTACCAATGCAGCTGCCCAAATATTAGGTATTAGTGCCAGAGTTTAAAGGAATTTTGTGGAGCTTCCTTCCTGCAGGTTTTATTTCAGACCCTAATTTGCCAGTTTTCTATCAGTTTTGTCAACACTGCAATGTTTTTGGAATGTGGTGGAGAAATGTTTATGTAAATTTGTTTACGATTCTCTTTAGTCCTGTCATTTCCACAAAATTCAGTTACTTTCTCAAGTCATGCTCTTTGGTAATGCCTATAAACTTTTCACCCCAAAGCTGGTCCTCCAAGGTAAATATTTCTGTTATCTTCGGGGCTCGGTGAGAGCTTGTGGCTTGCACCTCCAGCACGGTGATTACAAGCCCCGAAAAAAGGGGCTGTGCAGTCCCAGGGAAGATGCAGGAATGGCAGTCCAGGCTTGGGGGAAGGTGGGAGGGAAACCAAAGGCTTTGTGCTCGGTGAGCTCCCCTGGAGCAGCCAGGAGCACCCCACGGTGCTCTCAGCGTGCCAGGCCCACGCCTCTGCCTCCGGGAGTTTCACCCCGTCCACGGGGAGGAGAACCCCGTGAAACCAGGAAGAGCACCCGTGAAAGACGGGGGATGAGTCAGGAAAGCTGCCTTTCCAAACCCTGCCTGCGTCACCCTTCCCGGGCAGGCAGAGCTCCTGGCAGATGGCTCAGACCCATGGAATGAGAACCCTCGGTGTGGACAAAACTTATGGCTGAGGAAATCAACTGAGCACTTCAGATCTGTCCCTTTTTTATGGGTGTAAATGAAAACCATGGCACAGTGCGGGTATATCAAATTATTACTTTCAAAAGCCACTTGACCTCTTCATTTCTAGAAAGACAGAAAGCTGTTTGGAGAGTTTAGTGCTTCTCAGGTGTCACAGAAGCAAAGGAAAAGTGGGGAGGGAATTTAGCATGAATAAATGTTACTCTGCAGGTTTTCAATTTCTCACAGAACTCCTAAATTGTTAAGCAACACTTCTTCCTACCCTCGACGATATTTGAATTGTTAATAGAGACAAATAGCCTGGAAACATCTTGAAAAGCTTTTTTTAGCCTATGTATTAAAAAGAACGTACCAGCCGTGCTTCAGTCGAAAGTGCCTTTAGAAGATGGATTTGAGGGAAAGCCTAAAAGTGGGGGATTTGTTCCCTTGTGTTTGTAACAAGTTTTGACCCATTTTGTCACTTCCAGACTGCAGCTGGCAAGTGAAAGCAAACGATCGGCGCTTCTACGACCAGCCCGGCTTTAAGAGAACAATCTTTCTGTGCTTCAAAAAAAGCAAATACGCGGTAAGTTGTCTTACCTTAGTGAGGTGCTAACTGCCCGGTGAATGCTTCCTTAATCCCTGTGGGATCTCTGGACTGGCTGGCGAGGGGTGTCAAAGCATCGTTCACACTTCCTTAGGGTTTCCAGCAGAGGAGGGCGGGATAACTGGGTTGGGGTTTGTGAATGGAAATGCAAGGTATCAAGAGATGTGCTTACCGTGAGCTGGAGAATCAGAAGCCAGGTGCCCTCAGCCCAAATTCTCACGTGGTTGCTTTAGTTAAAACTATGCACCTTTGTAGTGGAAGAAGAACCTGCTGTGTGACTGACATTTAAATTTCTCCCACAGGACAATGCAATTAAGACATACAAGTACAACGCCATCACTTTTTTACCTCTGAATCTGTTTGAACAGTTCAAGAGAGCAGCCAACTTCTATTTCCTTGTTCTTCTCATTTTGCAGGTAAGAAAGATGGAGAATACTCACTGTGAAGGGAATTTGGGCTCAGTAATATTTGTGGCACAATTCAGGGCTCTACCTAAACTGCTACAGAGACCAGCCCTGTCCCACCAGAAACAGGGTGGGCTGATGCAGAGCTCATGAATTTCATGAGGAAAAGATGTCTCTTGGGTTCAACTGGTGAATCAGAAGCACCAACAGGATATATGAGTGACTGTGATTTTTAAAGAGGAGCTGATGCTGAAGCAGGGCAGGGCAGTCAAACTTTTCCTGGAGAGTTTTGTTCATTTTCACAGCCTGCCTTAAAATTCCCTCTGATGTGTTGGTTTCTCTCTCCCGTTCTAGTCAGATCAGTATGAAATGCCTCTGAGTTGAGCTTACCTGATGATCCTGTGCTGAACTGATTTGATTGCTGTTTTGCAGTCAATTCCCCAGATAAGTACCCTGGCGTGGTACACGACGCTGGTGCCCTTGCTCTTCGTGCTGGGAATAACTGCAATCAAAGACCTGGTGGATGACATTGTAAGAGCCCTGCCCTGTTGGTGTGAAAAGCAAACCCCCCCAGAGTAGCTCATTTGTCCTGGTGTGACACACAGCAGGAGCACATTCTCTGCTCTGGTTTCAGGCTCGTCACAGGATGGACAACGAGGTCAATAACAGGACATGTGATGTCATCAAGGATGGAAGGTTTGTATGTTCCCTCCTGAGCTCTGTAAGTGATGATTGGTGCCTTGTTACTGAGCTTTGTCACAGAGCTGAGGCAAGATTTATAGAGTGCATAGTGTTCTGGATTAAGGAGCAGTAATCATTAAACTATCTTGATATTAGGTTCAAACCCGCAAAATGGAAAGATATTAAAGTTGGTGATGTCATTCGTCTGAAGAAAAATACTTTCGTTCCTGTAAGTGCTTCAGATACTTTTGGTTTATGTTTCTACAGAGTTCTGTGGGAATCTTGACCTGGATTTATTTGATGTCTGTTTATTTGTTTTCTAGGCTGATATTTTACTGCTGTCCAGCTCAGAACCAAACAGTCTGTGCTACGTGGAGACAGCTGAACTGGATGGGTGAGGCTCTGCTTAAGGATGTCTTGCAGTTAATTTGGGGTGACTGCTGAAAGAGCAAAGGGTGTGCATGTCAGATCCTACTTACCAAGTAGGGAACTGTGGGAACTGAGAAACTGTTTCCAGCTGTTGATTCCCGCAATTCAAGGATCATTCTGTATCAGTGAGGGTCCACTGGAGTCCACAGAGATGTCAGAAGTGTTGGAGAATGTGACATAGGAAGAAAGGGGGAAGGATGTGGACTTATTTTTTACCTTTGGAAAAGGTTGTCAAGAGAAGTAGTGGCACCTATGGCATACTGATTTCCTTTATTTAATGTTGTTCAAACTTCTCTCTTGTGTCCATGTTTTAAATAAAATTGCCTTTTTATCCTTTCTTCTTAGTGAGACTAATCTAAAATTCAAAATGGCCCTGGAGGTGACACACAGACAGCTCCAGGAAGAGAGTGCCCTGGCAAACTTTGATGGTTGGTACAGTTCTATCCCTGAGACCCTTAAAACAGCTGAAACAGTTCACAAGTCAGTGCAAGTAAAGTAAAGCTGCTTCTGTGGTTCTTGCAAATTAAACATATTCCCCTCCAAATTCTGTAGGCCTGATTGAATGTGAAGAGCCCAATAACCGACTGGATAAGTTTACAGGCACATTATTCTGGAGAAACTCAAGTTATTCCCTGGATGCTGATAAGATTCTGTTGCGTGGCTGTAAGATCAGGAATACGGATTTCTGCCATGGAATGGTGGTATTTGCAGGTGTGTAATATTTCCCCATGGAAAGCTCATCTGTAGAGTGAAAAGGCACCTTCATCCTGTAGACATCAACTGTGTTTCAGCTGGTAAAACAGCAATACCGGCACTTGTTTCTTTATTATAACTTTCCCCTGGTTTAATTTTTTGCTCTTTATATTTAGGTGCTGACACAAAAATAATGAAAAATAGCGGAAAGACGAGATTTAAGAGGACAAAGATTGACTCCCTGATGAACTACATGGTTTATACTGTAAGGCTTTTTGTTTCAAATTCACAGAGTTGTTTGTTTTTAAGTGAGTAGTATGTGTGTAATAAGAATGGCTCCAATTGTTTTGCCCCGCTGAGCTGGGGTGGAGTAGGAGGAAATGTGGGAAGGTGCCTTTGTGGGAAAGGCTTGCTCCTTTCCTTCTGACAAATGCCTGTCACGTTTGGAACACGGGGATTTGGGATTTGAGCCGAGCCAAGCTTTTGGAAGTGTGACAGGCCCGTGTGCCCCCTGCAGATCATCGTGGTCCTCATCCTGCTGTCGGCCGGGCTGGCCATCGGGCACACCTACTGGGAGCAGCAGATTGGCAACTGCTCCTGGTACCTCTATGACGCTCAGGACTTCAGCCCTCCCTACCGGGGCTTCCTCAACTTCTGGGGGTACATCATCGTGCTCAACACCATGGTGCCCATCTCCCTCTATGTCAGGTAGGGGGTGCCTGGGCAGGGGCCGTTCGTTCGGGGTGTGAGCTGCAGCGGGGGGTGAGAACGTTCCCTCTCTTTCCTTCAGTGTGGAAGTGATTCGCTTCGGCCAGAGCTACTTCATCAACTGGGACCTGCAGATGTACTACCCCGAGAGGGACACGGCGGCCAAGGCCAGGACCACCACGCTCAACGAGCAGCTGGGGCAGATCCAGTACATCTTCTCTGACAAGACTGGAACCCTCACTCAGAACATCATGACCTTTAAAAAGTGCTGCATAAATGGCCAAAGATACGGTAATCTGCGCCAAGCCTCTGCAAAGGAGCGGGGATTTTAATGCTTGTGGGAAATCAGGGGCATTCGAGTTGCCTTAGTTCCAGCTGAACTTCCACAGTTTTCCCTGGCATTGAGTAAAGCTCCGGTACAGTTGAATTACTGGGGTTTTTCCACTGCTTTCCCATTTACAAATTGATGGACTCATGTCCATCAAAAAACTTCCCAGCAGAAAAGCCGAAAAGGGGTTATTTACTACATTATTTGCTTTCACTAAAATGTTCTGGGGACAAAATCTAGAAACAAACAAGGAAATGTAGTGAGAGCAGCAGCTTCTCCTTTCCCTGTTCCTTCCATTCCTAGTGCAGGACATAATTTAGATGTGTCTCTCTTTGTGCTGGGTTGTCAAAGCTTTGCTGCGGTCCCTCTGACGGCGGGTGCTTGCCTTGCAGGAGACAGCCGGGACAGAGCGGGGCAGCCCCAGAGCCACCCCGAGGTAGGTCTGTGGAACAGAAAGTCCCTGGGCAGAGGGTGAGGAGGTGCAGGTGGGCACAAGGCAAGGGCACCTGAGGTGACTCACACTCCCTCATGCCCTGTTTCCTAAGCAGCAGGTGGATTTCAGCTGGAACGTGTACGCAGACGGGAAGTTCCTATTCTATGATCACTATCTGATAGAGCAAATAAAGTCTGGAAAGGAGCCGGAAATTCACAAGTTCTTTTTTCTGCTTGCCATTTGTCACACGGTCATGGCTGAGACTTCTGATGGTGAGTGTGGGATTACTGTTGATTTTTTTCCTTGTGTAGGAGGAAACAATAATTCAAATCCAGGGACTGCACAAGGGAGAGGCCCAAATGTTGATCTCATAAAGGAGAAGGAGTGTTAACCTGCTCTTTTAAATGAAACCAAACTAAATGTAGAGGTGCCCAGCTACTGAATTCATTGAGTTCCTGGAGGGAGGCACACCCAGTAAAAGGGGGTCCCCAGTCCCTGTGCTGCTGTCGGGGGCTGCAGCAGTGTCCAGCTGTATCCTCAGGTGTATCCCGGCTTTCTCTCCTCCCTCCTCCGATGCTGCAGGTCAGCTCAACTACCAGGCAGCGTCCCCGGACGAGGGGGCCCTGGTGACGGCCGCCAGGCACTTCGGCTACGTGTTCCTGTCCCGCACGCAGAGCACCATCACGCTCAGCGAGATGGGCGCCCAGAGGACCTACGATGTCCTGGCCATCCTGGACTTCAACAGCGACAGGAAGAGGATGTCTGTCATCGGTGAGCTCATGGCAGCCACACCCCGTGGACAGGGGCACTTGTGCTTCCCGGGGGAACAGGGGACTGCGAGGGCAGCTGGGGGCAAGAATTAACAGCTGTGTGACAGTCCTGTGTGCCACCTCCCCTGTTTTCCTGCACAGTACGAGAGGCCAGTGGGAACATCAGGCTGTATTGCAAAGGGGCTGATACGGTGATTTATGAGCGGCTGCACCCCAGCAATCCAAAGAGAGAAGCCACAGAAGAGGCACTCGATGTATGTTTGTATTTTATACGCTGTTTTTAAATCAAAATTAGTGTATTTCTGGCAATACTGCCAGTAATTTCCTTTTCCTAAGCTATTAACACAAATGCAGGCCTGCAATTGCTTCTGCAAATCGGATTTGTTTTGTCAAGCTTTCTAAATGCTCATGGCCTTAACTCCTACCTTTGGATTGCAAGTGAAGTTTTCTTCATATGTGTGGGGTTTATTATTTTTCAGGTCTTTGCAAATGAAACTCTCAGGACACTCTGCCTGTGCTATAGAGACATAAGTCAGGATGAATTTGATGCGTGGAATAAGAAGTTTGTGGAGGCCAGTTTAGCTACAAGTAACCGAGATGAAGCTCTGGACAAAGTGTATGAGGAGATAGAAAACAACTTGATTGTAAGAAGCTGTACATTTTTAGTGTACTTCTATTCCTATGTTAAAAGAAACAGATTTTTTTATGTTACTAAACACCTGTATTTCAAATCCCTTCCAGCTGCTTGGTGCAACAGCCATTGAAGACAAACTGCAGGATGGAGTTCCAGAAACTATCTCCAGACTCTCCAAAGCAGACATTAAAATCTGGGTGCTCACTGGGGACAAAAAAGGTGGGTTTGCTTACACCCAAAGAACTAAAACCAGGAGGATTTTTTTTCCTGTTCATCCACACTGGGGTATTGAAAGGGAATTCTCATACTGAAACATAAATCAAAGATTACTGAAGTGCTCCCACCAGACACAACAGGCAGAACTCATGACAGAACTTTCAGTAAATACTTTCCTCTCAATTTCTTTCTGTAGAAACTGCTGAAAATATTGGATTCTCTTGTGAGCTCTTGACAGAGGAAACAGCCATCTGCTATGGAGAAGATACCAGGCAAGTGAAAACACAGGGGATTTTCTTTCCAGGATTTTCAGTCTGGGACTGATCAAGCTGAAAGGTTGTCCTTGGTTCTCCTGTAATAGTCTCCCCCTCTCTTCCCAGTGCTCTCCTTCAAACTAGGCTGGAAAACCAGAGGAACAGGGCTGGATCCAGCACACATTCCTCTCTCAGAATGAACGAGCCCTTCTTCCAGGGCAGCAAAGATCGGGCTCTAATCATCACTGGCTCCTGGCTGGTAGGTACAAAGGCTGCTTGGGATTTTGGGGCACCACCAGGCCCCAGTGTCCCTCCCTGAGGGGACTCTGTTCCTTTGTCTGCACGAGCAGTTCATTCAAGTGCCAGAAATGGGTGTTGGGAGCATAATGACCTCAGGGGTGTTGTTGGGCAGTACCTGGAGTGGGACTGGGAACGGTGCAGAAGGGAACACAATACATTTCTGTAAACACAGAACGAAATCCTGCTGGAGAAGAAAAAGAAGAAAAAGAAGCTGAAGCTGAAATTCCCCAGAACAGCAGAAGAGAAGCAAAAGCAGGCTGAGAAGAGGAGAAGGGCTGAGGCCTACAAGGAGCAGCAGCAGAAGAACTTTGTTGACCTGGCGTGCGAGTGCAGGGCCGTGATCTGCTGCCGTGTGACGCCCAAGCAGAAGGCCATGGTGGTGGAGCTGGTGCAGAAGTACAAGAAGGCCGTCACCCTGGCCATCGGGGACGGCGCCAACGACGTGAACATGATCAAAAGTAAGGCAGCTGCAGCACCCCCTGGCTAGGACACATCTCCTCTGCCCTGCTCCTGCGCTCTCTCCACTGTCCCTCTCTGCTCAGAAGACTCTTCCATCTGTGTCACTGCCACAGGGCTTTTGCTTCTGTGCCTGTTTCCCTTTCTGAGGAAGCCCTTTAGGAAATGGTTAGTGGTTTTTCCTGGTCTATTTTTTTTTACACATTCCCTAAAAGGGACCTGAATTCCGTCTGTTATGTTGGGGGTTACAGTAGTATAATACAAACCCCAAAGCAATAGCGTGGGTGCCCCTTGCCTGGAGGCATTAACCATCCTGGATTGCAGCTGCTGCTCTTTGAACCACTTCCCAAGACATCCCACTGAGAAGGAAACCTCTGGGATAGGGTTTATGTCCCTAAACTGCCTTTCCAGTTTGTTCAGGGCTTTGCTCGCTCTGTCTCATCATTTGGTTCTGCTTTGATCAAATTTCCCACGTCCATGCTGACAGAACACGGACTGAGAGCGAATCCAGGTGACAGTAGAGACGTGCCCCGTTCACGTTGCTCCTGTCCCTTTGCCCAGCCCGGTGTGTGATGTTTGTGTCCTTGCCCCAGCTGCCCACATTGGAGTTGGGATCAGCGGCCAGGAAGGGATGCAGGCCGTCATGTCCAGCGACTACTCCTTCGCGCAGTTCCGATACCTCCAGCGCCTGCTGCTGGTCCACGGGCGGTGGTCTTACATCAGGATGTGCAAGTTTCTGAGATACTTCTTCTACAAAAACTTCGCTTTCACGCTGGTCCACATCTGGTACTCCTTCTTCAACGGCTTCTCTGCCCAGGTAGGAAGGCCTGCTGGGGTGGGATGACAACAAGCAGATACTTTGTCAGGGCGGGACAGCAAAGGCTTCACCTGGGACGTGGTGGGATCCTGAAGCTGTCACCAGGGATTCCTGCAGGAGAGGAGGTGAGGAGTACTGAGCCAGTTATTACAAGCAGTTGGGTGTGATTTAGAGCCCCAAAGTCAGGCCCACGGTTGTACAGGAAGGTTGGTAAGGAGTGGGCCAGCATTACAAGGCTAAAGAGTTCCAGCAGAGCCTTGAGCTGAGGTGCTGCTGCCTTTGGGGTGAACACCGAGCCAGGGAACTGAAAGCCACAGGAGAGCACAGGCGAGTTTTCTCAGCAACTGGAGGGGAAGGACGGGTTCCAAAGAAATCACTGACTCCTGCACTTCCCTCTCTTCTGCAGACAGCCTATGAGGACTGGTTCATCACACTGTACAACGTGCTGTATTCCAGCCTGCCGGTCCTGCTTGTCGGCCTGCTCGACCAGGTATTCCCACGTGGATACAACAGACGAGCCCAAAGGCATCTGCCAGCGGGTCTTTACTTACACCAACGCTGGTCCATAAAACAAGGGCAGCTCGTTTGGTTCTGTGGCTTTTAAAAAAGTTTTCCTCGGGAATTACTCTGTGCAAAGCCCTGCTATTGAAGAGGGAAAGGGATCTGCCGTTCCCTTTGGGACACTGGATAGTTGAGCTTCTCTCTTCAAAGCTCAGCACATTGCAACAGCTTTCCTTTTCTTTCCCCCCTTTATTAAGGACGTGAGCGACAAACTGAGCCTTCGGTTCCCCGGACTGTATATTTTGGGCCAGAGGGATTTACTTTTCAACTACAAGAAATTCTTTTTAAGTTTGCTCCATGGAGCTGTAACTTCACTCATCATCTTCTTCATCCCGTATGGAGCTTACCTTAAATCTATGGGACAAGATGGAGAAGCCCCTGCAGATTATCAGTCCTTTGCTGTCACAGCAGCATCTTCCCTGATATTTGTCGTCAATTTTCAGGCAAGTAAACTTGGCTTCCTGAGCTCTGGTGCTCTGAGAACACTTTCTGCTCACGGTTCTAAATTTCTCTACTAAAAATGTAACAATATGCAAAAAGTAGTTGGCATTATTTGGAATGAATAGACTCACTTGGCACTTTTGTTTGCTTTCAGATTGGCCTGGATACATCTTACTGGACTTTTGTTAATGCTTTTTCAGTATTTGGGAGTATTGCACTTTACTTTGGGATCACATTTGACTTCCACAGTGCTGGAATCCACGTTCTCTTCCCTTCTGGCTTTCAGTTCACAGGTCAGTCCTCGTGGTTTGTGGTTCTCGGTCTTGTCTCAGGCAGCTTTGCCACACAGTAACTTTTGTTCTGTTCGTTCCCAGGAACTGCTCCCAACGCTCTGCGACAGCCGTACCTCTGGCTCACCATGATCTTATCCATTGCCATCTGCTTGCTCCCTGTAGTGGCCCAGCGTTTCTTATCCATGACAGTCTGGCCTTCGGAAAGCGACAAAGTGAGTGAAGGCTGCGTTGTTTTGGGGAATTTGGCAGGTGTTTACTCACAGGAGTTGGTGTTGGTGCTGAGACCTGGGCTAGGAGAAGGTGTCCCTGCCCATGGCAGGGGAGCGGAGAGGATGGGCTTCCAACCCAAACCAGTCTGGGACTGTGTAATTCCATGAGAGACAAAGAAGTGCTGGTGCCCTCAGGGAGGTGACACAAGCCTGGAGCTCTGGTCCTGGGGCTGGCCGGGGGCAGCAGCTCAGTGGGGGCTGATTCAGTGTGTGCTTGGCTGGGACCTGGTGACACCACAGAGACCCCGTGAGGGTACCGAGATCCCCAGTTTGGGGTTAATTTGGGCTGGGCTGCAGTGCCAGGGTGAGGTGTCAGTGCAGGGCACAGGCTGTGGCTGCTGCTGCGCTGTCCCGAGCTGGCACGCAGCACAGGGGTGTGAGAGCCCGAGCCGTGGCGGTGCCGCCCTAACCCCGCCGCGCTGTGTGTGCAGATCCAGCGGAACCGTCGGAAGTACCAGCTGGAGGAGCAGCAGTGGCGGCGCCGGCACAGCGCGTTCCGCCGCGGGCTCTCCGCCCGCCGCTCCGCCTACGCCTTCTCGCACCAGCGCGGCTACGCCGACCTCATCGCCTCGGGCCGCAGCATCCGCAAGAGGAGAGCCCCGCTGGACGCCGTGCTGGCCACAGCGACCGGGACGGGCAGCGGGGACACCCGGGGGACGAGCTGAGGCACCGCGGGATGGCCATTCTTATCCCCTTATCCCAGTGATTGCACAAAACTGTTCTAAACAAACTCAGGATCTTTTTTAACCAAATGGCATAAGGACATGAAGGATTTTATGTCTTATCACAGAACTTTCTGGGCTTGGACTCCTGGGAACACAGAAAGGACACGAGTTCTCCATGGAGCTACTGATCCTTGTGTGACTGCTCTGTGTGACAGTGAAGGACACGTGCTGGGAATGGAAACCCACCAGGATCACTTTTTAGTGATGCCTGGAATCGCAGACTTTTCACTTTTTAATACTATCTTGGTATAAAACTGCAGCTACATTTCATATTTGTCTTTGAAAGCTATTTCTTTTGTGTGCTCCATTTCATTGACTGCTCGGACATCACGGCATGTGGGGTGCTCAGCCCTGGGAGAGGGCCCTGGACACCAACGGAGCTGGCACAGCTGAGCTGGGCATATGTCTGGTAGTAAACTTCAGCCCGTGTCAGACTGGTTAGGAATTAGGATACATCTGGTGTCTGGAAGCTGCCCCTGCAGCTGGCACAGCCCGTTCATTTCAGCTTTGGATACAGTGATGGATAACTGGAAATCAGTCACTCCCACTGGAACATATTTTACATGCTGGTGCCTTAATTGTCACAGTGTAAAAAGTGTTTTTATGAGCCTCCTTACATTTGCACATCTTTACTCGAGATGTTTGAATGTTTCTCTTTTATCTACTTTCCCTTCCCGGACTAAGGTTGATTATTGAAATGGTTCTCTAGTACAAATCATGACCTACAGCTCTCGTTCGATGGAATGTACATTTCAAAAGTGCAATGCAAAATAAATACTCTCAAGTGCACCGCTCGTGTTGTGATGAGCGCAGGGGCGCGCACGGAAGGCGGCGGGTGGAATTCCGTGCCATCTCCCATCTGTCCCTGGCAGGGGAAGGCGCAGGGCGGGGCGGCTGACGCAACCCGGCGCGGGGTTGGCTCAGGGAGCTGCTGTGATGCAGTTCCTGCCTGTGCAGCGCCGGGCGGCCATGGCGGGCGAGGTGCTGGGCCGGACGGCGGCGATGGCGCTCGGTGAGACCCTGCCGGGCCCGGCATCCCCCCTATCTCCCGCATCCGCGGCATCCCCGCTATCCCCCGCATCCCCGCTATTCCCCGCCATCCCCCGCATCCCCGCCATCCCCCGCATCCGCGGCATCCCCCGCGTGCCCCGTGTCCCGATGCGGCACGGGCGGTGCCGGGGCCGTGGCGGAGCAGCCCCCGCTGCGCCGGGACCGCCGGGACCCGGAGCCCGGGCCCTCTCCCTTTGGCTGTGCTTCCCGTTTCGGTTCCCGGCCCTGAGCGAGCCGAGCGCTGCTCCGCGCCCCGGCTGCTGCCCAGTCCCTGTCCCCCTGTCCCCCTGTCCCCCTGTCCCCCTGCCTCCCTGCACGAGGCTGTTCCCGGGAAGGGCCGCTGCTCGTTCCCGGTGTGCGGGCAGTGACTCCCGGGAGTTCCGCACCTCGGCAGCCCTTACGGCTTGGGGAACACACTGCATGGATTGATTTTTACCGTGGACAGTATGAGATAATTGTTGTGCTGGTGCCTTTGAAGGTTTACCAGTGCTTATAACCACCAAGATCTGGTATCCTAGAGAGGTCTGGGATGGGGGGGACCTTTAAAGGTCACCTTGTCCAGCCCCTTGCAGTGAGCAGGGTCACATCCTTGTGTGTCCAGATTTTCCTCCTAATTTTTATTTTACTAATTGCCCGTGTTTGTGATGTATCCTAGAAGAGCTGTACGTGTCTGAACGGGAGGGCAATGACTCTACTGGTGACGGGACGCAGAAGAAACCATTCAAGACCGTGTTAAAGGTAAGTGTGGAAAACACCTGCTTTGTTTGGAAGAGTGTGGAATGTGCTTTGGGCAAGTGCTGGCCCTTGTATTTTTCATACGAATTTCATACCTGGTTTTGCCATCTGAGCAGAAGCAGAGTGCCTGCTCAGTCTCTGTGAGGATGATTTTTGTTCACCTCTGTTATTTTCTCCCCCTTTTTAGGCATTGATGACAGCAGGAAAAGAGCCATTTCCTACAATTTATGTGGATTCCCAAAAAGAAAACGAGGTGCTGTAGCATTAAAGCTTCCCAGTGAGAATTATTTTACTGCTCCTCAGTGTGAAGGGACACAGTGTAATGCTCTGTGTTCTCTCTCCTTGGATTCCTTAGAGATGGGCCATCATTTCCAAGTCACAGATGAAGAATGTCAAAAAGCTGTGGCACAGGGAGCAGATGAAGAATGAAGCTAAGGAGAAGAAAGAGGTAGGCTGCAGAGAGCAGAGCACCTTTGTTTTCTAAAAACTGTGTCACTGTCACTGTGTGTCACTGTTGTTCCTGCCCCTCCAAAAAAGCTGCAGTGAGTTCCTCACTGGGGCCATTGTTTCACATGTTACTTACAGCTGGCCTCTTTACAGCTGTTTAATAAGTTACTTCTTTTAACCAGGCAGAAGATCTCTTGAGAAGAGAGAAGAACCTGGAGGAAGCTAAGAAGGTTGTTATCAAGAATGATCCCAGCCTTCCAGAGCCCAAATGTGTGAGTATGATCCTGTGCCTTGGAGCGCGGGGATTGTGTGCGCTCTGGGGTGGGCTCTGAGTGAACCCTGTGTGCAGGAGGTGGTGAATCATTCCCCTGCTTGATGGCTTTTATTCCCTGGCAGGTGAAGATCAATGCTCTGGAGGCTTACAGAGGGCAGAGAGTGAAGATTTTTGGCTGGATTCACAGGTTACGGAGGCAAGGTAAGGCACGAGCACTACTGAGCTTGTGCAGGGAGATGGAACCAGCACAGTGGCCTTCAAAATTTGGACACAGCACGAGTCCAACAGCACCTACCCTGAGATTTTTAAACCATCAGTTAGGTGTCCTCTGTGGTTTATCAGTGGTCATTAGAACACTGATAGTTTCCCCCAGTGTGTGAGCATACAGACATTTCTTAGTTCAAATTCTATGGGATTTTCAGTTTGGAGTCTGGCCCTGCAGAATTTCCTCAAAAGACTTGTTCTGTGTTTTAAGCTAATCCTACAAAGTGAGGAGCTTACCATTATCTGCTTGTAGTGAAATCAGCAGATTTCCTCTCTTTTTAACTAGGGAAAAACCTGATGTTCATTGTCCTGAGAGATGGCACAGGGTTTCTTCAGTGCGTCCTTTCCGATGAGCTGGTAAGTTGTGATGGTTTCATTCTGTTCTGTCATTAACTGAAGTGTTCATACCTCTCTTATACAGCTGTTGGAAAATTCTCCTAAACCTACTGACTCAGCTGTGTTATTGTTCATTGTGTCTCCTGCCCCTGAGTGTGTCAGTGTGAGAACCGTCTGGAAGTGACTGAGTTTGTCTGTGAGTCCCGTAGACGGCGCAGGAAGTGTAAGAATAAAATGTGCTTACCCTGGCTGTGTCTCCTTCCCTGCAGTGCCAGTGCTACAACGGGCTGGTGCTGTCCACGGAGAGCAGCGTGGCAGTGTACGGCACGCTGAACCTCCTGCCCGAGGGCAAGCAGGTATGGCAGCTCCGCTGGGTTCTCCTGTGTGACAGGTGATGGCTGTCCTGGCAGAAACAGGAGGAATCATTTGATTATTTCGGCAGCAATTGGGTTTAGAGCAAAGACAAACCTCCCAAAGCTGTGCTGTCACCCCTGGCTTGGAGTGGGGCAGGTGAACTGTGTGACTGTTCTGCTCTTTCCTGAAACGATTTTCCACTGATGGGTATTTCCTAGACTTACATTTCTGTAAAAATGTGTGGGTTAGCCTTTGAAAATCTGGATTCCTTCCCTAAAAATACTGTGAATTAATTAAAAACGCCATTTTCAGGGATGTAAGGCGGCCATGACCCACAAGGGGGAGCTGTTGAGAGCAGAGCTCGGGTCACAGACTGGGTTGGGAGGGACCTCAAAGCCCACCCAGTGCCACCCCTGCCCTGGGCAGGGACACCTCCCACTATCCCAGGCTGCTCCAAGCCCCGTCCAGCCTGGCCTTGGACACTTCCAGGGATCCAGGGGCAGCCACAGCTTCTCTGGGCAGCCTGGCCAGGGCCTGCCCACCCTCTCAGGGGGGAATTCCTTCCCAATATCCCATCTAACCCTGCCCTGTGCCATTGCCATTGTCCTTTGTCCTGTCACTCCAGGCCCTTGTGAAAGGCCACCCCGGGGCAAACAGTGGACTTTTCCCCCAGTGTTTGTTTCTGTGCCCCTGGCAGGCTCCGGGAGGCCACGAGCTGAGCTGTGATTACTGGGAGCTCATCGGCCTGGCCCCGGCAGGAGGGGCTGACAATCTGCTCAACGAGGACTCGGAGGTGGATGTGCAGCTCAACAACAGGCACATGATGATTCGAGGTGAGAACATGTCCAAGATCTTCAAGGTGCGCTCCATGGTCGTGCAGGCCTTCAGGGATCACTTCTTTGCCAACGGCTACTATGAAGTAAGTGTGTGCTCCCTGGTGTGACTGCTCCAATGCCCTGACTCGTGTGCTGTCACTGTCCTCAGTGCTTCCCTCGATGACAGCCCTGTTCTTCAACAGGTCACACCACCGACCCTAGTGCAGACGCAGGTGGAGGGAGGCTCCACCCTGTTCAAGCTGGATTACTTTGGGGAAGAGGCCTATTTGACCCAGTCCTCCCAGCTGTACCTGGAGACCTGCCTGCCAGCCCTGGGAGACGTCTTCTGCGTGGCTCAGTCGTACCGGGCCGAGCAGTCCAGGACCCGCAGGCACTTGGCAGAGTATGGACAGTTCACAGCCTGATTTCCCTCACAGCGTGGCAGTGGGGAAAATTAAAAAGGGACAGAAGTGTGTGTCTGTGTGTGGGGTTTTTAATGAGTTTATTTCATGAAGAAGTGTTGCCTGTGTGTGGTTTTGCAGTGGTGTGACTCTGTGTTTCAGGTACACTCACATCGAAGCTGAGTGTCCTTTCATAAGTTTTGAGGATTTGTTGGACCGTCTGGAGAACTTGGTGTGTGATGTCGTAGACAGAGTCTTGAAATCACCTGCAGCGGGTTTCCTGTACGACCTCAACCCGGTAGGCAGTGGGAATAGCCAAAAAAAATAGGATCTTTAGTCTTCCTTGATCAGTGTGATCCTTTGGGAAAGGCAGAGTAATGATGTTTGCTTTTATCCTCAGGGATTCCAGCCCCCCAAACGTCCCTTCCGACGCATGAACTACGCCGAGGCCATTGAGTGGCTGAAGGAACATGATGTGAAGAAGGAAGATGGCACCTACTATGAGTTTGGGGAGGTAGGTCCTGTGGGGAGGTGTGGTGGTGTCATGCAGGAGTGCAGCTGTGAGATGGGATTTCACCTCATGTCCCTGAGCACTGGAATCCAAACCTGTGTTGTCACCTGTCATCTGTTCCCTGTCTGCTCTTCTCCAACATGCGAAACAGTTGGAGCTCAAGAGAACTTGATGCCATAGCCAGGGTTTTTAATCTCACTTTTCTGTCTGAGACATTGGGAAGACTTAGATTTTAATTGAACAGATTTTGTCCCCTGGACATGTCTGGTTTTATATATAAATACATATTTTTCTATGATAAGTGTGTATTAAGAATTTAGGTACATTAGGATGAATGTGTGGACAGGTGTGATCTGCACCTGACTTTGTTTCATGCCTGGTTCGTGTGGGACTGGTGCACGGGAGCCTTTTGGTGTTAAATATTAATAAATCCTCCTCTAACCGTAGGACATTCCCGAAGCCCCCGAGAGACTGATGACAGACACCATTAACGAGCCCATCCTGCTGTGCCGCTTTCCTGCAGAGATCAAGTCGTTCTACATGCAGCGCTGCCAGGATGACGCGCGGCTCACCGAGTCTGTGAGTCGTGCCTGCCTGCTGCAGTGGGGAATGCTGCTGGGGATGAGCGCTCCAGTGCAATCCTTGGAGGATCCTTGCCAGGCTCTGTTGTGGTTGGCCTGGCACGGCGGGTCGGGCTGTTTGCCCTCCCTGCTGCCGCAGCTGCGTTGTGAGTGGTGGGTGTGCTGTGGTGCGTTGCAGGTGGACGTGCTGATGCCGAACGTGGGTGAGATCGTTGGGGGCTCCATGCGCACGTGGGACAGCGAGGAGCTGCTCGAAGGCTACAAGAGGGAGGGCATTGATCCCACCCCCTACTACTGGTACACTGATCAGGTCAGTACAGCAGACATGTGCTGGGGGTTTTCCCCCTTGGGAGGATTGGTTTGTTTCTGGTGGTATTACTGCAACTCTTAAGTAACAAGAAAATACGTAATATCCCCTCTCTGCTTCGAATTTCACAGAGAAAATACGGTACGTGCCCTCACGGGGGATACGGTTTGGGATTGGAGCGGTTCCTGACCTGGATCCTGAACAGACACCACATCCGAGATGTCTGTCTCTACCCACGCTTTGTGCAGCGCTGCAAACCTTAGCCATCCTTGGGAAAAACTCCTGGAAAAACTGAGCAGCTGATGCTTGGGAAAGAACAATACACTCTGCTGTACTACAGCCTGTCCGACAACAACACTTCCTGCAACCTGTTGCTAATTCAAATACCTATTTAGGATGTGAAATGGAAAAGAATCAACCCTCTTTTTCTAAAAAATGCTACTAATTAACTGGAAGAAGCCCTAGAAAAATTGTTGTGGTGCATCTATGCTCTTGAGTCAACACAAAACAAAGATCCTGATAAGTTATCATTTAAAACCCAAGATATGCTTCTGCTTTTAATTTCTGTGACTTAAAATATGCTGGGCATTTGATGATTTTGTTTTTAAATTTGCTTTAATTTTAATCTCTTTTCTCTTGGGATTTCTTGTTGGGGAAGTCAGGAGTTCAGGCTCCTGAAGTTCCCTTACAGTGCCCTCTGAGAATGGTATGGAGAGATATGAACAAAGGATAAAAATGGGAATGATTCCATTGAGCGCTGCACTTTTTTAGCTCCTGCTGATTTTAATGGGGGTTCTCTGAGTTGATTCGGTAGCAAGGTGTGTAGTACAGTGCACAGAATTCCACTGCGAGGGATGGGTTGGGTTGGGGTTGGGGTTTTCTGGTTTTTTTCAGATTATTTATTGCTCAGCAATGCTGAGGCTGCTGGCGAGGCAGGCTTTGCTCCCTTTCCCGAGAGCTGTGGATGAAGCGCTGCCGTGGGTCCAGGCACACCCAGCCTGGACATGGGGGATGTGGTGCCTTTTGCTCCCTGTTTGAAACCAGAAATGACTAAAGACCCAAAGGAACTGGTACCTGAGGCACTGATGGATTTCCAAACTGTCCAGGCAGTGCTTTCCCACGTTGTGCTGAGATGTGTTCATAGAGCAGCTCCCTGGTCCCTTGTGCTACTGCAGCTGAGCAGCTTCTCTGGCTGTAATCAAATTATCAAATAGGGTTAATGAAATACTTCATGTGTTCAGTCATCTGTATGGTTTTTAGTCATAAAAAAAGCAATTCCTTTTACCAGAGAGAAAAAAAAAAAATGGTAGGGGCATCACGTGCCACCTGCACTGAGACTTGAGCTGGATTTGCTGTTCACTCCTGGAATTGTTAAGCTGTGGATATCCATATTTTTGTAGTAATTGATTGGTTTTCTTCATCTTGCATGTTATATAAGCTGGTCTAAATCAGCAACCAATAAATTATGGCAACAGAAGCTGGTGTGCAAGGCAGTACTTGACCTGTAATGCCTGTACCGTTCACTGAGCCCTTGGAGCTTATTGCTTAATATAGTGTGGACAAAAGCCCAGGAAAAGGGAATTTTCAGGTGCAGTAAACACAGCACCAGGGGGAGCAGCCTGGGCTTCTGGCACCACGTAAAGACTTCCTTCTGGTGCCTGAAGTGATGGGAAGGGAACAGGGTTGGGAAAACATCACTTGAGTGAGATCAGTTTTCAGTCCTTAAACGTGTCAGGGCTGAGCTGCTTTGTGAAGGTTAAAAGCCTCTGTATCAGAGGAACTACTAGAGGAAGGACTGAGGACTTAAGAGGTGCTCAAGGAAGAGGCAGATCAGATAAGGAGCTTAAAAGGTGACTGGGATAAAAGCTGCAGTGGAGTTGAACTTGCCTGAGACTCCTGTGCAGTTCCTTCAGCAGCGGTGGAGAGGGGTGGTGTGGGATCTTGGAAAGCTGCTGCAGCTCTTGGAACACGGCAGTGCTTGGATTTATTTTCATCAGAAAGGGAAAACAAGCCTGCAGAAGAGAAGATGTGCAATCAGAACTGGGATTTCTCATCCTCACTTTTATTTTCTCACATGACATCTCCACACAGTTAGTTGGATTGGGAACTGGTACACGGGGCTGCCAGCACTAGGTCCAGGACCTGTCAGCTTTGTCCCTGGCTGCTTTGAGATGGCTGCCCTGTACCTTTAATTAAATTACCTCTCCTTACATGCACTATTTTATATTTATCGATGTTCAAGCTCACCTGGTCCCCCTTTGTAAGGACTTTTTGAGGAGAAGCCCTGAGAGCTGGCTCTGCCCTTGGCCCTTCCATGAGCTGTCAAAAACCTGAGGAGACATGGAATGTAAACCACCTGTTAATATGCAGGGTAACTGCTGTGGTGTTTGTTTATTTGTGTTTAGAATCATAGTATCATAGAATCATCAGAGTTGGAAGAGATCTTTAAGATCATCGAGTCCAACCACTAACCCAGCACTATAACTCCCAAACCACTAAACCACATCACCCAGACGTGGTGATCCAGTGCCAGATCCAGACGCATTTTAAACACCTCCAGGCATGGTGACGTCACCAGCTCTCTGGGCAACCTCTTCCAACGCCTGAACTTCTATCGGGAAAGGAGCTCTGTGCCCCGGCCCCAGAGCATCTGAGGGGGCTCAGAAGTCGAGCCCTCATCTCTCATGAGGCGCCCGCTCATGAAAGCCCACAGGATTTATATTAAAACCCCACATTTTAAATCGTGGTTTTTTGAACATTCCGCAACTTAGAGCGTTACTGTGCCAATCGAGGATCGCGCGCCCTCACTCTGTGGGAACGGTCCCAGGGGAACTACGGAGGGAGCCGGGGCAGGGCGGCACGAGAGACACGGGCCAGGGCGACCGCCCGCGGGCAGCCCCGGGACCGGGGGGGACAACCGGCATGGGGGCCACGGTGCTTGGGGGGCCGGGGCGGTGCCGGGGGCGGTGTTGGCTGTACCGGGGCTGTACCGGGGCTGTAGCGGGGCGGTGTTGGCTGTACCGGGGCGGGCCCGGGGCGGTGCCAGGGGCGGTGTTGGCTGTACCGGGGCGGGCCCGGGGCGGGCCTGGGGCGGTGTTTGCGGTGCCGGGGGCGGTGTTGGCTGTACCGGGGCGGGCCCAGGGAGGACTCAGGGCGGGCCCGGGGCGGTGCCGGGGCGGGCCCGGGGAGGACTCGGGGCGGTATCGGGGCGGGCCCGGGGCAGTGCCGGGGCGGGCCCAGGGCGGGCCCGGGGAGGACCCGGGGCGGACCCGGGGAGGACCCAGGGCGGGTCCGGGGCGGTGCCGGGGGCGGTGTTGGCTGTACCGGGGCGGGCCCGGGGAGGACCCGGGGCGGGCCCGGGGCGGTGCCGGGGGCGGTGTTGGCTGTACCGAGACGGTGCAAGGCGAGGGGCGGCGGCAGCGGCGCTGGCGCTGTCTGAGGGAATGCGGGCGGCCAAGATGGCGGCCGCTGCTGCCGCCGCCGCTGCTGCCGCGGGACGGCACCGTGAGTGAGGCGGCACGGCCGCCATGGCCGAACGGGGTCTGGGGGCGGCGGGGGCGCGAGGGCTCCCGGTCACCGCGGGCTGCGAGGGCAGGAGGGCGGCGGCGCCGCCGGTACCGCGTTACACAACGCCCGAGAGGCGCCTTTCGTAACGCTGATCCGCGCGGGGGCCGGCGGGGCTGCGGCTGCGGCTGCGGCTGCCCCGGGGGCTCTGGGGCCGCTCATTTACCGGGGCGTGCGGGGAGGGCTGGGCAGGGCGATGGTGGGTTTTCCGCTAAATGGGCCGAGGGCTGCGAGGGTTCTTTGTCTGAGAGCTACGAGGCTCGGGGGTCCCTTTACCTGAGGGCTATGAGATTTGGGAATCCCCTCGCCCGCGGGGTCCCCTTACCTGAGGGCCGCGGGAATCGAGCATCTTCTCACCTGAGGGCCGCGAGGCTCGAGCGTCCCCTCACCTGAGGGCCGCGAGGCTCGAGACTCCCCTCACCTGAGGGCCGCGAGGCTCGAGCGTCCCCTCACCTGAGGGCCGCGAGGCTCGAGCGTCCCCTCACCTGAGGGCCGCGAGGCTCGAGACTCCCCTCACCTGAGGGCCGCGAGGCTCGAGCGTCCCCTCACCTGAGGGCCGCGAGGCTCGAGACTCCCCTCACCTGAGGGGTCCCCTCACCTACGGGGTCTCCTCACCTGCGGGCCGGGGGCTCAGGTGTCCCTCCCCTACGGGGTCTCCTCACCTGCGGGCCGGGGGCTCAGGTGTCCCTCACCTACGGGGTCTCCTCACCTGCGGGCTCGGGGCTGCCCTCGCACACCTGAATGTGCCCTTTGCTGCCGCAAGGCTCAGCATCTCGCTGATTTTCTGTATTTGTAATAATTTTTCCCTCTGTGGAGGGGAAATTGCCAACGAGCCACTCTCCTGTGAGAGACCCTTGCCAGGTCACTCAAGTCCATGAGTTCCTTCAGCAGGAACTCTGCTACTTCATCTTTATAATTAATAAATGCATTGTCCAGGTACTGCTGTAAAAGCAAACTTGGTGTCCTACTGAGAGGCACCCGTGTGCTTACCAACCCCAGGTAGCAGTTCTAGCTCCAGAGTTTAATACCATAATGCCACTTACAAAATATGTGAACCCCCATTTTTAACGATGTTCCAGCAAACTGGGATTGTCATTGCACGTCCTGTTCTGTGTCCTTCGTGATGCAGATGGAAATGTGCATAAACCGCACCTTAAGTAAGGCAGAACATCCTGAGTTGGAAGGGACCCCCAAAGATCATCGAGTCCAACTCCTGGCCTTGCTCAGGAGTGTCCAAAATCCCACCATGTGCCTGAGAGCTGTGTCCAAGAACACTTTGAGCTCTGGCAACCCTGATGCCATGACCACTGCCCAGAGCACTCTCTGGGGGAAGAACAAATGCTTATCAGTGCAGAAAGATCAGTGCAGCCTTTGCAACTTCTCCTTTTATTGTTCTCTCTAATTTGTATGTAGTGTCAGTGTCTCAAAGAGTAATAAACTAAGAACTGGAAGAAACATAAATATTTGTGTTTGAAAAGAGCCTTTCAGGCATCAGCAATGCTTGAATTGAAGTTCTTTAGTTTGCAGCCTTTTCTATCAGCACATTCACAGGCGTCCACAGCTACGCACTCGTAATCCCGAGTAAGAAGCTGGATTGTCATTGATTTGAGCCGGTTTTGAGGCCGTTTAGCGTCTGTTCAGGAGGTTATTAGGGAACTGTGAGCCGGAGGATGCTCTTCCCAGCGGGTGGGTCGGCTGCCGAGGAGCTCTGTGCTGTCGGGGCTCAATTGCTGCCGAGCTCCCGTGGTCTGACAGGGAACTGTCGCACCCAACAATAGCTGGGGGACGGAACTGAACCCTTTTTACATCGTGAGCAATTCACACTATTGTTACACTAAAAAAGCATCATGTAATGACTGTGAGCTCCTGGGGAGAATGAAGTGTGCCTTTGAGAGGGCAGGCTGTGACCAGCATGGAATCATAGGGAATGGGTTGGAAGGAGACCTGAGAGCTCCATCCAGTGCCTAAAGGGGTTCCAAGAGAGATGGAGAGGGAGGTGGGTGTGGGAAGACTGTGTTGTCTCCAGTTATTTCACACTTAAGAGTGGAGCTTAAAGATTAGGCAGGCTTTGGGTTGGGTTTTGGTTGCTGCCTGGCATCTGCAGAGCTGGAAGTACACACAGTGCACAAAGAAAGACAGAAGCTTGTGATTTCCTGACTTGCTTTGATTCCAGGGCCTGGAGCTTAGGGAGCAAATGCTGAGCGTGTTGGTGTGGCTGTGGGGGATTAGCGCTGCCCTGGCCCCTCAGCCATGCTCTCAGTGTGCTGTTCTCTCCCCTGCAGTGGTGAGGAGCAGCCCCCAGCTGCGGGTGCCGGTGCGATGGCAGGGCCGGGCGGCGGCCGCGGTGGTGACGGAGAGCACCAAGCCCCAGGTCCAGCCCCACGAGCGGTAGGTCCAGCCCCACGAGCGGTAGGTCCAGCCCCACGAGCGGTAGGTGTGCACGGGTGGGCCCCGCTCTGCAGCCCTCTGGCTCTGCAGCCCTCTGGCTCTGCCTGATACTGAGCTGCTGTCCCTGCAGAGCCAGCGGGGCTGGGGCTGGGTGGGGTGTGTGCGATTGTTTATCTGCACTGCCCCAGCCTCCTGTGCTCAGTCCTGGGGGCAGGGACAGCGTTGTTCCTGCAGAGCTCTGGGAGGGCCTGACCCACTGCACGCCTGAGGCAGTGCAGGAGCAGTGGAAGAGCAGTAATTATGGTTATTATGGTTCTGGTTCCTGCTGCCTGGATTTCATTCAGCAACCTCCTGATAGACACTCCAGGAGGAAGGGAATGGAAGCCGAGACCACTGGACAGGCCTGGGCTCCTCTCAGTGCCCCGTTCTAAGACTTTGGCTTTAACAAGAGGAGGGCAAAGCTCTCTGTGCAGCCTTGGCTCTGTCTGCTCAAGAAGTGAGAAATCCTGGTCCCTGGGTTCCCCTGGGCAGGGCAAACTATTCCATGGGGAAGTCGGGTGAGAGGTGTGATCAGCAGCCTTTCTGTAGATGCTGATACCGCCCTCTGCTCTGCTCCACTGGGAGGGATGTTATCCTTACAAACAGAGTCCCAGACCTGCACCTGGATAGAAAATCCGTTGTGGAAAAACCCAACCAACAACCCAAACAGAACAAGCCCTGCAATGACCTTACGTGTAGAATGGCTCCTTGCTGCTGTCACTGCTGCAGGAGATGAGATGTGTCCCCACAGTAATGAAGACAAAGAGTTGTATGGGTGGCTCATCTGTTTTCTGAGGAAGCTGCTGCTTGGTTTGGTTGGAATCTACAGCTGAAACCATTCCTTAGATCCTGTTTTATAACCTCCCTTAGAGCCTGCAGCTGCCAGACAGCTTTCTCAGTGTGTTTCCAGCTCAGGCCTGTGTTACAAAGTGGTTACTGTTTAAAAAAGCAAAGATCATGTAAATACTTGTCTCTGGCCATTCCTGCTGGTGGTTGGTGTGTTTATGTGAGCAGGAGGAGCCTCTGAATAAGAGCTGCCTGTAAGAGCTGCCTTTGCAAAGGACAGAAGCGGGAGGATAAGCTGGTGGTTTTGTCACAGTAATGGAAACAAAAGCAGTGGGTCACTAGGATGTGAACTCTCTCTTGTTTCCATAGGAAACCTAAAACTGGCATTTTGATGCTGAACATGGGAGGCCCGGAGCGGCTGGATGATGTGCATGACTTCTTACTGCGTCTCTTCCTGGACAGAGATCTAATGACGATGCCGGCTCAAAAGTGAGGAGCGCTGGGGTCTCCCGTGGCACAGGCAGTGTGGGCTCTTGCTGTCTGAGCTCTGGGCTCAGATATTTACCCTCTGTAAAGCAGCACACAGTGCTGGTTTGCCGTAGTGTGGGGAGATTGCCTCAGCAAACCTGCTGCAGCAGGGCTGAGGGGAAAGGGGTGGTGTTGTGGGCTCTGCCATTAACCGTGTCCCTCTGGAACGCTCTAGTAAACTGGCCCCGTTCATCGCCAAGCGCCGCACCCCCAAAATCCAGGAGCAGTACAGCAGGATCGGCGGCGGCTCCCCCATCAAGAAGTGGACGGCAGTGCAGGGAGAAGGCATGGTGAAGCTGCTGGACAGCATGTCCCCTCACACCGGTACTGCTGGGCTGCCTGGGCGGGGTTCAGGGGGTGTTCTCAGCCACGATTTGGGGTGAGCAGCTCAGCTGGAAGCCGAGACAAGGCCCTGCAGATGAGCACTGCAGGGCTTGGTGCAGCGATAGCACAGCCCCACCTGGGGCACGGCAGGAGATAAGGCCAGACAGTTGGGCCAGGGTGGAAGGAGATGCTCTCCTTGCCAGTCCTTCCCCTCTCTCTGAACTTCGCTCCCTCCCAGCAAGGAGCTGTGGCTTGTACATGAAACGGGAGCACGAAACATTTGTTGGAGCAAAACTGCTGGAGTAAGGAGAAGCCAAAGAGGGGAGAGAGCTCTCCATTCTCTTCAGCTCAGCAGCTTTACCACGTGTGCTGCTGCAAGTGTTCTGCTCCCTCCAGTGTCCATGACCTTTGCTGATGTGACAGGGAATCCCTTCCATGCTTGACAATAGCAGTTATTTCATTCCAAGCTGTTTTATAGTTCTTTGTGGCAGCGGTGTCAGGCTTGGATAGAAGAGGTTAGAACAGGAGTTAGAAGACTGCTGAAAGGGTCTGGAAGGTACAAAGTAACACTCTTGGAAGGCTAGAACCAAGTTCATTTCATCTGTTCAGTGTGTAACCTGTCACTGGTGCTTTCATTCAGGTGCTGTTCAATCCCTTTTTCCACCGATGTGTCTCCCTAGCTTAATTCCAGCTGTGGTCCCTGCAGGTACAGTCAGGGCCTGCTGTGGCACCCAGGGCAGGAGTGTTCTTAGAGCAGGAGCCCCTGAAGGGTCAGGCTTGCAGCAGGTTCTGCAGATAAGGCTTGGAAGGTTTATCTGCTTCTCCCAGTGTCCCACTCCCACTTTTGTTGGGTGAGCCCTCTCTGTGCAGTCACACCCACCTCTGTGCTCCTGTCACACCTGATAAGTCCTTTGGAGACTCCTTTTTTACCAGCTGCAGTTTAACAATGGAATGTGCTGAGCCCTGCTAACCATTTCCTCCAGCATTCCAAGTGACCTTGCAGCCGTGCAGCGCCCTGTGTTCCTTCAGAATAGCTTGGAACAGTGGGATGTGCTTGCAGGCTGAGCAGCTGGGAATACTGTGTGCTCACAGGTTGGCCATGATTTTCCCCAGAATGTTCTTTGCCAGGTTAAACTCCTCCTGTCCCTGCTGTGGTTAGTCAGACTCTGGTCCTTAATGCCATTCAAAAATGTTAATGAGGTTACTGGCTCCGAGGGCTCCCCAGGTTGGGTTATTATTTGCTGCTGCTCCCAGCTGGGACCTCTCCTGCCTCCTGCAGAGAACTGGGGCTGACTAAACCTGTTTTCTGAATCCTGCATAAATGTACGGAGCGCAGCCCAAGCACGGGACATCTGCTTCCTTCAGAAACCTGCTAAACGTTATTTCAGAGCCAGTGACCCAGAAACCACGAAAAAGAAACTTTGCTTTTGTTCTCCTGAGAACCTCTGTCCTCTACTTAAAAAAACAAAACAGCAAACCTCCCCTCCCTCCCCCTAACCAAGCCGTGCTCCCAGAGCTGACACCTAAAAGATTGGAGATGGAAAACCTGAAGTGTCCTTGAAGAGCATAATATTGCCTCCAAAATAAAGTGTTTAAAGCCATGAAGATTTCTGTGAGCCTTCTCCAGAAGCAGAATGAAAGAACACGTGTCCCTGTTTCAGTGCCACTGCCCTCCTGCCCCAAACAATAGTCCTGGTCCTTGGGGGTTTGGTGTCAATATTCATTTAGTGACACTTTCTTTACCAATGCATCCTTGCAATCAGGGCTTTGTCCAGACTGGAAACCACACCTCTGCTAAAGTGGGGAAAAGCAGGAGAGTGATGTTCCAGCAGAAGCAAACCACAGTATAAATCCCTTTTAAATTCTAATCACAGCGAAGTGAGGTACCAGAGAATTGCTTGGCCAAAGAAAGATGGGTCTGTATGGCAGTGGTTAGAAAAGCAGCCAGGAAATTACCAACCAGTTTGTTTCAGCAGTTTCAGTCTGTGTGGCTCGTACATTTGAGCTGTGAATGACGTGTTACTGCGAGTTCTGATCCCTTTTGTGCAATTCCCCCCCTGTGCCCGTGCTGGCAGCGCCTCACAAGTACTACATCGGGTTCCGCTACGTGCACCCGCTGACGGAGGAGGCGATCGAGCAGATGGAGAAGGATGGCATCGAGAGGGCTGTTGCTTTCACCCAGTACCCCCAGTACAGCTGCTCCACCACAGGTGAGCGTGCCAGCAGGGCAGAGGCAGCCCTGGCTGTGAGCTCAGGTAAATTGTCTGAGCTCAGTAAAGTGGCTACGTTGTGTGACCGTGGGTATAACCCTTCCCCTCTGAGACCCTTAGCTCTCATTTACAGTTGCATTTTAATTCTGTAGCAATTTAAAATACGTTAATACCTTCCTGCCCAGCCGTTTCGGACTGACAGGTGGCTGAGGCCTGGCTGAACTCCTGTTCTGTTCTCCGTGTTTCAGGGAGCAGTCTGAATGCCATCTATCGTTACTACAATGAGAAAGGGGAGAAGCCGAAGATGAAGTGGAGCATTATCGACCGCTGGCCCACACATCCCCTTCTCATTCAGGTGTGCATTTGGAGCCTTTCAGGTTTATATATTTTCTTTTAAAAAGATAGAAAAAAGGACTGGGGAGGGATAACTGGAAAGCTGCAGCAGGCTGGGTGACATTCCCTGGGCATGGTGCACACTGAAGGGAATTTGGGAGTCCTTAAGGAAATGTGCTGCCTGTCTGGGTCATGGAGAGCAGCAGTGCCTCCCAGCGTTCCTGACTCAGATCTCTGCTCCTTGTTTCTCTGAGCAGTGCTTCGCTGATCACATCCAGAAGGAACTGAACCTGTTCCCTCCGGACAAAAGGAAAGACGTGGTGATCCTCTTCTCGGCCCACTCGCTGCCCATGTCTGTGAGTCAGCTCAGCTCTCCTGCCCTTGTCAGCCCTGAGGGGAAGGGCTGGGGACACAGCCATGGATGTGCCAGGCTGATGTGTTCACTGGAAGAGAAAGGGCTGGTGTGCTTGTGCTGCAGGTGGTGAACCGTGGTGATCCTTATCCTCAAGAAGTGGGAGCCACAGTCCAGAGAGTCATGGAGAAGCTCAACTACTCCAACCCCTACAGGCTCGTGTGGCAGTCCAAGGTGTGTGCTCAGGGAAGCTGAGGCAGGTAAAGCCTCTGCAGGGTTTTACTGAACTGCAAACAGTGCACCTTTATTTACATTTCCATTTGGTTTAACCATAGCCTTGTTCAGGCCAGCCCAGGTTCTGTTCCTTTGGGATTTAATGATGAAAGTGAGAAGAACACCCAAAAGCAGGGGAATACCAATAACTGTTCCTATCCTATCCATAATCTGGTCTGTGTGATCCTGCCTAAGAACACGTGAGTGTTGTTTGTAAGAATGATTTAAGGAGGTTTGTTCTTTGTTTCCCTGTTTTTGTTCCAGGTTGGCCCAATGCCTTGGCTTGGTCCCCAGACAGACGAGACCATTAAAGGACTGTGCCAACGAGGAAAGAAGAACATGTTGTTGGTCCCAATAGCATTTACAAGTGACCACATTGAAACCCTGTATGAGCTGGATATCGAGTATTCCCAGGTTTTAGCAAATGAGGTGAATGATTTGTGGGTTTTGTACCTGTTTGGGCAGTGCTGCTCTGAAATTACTTCTCCTAAGCTGCAATTTGCTTCGTAGCTGCTTCTTGCAATATGATTCAGGGCAAGCTTTATTTTTCTGCAAATTGAGAATTAATCTGAACTGGCTTAACCACAAAACAGGTGGGAATTTGTCTTTCTAGATTTAACTGTTTAAACTATTGCTATTATTGCTAAAAAAGAGTAATTGATTCTTTGGCAGCCAAGTGAAATGTTTGCACCGTAGTTATTTTTGCTGTATTAAAAAAACACGGTGCTGCTTTTTATTCTGTCATTTTTGAGGCAACCTCTGAGTGAAGATTGTGAAGGGCCTAGCAGATTTAACTTTGTTTTCCTTTTTGATTTTGATTCAGTGTGGAGTTGAAAACATCAGGAGAGCAGAGTCCCTCAATGGAAATCCGCTGTTCTCCAAGGTATGTGCTTTGTGGCTGTAAAGGTTTGCAGTTGTGTGTTTTCTGGACTATGGATGTTTCCCTGTAGTTTGAACATATTTTGAGCTTAAGAGCAGAAGTGGAACCCCTTGTACCTAATCTGTGTTTGCCCTGCCGCAGTTAGTGGAGGCTTTGTCGGGAGGGGGGCAGAGTTTTGGTGTTCCAGCGGGGCCGGGCTGGCTCCCCTGACTGTCCCCCTGCCCCGCAGGCCCTGGCAGACCTGGTGTGCTCCCACCTGCAGTCCAACGAGGTGTGCTCCCGCCAGCTGACCCTGTGCTGCCCGCTCTGCGTCAACCCCGTCTGCAGGGAGACCAAGGCCTTCTTCGCCAGCCAGCCCCTGTGAGCCCGGCACGGCCGCGGGGAGCCCGGCATGGTCCCTGTGAGCCCGGCACAGCCACGTGGGGAGCCTGGCACAGCCCCTGTGAGCCTGGCACAGCCGCCCTGTGCCCCACGGGAACCTGCCCTGCCCCAGGCAACGAGGGAGACCCTGGCCCAGCCCCTCCCTGGGACACACTCACAGGCTGGTGGGCTCTCCCGTGACAGCAGGGGGGGGAAACTTGGCTTTGGTTTAATTTTTCTTATGTTTTCTTTGTTTGAGAAGAGTTTGTAGGAAGTAGGGAAGTAAGGGCATTTATCCTGTCAAGCGTGAGGAGATCTCGTGTCACCTGACCCTGGTGGCACTTAGCCAGAGTCCAGCACTGAGAACTCTCACAGCTTTTTCAAATGAGCTTCTATTTCTATGCAGGGTTTCTTTGTGTGCAGGTTGGTCACAAATGCATTAACTTCAGGTCAAGCTGGAGTTATTTTGGGTTTGTTTAAGGTACAGTCTGACCAGCACAGTCACCAATTGTCCCTTCTGAGAGGGACTTTGCAGCTGGCTTTGGAGACTTTGGAGATCAAGTGACTTCTACTGCTTTTTAATAATGTGTGTATGTATATATATTTTTTATTTTTTTTTTAGGGCATAAAGATAAGGCTTTGTTTTGTTTGGTTTTCTCCTGCCAGAAACTTCCAGTGAAAGCTTAGCTGGGATAGTAGAATGCACAAAATTGTTTACATTTTCTAGAAAAAACATGGTCATTATCTGCAGGAAAGCATCTGAAGAGCATAAATTGAAAGGAGTAAGCCTGCTTGGGTGATACTGAGGAACATGTTCCATTGAAACTGCATGTTCCAGATCTAGCAGGAACATGTATGGAAACATGCTGGCTTATCTGTTAAGCAGAATGGCTTTTCAAATTATTATGATTTTTATTAAAAAGGGCTTTCTCAGTTTGATTAGGTAAATTTAGGAAGTCAGGCTTGCTCTCCAGAAGGTTTATAGCTCTGCTCTGTGCTTTCTACTGTGCCACAGTGCTGTGGTTTTTGTGGGATACCTATGGAGTGCCATAGGTGGGATTGGTCTGGCTGAACTGATGTTCTTTAAATGGAGACGATCAGTGAGGAGTGATTTACATCCCTACACTGCAGAGGCCTGAGGGGGCAGCCCCGGCTGCTCTGGGCCAGGAGGGGCTTTGCTGCCAGGCTGTCCCCACTCAGCCGCCCAGGCAGTGTCCCCTCGAGGCACAGGGACCTCCCCTGCCGGGTGGGAGCCGAGCTGTGCCCGTTTCGTGGGGCTGAGCCATACCTGTGGGAGTGCAGCTGTCACCTCGCGTGCACGTTTACTTGACGTCCTTAGCACTGAAACGCCGGGACCGGGGCGGTGCAGGCTGGTTCCTGGTTCCTGGCGATTACCGGGGGTGGTGGGGAAGCCACGCTGCTCATCCAGGCTGATCTGCTCAGGTAATGATGAGGGATGAGCAGTTTGAACCTCTGCTCTTTGGAGAACAGTGCTGAAGGAGAGAAGAGGCCTCTGGTGGTGTGTCAGGGGTTTCTCTCGTCCTGTCCTGCTGGAGGAGCTAAAGGCAGGGTACTAAAGCAGTGCATGGATGTGCTGAGCAGCCCGTGGGGCTGTGTGAATCCCTGCTACCTCTGGAGAGCTGCCTATCTCCACTGCCATAGCTGCTTCCCAGGGTGAGGCAGACTGAGATTGCTGCAGTGCTGGAGCCTCCTGCATCACTGCTGTCCCTCGCAGAACTAAGTCTTCCTTTCCCTCCAAGCCTGTGCCTGTGTCAGTGGCAGGGAGCCAGAGGCATCTCTTCTCCCTCTCTTGCTCCATCCTTGGTCTCTGCTCGCTGCCTGGGCAGGAAAAAGGAGCACAAATGTCCAGTATGTCTGGGAACGCTGGCCTTACGTCTCTCCTCTGTTCCCCCTTCTCTGTGTGACACTTAGGGCTCAGTGGAAAAGGATCTGGTTTATCAAATCTTCCTACTCCTGTTTCCTCCCAGCCGGAGGGGACATGGCCTCCGGGGGGTCCAGGCTGTGACCAGCACATTTACAAGTGTGGAGAGTGAAGGTTACCTTCACATGAACCTCGTGATGCTATAAATACAGACTGGCTTTCCATTTCCATGCTGGAGAGAGTCCTGAAAGTACGAGCTGGCACTGATTCTGAGGCATTATGTTTGTCCCCACTAATAAGAGGTACTTAAAATTCACTTTTGACTGTTCTAACCACATAATGGGATAATTACTCTGTTGCTGCTATTAGACCATCATGTAGAAACCACTTAATTTTCCAGCTTTTAGCAGATGGGGCCTGTCTCTCAGGGCTGGTGGTACTGTTTGTTGTCACAGGTTAGTTTTAGCAGAGGCTTCTGAGGAGTCCCTCGTCTCTCACAGCCAGTGTCACTGGGTTGGGTGAGTGTCTGCCCTGAGGAGGGATGAATCCCATCTATGCACGTGCCTTCCTCAGCCCTTTCCAGTGGCTTTTGTCTTTTTCTTTATTGAGTCAAAGTTTTTCTCTTTTGAGTTCCTCTCTGACCTCTCCCTCGGTCCTGGCTGTGCTGCAGAGAAGGTGGGAGCTTCCAAAAGGTGCTGTGACACCCAGAGGTGTGTGGAGGGTGTCCGAGCTGGCCTCCTGCTCTCCCCTGGAGGCAGGGGGGGCACAGCTGAGTTCAGAGGGGCCAGGTTTTTCCTGGGCATACCTAAACGCTCGGTGTACTCTCCCTTCCCACCCCCCCAGAGAGCTGGGAGCCCCTGTGGAATGTAGGCTGCAAGTGGGAGCATTCCTTTGGTTCTGTTGATGCCAGATGTGCACAGATACTCGCTTGTAGCCCAACATGCATTTCAGATCGACCACGGACTTCCACTGATGTAACGCAGCCCTTTTGGATAATCCTACTGTGTGTTGTTTGCCATAAGGATGGAATCTCAATTAAACTTTTTTGGAAGAAATGACTGAGCCATGTGTCTTTCTGAGAGCCCTTTATGCTGGTGTTTGGGGTCCTCTCTGCACCCCCTGAGCCAGGCTGGGGCGAGTTACACTCCCTGAGGAGGCTGGAGAAGAGGGTGACTCAGAGATTTGCCCTGCTTTGGATCCCACCTGTGCTGGATAATTTATTCCACGGTCTCTGGGCAGCTCCTTGCCAATGTTACAAATTAAGTGCTTGATTGATTATTTTCTAGAGCAGTGATTGGAGCTGTTGGATACTTAAGCTGATCCATTAGTGAGCTCTTGTTACTGAGTTGTGACAGGGAGAGAGCGGGACGGACGGAGGGTGGGAAGAACGGAGGAGAGCAGTGATGCTCCGTCCTTCCTTCCTTTCCTCTGCAATCCCAGCTTTCTGTTTTAGCTCTAAACAGTGATTTGGCTGTGTGGGCACGGCAGAACTTTAGCAATGTCATATTTGAATCCAAAATTACCTCCCACAGTGTGGAAGCACTTCTCCTTCCCTCCTTCTTTCCAAAGGGCTCACTTTTCATCTGCCTTCCTGCTTGGCCACGTTCCTCCTGTGTTTCTGTGAGCAGATTCCCAAGTGTGCATGGGCTGTGCCGTGTCTCTCATCCTGCCTGGAAGTGCCTCTCTCCAGCTGCACAGCCCGGGGTGCCCTGGGAAAGAGATTTATTTGTAATTCAGCATTTCCAGCCCTCAGGAGCAGGTTCTGCCTCTGCCCGGGGAGCACAGGGATTTGTGAATTGGGACAGTTTGCCTGGGGATAAGCTCTGGTGCTGTGGGGCTTGAGGGAGCGTGGGGATCCAGGGAGGGAAGGGGCAGAGGCAGCGCCCGGAGAACCCTCTGCTCTCCTTCAGCTGCCGGGCAGAGCTGAGCCTTGGAAATCGATAGCTGGGAGCCAGGAGGGAAATATTTCCAAGCTCTAACTAGAGGATGTGTTCTGACAAGGCTGGGCTGATCGGCGGCGCGGGAGAGGGCGGCAGTGGAGTCATTTTTAACCCTGACACTGGAAGGTGGGTCCAGGCTCGGCAGCATCGACAGGGCCCCGTCCCAAAGGTCACGGGGCAGGGCCTGTACAATGCCGGGTTCCAGAGCTGCTCACTGCCTACAGTGCCAGGGTGGGTTGTGTGGACACACAGACACACAGGAGGCACTCATTTCACAGGAATTAAAACCTTCAGCTCCACTGTGCCACAGCCTCCCCACCCTCACAGGAAAGAATTCCTGGGGGAAATTCCAGGTGTCCAGGGATAGGGCTTAACACCGTTTCTAGGGAGCTGAGACAGGAGAAAAAACAGGGTTTGCTCCTGTCCAGGCTGTTCCCGGTTTTTAGAAAACTTCCCCAGCCTTAATACTTTTGTCTGAACAAAAACAAGTCAGGAAAAATGTGGAGCAGAGCCTCCGGTGTGATAAATTGACACTCGATCCGGCGGTTGCCTGGAGCGCGCTTTGAAGCGGGAGAGGCTCCTGGGGAACTTCCCCCTCTCTCTGATGTCGGAAAATTAAAAATTAATCCGCTATGAAAAATTAAAAGGTGAAACTTTCTGCTCTTTCAGCAGCAGAGCTTTTGGAATGCTGATTTGGGGCTTGGAATGCAGGAGGAGTGACATCTCCGGGAACATCGCTGTGGTCGGTGCATTAGAATGTGGGGTTTTAATTGATTTTTGTAAATTGGAACCTGTTTGCAAAGGACTCGAGTGGCTTAAAATGGGGGTAAATATTTATTTATTGATGTAAATAACTTTAAACAGGCATTTACTCACTCCCGAGGAGCTACTCCCAGTGTACAACACAGGGAGAGGAAACTGATGCATCCAGCATTGAAACCACACTGGAATCTGCACGTCCTGCAAGATTAAATTTGGCCCTTTTTGTTAAAAAAAATGGGTTCAGAGAGAAAATGGGTTAAAATCCATTTCATTGCAGGAACAAACACAGGAGTGGTGCTGCTGGCCCAGCACAAGGGAGAGGGAGGAGGAGAGGAGGCCCAGCCCTGGCCCCTTTCGCTGGTGCCACCACAACAGGATGGGACATCAGGTGGGAACACGGGCAGGTGGATTTTTGCTGAACGTGGAAAGGGGAAGCAAACACCCCTAAAAAGCCGAGTCAAGGCATTGCTAATGGGCTCATCTGAGGGTGCTGCTGAGCTGGAAGGAGCGGGAACAAACCGGAGCAGAGCCCCAGTGCAATCTGTGCAGAGCTGCACCATGAAATGGATGCAGGGATTCAGCCATCCCACCCCTGGCCGTGTCCCACCCCAGGGATGAGTTCCCATCAAGTGCATTGGCTTGGAAAATGGGCAGTTTAGGGTCAGGCGTGCGCGGTCCCGGGGGAAGGTTTGCCATGGGAAGTGGGAAGCAGAGCGAGCTGCAGCCCTGATTGCTCCTTGCAGTGTCAATTTGCTGTGCTCTTCCCTTTTCCAAACCATCCACCTGCTCATGGAGCGCTGCATGGGGGGGGAGCCCCTTATAGAATCATGGGATCCTGGAATGGTTTGGGTTGGAAGGGACCTTAAATCTCACCCCTGCCCTGGGCAGGGACACAGGGGCAGATTCTCCCAGGTAAATCCATGTGTAAAATTAGGAATTCCTCCAAATTCCATCCAGACTGCTTGGACTGGATACTGCAAAACAGCACCCGAGAGGGACAAGGGATAAGGGCCAGAGGCCAGTGCTGAGGGGGAACAGAGGCCTGGGATAGGGAGCACAGCTTTTGGAATTCCATGCAGTGCTGGGAAGGGCAGTGGACCCAGACAGGGAGATGAGTTATGGATTCAGGCAAGGCCACGGAGCTGGGAAGGGTGACTGCCCAGTCAGTCCCTGGGAGCCCCCCCAGCTTCTCCTCCGAGCACCTTGTCCAGCTCCGCTAAGGATTTAAACACCCGTTGAAATTAATCTGCTGGATAAAACCTTTTCTTCATAGTCTCCATTAATCACCCGTCCTTCCCGTAGTTCCTTGCAGGAAAATAGATTTTTAAACCTGTCAGCTGTGGTTTTGTGGGATTCATTTCGTGCCTGCTCTGTCTGTTCTGCACTGCTGGGGAGGAGGGAGACAATTAACCGATGGCTTAAAAACTCGGAGCGCTCATTACTGCTGGGAATTATGTAAGCGGTGGGTGGGCTGGGGCACAAAAGAGAGAGTTTGATTTGGGGATTTTAGCTTTCCCAGCAAAGCAGAGCTGAAAATTCGTCCCCAGGGGCACCTTTCCGGGCCAGGGAGGCTGCCAGCCACATGCCTGATGTGTTTAGGAAGGGTGAGGGAGGCTCCTGCACTGGCACTCGGACACCTCGGGGTGAAGCTCGTCCCTCATAACGAGCACACGGAGGGCAGGTTTCCATCCCAACACGTCCCCATCCGTGTCACCCACATCCCTGAAACCAACACGGCGGGAATACCAGGGGTGGGATGGCACAGGGTGTGGCCCGTCGCTCCACACCGAATCCCAGCTCGGGACCCAGCGGTGGGGCAAGAACTCCCAGCCTGGCATCAATTATGGATTGCTGCGGAAATGCAGCGGCCCGGGGAGGAAACGCTTCCAGGAAAGGCAGCCCCGGAGCCCCCGCGGAGGGGGTGAGGGAGGGCGGCTGTCGCTCCCTAACGAACCGGGAGCAATTAGCGCTGGCGGTGCCGGGAAGCGGCGGCGGCGCTGCCAGGAGCCTGCAGTTGGGCGGGAGGGAAAAGCCACCCCCGAATGCTGGGGACTGTGCTGGAGGCGAGGGCCAGTGGATCCCAGAGGATGCAGAGGGGCCAGCGGATCCCAGAGGATGCAGAGGGACCGAGTGGATCCCGGAGGATGCGGAGAGGGATGGAGCAGCGGCTGGCAGAGCCAGCAGTGCCTTGTTCCAGGTTGGACGGGGCTTGGAGCAACCTGGGCTAGTGGGAGGTGTCCCTGCCCACGGCAGGGGGTGGCACTGGATGGGCTTTGAGGTCCCTTCCAACCCAAACCATTCCACGACTCTGTGACCTGCAGCACAGCCCACACCCTGGCAGAGCATCCCTGCATGGGAAGGCTCCGAGGCTGCTCCGTGGCTGATGGCTGCGCTGGTTTTCCGTGGAGAGAAATCCATACGCGCCGCTGACATTTCTAGGGCGCGCTATTTTTGCCCTGTGAGGGGGCTGGCAAAATCAGAGTGGCTTTCAAGAAATGAAAGCGCCTTATTTATGCTGAGAAAATTACTCTTGCTGATTAACCTGGAGCTTTTCCACACTGTCTCTGGCGACACAATCCCATGGGATCTGAGGTAGAAAGGACGGGTCCGGGGGAAAGGTGGGAGACGCAGTGCGTGACGGTAACATGAGAGTTCTAAAAACACATTCCCTGATGGAAAGCAACTGAAGATTTAGGTGGGCAAAGGGGCCAAAAGACAGAAGATAAATTCCCCCCAACTTCTTGCACTTCGTTTGCTCCAAAGTGTGCAAAATTTCGCATGTGCATCGATTTGTTTTGTGCAGGAAATTCTGTGAAATTTATGGGGATTCTGAGAAGTGAAGAGCGGTGCATCTCCAGGGCGCAGATCTGGCGGGGGCAGTTCAGCTCCTGCAGCCTGGAGAAGCACCCACTGCGGCGTGGAGAGGCTCCCAGACTTTCTGTTTCCTTTCTTTCTTCCCTTTTTTTTTCCTTGGGGATAATAATAACAGTGTCAAGGACACCATTCAAGCTGATGCCTGGAGAGCTATTCAGTACAGGCCTATTTACGGCCATTATAAAATGCCTGTGGATAGTTCAACGACCGATTTTCAAGAGTCTTTCTCTACCTTTTGAAGGCTCAGGAAAATCTATCAAACTGCAGAAATTAAGCTATTTTTCTTCAGGGGAAGAGAAACAGAGTCGGGAGCTTCTCGCATTAAAATGCTGCCGCAGATTCCCCGTGAATGAAAAATTGCTCGGCATAATGACGAGCCGGGAGATGGATTTGGGAGCGGTTTAAACCCCCTGCTCAGGCAGTGCCAGGGACCTGGGGACACCTGCCTGGGGTTTGCTCTGTGGAGCTGAAGGACTGACCTTCTCCCAGGGGTCAGGCTGCTCCTGCCAGCCGGCCGAGCAGGCTGGGATGCAGGCAGGGATGCAGGCAGGGAGCAGGCAGGGATGCAGGCAAGGAGCAGGCAGGGATGCAGAGGATGCAGGCAGGGATGCAGAGGATGCAGGCAGAAGGAAATGCCTCATCTCACATATCTCTGCAAGGTGCCCTAAAGGTCCCAAACCACTGGGGACGGAGCTGCCACCCTGCCTTGCCCGTGTCTGCTCCAGCTGCCCACGTGCAGCCCCGGAAAACGTTCCAGGGAGCATTTGCTGGGGCAGACCGTGGGTTCTGGGGGCCGTGTGTTAATTGCTCTCCCTGTAAAAGCGGGTCTCTGTGCTGAACAAACAGCTCTGCCCCCACACGAGCTCCTGGCACGGTCTGGTTATCCAACCCTGCCCTCCTGCCATCCCCAGGCCATAAATGGAGCCCATTTGCTTTTCCGAAGCCTTTGGTTACATTTAATTGAGTGAGAAAGACGTTTATTTTTCCCCTTCAAAGACTGCAACTGCCTCCTGTGCGTGACCACAAAAAGCATCATCTCCTGCTTCTCCTGGCAGGGCAGGAGCTGAGCCAGGGACCCGGCCTGCTTCCCACCAGGAGGGGAGGCCACAGAGCATGCCGTGCCCTGCCCTGCACCGCCGGGTGTGCCGCTCCGGGGCACCCCTGTCCTGCTTTGCAGGATCCCACCGCCCCTTCCCCTCCCTGCAGCCTGGCCCTGCATCCCAGGTTCCCTGCTCCGTGCTCTCCGAGCAGTCCCGATCGATCGTGTCTCTCTTCCAGGCCCGCAGTGTGTACAATGGGAATATGAATAAATAATGCTGTTTGGATGAAGGGATTTGGAGCTGCCACGGGCTCTTTGGGTAAAATCCTCTCCCTTCAGCAGCAGCGGCCGCAGGTGCCGCTCCTGCCTTTTCTGTTCTGCTGCCCAGGCTGTTGCTTCCCGTTAGCCCAGGAGCCCTTCCCAAGGCGTTCCCGAGGGACCAGAACTTGGAGGGTGGATTTCCACAGCTGCCAGTGCTCCAGGACCCCTCGCCGTGGCTGATGCTGCGCTGCAGGGCTTTGGTTACAGCCCAGCGAGCCGGGACTCGGGGATTTGCACCGGTGTGGCAGTGGGAATGCCACTCTCCTGGGACCCACCTGGGTGCCCAGATGTTGGCAGGGGTGGGATAACTGTGGCCTGCTGGGCAGGGCACCTGTACAGGTGTCTGTGGAAGGCACTGCCCAGACCAGGAGCCAGAGGGATGGGAGGCATCTCTCAGGTGAGCAGCTCCACCTGGATTGTCCAGGGCTGTGCCTGTGGAAGGTGGACAGGGGACGAGTTCAGCTGGGATGGGTCTCCCAGCAGAACTGGTTTGGGGATGGGAGTGCTCCCAGTCCCACCGGCCTGCTGTTCTGCATCCCACACAGGGATCCCTCTGCAAAAGGCTCCATCCAGGGAATGCTGTCCCATCCGGAGAGTCCCTGCCAAGGGCACCAAAGGGCCTTCAGCTCCCGGGCTGTATTGTAATTCCTGACGCCGCTCCGCCCTCAGGGATTCCCATCCTGGCTGAGCTCCTCTCTATCCCGGGGACACCGAGGCGGGGGGGGCTCCGGGGGGCTGAGCAGCCCCGCACTGCCCCGCAGAGCCCGCGGCTCCCGGCAGGACGCTCCCGGCAGGACGGGCCCCGCGGGCAGCAGCTGCCTGTTCCCATGGGAAAGGCGCGCTGGCCGCCGTGCCCTGGCCCTGGCCCTGGCCTGGCCTGTCCCTTCCCCGTCCCCGTCGCTGTCCCCGAGCCGCTCCTGCCGCCGCAGCACTTTGTTCTTTGTGAGAAGCCGCGCGGCGCAGGAGCTGCAGCCGCTCTTTGTGCCGGCGATTTGAATTTGACCCTTTCCAACACCAAAAATCGATATTCCCGGGGAGAAGCAGTGGGTGCTATTTTTCCGAGGCCTGTTTACAGCAGAGCGGTCCTGGAGGCAGATGTTATCTGCGCCGGAGCGCCGCCGACTTCGCCAAATTTTACAAAGCATTTTCTGAGCACATAATGACAGTATTATCTTTGTCCACCTGCTGAGAGGAGCGGTGGGCTCACAATAAATATCGGCTTCCGAGACGTCCAAGGAAGAGTCCGTCTTATCTGTCCAGATGGGGGGAGAAAAAAGGCCCTAATTTGCATCCCTGAAAGCACTGGGGTGTGACAAAGGTCATGGGCTGACACTGTACCCTCAACGGGGATGACAAATATCTGAGTCGGGGCTGCACTGTTTGAAGGGGACACAGTCACTTCCAGGGGCTCCGGTCACCTCCTCTGCGCTTCCACCCCGAGTCCGCACGGCATCCCCTGCCTGGGAAAGGGGGGTGTCCCTGCACGAGCACCCCTCACTCAGGACGTGTCCCCAGGGCTGCACAGCCAGGGTGACTGGGTGGTGACTGCCAAGGGCAGGCACACTTGGCACTGCCCAGTTTTGCTGTCCACCAAGTTTTAAATCGTGCATCACACTGGGATCCTGGTGTCCCTCCTGCCATCCAGCTGTGATCCTCAGTTCAGCACGAGCAAAGTGGTGAATCAGAGAGACTCGCCCTTGTCTGCAGGTAGTGATTGAACAAAGATTTATCTGTTTATTAGCCGAGCTGTGATTGATTTATAGGAGTTTTGCTTGATGGAGTTAATTACAAGCAATAACTGGCTGTGCTGGCTGCCAGGGAAGCCTGGCCCTGCTCCAGGGATGATAATGCCACCGAGGTGGGATCAGTTACTTGGGGCAGATAAAACAGTCCTTGCCATCAGTAATCACCCTGACTCAACAAATGCCCCACACCTAGAAGTGCTCAAGGCTAGGAGCAACCTGTGCTAGTGGAAGCTCCCTTCCCTGGCAAAGCGAGGCAGAAAGGGAATGCAGAGGAACCACTCCATTTCTGAGCCACTGCACATCTGAAATACTAATTTGGGGCTGGATCCTGGTGCTCCTGAGGGATCCAGGTGTTTATCCCAAGGGAAACGCTGACAGCTCTGACATTTAAAAGCTCTTCTAAAGATCTTGTTCTTAATTGTTGGGATTTTTTTCCTGCCTCCCAGCTGTAGTTCAGGCTTCCAGCCTTTTCCAAACAAGTTTATCCGTCCTTAATTACCAGTAAAAGAGTGACCCTGCTCGAGCGCCGCTCCTGCCTGACAGACAACTGCCAGGGCTGCTAATTAGGGGCTGAGAGATACAAGTGGTGGCAGGAATTAATTGTTCATTGATCCCCCGGGTTGTGGGCAGGCACTGCATCTCCGGGTGGGCGATGCCAGGGGGGACAGGAGGAGCGGAGACACCGGCACTGCCCGCCCTGCCCGCTTAAACTGAGCACTCATCCTAATCCCTCACCTGTCATAGGATCATGGAATGGGTTGGGCTGGGAGGGACATTAAATCCCATCGATTCCCCACAGGCAGGGACACCTCCCACTAGACCATGTTATTCCAGCCTGGACATTTCCAGGGACGGGGCAGCCACAGCTCCCCTGGGCTTGCAGGTGTAGGAGCGTCCCTGTGAACATTCCCAGCATGTCCTTCCCTCCCATGCCATTCCCTTTCCACGTCCACAGGCTCAGCCCTGCGTGAGCCAGAGGGACTGAGGGGCCTGAGAGCACAGGAGCTGTTCCTGTGCCTGTGCCACGCAGCATCCGCCCTCAGCAAGAGAGAACGAGGCCTGAAGTGCTGACCTGAAACACACTCGTGCTTCCTCAGAACCCAAACAGCTTCCTCAAGAGGAAAAACAAACCAACCACTCAGAAAAGTGCCACAGTGACAAAACAAAACCTAAACCACCAAACAGCTTAACAAGCTCTTTAAATTTCCTCTCCCCAGGCAAATCCTTGAATGTCAAATTTCATTCCCTGGTTTTTGATGCTTATTATCACCCTATAAACTCCCTGCGAGAGGGGACGGTTCCTGCCCAGGGTTTGTCACAGAAAGGCTGACCCAGCCGAGCAGAGCAGGGCTCTGGCTGGGAAAGGATCCTGACATGAGGCTGCCAAGGACACAGCCGAGCTCTGTGAAGGCACAGGAGGGTGCCCAGCCTGTCCTGCCTTGGCACCACCTGGCTGTGCCCCAAAATTGGCACATGCACGGCCACCACGCCGGGCTCCAGCCCCTCCGGAGGCTCCCGGGGATGTCGCTCTCCGGGTGTTAATTAATTAATTGTCTCTCCCTCGCTGGCCGTTTGGGGCAGGCTGTGAGAGCACCCCGGGGAGCCCTTTGTTCGGGAGAGGTGAAAAATTGTACCCACAAAAAGAGTTCCCCCCGCGATCAATTCCCTCTAACAACTTTATTGATCAGCTGCAGCAGCATCTCCCATTTATTAATTATGAGGGAGACGTTCCAGTGGTTCCAGAAAGTGAACTGCTGTGCTTCCCCTCTCCCCCCGGCCCAGCTGGGATTGGCACAGCTGCCCAGGGCAGGGTCCCCGGCCCGGCTGGGATTTCACAGCCGTGTGGAGGTGGCACTTGGGGACACGGGTTAGTGGTGGCCTTGGCAGTGCTGGGGACAATCACTGGACTCAGGGATCTTGGAGGGCTTTTGCATCTAAATGATTCCATGCTGCTGCTCCTTGTGCCAGGATCCCAGAGCTGCCACGCAGAACCCAGCCACGGGCTCAGTGCTCTGTTAGTCCTGGATCCTCTGCACATGGACAACCAGGATATTTCCATGGGAAATATCGTAGGGAATGACTGACCTCAGAGGGGAGAAATCCCTGCTGGGATCAGGACTCATTCACACACAGGGAAAGGGCTGTTGTGGCGGTTTCAGCAACCCAAGTGGGAGATTGTCCATGTCCTTCCCTGTGGAGCTTTTCCAAGCAATTTTCCCCGCTCCAGCCTGGCAAGGGGCTGCTCCCACCTCTGCTGCAGCCTTGGGAAGGTGCCACCCCAAACCCCCGCTGTCACCACGGCTCCAGGGCGCTCAGGAATCACGTTCACTCCGGGAATGAGCAGAAGGAGCCAAGCGAGGGCACGGAAGCCCAGGAGCGAGCTGGAAGGAGGGGTAAGGAAGGAAAAGGAAGGTCAGAGAGGGGTAATTAAGGAAATGCAGCAAAGAGAAATTATACAAGAGAGGATGAGAAATGTCCAATTGGTGTCGGTACCCGGGGACATAAATCACAGGGAGTGGGAAGGAGATGCCTGAAGGAAAGCGAGGGGTGATGGGGGACTGATTATGAGTTTGAAATATGGCACGTTGGCAAAAAACCCGCGATGATTTATCTCGTGTCAGCCGCTGTCCCGGGAAGGGGCAGCCTTTCCATACAGCCCTTCTGAGACTCCAACTCCGGAGCTGAATTGATTTCCCAGCCTGCCAGTGCTCGACCGGAGCCGGTAACAAATAACACAGAGAGGGGGAAATTGGGAAAGCAAAGAGATCTCAGTCACGGGAAACAAATGGAGCCAGCACACCCTCAGCACAGGGGATGGAGCACAGGGGGCTGGGGACCCCAAATTCCCCTGCCACAAACAGACTGCCCAGAATCAGCCTTGGGAGTGGTGCCATGGGTGTGTACAGGTCCATTAACTGGGATCTGCAGTCCACACGCAGAGCCATTGCCAGTCCCAGAGAACAGGGAAAAGCTACACCTTTTGTAAATATCTGCATCTAAAAATACAACCAAATCACAGCAATACAGAGGGGTTAGTTAGAAGATGAGTTAGATCTCTGGACTAAACTATGAACCTGGGCTCTAATCAAACCTGAGCCCTCAAGCTCCCAAACCCACAGCACGGGCAGTCCATGGGCACAGGGAGGGGAGCAGGGCTGGGGCTGTGTGGGAGCCAGGCAGGGGCACCTGGGAAGGGCTGGAGATGCTGCAGTGACAGTAGGAGACAAATCAGGAGCCTGAGAAAAGCTCCAGAAGGATCTGCTGGCAGGAAGCACAAACCAAAAATAGGCAGTGGCAGGAATCAAGCCGAGAGTGAGGAAAATGGAGACAGGGATCAATACCTGGAGACCAGAAACAGAGAGGGCTGTGAACAGTTTTTATTCCTGACCTATGCAACCAGGAGCTGGGCTGAAAACCTGATTTCTCTTGGAGAAATCATAGGCACAGTCCAAGATGTCTAAAAATGAAACAGATGTAAATGAGGGCACCGACTGCGAGGTTTCCCCTGTGCCTTTAGTGCTCCTGAGCCACTCACAGAGCCTGGATGGGGCTCCTGGCACAGGGCAAGGAGACCCTGGGGCATCTCTGCCCAGCCACACGGACACAGCCCAGCTCAGGGATCAGGGAATGTGCCACTGTCCCAAAACAGCCACCGGCTGCTGCCCTGGGGGCAAGGAGCTTTCCATCCTGACCACGGGGAGAAGTCCCCATGTTTCCCCCCAAAATCTCCCTTGCCCTTCATTTCCCTGTGAGAGCTCAGCACCTCGGTTGTGTGCTGATTCCACAGTGGGAACAAGGAGGTCACGGGCTGGTTGGGCACGGCCGAGGCTGCGCTGGCACAGCGGGATTAGAGCCTGGCAGTTCCAGGGCTCAGGCCCTCGGCCTCGGCACGGGACTCCTGCTGGAAAACAGATGGGAGGGGAAAATGATTGGAGGGGGAGATTAATCATAACACTGCTAGAAAACCAGATCGAAGGGATCAGGGCAGGGCCCAGGGGCTGAACCATAATTTGTGGCCTGGGCGGTAAATAAGGAGGACAGATGCTTGTTTAAATTTGGGATTAGATTTTGGAGACTAAAGGAGATAATACATGAAATGATTACAGTATTAAAATGGTGGTCCCCCGGTGGGCGAGCAGGTTGGAAAGACCCTTGGCATTAAGAGCTGGGGCTGAGGGGACAGGTCACTCGCAGGGCACCCTGTCATTGAGAGCGAGTCAGGCACTGGCTGCTGACAGGTGCTACAGCCCAGGGAAACCTCCTTGCTCGGGGTAACTGTGGGAATTTGGCCACCATAGCCAGGAAAGTTCAGCAAAAAGGGTCATTTTTAATTCTTTTATCTGGCTCGGGCACTATATGGGCCTTGGAAAAGGCACAGCATTTTAGTGGGACAGAGGAGCATGGCTGTGAGGGACATCCAGGGCCACTCAGAGAGCTGCCCAAAAAGAAGGGCTGCTTTTGTTTTTGGGGTTTTTTTCCTTGTTTTTGTCCCAAACCTTGGGCCTGAGTGGCAGCACTTGGCACCAGAGCTGGCCCCAAGGTGGGCACCCAGCCCAGCCCTTGGCAGCTCCCTTTCAGGGGAGCCTGGGGGTGCTGCAGGTCTGGGGGGCTCCCCAGGCTCGGGAATGCCTGAGGAGGTGGGAGCTGCCCCCGGGATCCAGAGGGACAGTCACCCAATCCCTGCCTTGTTGTCCTTTTGGGCTCTCTGTGAGAGTAATTGGTACACAGAGGTTTCCTACAAAGGTCCAGCCCCCGGGGAATGGCACATCCTGGAGCTCCTGGGGTCCCTGTGCTGCAGCCCTGGTGTTTATTAGTGCTGGAATTCACCAGTTTCCCATGGAGAAACGGTTAATGATGTCACCAAAATACGAGCAGGGAGGAGGCAGTTCCAGCCGCTCCTCAGCCAGCTCGGCACACAAAACAGCCCCTCTGCAGAGGGCTGAGGGTGGGAGAGCCTGGAGCTGGGGAGGAGGAGAGGGGAGTGCTTTACAGGGGAGACTCTCCTCTCCACGCACAAATATCTAAAAACTATTAATTTTGGGCAGCAGCTGGGAAGAAATACATGAAAGGGAAATTGATTTCTATTTAAATGGTATGTTTTCATCACCTTTTTTCAGAGCACGAACATTCATCTCAGAGTACCTGTGCTAATTGATTTCAAATGCAATCCAACACAATCGCTGTGGAATAATAAATCTGAGGGCCAGGGAGGGAAAGGAGGGATCATGGCAGGGCTGGGAAGAGGGGGAGCCCCGGGCACCCAGAGCCTGTCCCACACAGCAGAGGTGCATCCAGGCTGCAAAAGGTGGGCACAATCCCATTAGGGGAGTCCTTCGGGGATCGGGGGGGGTTACAGATAATACAAAGGGACCTGCTAATCCACATAAGCTCTCGGAGAGAGGGAGATTAGGAGGGAGATGGGGCACAGGATCCAACCAGCAGAGCATCCCGGACATGAGGACCGACAGAGGGGACTGGCTGGAGGGTGGGATGGTGTCCACTGGCACAGGAGCCAGCCTGGACAAGAGCAGCAGGGAGGGAGTGGAGGAGCTGGCAGGGAACCAGTAAAACCTGAGGATGGAGGTAAATGTCACGTGTGCCATGCCCCAGGAGGGCACCGCAGAGGACACCACTCTGGGAGCAACAGCTCTGAAAAACAGCCAGCTTTTAGGTGTTTATCCTCAAATAAATAATGGAACATGATACCCAAAAAGCTGCTGTGGGAAAATGGGCTAATGGAAGCCCTGGGTAAGTGGGGGTGAGGAGCAGGGGAGCGGCTCCTGCCTCAGCATGGGGCACTTGTGGGCAGAGATTGCAGAGCTCCAGCCTGTTGTGGTACTCAGGGCTCCAAAGGGGGTGGGAAACTGGGGAGAGAACAGAAAATAGCCGTCAAAATTACCCGTGAGCCAAAAATACACTGCACAGCAACCGGCTGAAAGAGCCTGACGTGTGGAGCTTGTCAAGAGAAGAGGGGAAAATGCCCTGATTACAGGATATGGGAACTTCTGCAGGAAAAAATGAGGGAATAACAAGGCCTCTTTAACCTGAGGCAGCTCCACAAGGAAATAGTCCCCACATAGGAGCCATGGGAGGAGAAATGAAATTCAGAGCTTTGGTAAACAATCAATCTGTGGATCCAACATGGCACTGAGGGATAAAGGCCCCACAGCAATACTCATAGGGAGTTATCCCCCCATTTAGGCGGCACAGCATTGAGTGGTTGCACTCAGCTACTCCAAGACATTCCCCACATCCTCGGGAAGGGGAAGGATGCAGGCACTGCCCCAAATGGACACTGCTGTGAATCCTCTGTTCTGCTCTCTCCACTGCTGGGCATTTTTACTGGACCCTCACGACGCAGTTTTTATGGATATCATCCTTTCCCAGGACCTGTAACCTTGCCAGGGAGTGGGTAGGGCTCCAAACCCAGCCCCAAACACTTGGAACACTCATATCGACGCAGCTGGGACCGTAAGCAAAATAAACCCGGGGAAATAATGGGCAGTGGGCAGGCAGAGACCGTGGAAAGGCTATTGATTGGAACAGGGTCTCTTTTCTGCACAGCACAGCCAGCTCACGAGGGCTGAGCTTCAGGTAATTTCTGGCAAATAATGTGTTGTACACCGTTATTTGTGGATGCTGGAAATCAAACTGGAGCATCCGGGGTTCTGACAGCTCTCTGTAGCTGCCTTGGGACAGGAAGAAAAGCAGCAAATCAGCTGGGAATAAAATGCAAACCGGCGTGTTTGGCAGTGGTGGGGATGGGACATGGGGGTCCTGCCACCGCTGATGCAGCCAGCACCTTCCTGGGCCTGTGTGTAAACCCTGCCTGTAAAACCTCCTCAAATCCAGGTGGAATGAAGCTTTCCAGGTGTGAGGGGACAGGACACACTGCCACAGCCCCGGGGCAGCAGGTCCTCATTGCCATCCCCACCCCAGCATGATACAAATAAATCTAGTTACTGACAACATTTCCTCAAGCTGCTGACACTTGCTGCTGAAGGATCTGGAGCAGAGCACATCTGTCCCCAGCAGCAGGGACAGCAGGAGCCCTGCCAGCCCCACCCCGCCTGCCTCCCGCCCGGGCAACCAGGAGATTCCAGCGCGGTTCAGAGGTGGGAGCTGGATAAAGTGGCTCATATTTTTAAATGAACAAATGACACTTCACGTGTGTGATGACAGAGAGCTGGGCTGGTTTCCAGTAAAATATGCCTTCCCTAACCCACGGCTCGCCGGCCCGGCCGGCGGCAGTGTGAAGGATGGGGGAGCAGGCAAAAGGTTAATAGAGCATTGGGCCTTTTTTAATTGAAAAAATGACTGAGGGACCATGTAGCAGAGCGAGCAGTAATATTATTACAGGCTGTAAGTACTGTTCCAGAGACTTACTGTTCATCTGGGAGCAGAGTAATGAGCGCCGGGCTGCGGCTCCCGCCTCGGCAGGAACGACGAGGGCTCTCCAGCAGGATCACAACCAGCTGCCCTGGAAGGGAGAGAGGATTTCCTAAATGTTTGCCTTGCTCTGCACAGTCCTCCAGGAAGAAGTACATTGGATCTCTGCATAAATGGCACTCGTGGGAGCGCATGAGGGGAGAGAGGGAGAGGGGGAGCAAGATCTCCCGGAGAAGCTGGCAGAGCAGGGAAAATGGCCTTTCAGCCTGCAGGGATGAAGGGAAGCCCACCCTGGAAAGGGTGACCCTTGGCAGGAGGTTTGCTTGGGATCCAGGATCAGTGCCCAGCTCAGTGGAGCCGACAGGGCTCGTGTGTGAGGAACTGCCACGGGAGAGCTGTGTCATCCCCAGGAGCTGGGCCCTGTTAACCAGGCTGTGGTGGCACTTTGGGCTGCCAGGATTTATGCTCCAGGGGAGCAGCTCTATCTGTCATCTCTGAAAAGCCTCATTTACAGAGAGGCTCCGTCAGGAAAGGCAATCAGCCTGGAACCTGCTGCACTGGGAATTTATAACTGCTCTGCCAGGGACAGCTCGTCCCTGCCTGCAGCAGGAGACACAGGAGCAGCCCAGGAGCCAGGGGGACCTCTCCTGCCCTCGGGAATGGCTGTTTGCTCCCACAGGGAATGCCCTGGCCCCAGCATCCCCCTCAGAGAGCTGGGTCCAGAGACTGAAAATGGTGATGGGGAGACCCATCTGTGGCACAGCTGGGAATGTCTCCATTAGGGACACGTGCAGCTGTCTCCAGTGGGCAAAAGGGAATTCCCCTGGAAGAACTGTGGGGAAAAGGGAGGGAGATTCTGCCTCAGGCCTGGGCATGGTGATACCCCTGGGGTGTGCTGGAGGCACATTGACAGGCGGGTGTTTGTGGGTGGAGAAGTGTCACAGAATCCCAGAATGGTTTGGCTTGGAAGGGACCTTAAGGCCCGTCCCATTCCAGCACCTTCCACTAGTCCTGGTTGCTCCAAGGACATGTCCTCCTTCCCAGCACCACAGGGACCCCCAGCAGGGCCCAGCACCTGCCGTGCTGCCAGGAGCAATGGATTATGGAGCTTGCACAGGCACCGGCAGCAGCAGAGCCCACGCTCAACCCCTGCTCCGCTCCTGCCACGCTGGAGCTGCGGATGCAGCCCCTGACTGACGGATGGATCACTAACATCATCATTTGTGCTGCATTTTCCTCCCCCGTGGAGGATGAGCTCCAGTTGCTCCCATCCATCTCATTCTTTCAAGTCATCTTCATTCTGCAATTTCCCCTCACCCCGAAAAGAGTAAAAGATCGATGAATTTCTTTCCAATTTCAGCCGGGGAGAGGGAAGGAGCCCGGGGAGAGGCAGAGGATGCCTTTTGCCTCTCTGAGCACATGTTCCTCCCCGCTCGGAGCACGAGCACGGCTGGTTGGGTATTGATCCCTCCCTGGGAAGTGCCGCAGCCTGTGCCCGACCCTGACCTCCCTCTCACCCTGCCAGGGCCAAAAACACTCGGCTTCCAGTCTCGGAGAGGAAAACTGGGGAGTTTCTCCACTCGGGAAGGCAAAGGCTGTGCCAGCCAGGACAGCAGCCTGCCAGCCCAGCCATCCTGCACCAGCACAGAAGGGAGTTAGGAATAAATCCCTGAGGGAGAAGGATGGGCCCTGGCCACATGTGCAGTGAGCTGTGTTTGGTCTCAGCTGCTCTGGACAGGTTCAGGGCTGGGTGAGATTCCCACAGTGTTGGCAGTGGGGGCTCTGGCACTCAGATAAAAAATGGATAAAAGACAAATACCCGCCTGTCTCCCCCTTAGTCCAGCCTGGGATCCGTCACTGGCTGCTCTGACAGCAGAGGTGATGGCAGGGGTGGTGCAGCAGGTGTGTGATCATCCCAGACAGGGGCTGGGTGTCATTTGTGTCACCAGAGGGAGCGGGGCGGGTGGTACGGTTCGGGTCCAGGAGCCCGAAGTGCTGCTTTCCAAACCCCCTCCTCGGTAACAGGTGATTTTACAGCCAGGGTTAAAAGAGAGGGATGCAAACAAGGGCTGGTTTTCCACCTGGTCGATAGATCCGAAAGCAGCGGTGCCAAATATCGTGAGTTATTGTGCAGCACTGATGGCTGTCAGGACAATGGGCAGAGCAAAGACAAATACACACCTTTGCCTCGGTTATTACTTTAAGCCTTTTATTATCATTATTATGGGTGATTAAAAATCCCATTAATCAGATGCTAAACAGATTAAGCCCTATGAATTAATTTTCTGGAAATAACTAAGACAAACATTCTGTGCAGAGCTCATTTAATGAAATAGAAGCTGTTTATCTGCAAAATTAGGGCTTGAGCATAGCTGAGCTTGGGCTGGAAAAATCCAGCACCGTGTGGGCACAGGCTGGAGCCAATGCCGATTTTTTACCCATTCTAAGTAAAAGAAGGATCTTGCTCTAAGTAATTTATGATACATTACACGAAGAGCTCATTAGCGAGGGCTAGAAAATAAAATTACAGTCAGTTAGGAAATAATTCCGTGATTTAAAGGAGGGGAGGCTGAAGGACAGAGGACATGGAGCTCTGCCGGGGAGGGGGCTTGGCATCACCACGGCTATCCCAGTTGTCCAGCTGTGCATCCCTGAGGAAGCTGAGCCTCCTCCTGCCCTGGCTCTGCACCACCCCTGATGGGACCAGCGGGGCAGGAGATCTCTAAGTTAATGTTTCCTTGGAAGCAATTTCATCACTGACGCGTTTTTAACAACCAGTGGGATCCAGAAGTTTCACCTCTGGTGGAATGAGCACCCGAGCCATGCTGATCCAGCTGCTCCTGCTCTTATCCCACCCCTGGTGTGCCCCGATCTCTAGGGCACTTCTCTGCTTCCCAAGTCACCTTTTTGTGTTAAAAAACCTGAGCTGCCCAGTCCAGTGTCCACCCCCCAGAGCATCATCAGGGATGAGAGCACCTCTCTTTGAATCCAGTGACAGCCTTCCCAGGAATTGCCTACAGAATTACTATTTCTTGGGTCTGTTTCAATAAAGGGGTGTGTTTGTTATTGCTGTTGAAAGTTCCATGTTTGGCCTTTTTAAGTCATTTGATTAGGAAATAGAATATTTTAGCAGCAGAGAAGGCTCTGACAATCAGCACTGGGAGGAATAATCCAATTTGCTTGGCCAAGAAGGGCAAGGGTCCTCCTAGGAGGTCAAAGCACAATTAGAACTTTAATTAATGAAATTGGTTGAGCCTCTACCAGCAGAAGCAGTGTGTTTTCCCTGCCCAGTGGGGACCTGGGAGTCAAGACACGGCCCCGTGCCCACGGAGCCCCTCGCTCCCGCAGACACACCCAGCCCCCAGCCCCGCTGCAGTGGTCATTTCCTGCAGAGGTGCACCTTCTGGGCTCTCTGCTGAACGTCCTGAGCCACAGCGGCCTCCGCAGCAGCTGCGTGAGGGGCGCAGGGCCGCAGCGTGTCGTGCTGTTCAGACATGCTGTCTGCAATTAATATTGCATAGCGGCCTCCTGATTCCTAAATTATGTATTGCTCCTTCTCAGCATCGTGTGGTTTTTATACAGGGTTAATTATTTTCCATCATTCTGCCTTTAGCAACAGTCGTCTTAATTAAGGGGCCGAGTTCCGCTCCCTCCCCGGCCTGGCGGATCCTAATGAAATCACAGGAGCCGCGCGGTGTAAACGGGAGAGGGACGCTGCAGGACAAATAAAAGGTTCCCTCTCCTCCTGATTAATGCATAAAATTAACCCGGGCTTAACCTCCAACTCCTGACTGAGCGAATCACTGCAAGGCCCCCGCTCAGGGTGGCTTTTCCACGGGCATTCAGACCTTGCTGGTGCCCCCCCAGCTGCCTGGAGCGCTGTGGGACTGGCCTGGAGCGCTGTGGGACTGGCCTGGAGCAGGATGCTCTGCTCAAACCGCCCCCATGGACTCCAGCACTGGCTCTGCCACCACCCCAGCAGCTCCTGGGTGTCCTGGCTCTGCTTTTGGGGATTAAAGAAATTGCAGAACTTTGCAGTGAGACTCTGAGTCACTTCTCCTCCCTGTGGCTCCAGACAGGACCGTGCTGGTGGTCCGTGTTCCATGTTCCTGCCCAGCAGGCAGCCCCCAAACGCAGGTGCTGTTTGCTCTCAGGGATCAAACACCGAGGGGAGGGAGAGGATTTAAACCAGCCAGGAGCCCCATCCCTGCCGCTGTCCCCCAGCTCACTCCCCAGCTGCCCGTCCCTCGGTGCTGGCACCAAAAGGGCTGATCCCAACTGTTCCTCCCTGGCTTGCATTTCCTGACAGCCGCCTATTAAAGCAGGCCCGGGCTGCCGTGCCGGGGAGGCTCCGATAAGTGGATCCACATGCAATATTCATGGATGGCTTCAGAATAGTTACAGATCCATCACGCTTGGCAGCGGGACGGCGCGCTCCTAATGCTGGGCTTAAGCACCTTTTTGAGCCGGAGCCCTGAGGACGGATGAGCGCAGAGTTTCGCCGGAGCCGGGGGGCTGGCACGGGCTCCACTGATGGCACGTCCCCACTCTTACCTTCAAAGCCCCCTGCCCACTCCATAGCCCCCTCCCACCTCCAGGGAAGCCCTGGAAAGCCTTTGGAGACCTGTGGCTGTGGGGAATCCCCAGCCACCCCATGATCCACTGCTCCCATCCCAGGCTGGAGTGATTGGATATGGCCCCTCAGCGCAGCCAAACCGAGGGACGGGGCAGGAGTTTAATTCCCTCACTCCGGGAAAGGTTTGTTTACCAGCTTCTGGCCAGCACCACACTGCAGCTCCAAACCCGGCCTCATCCCCCAGGATTAATTTTTACACAATCATTCTGGAGTCTGTGATAATCACTCCATAAAAAAAATGAAGAGATTTGGGATTTTTTCCAGGGCGGAGGATTAGGTCTAAAGACAAGTAATCTGCAGGAAGCTCAGCTGCATGCACACCACTAATCGCTCCCAACTCTTCCCAGCTTTAGCCTTTTCATTAGGATTTTCCACAGTGGGGCTGCTCGTCCTTGCTGAGGTCGGCTGACACGGGCAGGCAGACACATCCCGAGGGACACGGCCGTGTGCCAGCCCAGGGGGGCATGGCAGCAGCCTGGCAGGGTGGCAGTGCTGGGAATCCCTGTGCTGTCCTGCTTCCCCATGGTGCCCTGTGTCCCTACGGAGCTCTGCATCCCCGTGGTGCTGGGCACACAGCTGGGCTCGCCACCTCTTGCTCCGCTCCAGAGAGGAGCCTCTGGATGTCTCCAGTTCCTTTGGGAAGGAGGTGCAGCAATTGGCATGGAAAATATCTGACACAGCTGGTGGGATCGTTTTAAAACGTAATAAACTATTAAAAGAGATGATGAGCTTAAAGCCTGAAGCCTTCAGTAAATTCCCGGTGGTTTAACTAGGGAAGAGTAAATAATAACCTGGGAACTGGTGACTTCCCCGTTCCAGGGGCAGTTGTCTCCATGTTCCCCTGAGTGCCCAGGAACCTGTGTCACTTGCTGGCCTTGCCCAGCTTAACTAACCCTGCACTTAGAGCAGCAGCGAGCAGAGGAGGTAACAACACGCACACCCACCAGTCCCTCCCCGTGGACACCCCAGGATTATTCCAATTGTTTCCCACTGAGACTTGGGGCGTAATTCCTGTAAATTCCTGGTGGGACTCAGCCGGCTCCTAGAGCTGCCAGAGGAGTGAAGGCTCAGAGGCTGAGCAAAAACACTGCACGTTTTACATTCTGTTGTGTCCAGCAAGCGTTTTTCCAAATATAATTAAAATAAGTACATCTCTGGGACCGGTCTGACCACAGGGAGGAGGATGCAGTGCCAGGGTTTTAAAACAGAATAACGTAAGCACTTAGAAAAGGACTCGAGCAGACTTTGGGTACTTATGTTCCAAATAATTGTCCCAGGAAACCCGATTCAGCAGCCACCCAGGCTGAAAGCACTTAGGCACAGTGGGCAGGCGTTCAACAAAGCATTTAGAGACCCCGGCGCTGCATCAGCAGGAACCTCGGGGCTCCGGCCGGGAGTGACTCAGGGAAACCGCGGGGCTTGCGGCTGACACGGATGGGGTCCCGCCCGGATCCTGCCTGGGTCTCGCCGGGGTCCCCTTGGGATCCCACCTGGTCCCAGCCTGAGTCCTGCCTGGCTTCCAGCGGGGTCCCAGCAGGGTCCCCTCTGGTCCCCAACACCCACAGCAGTGTCCCCGCTGTGCCCCCCTGTTTGCAGCTGCCTCCTGCAGCTGCTGCCACTGCTGTAAGGGTTGGGGTGCAGGGGTCCATTAGCCCAGCAGTGTTCCAGGAGCTGCAGGGGCTCACTCCTCACCTCCTTTCCCCAGGAATGTGTTTTCAGTCGGGGCAGAGCCACTGCAAACCAGCAGCCTGGGCTGCTAAAGGCAGCTGCGGAAGGAGAAGGCTCCTGGTAAGAAATCCATGGATCTCCACACCCCAGCAGGCTGACAAGCACCTGGTTTTAAAGAGACTTTAAAACCACTTGGAGTGCATTCAGGCAGACCAAGACCCCCTTATGCTTGGAGACCCCAAACAGCAGCCTCAAAGGACGGAGGGAAAAGGTGGATTTCAGCAGGGGCAAATCTTCAAAGCACAACTTTCCTGTACAGTTAAGAAGACACTATCCCATTTCCATAAGTGCAAAGTGGGAACCTTTCCTAAGTGCCCAGTGGACCCAATGTGTGGGACACTGCCTTCCCTGCCCCTCATCCTCGAGGCAGCTGTAAAGCAGCCCGTGAACAGCCCGTGTGCCCAGCCCAGCAGCTCCTGCTGAGCCTCCCTCAGCCCCTAATTGAGGTGAGGCGGCTGCGGGCAGAGCCGTACCTGGGCCTGCGCTCCCGAGCAGCCTCCGGCGAGCAGAGCTGGGTGTCAATTACGGGAAAATCAATGGAGATGCTGCTCAGGACTCCTTCTCACCATTCAGCACGGATGATATCCTTCACTTTCTAGCACTGATTCATTTACTTTCAGCCTCTCCAGGGGCTCCTGACATATTGCTATCTCGGAAGAATCTGAAGCAAGAACTGCCTTTGTTTCCACTGCAACTTGTTGGCTGCGGGGCCGTGGGGCTGGGGCTCACAGAGGGTCAGGAGAGAGGCTGCGGCGCACGGCGGGGTTGGAACATTTCTTACCAAAACACCTTCCCAAGGTGCTCCCAAGCCTCATTTGCGTGGGCAGGATAAGGGGAGAAAGGGGCCCAAAGCTGGGGCCGGAGTGCCAGCCAGTTGGTTTATCCTGGGAAGGCTGGGACTTCACTGGGACAACACTACCCGTGTTGAGGCTGGGGACACCATGCACTGGGTGGACAGCAGGCACCATGTGAGTCACATAAAAACCTGTATCAAACAGCTGTTATATCCTGCATTCCCAGCCTTTCCTCTCTCTCCACTGAAGCTACAGGCATCCCACAGGAGCGGGATACAGACCTCGGGCATGCTCAGGTCGAACTCCCACTGCAGGCTGGAGAACCACGCTGTGACACAAACCCCAGCCCTGCAAGCTGCTCGTGTTCCTGCTCTTCAAAGAGAGCCTCGTGCATGGAGAGCGGGTAGGATATAGCCCAGAGCAAGGACGGGGCTACAAAGACAAGATTTATTATTTATAAGGCACTTCAGTGAACTCGGGGCTGGGAGGCAGAGCGGGCTGGGGGGAAAGCTTTGTGAGGGAAAAATGGAGTTTGAAAGAACACTGAGAGCAGTGCAGCATGCAAAAGTCATGCTCATGAGGGACATTCTTTGGAGCAGAAGTCAGGCTGTTTTGGAGTTCACGTGGAATTTGCTGCGTGATTTAGGGGCCAGTTTAACAAACCTTGCCCCAGACACGAGGCTTTTAAAGAACGAGGGTCTTGTGAGCCAGCACTGGTTGTGCACAGCCCAGCACAGGGTCCTGCAGCCCTGTGTGTGCCATCTGTGATCTGTGGTGTCACAGGGAAATGGGGGCTGAGGACACGGAGCACCCACCCGGACACAGCAACAGTGTCCCCAGCAGCCCAGGCTCCCCATGACTGAGCCAAACTCAGCCCCCCACACACCCAGAGGGTCTGGGGGATCCCTGCGGCACTGGGGCTGCTGGAAGGTTCCTGTGGCTGCCAGGCTGAGCCCCCCCAGCCCCCCCAGGCTTTTGGGGGATTGCTGCAGAGCACCCCAAGGCAGTGGGAAGGGCGCTCTGGGCACCCAGGCTTGCTGGGAGCACACTGGGGATGTCAGGGTGGGCACACTTGGGCCGTGTACCGGGCCGTGCTGGGAGGAGACCCTGGGGCTGCCAGGAGGGGAAACCTGGGGCTGCTGGGGAGCACAGCAGGGCTGTTGTAGTGGTACCAGCACTGCCAGGGTGGCACAAGGGCTTTTCGGAGGGCACTGGACCTGTCGGGGGGGAAACCTGGGTCTGTTGAGGGCCTCATAGGACTGTGGGGGGAGCGCCGGGGCTGTCGGGGTGCACCGGGCCGGGGCTGTCGGGGCCCCCCGGGGCCGGCAGCGCGTTCTCCGCGGCTGCGGGGGGGCCGTGCCGGGGCCGGGGGCGGGCGGGGGGGAACTCGGCGGCGCCGCCGGGGCCGGTGCTGCCTCTCCCGGCTGCCATTTCAGCGCTCCATCCCTCCATTTTCCCTCGGAGCGCGGCGGTGCCGGCCCGGCCCCGGCCCCGCCGCCGCCCCCATGTAGCGCCGCGGCCGCCCCGCACCCGCCCAGCCGCGGGGCCGCCTCCGGCATGCGGAGCTGCAAGATGGTGCGGGTGGCCAGCGTGCTGGGGCTCGTCATGCTCAGCGTCGCGCTGCTCATCCTCTCCCTCATCAGCTACGTCTCGCTCAAGAAGGACAACATCTTCGGGGCGCCCCGCGCCGCCGGCCCCGCCGGGCCCCGCATGTACATGTTCCACGCGGGATTCAGGTGAGCGCGGCCCGGGATGCTCGGGATGCCCGGGATGCTCGGGGGGCCGGGATGGCGGCCCCCGGTCCCACCGCAGCGGGGATGCGGCTCCATCCGCGCCCGGCCCGGCCCGGGGAGCGGGAGGGACCGCGGGAGCGGGGATGGAGCACCGGGCGTGGGAACGGCCGCCCCGGGATGCTGAGGGGTGGGAGGGCTCCGGCACCGAGGGGTGGGGGGAACGGCGCGGTACGGGTCGGAACGGGTCAGAAGGGGTCGGAACGGGTCAGAAGGGGTCGGTACAGGCCGGAAGGGCCCCGTCCGGCCCGGTACAGCCACATGGCTGCGGGGAGCGGCGGGCGCTGTCCGCGGTGCTGATGGCGACGGCCGCGGGGGCGGGCCGGGCACGGCCGCTAACGGGCTGCGGGTCCGTGTGCGTGTGTGTTGCGTTTGTGTGTTGCGTGGGTGTCCCTGCCTGTGCCTGCGTGGGTGTCTCCGTGTGCCGTGCGTGGGTCGGTGCCCGTGCGCCCTTCCCCAGGTCCCAGTTCGCGCTGAAGTTCCTGGACCCCTCGTTCGTCCCCATCACCAACTCGCTGAGCCAGGAGCTGCAGGACAAGCCCTCCAGGTGGGCCTTCAACCGGAGCGCCTTCGCCCACCAGAGGTGAGCGAGCCCCTGGGCTGTCCCCTGCCCCCCGGGATTTAAGGGAATGCGCTCAGGGACTGCTGAATACTCTGAGCTCTGAGGGATTTGCCAGCTGCGAGAGACAAAGGCTGAATCAGAGCGTTTCCCCAGACGGTTGCAGCTACCCTGGAAGCCTTGATTATTTCAGAGCAGGACACCAGGCTGCAGCACACGTTATTGTACCGGAACGTGACCCAGTTTCCTGGTGTGTGATTTAAAGTGTCATTACTCCAGGATAAATGGCTGGGGTTTCAGAGTGGAAACACATAGGGCTGGACCAGCCACACAGTGCCATGTTCATGGAGGCCAAAACACGCCCAGGGAAACTTCCCAGCTGCCGGCAGTTCTGAGCAAGTGCAGTGCTGCTGCTGCCTCCGGCTCCGCTCCGGCTGCGGGGGCGGGCACACAGCTCTGTACTCTTTATCTATTCACTGATTACATAGATTAAACTTTTCCATAAACGAAAATAGAACCCTTTAGCCATTTAAGATAGCTACGGCCATCCCGCACTGTAATTTTGTCCTGACAAATGCCTGCTGCTCCAGGGACCACCTCACAACTCAGTTCACAAATCCCACACGGGGAGCTGGAAGCCAGGCCCCTCAGCTCTGCAGCCAGGCAGGATGGGTTTGCTGCTGCACCCCTCGGTGCAGGGTTTGGGCTCCTCTCCTCCCTTCAGGCACCCCTCCAAACACAGCAGGACAAATAATTCCCTTCCAGTGCCACCATATGCTGCCCTCAGGAGCCGTGGACCACAGAGAGGAGATGGCACTCTGCCTGGCCCATCTTTTCCCTGGGACATCCCAGACTGTGTGACAGGGGCCACCCTTCAGTGTTACTCCATTCCTGGCACCACCAGCTCCATAAGCTTGTCCCTGTGCCACCCCTCTGATGATTTTAGCCGATGCCTCAGGAGCTGCCTTTGCACTTGTCCGTCGGCCAGAGCCCATAATTAGGGCACCCAGTGGGACTCCATTAATGCTCAGACATTGGAGGATGAGAGCTGGAGGAAAGGTTGTTTGTTTTCCATAAACATAAGCAAATAAAGTGGTATTGGGTTTCTAATTTTATGCCCTGCTAGGGAAATTCCCGAGCAGGGTTGGTTTTGTTTGCTTTGTAAGTCTCCCTAATAACCCTTGTAAAGCTGCCGGCATGCTCACCCAGATTAGTCATTAAGGAACTGTATTTGCATAGATGGAGACAGAGGCTGTCGCTTGGGTTTGTGATTCCGAGCTTGTTAATGAGAACATGAAGATAGAGATATTTACAAATTGGCTCCTGTTAATTCAGCTGGATATCCTGGATTTGGCTCACATACCTGGACCCACAGAGCCCCAGCAGAAAGCTGCCCACCCAAGTCACAGCACAAACAGGACAATGTCAGACCCCCACACCAGGGTGTACCATGAGCTGTACCCTTGACTTACACAGACAATCCAGTGTTTTAATCCTCACACAATTCCAAGAGGTGCAGACACAGCCTCAGCTGGTGCCAGTCAGAACCAGCCTGTAGAGCCAAGCGGAGCCTGAGGTGAGGAGCCAGCTCCCTAATTCCCAGCTATTTATATTAATTTAAAAGCCATTGCACCATGTTGCTCTGGAAACTACTTTAAAAAAAAATAAGTCTACGTGGAGGGGAAAATCCACAGCAAAAAGAAAGGAATATAACTGTGTTTTTTGCTGTTTTGCTCATTTCCTTTAGGCAGGAAATCCTCCAGCACGTCGACGTCATCAAGAACTTCTCTCTGACCAAGAGCAGCGTTCGGGTCGGGCAGCTGATGCACTACGATTATTCCAGCCATAAGTACGTTTTCTCCATCAGCAGTAACTTCAGGTCTCTGCTCCCCGACGTGTCTCCCATCCTGAACAAGCACTACAACATCTGTGCCGTGGTCGGGAACAGCGGCATCCTGACCGGGAGCCAGTGCGGGCAGGAAATCGATAAATCGGATTTTGTCTTCCGGTGCAACTTCGCCCCCACCGAGGCTTTCCAGAAAGATGTTGGAAGGAAAACCAACCTCACCACCTTCAACCCCAGCATCCTGGAGAAGTATTACAACAACCTCTTGACCATTCAGGATCGCAACAACTTCTTTTTAAGCTTGAAAAAGCTCGATGGGGCTATTCTGTGGATCCCCGCTTTTTTCTTCCACACGTCGGCGACGGTCACGAGAACGCTGGTTGACTTCTTCGTGGAGCACAGAGGGCAGCTGAAGGTCCAGTTGGCTTGGCCAGGGAATATCATGCAGCACGTTAACAGGTGGGTGGGCTTGCCTCACATTTGAATTGACAAAATGCGATTTGTACAACTGTTCCAATGCGTCTCTTATTTCTTTTCCCCTTCACACCCGATGGGGCAGGCACAGCCTGGCCAGTCAGGACCTTGCACTGCTCATTTTGAGAGCAACTTTGTTATCGCTTCAGTGCACCCTCTGGTTATTGCTGGACAGCCTGATTCTGACACACCTTCCTTCCCCAGGTACTGGAGGAACAAGCACCTGTCCCCCAAGCGGCTGAGCACAGGTATCCTCATGTACACCCTCGCCTCTGCCATCTGCGAGGAGATCCACCTGTACGGATTCTGGCCCTTCGGCTTCGACCCCAACACGCGGGAGGACCTCCCGTACCACTACTACGACAAGAAGGGAACCAAGTTCACGACCAAGTGGCAGGAGTCCCACCAGCTGCCTGCAGAGTTCCAGCTGCTCTACAGGATGCACGGTGAAGGACTGGCCAAACTCACCTTGTCGCATTGTGCCTAAGAACCTACATCTCCAAGTGCCAAATGATTGTCTAAAAAGTGCCCAAATCCGACTTAAACATTCTCCAGATAGAATTCTAAAAAGGAAACAAACCCTCCCTAAAAATCTTTTCCATAATGTAAAGATGCTTTTTAGCCACTGCCCTTCCGGGGGTTTCAGCTTATTTAGCAGTGCAGAAGCTTTTATCACGTTCTGTGGGTGCGATTTGTGCAGCAGCAAAGTTGAGATATTTTGCATTTTTCCAGATAAGCCACTCAGTATGTTTTAAGAGCTCTTCATATTTTAGCCTCCCACTAAAAGCCCTAAATCTCTTCATTTTATTGTTCCTTCCCCATTAGAACTAGAAATGCTGGTTTTAAAAGGTTTTGCTTCTTTTGTCTATGTTGCTCTCAATAGCTCAGCGCTGCCGTGGCTGACAGATAAAGGCACTGGGAACTCCAGTGCATCGTCACGAGCAAGTCCCTCCCTGTGGATCCAGAGTTCCACCGCTTGGGTATTTTCATATTTACTGAATTTTACTGAATTTTTTTAAAGAATAACAAGAAGAAGGTCACAATATGGTTCGTACCTTAGCTAGGTGTTTATATCGCTCTTGGAATACTTCAGTGTTTTAATTCCATTTGGGACACATCCTAGTCCAGACTAGAGAGGCTGAAGCATGTGCATTCCCATCCATCTGCTGCTACTGGGTCATTTGTTTTAAAGCTAAAAGATTTCCCCATTTCCATCTGTAATTCCCCAGTCAAACCACCGAAACAGTGGCCCCATTTCCCGGTCACCAGCAGCCCTCCAAGGCAGGCAGAGGCAGACAGGGCTCCCTCAGCACAAGGGGAAATCAGGCTGCTTGCAGACAGGACAAACCTTAGGGTCACTTAGGACTGGGAAATGTGGGCCATTATGGCTCAGGATAAAGAATCCTGGAACATAACTGGGTTCCTTATTACAGCAAGTATTTAAACATTTTCTACTGTTCTGTGTGAGAACTGACCACACACTGAAAAAGGATGCAAAATCCAACTGAAATCATACTTTAAAATGGCACATGCTAATTCTTCTCAGCCTCTTTACCTGCAAGCAGACGTAGGAGGTGAGGAAGGAGATCTCTGGTACCACACCCAACCCGAGCAGCCCCGAGCACCTCCCGGTGCCCGTCGTGGCACCGCAGCTCCACCGCCCCCAGAGCCAGCCCCGTCCTCCCCATTACACTGGCAGGAAAGCAGGGGCTGACGTGCTCCATGCAGGTTTTGGAACCTGAGAGAGGGACAGTACTCCCTGCCGCTGCCAAGGACAGGCCTGGCATCACGACTGGAACTTCCCAGAGGCACAGAGAGGCACCGAGCGCAGAGGAGGAAGCACAAAACCGACTGCAAATATTGGGGAAGGGGAATACAGAGAAATTATTGACAGAGAGCCATATTCCATCATTGATTTTTAAGCAAAACTCCCCATCGATGCCGCAGCCCCACACTGAACATTTCAGAATCATTGATTTTAATGGGACTCCTGCCCCACGATCGATGGCACAGCACAGCCCAAAGTAAATTGCTTCTTAGTATCAATATTTTTTTGCCCGAGCTCCCTCAATGTGGAAAAACCGTCGCCAAACCTGCAGCTTTTGTTGTGCCTGGTGGGGTCTGAGGGAGAGGTGAGGACAGAAGGGGACGGAGAGGACAGTGGCACAGGAGGAGAGGCTCTGTGGGGCTGCCTCTCTGCAGCCCTTGCCATTAACAAACCGGTCACTCATTATTTATTTAATTGTGGTTCAGAAGGTGCCTCCCTGCTCAGAACACTCAGTGGCCCTCGCATGCAGCAGCAGTCGGCTGGGCTCTTCCTCCCCTCTGTTTGGCCCCAAATCCCTGCATGAATTCCTGATGGCTCAGGAAGAACCCTCCCTCTCATGACCGAATGTCTGGACAAGCCAACAGAGCTAATGCAGCAGGATCAATATTTGTAAGTACAGAACATTTTGGGTCCCAAAATGCAGAGGAATCCTCCTGAGCGGCTCCTTCCATCGGGACACAGACCCTGCTCAGCCCCAGGCTGCAGGGACGGTGTCCAGTGGCAGCCACATCCTGCTCCAGCCCCTCTGCCAAAGGGATGGGGGCCCCATCCACAGGTGGAACCCTCAGGGGGTGCTGGGGGTGTACATAGGATTGGAAATGCATCTTACCTTTCTTCTTTCGTACATCTTGGGGGTGGATTTTCGTTGCTTGCATCTCCTCAGAGCAGGCTGATGAAAACAGCCGTTTTGGCTGCCGGGTTTAACTGTGGAGGAAACCAAAAACAAGTGTTTGTGACACAGAACTAACTGTGCAAAAACAGGGCGTTTAGGAAAAAGCAGGTTTTCTGTAAATGAATGTGTCTTTATTCCAATGGCTCTACAGTTCAATGCCTGAGGGAGTTGTTTTCAATAAAAAAAATATAAATATTTAAGAAAAAAAAAAAAAAAGAAAAAATGCCATAATTGTAATAAAGGTTCCATAGTGAATGGCCATACTAAAAGCATTGTTTGTTTTTAAATGGCTGATGCTCACAAGGGGCCAGGGTGTGTCTCAGGTGAGCGGCAAAGCTGCACGCCGTGGGAAGGACACTGGTGTCCATCCTCACACCCTGGAGAGCCTCGTGAGCAGGACTGGGGGCACTGGGACCTGGCCAGGCGTGTCCCCAGCCCCGAGGCCGGGGCAGGGCTGCACAGCACATCCTGCCCCAGCTCCTCTCGTGACAGTGCCACATCCTCATCGTGAGCATCGTGCGGAGAGCTCCCGAGCTCCCGGTGTGCCCCTGCAGTGTGACGTGCCTGCAGCATTGACTCATGTGCCATAACCCGATATTGAATGCATTGTTTTTAAATAAAATGGTTTCTTGTGCATTGGGAGTCTGTAAAACTCCGCTGCGTCCGCTTCTTCCTTATTATGATTTCCCGAACTGCTCACGGCCACTGATAGGTTTTACTGGAAAACTTCACCAGAGGAGTTGCCAAAGGTGTTGCTTAATGTTCCCTATATTTCATTATGCAGCACAACAAGCATGGTGTGATGGATCAGATTCTGCACTCCCCTGGAATATGTGGAGATACAAAGCTGGGAATCTGCACGGCTCAGCTCTGGGCATTTGCTCATTAACGTGAATTACATTCCCAGGAAGTTCTTATAACCCACTCCTGTTACTTGGCCACTTCCCAGGTGAGTGGCTGCTTGCTCCAGCACTGTGTGGTGTCCTCAGTGATTCCCAGCAGGAATTCTGCCATGGGTTTTTAGGAGTTCACACGAACTCCCAGTGATGCAGTCCCTCAGGCTGGCAGGGGCCTTTGCCTGTGAGAGCTGCTCTGTGGATGCTCCCCGTGTGCTTCCCATCACCAACATCCCACACAGCCCGAATATTTATCCTGGAGATGATCCTGGCAGAGAGGCAGGTGCCAGGGTCTCTGTTCGAGGGACAGGGAGCAGAGCAGCCACCTCTGCACTGGGGGTACACCCTGTGGGGACCCCCACCCTGGGGTTTTCTCCATGTTTTGGGCACCAGCACATCCCTGCTCTCTGTGGGGGACTGATGGGACTCCACATCCCCAAAGCTGCCCCTTTGAGGGGAGCGAGGGCACCCGACCGGAGCACAGGGAGCTGCAGGCAGGGAGAAGGAGAGAAGCTAACAAAGAAATTCCCTCCTCCCTCCCCCAGGAGCGCCGGGAAAGCCTCCAGCGAGGGCAGCCATGCGGGCAGGGAACGCCATCCCGCTGGGCAGCCCAAGCTCGGTGGGCTGGAAGCTCTCCGACCCTGCTCCTGCCACCCACAAGGGCTGGGGCTTGTCCTGCGAGGGTGCCCAGGGACACCCAGCACCCTCCTGCCTCCAGGGGTGCCCAGGGACACCCAGCACCCTCCTGCCTCCAGGGGTGCCCAGGGACACCCAGCACCCTCCTGCCTCCAGGGGTGCCCAGGGACACCCAGCACCCTCCTGCCTCCAGGGGTGCCCAGGGACACCCAGCACCCTCCTGCCTCCAGGGGTGCCCAGGGACACCCAGCACCCTCCTACAGAGCCCTGCCAGGATGGACCCAGCACGTCGGGTACAGCTACGGCACGTGCATATGTTTATACATTGCCGGGTTGATTCCCGGGAAGATCTCGACATCAGTTTGGAGAAACACAGGAATTAGGCACTGCCATGTGTAATAAAACATCTTCAGGGAACACAGCCACCAGGTGCAGGTTTGGAAAGTCAAAGTCAGGCCTGATGAATTTGCTGGAGAAGAAGGAGAAGGCAAGGCAAGGCAAGGAAAGGGGGGAAAAGGGGAGAAAAGGAGGAAAACAGAGGAAAAGGGAGGACACAGACACCAGCACATCTGCGGCACCAGATTCCCATCAGGGTCTGCCTACCCACCCCCTCCAGCCTGCCCGTGGTGGCACCTCCACCCCCCGAGGGCCGCACTCGCCTCTCTTTCCCCAAATCAACTGCAACTTTTGCCTTCCTTTAGGAAGGACAAAAAGATTTCACGCATAACTTGCCCTGAACAAAGGCACCTCAGGCCAGGGCTTTCTTTTCCTTCTTCCTTTCTTTTTCCTTCTCCACCACAGGCTGACAGCAGCAGGAGTAGGGAGAGCTTCACTTTAGACCTGCCTGGTTAGTGCCAAAAAGCAGCTTGGAAAACCCTGGGAGCTCCATGGCCACACAGCGATGGCAGCGTGGAGAGAAACGGGTCGTCAGCCTTTGGATCCAATCTGTAGGGAACGGGGTGCTGCCACACATAACCTGTTTGCAAGGAAATTCCAGGTGCCCTGGAGAGTGGCCTGGTAACTGATGGTCCTAAAGGTGACATTTTCCCCCCATTTTGTTACTGGAAAGACCCAGTGGAGGTGGGACCTTCACAAGCACAGAGATGGTTATCGGGGCTGAGATAAGAATGACACAAAACACAAGGACACGGCTGCTGCTGCCACTGCGTTACTGATTAAAGTAGTGAGGAGAAGCAGTGGAGGGAATTGCACAGCTGGGAGCAGCTGCATGGCCTGGCACGGCACGATCCAACGTCTCGGCATGGGTGCCCTGCTATGCCAAAGCAGGCCAGTCCCCACTTGCCACTCTGTGATGGAGGATCCTGTCCCCACGGGCCCTGCGCCTATCGGGAATCCCTGCCCACTGCTCCCCTGCCTGCACAGCTTCCCACTGTCCCCTTGGCTGCCCTCCTGGCTCCATGTCCCTGCTTCCATAACTCCCTGCCCCTCTGTGCCAACCCCACGTGCCCTACGGAGCTGTGCCCTGCCCCTGCCAGCCTCGGGGGCTCAGAGGCATCCTGGAGAACCGGCCCTTCCTCGGGAAGCGGGGAGACACGTCTGCCCGTGTGTGCACCGTAAACGGGACCCTCCAGCCGTGTGTCAGCAGAGCACGGGGACAGGGGGCTCGTGGGACAGCACCGATCCCCGGGTGATGTGCGTCCGTCTCGGTGTCACGGAGCCCATTGCTGCCACATTTGAGGCGACTAAGAGCTAATAACCAGTCTCCAACAGCAGTGATCAGCACCGGGGCTGCGGGACCGAGGCCGCGGAGCGCGGAGTCATCTCCCGGGAGTAGCCCCGGTGCCCTCCCGGTGCCGGTGCCCTGCCGGTGCCGCCACAAAAGGGTCGCGGAGCTTTTAGGGCCGCGCGGAGCCCGGCTCGAGGCCCCGCCCCCCGGACCGCCCAGCGCTCCCATTGGCCCGGAGCTCCGAGGCCCCGCCCCCAACCGGCGGTCCCGCCCCCCCGGTGGGCACCGGCCCGGCCCCGGGGCGCGGCCGGGGCGGGGCGGCCCGAGCATCGCCCGCCGCCCGCAGACGGCGGCGGCGGCGGCGAGGCGAGGACATGGCTCGGGGCCGGCGCGGCGGGCCCGGCTGAGCCGCCGCTGCTGCTGCCCGCGGGGGCCGGCGGGGCGCGGGCGGCCCCGGGCCGCGGCGGCCGCCGCCCCGATGAGCGGATGAGGAGCGGGCGCGGCGGCCGGCGGTGCCTGGGCGGGGAGCCGGGTGCGTGCGCCATGAACCCCGAGCTGGCGATGGAGCCGCTGGGCAGCCTGCACGGGGCGGCGGGGCACGAGCCGGAGCTGATGGGCAGCCCCAGCCCGCACCACGGCGGGCGCGGCGCGGGACCGCTCCGGGTGCCGCCCCCGCCGCCGCCGCCGCCGCCGCCGCACCAGGAGCTGCCCCCCGCCGCCCGGCCCGCCATGGTGCCCAGCATGGCCTCGCTGCTGGACGGCGCCGCCGAGTACCGGCCCGAGCTGTCCATCCCGCTGCACCACGCCATGAGCGTGCCCTGCGAGGCCTCGCCGCCCGGCATGGGCATGAGCGGCACCTACACCACGCTGACGCCGCTCCAGCCCCTGCCGCCCATCTCCGCCGTCTCCGACAAGTTCCACCACCCGCACGCCCACCCGCACGCCCACCATCACCACCACCACCACCAGCGCCTGCCGGGCGGCGCCGGCGGCGGCTTCGCGCTGATGCGGGACGAGCGCGGGCTGCCGGCCGTGAACAGCCTGTACGGGCCCTACAAGGAGGTGCCGGCCGTGGGGCAGAGCCTCTCGCCGCTGGGCAACGGGCTGGGCCCGCTGCCGGGCGCCCAGCAGGGCCTGCACGGCTACGGCCCGCCGGGCCCCGACAAGATGCTGAGCCCCAACTTCGAGGCGCACGCCGCGATGCTGGCGCGGGGGGAGCAGCCGCTGCCCCGCGGGCTGGGAACGCCCCCGGCCATGCTGCCTCCGCTGAACGGCGCTCATCACCCCGCGCCCCCCGGCCCGCAGCCCCCGCACGGCCCCGCGCTGCCCCCCGGCCGCGACCGCCCGCCCCCCGCCAACGGCCCGCAGGGGAGCGGCGCGGGGCAGCTGGAGGAGATCAACACCAAGGAGGTGGCACAAAGGATCACGGCGGAGCTGAAGCGCTACAGCATCCCCCAGGCCATCTTCGCCCAGCGAGTGCTATGCCGTTCCCAGGGGACCCTCTCGGACTTGCTGCGGAACCCCAAGCCTTGGAGTAAACTCAAGTCCGGCCGGGAGACGTTCCGCAGGATGTGGAAGTGGCTGCAGGAGCCAGAGTTCCAGAGGATGTCGGCCCTGCGGCTCGCAGGTAGGTGCGGGGAGCGGAGCGCGATCCCCGCAGCCCAGCGCCGCCCGGACGGCCCCGCAGCGCCGGCCCCGGCTCTGCCGCGTCCCCGCTCCGCGCTCCGCCGTGACCCCGGGGCTGTGCGGGGTCGGCCGGTCCCCCCTCCCGCAGCGCCGGCCCCGCGCATCCCTGCCCGGGCCGGCGGGGCTGTGCGGGGCTCGGGGCCGGCGGAGGAACAGCTTCGCTGCCGGCACCGGGCGGCGCGGCCGGCGCTGCTCTCCAGGGCCCGGTGCTGAAGGTGCGCGCCCCGCACCGCCCCGCGCTCTCCGCGAGCATCCCTCCTGCCGCTCCCAGCGCTGCGGGACAGGCCGGGCGGCGGACCCGCGTCCCGGGGCAGGCGGGGCCGGTGGGAGCGAGCGGGGAGGCCGGAGCCGCGTATGCCCCGCACATCCCCGCACATCCCCGCAGCCGCGGCCCGGCCGCATTGTCCGCGGAGGCCGCGCGGGCGCCCTCTGGCGCGGGCGCGGGGCGGCGCAGCCCCCATTGTTCTGCGGGGGCCGCGGCGGGGGGGGCGGCGGGCAGGGACCCCCGGTACTGACCCCCGCACCGGCCTCCGGCAGCGCCCGCCCCAGGGCAAAGCAGGGGAGGTCCGGCGAGCGCTGTCCCCTGCGGTGGCGGCCGTGCGGGGAGCACCCGCAGCGCGGTGGGTGCCCGGGGGTCGCCGCCGCTCGGCCCCCGGTCGGCAGCGCGGGCAGTCGGCTGCCTTCCCACCGGGAACTGTTGATGTACAGACACAGGGCGGACTGGGACACGGGCACACACGCGTGGGACAGACCGCAGCGCGGGGAGGGTGCCGGGCCGGGGCTCTGGTCTGACAGAGACGAAATCCGGGGCTGTTTGTGCCGCCGAACCCGTCCTTCTTTCATTCCGATTGATGCTGAGCCGAGCAGATGGATCCCCGCGCGTTCGTGCTCCCCCGTGGGCAGGTGGCCGCTGGCACACCCGGAGCAGTGGCTGAGGGGACACGGGGGTCCCAGTGGTGGGGAAGCGGGCACAGAGTCCCCGCACATGGGGCAGCGGGGGGGGATGCGGCGGAGCCGGGGGACGAGAAGCCAGCAACGATGGATGGCCGTAATCCCTGCCCGACCCTTAAGCGAGGGTGCTGCGGCTTAAACACCCACGGTCTGGGGTGTCCAGAAGCCCCTCCGAGGGTGCTCGGGCTTCTCCGAGCTGGGGAGAGGAATCCGATCCCTCCTGGGCTCCAAGGCCACTGCAAACCCCTCCCGTGCCTCGCACGGCTCCGCTCTGCGTGCGGCCCGAGGGAGGTCCCGAGGGGCGGCTGTGACAGGAGCGTCAGGGGGACAGAAGGGGTTTGGGGTTTTTGCCGGGCACGCCGTGGTGTCGCCTTCACAAACAAACGCGTATGCAGAGGGAAATCGATGCAGATAATGTTTAGAAGATTAAAAGAGCATTAATGTTGGCAACGGGAGCATCAACGCATGGACCCAGTTTTCATTGATCTGGAACCTGAGCCGGCTCATTTCCAGTAACGCTGCTGGTGCTTTTCCTTCCCAGCACCGGTCCCGGGTGGGGATTCCCCGTGGAGCCCTACATATAGGGCAGAAAATCAGGGATCGCAGCTACAAACAGAGATTTACGCCTGTCTAATTCTGGATCCCCCCCTTCCCAGTTCCCCTGAATGCCTTTGCATCCAGGAGTAAAGTTTGGAGAGAGCTCCAGCGCCGAGTGGGCACGGATTCCCCGTGGAGTGGGAAAGACCTTTGCAAATTACCTTTCCCTTCAGGAAATCGATTATTTTAATTTCCTTTTATTACCACGTGTGAATAAGCGGCTCCGTTGCCTCGGTGCTTCCCTTACTCGCTTGCTTAAATCCCTCTGAGCACGGGAAAAAAGCCTAAAGTGTTTTAGACTTGTGAAAAAAAAAAACAAACAAAAACCAAACCATCAGCTCTTTGCCCCATACTCCTGAAAATTTTTCCCAAATGGGATGAAAATCTGCTGTCCTTGGAGGGAAATCCCCCTCTCCCTGTGGGAGGATTAGCAGAGGGGTGTGCTTAGCATTTCTTATTATTATAGAAGATCACATAGTTTATCCTATTCTATTCCGATCTAATTTAATCTTATTATTTCTGTTCTTGTTATCTCTTCGTGGGGTCTTTGAGACTCCCGCGTCGGGGGTTTCTGTGCGGGAAGGTGCGGGCAGCTCCCGCTGGGAACAGATCACTGTTCCGCACGGCTTTGGAGCTCCGGGGGCTCCCGTTTTGGGGTCACCGTGCCCGTGTCCTGCTGCGGCTGCAGGCGGGGGAGGCGTCCCCGGGGCAGGGACGGGGGGCTCTGGGGGGGTTGGGACAAACGCTTCCCCCGCGAAACGACCCGCCAGAGCCCCCCGCCCTCCCTCCCTGTCCGCGGGAAGGTCCCGACGGACAGTCCTCAGATTCCTGCCGGGCTCTGCAGAGCGCTCCGCCGCCTGTTTCCCTTGGCCATCGCGGAATCGCCTTAGCGATGATTAAACACTTTTGTCCCCAAACACCATCAGTGATTCATTCGTGCAGAGCAGCCGGCCCGACCCCCCTCCGCGTTCAGAGCCGCCCGGGGGGAGCGGCGGCACCGTCAGCACCGCGGAGAGCGCAGCAGAGGGATGGAGGCGCGGCGGGATGCAGGGGAGGGAGCTCGTAATTAAGCCGTGGAACATCCCTATCAAGCATGTTATCCATATATATATATATCTATATACAAAAGTATCTCTTAGCATTGCACTGAATATACAGGTACGTAAAGGTTCTTTGAAAGGTGCTTAGTGGCTTGAAATATGGGTGCTCTCTTGGGCTATAGATTAGTGGTTGTGTTTGAACAATCCATTGTGGTGCCAGCTGATTAATTATATTTCCTACATACCGACTTTCCAAAATAATATCCTGCCCCAGCTTTTTTTTGTTCCACATCATTTCTGGAAGCATTTCTGCCCCGCAGAAATTTGAGTCCTGTTTTTGTGCAGCAAACGGGCTTTATCAGTGTCTCGATTATTTGATAAAGTTCAATCTGAGCACATTTGTCATTAAATGCACTCCCATATTTTTTCCCTCTCCCTTTTTGTTAAAAAACCAATTAATTGATCACCATGTGTTACTCATTCTGAAGCTATTTCCTTAAAAGATTTTCACTATTTCCTTCACTATTTCCTTAAAAGATTTTTTTTTCCCAGCATCTTGTTTTTTCCTGTATCTCTTGCCTGTCACCATTTGAACTGAAATATCCCAAACTCAGATGTTCCTCTGCGGATGAAAACTGCCACCATTTATTTGTGGCAAGGAATGCATAGAGGGGGAAACATTTTTGCCTAAAGGGTTATTTGCCAGTGAGTGTTGCTGGTTGTTCCCTCGCTCGAAGGGGCGTTTTGGCTCTGCGCTGTGGCCCCCCAGGTGCTCATCCTTAGTGCTCCTCCCTGGTATTATCCACCAAATCTTGTCCTGGCTGTTCCTGCCGTGTGCCAGCTGCGAGGGGACATTCCTTCCCTCCCAATTAGACATTGGTGGGAGATGAGAAGCTTCCTGCAGGAGCCAACACGTCTGTCCCCAGGCTGCGAGCACTAAAGGCAGCAGCCTCCTCTCATCAGAGCAGCTCCCCCGTAGCTGCCTTCAGAGTGAGAGAAGCTCTGCAGGGGCACAGAGAATGGAAAGCAGGGCTGCAAAGGACTGCAGACATCACTTGTCCTGACAGTCTGCCCTGTTCCTCGGGGATCTCCAGAGATGGGGATTTCCCAGGCTAGCCAGGCAATCTCTTCCAGGGCTTACAGGTACAAAAAAATCCTTAATGACTCGCCTTAATCTCACTTTTTGTCTTTTAAATCCTTTGCTTCTCATCTTATCCCCACTAGACACAGCAAAAAAGAAGACTCCCCTCCTTCTGAAGGCAATCTGTTTGTAGCTCCCACCTTCTCTCCTGCCTTCTCTGGAAAAAGCCCGTCCTACTTGGGCTATGAATATGCAGGGAAAGCTTTATATCCAACGGGACAGATAATACATCTCTTTTTCCAAGGTAAAAGATTTTGTATCCAGCTCTATCAATCTTGCAGACTTTTGCATAAAAGGCTCTCTGATTTATGGAGGGGCTTTGCACGCAGAAATCATACCAAACAGACTAATCTCAAATGGGTTCGGTGATAAGATCAGCCAGACAACTCGCTGATGGCAGATAGAAATGCAATCAAAAAAGAAATTGGAGTGTTTTGGGGTTGTTTGGGGTTTTTGAGCTATAAAATCCAACTGCTCCATTGTGAAAGGAGGGACTCAAACCACTGGTAAATGCTGCACAAAGGAATTATTAGCCAAGCGATAGAGGCTGGCAGCTTCCCAAAACACAAATTGTCTCCGAGACCAAAATATCTCTCAGTAAGAGGGAACATATTTATGAGCAGTGGTGATTTTCCAGCAGTTCTCATCCCCCCCATAATGGGCTCCGGAGCAGGGCCCTGTGCTGAGGCATTAAGCTTTGGCAAGGGGCAGGAGGGGAAGGAAGAGCAGCAGGAAATCTTCCTCTGAGAGCTTCCACACACCTGCTTCTCCGTGTGCCCTCTCCTTCCCCTGGCCATGGTGGGCATCCACGGCCCCTATCCCCTCCCCTCCTCACCTCCACCTCTCTGGTGCCCAGGAGGGAAGGACACTTCCCTCTCCTGCTCAGGCTGAACTTTCATAATCCCCTAGGAAGAAGGAAATGGGAACCTGAGTGTGTGCAGAACATCCCTCCTCCCTCCAGGGCTGCTCTTGCTCCATGTGTTCAGCACTCCTGGGCTGAAGTGCCAGGAGAGCTCGGAGAGCCAGGAGGGCAGCACAGCTCGGGCTTTCCCAGATAAGCTGGCAGAGCTTTGCTCCTGTCCTCTCCTGTTCTTAATTCCACCCTATCAGTAACAGCCGGTAAAGGAAATATTCATGTCCTGCTTTCTCCCCTGGGACAGTAGGATTTCAGGCTCCTCTCCAGCCCTTCCTTACCCACTTCAGCTTTAAATTCCCAGCCCTTTCTTGGACAAGGTGCCTGGAGCACTTCCCTTTCTCCACAGGAGAAGGTCACAGCTGTTCTGGTGCTTTCAGGGATGTGCTGGCGCATCACTTGGAGCTGCTGCTCCAACAGGCAGAGCACTCAGCATGAGGCAGGCCTGGCTTCATCCCTGCACCCTGACAAGGGGAATATAAATCGTTGTCACCAAAAAGGGTTATAATTCAGCTGGAAACTATTTGGGGATTCAAAAGGGAGAATCTCCAGAACAAGAGGGAGCATAAATCTCCCAGGGGTTAGACATGAAGGGCTCTCAGTGCAGTTGGAAGGATCCCGAGCTCTGCCGTGCCTGGAGAGAGTTCCTGGCTGGTCCTGGGGGTGCCCTGGTTCCTCCTCCTCCCATTCTCATCCTGGCCCTGTCCCATCTATTATTTATTATCCCGTGTTAATGAGGGAAGCATATCCCAGTGGTTCTCAGCAACCCTGTCAGAGATCCCACTCGGAGGTGGGTCTTGCAGCACCGCAGGAGGAAACAGCCCCTGCCCCACAGGATTTACAGCCCCTTTCCAGCCAGCCAGCACATTTACAGGAGATTGGACACAAACAGCCTGGGAGCTGCCACATGTCCGAGAGAAACATAAATGAGCCACTTCCCCCAAACAATTCCTCTTTTCTTCTCAGAAAGCTGAGGATGCAGAGCCTGGGGAGGCGCCAAGAGAACACTTTCCTGGCTGGAAACAGCCAGGCTGTGCCCTTCTCTTTTGGAGCATTGCAGGAATTCCTGGATCTCCAAACAGGGAACACCTCACTGTTACAGGAGCATTGGCTGAGCCAGCAAAGAGATCTCCAGTTAACTCCAGAATTAACACTTTGTGCCACACCTCCCATCTGTTTTTCTGGAGAAATGCCATCAGGGCATTCCTAGGGTTCCAGAAATCAGGAGTTTGGTGTGTGTGCAGCAGCTGGAATGAGCAGCACCCTCTGCCCACCCCGACAATGTGATTATTTGCATCTTCATTGCGATTGTTCCTTGTTCCATAATGATTTTGTACACAGTGGAGTACTTAACCTAATTTGTATTGATCCCAATCGCTCTCGTTCGTGCATACTTAATTCAGAGAGGTAATCAAATTGATTTCTGAGGCCTAGTTTTTAAGAGATTGCAGTAACAGGGATATACAGGGGGTTGCTTTAAGTGAATCACAGCGAAAGAAAAACATTTTAAATCTTTGGAAAACGTTTGGATGGTCATTTCATTGTGTTCAGCATTACCAGAGTAATTGCATTTCCCTCACATTGAGTCCTCTCCGAAATGGAATTGAGGAGCAGCTTTATTTCCATCAGACAGATAACTGGGTTTAAGTGACTTTGCACCCCCCTGGAACCGCGAACGTGGGATCAATAGTCACAGCTTATCCTTAGGAGCCATGGAGAGAGGGCTTACTGCTGGATTAAGGGAATATTGGTCTCTGCTTGGCTCTTTCTTAACACCTGCTCTTTCCAAGTCACTTTTGCCCTTAGAGTAAAAACATCCTAAACCAGCAGGGCACGGGAGCTGTTTTGTTGACATTTCCAGCATCCCAGCCCTGTAAGTGGCTCCTGTTCTCCCGGGGCTGCTCGGGCACCACTCCAGCCCCCCAGACCCCTCCCTGGCCTCCTCCTCCTGTCTTGTTTCTGTGTAAAAGCACCTTTAGTCCGGTGTGGAAGGAGAAGGAAGCTTTTCCATTTATTTTTCTCCCAGCTCTGGCTTCCAGGTCTCGCCAGTTGTCCATTTTCATCCATAGAATATGTTCAGTTTTAACCGCAGCCAGTAAATCAAATTGTGCTTAGAATCCAGACAGTCTCTTCCGTTCCCTCCACCCTTAAAACCTTTCTCTTTCTTCCCGGAAAATCTCCTGATTTTATTAGAGTGCTCCCCCCTTTTTCTCTGCCCAGAGATGTACACAAGGCTCAGTCTTTGACTTTGTGGGGCCTTTTCGAGAGCAAACTCAACAGTTCAAGGAAAGTATTTACTGAATGCATCGAAAAGCACATCCCTCTGCATTATTTATTATCAGATACCAATAACTGTAAAACGCAGAGTATCTCTGGACATAAATTAGTGATGGGAGGAAACACTCCACTCGTCCCAGTGTCCCGGAACCTTTTAGAAGCTGCAGCAAAGATGCTGGTGCTCGTCACGTCCCCAGCACTGGGGACATCCCCATGTGGATTCTGGACACATGGCAAAGTAAATCCAGCCTAAAATCTGCTTTTGCAGCTCAGACAGGCAGCAGGACATTATCTATGGGGTGTTAGAGGCGCAGTCAGAGAGCCCACGCTTTTGCCTCCCGATGTTTTTGGGCTAATGACCTCTGGAGACCCGACTGGCCACTGGGACATGGGACAGGCTCACCTCAACACCTCTCCAGCGTGTCCAGGCAGGAGCATCCATGCTGCTCCCAGTTGGAGCCCTGTGCCCAGCTGGGAGCTGCTGCAGGCACTCCCCCACAGCCCGTGTCCGCTCTCTGGAGCGTCCTTTTACTCTCTGGGTATTCTGAGGTCTGACCTTGACCTCCCTGCCAGAGGCAGCTCTGCTGCAGCCACTGGAATTTGGGGTCAGGAGCAAACTACTGCAGTTTGCTGCAGAAGTGCTGTGAGATGCCGTGCCCTGCACAGAGGGAGGCGGGTCACTTGGCACTGGCTGGGCCAGGCTCCCGCCGTGCCACGCTCTGCACAGCTACAGCCTGACTTGGGGTTAATTACAGACATTTCCACTGTCTGAGTTCTGCTTGTGGGCCAGGTTCATTTCACATTCCAGACCTGCAGAATTATTTAACAGGGCTGCGTAAAGCCCGCCCACTTATCAATTCTCTGGGCCTGTTCTGTGCCGGCACATTCCCTGACCATGTCAACATATGGATTTTCTCCCCGTGCCCAGCGCAGACGGCCTGGCAGGGCTATTTTTAAGTGTGGGTGTGCTCCGGCAGTGGTATTGGTTTCAGCACTGGCTGTTCTCTCTCTGCTAATAAATACAGGGAGCTATTAATACAGATGTTTTTAGGATCCCTTAGCATCGCTCGGCGCAGCCACGGTCCGGCACTGCCACCCTGCCCGGCCTGAGCTCTCACAAGGCTTGACCCGTGGGAGATACCCCGGGAAGGGGGACAGGAGATGGGAGCAGGGCCCGGGGGGATGACGACACTGCAGAAGTCAGGCTGGGAGTGCAAATGCAGCCCCCTGGATTTCCCCAGGAGCCCTCAGACCCTGCATGCCAGAGCGGTGCTGGGTCAGCCGGTGTCACACCCAGGGGGTGTTCGGCGGGGTCTGTGGGCTCCACCCTGACCCTTTCTCTCTGTCTCTGCCCACCCCTCCCCAGCCTGCAAACGCAAAGAGCAAGAGCCCAGCAAGGAGCGGAACAACTCCCAGAAGAAATCCCGCCTGGTCTTCACGGACCTGCAGCGCCGAACGCTCTTTGCCATCTTCAAGGAGAACAAGCGCCCCTCCAAGGAAATGCAGATCACCATCTCCCAGCAGCTGGGCCTGGAGCTCACCACCGTCAGCAACTTCTTCATGAACGCCCGCCGGCGCAGCCTGGAGAAGTGGCAGGACGACCTGAGCTCCGGGGGCTCCTCCTCGGCCCCCAGCACCTGCCCCAAGGCCTGAGGGCACGGCTGGCACGGCGCAGCAGAGAGAGCGGCTTCCCGCAGGGCCCTGCACCGGTGACTTCGAAAGCACAATCCTCCCACCACCACCCCAGCCCAGCCGTCCCCGAGGACCTTCCCACGGCTCCCCGTCAGTCCCAGCAGGCGCGAGTTCCACGTCCACCTCCCACCTCCCTCTGGACAATGCAAAGCTCAGGACAGGCGAAGCAGGTCTGAGGCGCAGGGGAGCTGTGCCCGAGGCGAGTTTCTCCTGAGCCCTCGTTCCCCCGGCCGGCGGGAGCTCCTGCCGTGTGCTGGCCACACCGCCCCGCGAGAACGGAGCACAAAGTCTGGCACTGAAGAACCCAAGAGCCCGGTTTTAAACTCAGGCATGGTTTTTGTTAAGTGTTTAAAGGAGAAAAAGAAAAGATCCAATTTAACTTTTTGTTTGTTTCCTTAGTTTAACTTAATCAGCTTGTTCTTGGATCAGACAAATTCAGTTCCCTCGAGCTCAAAGTATCAAGCACAAAGCCGTAGCTCCAGCGCTGGGCCCGGCCCTGGGCTCCCGGCTGTGCCAGCTGCAGCCTGACATCCCGGGAACACCGAGGACACCACCAACACCCCAAGCACAGCTGTCAGTTCCTCCCAGGCTCTGTGTTTGTACCTCATGCACACTCAGGAGGTCGATGGAACTGCTACAGTACGTGGAGCAAACACAGTGTTTTGAAATATTTAGATTTTTTTAGGTCATTATTACATCCCTTTTGGTTTCCCAGAATCTGGTTTGTCCTCGGCAACGTCCTTGTTACCAAAACCTTTTTAGTATTTATTTCTGTTCATTTTTTCAGTATTTTATGGTACTTTCAAGCAGGAAAGAAACAGAAACAAGCCCTCCAGATGCCACTGACCATTTCAGACGTGCCGCATCTACTCCATTGCATCCCCACTTCCTTTTCCCCGCCCGCTGCCCGAGCCGGCGGGAACACAGCACACCAAAGAGACAGGATTTCTGCAAGCCAAAGATGTTTATAACCTGCCATTCCTCCTCGCCATGGCTGGTGTGGGTGGTCGGGTGGCGCTGGGGAAGCCTCCCGAGCTGCGAGCCCTCTCTCCACCCCGTGCAGCGGAGCCGCCCCCGCGGCACCGACGCGGCCGTGGCCGCCCCGTGACTGGTGACCGAGCGCGGCCGTGGCTCTTTAGAGACACTTGAGACTTTTTTTATGTACTACTTAATCGAAACCAAAGAAACGTTTTCTGCACCTACTTCTTCTGCAACAAACTGTTCCATTGAAAGATAAAATAAAAATGAAAAAAAAAAAAAACAACAAGGAAGCACGTCAGGAAGCAAACGAGTCCCACACTGTGTTTTACAGACATCTCGGATGTTTTCGGAAGCAGAACTCAAAGAAAGGGTTGACAAGAATGAGAACAAAGCAAAACCAGTACAATTGCTGCTTCATTTGACAACTCCAGTCATCTTAAAGTTGAAGATTGTCTTTAATTTGTGCCTATGCAGTTTTTTCAAAAGAACAAGGAACAGAGCAACCAAAACCTCAACAGCTACAATACCAAAGATGAGGATTCTCACTACTTGTGTTTCAGTTTGTTTTCTCCTCTTGCACGACTAATGCACATAACCCCACTGCTCTCTGGACAGGTAACACTTCTGAGTCTGTGCAGCCCAAAGGGTGGGTTTATTTGTTTTCCCTGTTTCTGCCCCACATGGCCCCTCTCCAAGAGCTGCATGGACTCCAAGTGCAAGATGTTGGGATACTACCCTGGTATGTCTCCTCCCTCCAGCAAAAACCTGTGGGTTGGGTGTGACCTTTGTGTTGGTCTCCTGTGTGTCCAGAGCTGTGAACAGCCACCCTCCTGTACATGACATCAGCCAGAACCCTCCACCCTTCCTCCTCTTCCCCAGGGATAAAACTTGCCACACGGATGATTTCTGCCACCATCAGTGCTGAGCAGCCCCACAGCTCCAAACCTCCACCTGAACCACAATCAGCTTTTCAGCAGTTCATGTGGCAGTTCAGGAGCTGGTTTTGACATATTAGATATGTATTGTTTGTTGATCCAGGTCACAGTGATCTGAATCATGACATGTCCAAATTTATCCCCAGAGCTGGAGCACAGTGGTACCACCTTGCTCCTCTCTACCTTTAAATAAGGGCTTCTTTTTAACAGCTCCACAGAACTGCTGCAGTCATTTCCCAATGATTGCACTAGAAAAAGAAAGAAAATCAAGAAGCCTTGTCTGCTCAGGGCAGGGAGGTTTCTGGAAAGCAAATTCAGGATCCTCCCAGCTGAACTGACAGCACGTGCCTGCTCTGGGAATCAAAGCATCCTTCAGCAGAGATTTCCAGGCAGACTGTGCATGATTCAGAAAAGCAGCCTGTAGCCAGACATGGAATAAAGCTATTTAAATAATAAATAATAAAACCTGAGGGCTTTTTATTCCTGCCCAGAGTTCATTCCCACAGTCCTAACAAAGGAAGTGCTAAGTCAGTTACGAAACTATTTACAAATTTCTTTTACGATTATTTACAAATTCCTCCTCTGTGAAATCCCTCGTTCTCTCCAAGTTGTGGAAGTGTTTGTTTACAGCTGGGTAACAAACAACACCATGAGCCTTCTCTGGGCTGGGGACTCAAACACACCAACAGTCACAGAGCTTTTTCATCCCCAAATCCTGCTGCATTTTTTATCCCTGCACCTCCCGTGTGACATCCTCCATCTCACTGCCCCCCTCTTGGCTTTTATGTAGCAGCTCCCTCAGACGAGGAGCCTTGGAATCCCGGCCTGTGGGTGGAGATCCCTGTGTGTGTGAGCAGAGTACATGCCCTATTCTGCCCTAATCCAAACTCCAACAGATAAGTCCTGATTCTATCCCATATATTTATGAATCTATAGAGCTGTGTAACGTAACTTGTTGCTTTATTTATCCTGCTACAAAAGACTGGTGTGTGCAGAGAGTATCCCAGCATCTTCCGGACCGGGAACTTGGAGTTACAACCGTGGGCACAGCCGAGATGAATTCAACTTTCAAGAAACCTTGGATATTGCTTTAATTGCCCCTGAAGGAACAAGGAATGTGCTCGATGACTTCGGTTGAATAGCTTTATTGTGGATCTCTCTAACCTACAGCTGAATCCAAAGACCTGAGAAGGACTCAACCAGCAAACCTCGGTCATCCCTGCGGGAGGGAAGGGGGATCTCAGCCCTGCAGGAGGGATTGGGAACCTGCTCTCCCAAAGGAAGACACGGTAACCACACGGTGTTGCGAAGAGCGCGCTGGCTTCGGACACAGCCAGTGCTTTTCTTGCTTGTCACAGTTCCTAAGGATTTTTAAGACATGGGGAAACTTTCTACTTGGCCTCCTTTATATTTATTAAGGGGAATTTTTATTGTTTAAATTTTTTAAAAAGGCAAAGCTTAAAATGGTTTTATTTTTTTTTTCCAGACACTTGTGGGTTTTGACCCGATATATTATCTATCAATAATGTAATTTATTTAATTTAGTCTTAGGGCAGGTCCTGAGATCTCTGTTCAGTCTGAATCCCACTGAGTTTCATCTGAGCTTTTGAATGCAGTGGGAGTTTTGCCTGAGTGCAGACTGGGGGCTCAGGCTCCCATGTTAGCTATTTGCAACTATTTAATTCACTCCTCTATGAACTCATTTGGGATTAATTTTGTTTATTTATCCCTTTGCCTGTTGTAGCGCATCAGAGATGCGAAGCCTGTTAGTAAATACACTGAAGAGCTGGGGTTGCTTCCGAGAGCAGCCAGGTTCTGTTAGACAGGGAGAAACAACTTGTTCCATGAAACAAGAGTCTAGTTCTAGTTCCCTCTTTTAGTTAATTTTTATTGTTTAAGTATCAAAGTTTAAATTATTTAAGTTAATCTCCTCCCATCCGATTGGAAAGTGCAACGTACCTTCCTATGGCACATGAAGCCTTCGTAATTATAACTTATTTATTTAACTTATTCCTCACCACCCCAGGATGCCCTTGTAGAGTTTTTATTTTTGATTTAGAATTATCTATAAAGCACTACAGCTGATCTCCTGTAAAAACAGCAGAGCAAACTTTGAGGACAAGCAATGAATATTCAAACCTAAAACTGTGTGTTCAGAAAAGCAGTTTAAAAAAAAAAAAAAAAGACACTGGGATACTTTGCCTGAACTTTGTGGCTTCTTAAAACTTAAGCTGGGGGTAAAATAATCCATGCCAAGCAAAAAGAGAGAAACCCTTAAACTAGCTGCTTCCAAGAATGAACTTCTGTGTGTGGAAAAAAGAGAAAAAGGAAAAAAAAAAGGAAAAAAGAAAACAAAAAACAGAAAAAACCTTTGTATTTCTAGTGAGAACCAAAGAGGCTACCTCACTGACTTTTCCATTTGTAATTTTAATCGTGTTGATGATACCAAAGATACCAAAGATTTCTTTCTCTGTGCGGTCTGCATTCTGCTTGTGCTCTCTGACAGCTCCCACCGTTCTCTCCTACCCTCAGTAACGTTCAGCTGAGCCCAGATTCCCAAAGAAACGCTTCCCTGGAAGCTGCCAGTTCTGGTGACGCCCTTTTCTGTGTTCCCTTTGCCTTCCTGCCAGCCTAAGCGCTTGGAGCCGTGGAGCTGTGCCCGCGCCAGGTCCCGGCCGGGAGCGCTTGTGCTGACCTGGAGGTGAATCCAGGCTGTGTCCGTGGGACATTCCCTGGGGAAAGGCTCTGCAGGTGCCCCTGAGCCATTGCAGGGTGCATTTGCAGCAGCAATTACCATCACTAATTATTATTTTCCTGCCTGAGCAGAGCCCATGGGCCGGTCTGGGGGTGAGCAGAGCCCAGGGCTCTCCTGCGCTCCAGGGAGGGGGCTCTCCTGCCCTGTGTCCTCCATGGGGACCTGGCCCCGTGGGCACAGCAGATCCAGGGGCTGCTCCCTCCTCCTCCTCACCTTTGGTTGTTGTTTACAGTTACAGTTTTCAGATAAAAATCAATTAATTACTTTTCTCAAGTTAGAAATGAAGCGAGGCTACATTAAGCTCCATTAGCATCACGTTCCTGAGTGATTATTTCCAAGTTGGTTGGTTGGCTGGGGAATTAGCGGTGCCCTTTGGCATCTGGGTCTTGCAGCCTGGTTTATCCTGTTTATGTGACCGAACCCACGCTCGGAGGAGCTGAATCCACCCCTGGGCTCTGCTCGCTCTCCCCACTGCTCTGTGCCCCTGGGCTTCCCCCCAGGCCCCAGCCCAGCTGCTGCAGGGCCTTTCCCTAAGGAATGTGCCTGAGCCATGCCCTTGGATTCACAGAGGTTACCGGCAGCTCAACACAAACGCTCCGCTTTAATTAAGTGTTGCCTTTTATTTTGTGTTTCTTTTGGGCTTTAGGTCTGTGTTGGAAGCGGTAGGACGTGACAAGTGTGCTTTTCTCTCTCTCTCTCTCTCTCTGTTCCTTCAATACAAAGCTATAATAATCTCAGGATGCCTTGCGGGCGGGGGAGCCGCCGCTCCCGGTGCCCTCGGACACAGATCGTCCCCAGAGCTGGCAGGTCCCGCAGGGTCCCACCAGACTCAGCTTCACTGCAGAGTGACGTTACCACGGGACGAGTGCCTTGCTTGAACCAAAGCAACCGTTTTGCCAGTCTAGACCTCTCTGTGCTTTTTTTAATTCTTCCTGTGAATACCTCAGCTTAACTGGGCCGCCGAATCGTACCTGGTGGGCTTTGTACTGTGGTGCTTTGCAATGCAGCCCTGCAAAGAACAGACTCCTGAAAATACCAAAGGCTCTCCTCCTCCTCCTCCTCCTCCTCCTCCTCCTCCTCCCCCCTCTCCCCGATCTCTCTCTCTCCATGGTTCCAAAGCTTTATTACAAACTGGGCATGTTGGCAACGCAGACCGTGCAATCCCTCACCGAGTTTTCTCAGATATACCTCATAGAGAGTAGCTGTTTAGAGTAATGTTATTATAGCGTATGTAATAAATTATTCACTGTTTCTTTTTGGTAACTGTGATTTAAAAAAAAAAAAAAAAGAAAAAAGAGAAGAAAAAAGCTTTATACGTTTTAGGTTGTGCTTTTGTACTAGACGGAGAAGGTGCGCTTAAAAATGTACGTCAGTCTTTCTTCCCCTTGGGTTTTCTTTTGTTATTATGGATTGGGGAAAAGTTGCAGAATGAGCCCAAAGTTTACAGTTTCATATTTTGCTGAAGAAACAATCTGTGTTCATTTGCTCTGTTGGGGGGGGAAAATAAAAAGAAAAAGAAGGGAAAAAAAAAAGAAAAATGAGGAAAAAAAAGGATTATTTTCTACATTTGTGCTACTTGGTCTGAAGAGCTGATTGTCCTGTGTGACGGTGTAGTATTATAATTATAATTATAATTAGCAACTGCCAATCAGCGCTCCCATGTTTATGCATGAGGCAAACCCTTAGCAGTGTGATGCATCGTGGTTCTTAATGGCAACTTATTCCTTTGGGTTTGGGGCGAGGTCTTTCTTTGATGGTATTTATTTATGCATGGAGCCTGTTACCCGTTTGCAGTCGTGGCGCAGTTGTGTTTGCATTGACACTGGGAAAACACGCCCGGTTGTGCCCCGTGGGGGTCACTGCTGCTCAGGGCTGGTGTTCCATCAGCTCTGTGCTGCCCGTGTGTTAAACAGGCCAAATTCAACTCCAGTTCAATGAAACTGCAATTTGAGGAGAAGTTGGGCCAAGTGGCAGTTTCTTCCCAGCCAATTCAATTTGTTCAGTCACGTGAAAATCCACGGAGCCAACTGTGCGTTTTTCCCAGGATCAGGAGTTCCTTTGGCTTTATGGCAGCCCTGGGGCATGGGGGGGATCAGTCAGGGTGGGGGGCTCAAGCTCTGGACGCCGTGGGCATCCATCCCTGGCCTCACCTGTGACTCCTGCCCAGCGCCTGCTGTGCCAGCAGGACACAACTGTGGGATCAGCAGCTGTGCCAGCCATGTCCCCTGTTCCTGCGGACAGACCTGGGATGGGTGTTCATCCGAGCAGCCCAGCCAGGCCCCCGCGCTGCTCCTACTGGAGGGAGCAGCCCCTCACTCACCCCCTCTGCCCTGGGGTCAGAGGTGTTTGCTAAGGTGCTTTATACCCCTTTATACCCTTTGCTTTGTCCCCCGTGTCACCAGCCGGATTCAGGCTCGAGCCCCCCGTTTCTGACTGGGTTGTGTTTGCCCCCCGGGTGCAGCTCCCGGGCCCTGCTGTCCCCCCCAGCCCCGGGTCACACTGCACATAAAGCCAAACCAACTGCTCCCTACACTTCACTCTGTGTGGAAGAGTGTGGCCTGGGGAGGGGGGAGCCACAGTCTTCTGAGGAGGCATCTGAGTCCGTCAGTAGAGTGTTGATATCGTCTGTCATTAAGGGTATTTTAGAGATGTGCTTTCATTAGTGCAAAGAGACATTTTTATTTGGCCTTACTCGGTAGGTTGTGATGATAATGAAAGCTGTGTAATATAGTCGGGTTATTTTCTTTCCTTATTTCTCTGCCAAAGACAGTAACGGATACAAGAACTTTAAACAGGGGTTTTTGTAAGACAGTTGATGATTGTAACAGTGGGTAATCTTCCAGAAAGCTTTCCATGTTCTTCCGCAATAAGCAGACCCGGGATGGTTTGGGCAGATCCCACCACTCCTCACCGACACGCGGCTGTTGTAAAACCTACACCTGCATTTCTCAGTCCAAAGGCAACAAGGGGTATGTGAGGCCACGGCGGCGGCACCGCGGGGCACGAGCTGCTCCAGCTGCCTGCCACCCGCCAAGGTACTTGTATTATGAAATTTAAGGTCTATTTTATTATGTCATTTTATGTCATTTTTTAACTTTGTGGAAGGTGATATGTTGAACTGAGTGTAAGCTGAGTTTTTCAGACAAATAAAGTAGCTAAAGAGTGAATGTTATTTTATCATTAAAGGGTTTTTACTCACTGATTTGTGCCAATAGATGTCCTTTATCTCAATGACAAGTATTACATTGCTTTCAAAGTTTTATTTATAGCTATTGATGTAAAACCCACACACACATATTATTTGCCAAAGTTCAATAAAGGAGGAAAACAACACTTTTGCTTCCTTGTGCAATCAAAAGTTCCTATTTTTTTTTCCAGGGTTTTTTCCACTCCAGCTCCATCCCTCTGCCCACCCGGAGCCAGGGGCAGGGTCAGCCAGGGGAGGGCACAAGTAGGACCCCAGACCCCCACAGACACCTCCACGTCCCATCCCCAGGGCAGCAACAAGGCGCTGCATGGTTTGTTATCTGGGATCTAACCTTGGCATCCAAGTTTCACCTTGGGGTTAATAAACTTACTGAAAAATTTGTTTTCATGCTCATTCTCTCTGTGTCCCTCTTCTCTCACCCTGAGCCAGATTCTGCCACTAATTAAATTTACCCTGCCTCATTTCACTCTGCCGAGTGGCCACGGATGCAGATAAAGGCAGACGTGCCTCCTCAGCACTTTGTGTCACAGAGCCCGAGTGGCTCTGCCAGGCTCCTTCCCTTCACCCTCTGCCTGGGGAGTGCAGGGGGATCCTGTGGCACAGGAGGGCCCTGAGCCCTCCGTACCCCGAGCTCCAGGTGCCCCCGGGGCTGAGCCAGGAGGAACACTCTGCCTTAGGGGTGTTTTCCCAAGCCCCCTTCCTAAGCAGCCTCTGCAGGGCAGGGAGAGGAGCACGTGAGCCACCGGGAGGGGAAAATCACCGTCACAGCAAAGAGGGAAAAGCAGTGACACCGAGACTAATGCAGCCACGGCAGGTCATTTCCATTTCACTTGCGGGATCGTTCTCCCGGGAATGCATTTTGCAGGCACTTAGCAGTGGGCACAGCTGGGAGAAGGAAATGGGACCATTTCATTAAGCTGCCAAAAAGCTGAAGGATGAGCTGGGTGGGTGGCAGGATTGCAGCTGGGCTGGGATGCTGTACCGGCATCAGCTTGTCCCAGTGCCAGGCACTGGGGTCCAGGGCTGACTCTGTACCCAGAGTGAAGTGATCAACTTCCCTGTCCCCGCTGGAGCTCATTTTCGTGAACTCCCCTCAACTCACTAACCCTGCCAGGGATCACACAATTATTCCAGCTTAAAATGCATTAAAGCCCCTCAGACTGCTCACCAGCGATAAAAAACAAACCACCAAAACAGCACTTCCATCGCAGGGGTGCAGGAACACCCCGTGGCAGCCAGGCTGGATGATGTCCCTGTCCCCCGGAGCGTGGTGGGGACCCTGGGGTGCTCCCCAAAACCTTCACCCGCATTGCAGGGCAGAGCAGCCCAGCCCTGAGGAGGGGCTGCCGCCTCCTCCTCCTCCTCCTCCTCCTCCTCCTCGGGCAGTGCCGGCAGTGCATCCGTCAGGACGAACTTGACAGTAATGATCTGCCGTGCGGGACCCGCAGGGAGCACAGCGCGGGTCCCTCCTGACTGCAGATGAAGTGCCGGCAGCTTCCCTGATCCCAGCGCTCCGCAGCACTTCAAGCCCGCAGGGAATGCTGCACAACCGCACCGAGGGGCAGGATGAGAGAAGGATGTTTCTTTGGGGGGGGGGGGGGGGGGAAACAGCAGGAGCTTCTGCAATACCACCGATACATGCGGGATGGAGGTGCTCAAAGAAAACAACCAGGAGCTAAAAAACACTGGAGACCGGCGGCACAGCAGGGTGGGACGGTCGGGTGGGAACAACCATTGTCAATGCCCCTCATACACAGAGAACAAGGCAGGGGCAGCTCCGCCTGCACAGGCTGCACCCTCTGGGAGCTGCCTTTGGCCTCCACACAAACCTACGGGAGCGACTCCAGGGTCCGGCGCAGAAAGGGATAATGGCAGGAAGCCATAAGATATTAAACCAGCAGATTAAAACAAACAAGACCACTTTGGGTCATGTTACACATCCCTTCCCTCCCGGCTGACAGCAAAGAAATGCAAGGCAGTAAAAGACAATCGTAGCCCATAATGGCCCAATAACTCCGGGATAAAAGCGCTGGGGGAGTTGGCTGTGAGGAGCCTCCCCACCCCCGGAGCCGCTCCGAGCATTATCCCTTAAGTGCTCATTTAAGCTTCCTTGGAAGCGCCGCCTGCCCGCTGGAGAAATGCAATTAGGCCTAGATTGCGGGTGATGTTCACACGTTATGGATCATCCTTAAAAATGACAGGGAAAGAATGAGCGAGGGCTCTGGATTCCGCATGACAGCTCCCTCTCCTCCATCCTTCCAGGAGGAAAACCAGCCCCCAGCAACACGCCCACCCTGTTCCCACAGACACGGGCAGTGAGGGCAGGGTCCTGCGTGCTGCTGGTCCAGGGGCAGCATCGAGGGCCAGCCCTGCCAGGGCACCACAGGGCACAACAGACCTCCCAGAGGGCACAATACGCTTTCCCAGAGGGCACACACCACACATCGCCCTCCTGCCAAAATTAACAGCAGCAAATGATCTCACATCCCCTCACGAATTTCGAACTCCTCGAGCAGGACCCTCCCTGTGCCCACACGAAGCTTGGCAATGCCCTTTGCAGAGGCGTTTGCACGTCCAGCAATCTCTGAGAGCCCCGGCCAGCCCCGGAGCCGACTCCCGCCCCCTCCCCGCCCTCAGGTGAATGTACCTGCTCTGCAGTTCCAGGATTCTCCGGATCCCACATCCCGGCGAGGCTGGGGAGGCGCTGCTGTTCCTCACGCTCCGTCCAGGCCCGGCCCCGCCGTTTTCAGCTCGGCCCGGGGGTTTCATCTCTCGGCCGCCGGGCCCGGCTGTCCGAGGCACCCGTGAGGGGCACGGAACTTTCCCGGCCCCGCCGTTTTCAGCTCGGCCCGGGGGTTTCAGCTCTCGGCCGCCGGGCCCGGCTGTCCGAGGCACCCGTGAGGGGCACGGAACTTTCCCGGCCCCGCCGTTTTCAGCTCGGCCCGGGGGTTTCATCTCTCGGCCGCCGGGCCCGGCTGTCCGAGGCACCCGTGAGGGGCACGGGACTTTCCCGCCCTTTCCTGAGGGGGCGCGAGGCGCCCCCAGCCCAGCAGGGGGCAGCACGAGGGGGGTCTCGCGCAGCCCTGAGGGGCCGGGAGCCTCCCACAAACCCGCAGGGGGGACTCATTTCAGTTTTATTTATTTATTTCAGCTTTGTTTGTTTGTTGGTTTGTTTATTTCAGTTGATTCCTTGGTGGAATTCATCTCTGCTCTGGAGCCAGGCTGGGAGAGCTGGGGGGGTTCACTTGGAAAGGGATCCAGGGAGGCCTGAGAGCCCCTGGCAGGGCCTAAAGGGGCTCCAGGAGAGCTGGAGAGGGACTGGGGACAAGGATGGAGGGACAGCACACAGGGAATGGCTTCCCACTGTGCCAGAGGGCTCCAACAGGTCCATACTCCACCCCTGGAAGTGTTCCAGGCTAGGCTGGGGGGGACATGGAGTAACCTGGTTCAGTGGAAGGCATCTCTGATCCTTAAAATCCCTTCCAACCCAAACCATTCCAGGCTTCTGCTCTCATTCCTGCCCATTTCCAAACAGAAAGGAACAAACTCCTTAAACAGTGAAAGATTTATGGTTACTGGGGAGTAAATGAGCAGCAGGAATTTACTAACACCCATGAAAACCAACATGTTTCAGTCCAGTTTTATTCCATAAGCATATTTACACTGGGAATTGTAACCCATACAGGGGGTGGGGAGCGGATTGCTAGAGAAGCGGACACTGGAGCCAGTCACACGGTGACTTCCATCACCCCACTCATCCAGGTGTCCCATCGTGCCACCTTTTGCTTGGGAACTGCCAGGGAAGCCACGGACACCTCTACATTTACAAGGACGAGGCCAAACACAGCGTTAACAATGGACACAGCATGGAAAGCTCACACTGGAATGACAACAGGGCCAGCAATACCCACTGGGAAAGATGGAACTTCCCAGCAGTTGGGGTTCAACATTCCTAATGGTCTGAATTTCCTGCTTTTGAATTAAAACAGTAAATAGATATGGAGCTCCTGGGCTGCAAATCTCACCTGAGCACTGCACGAGGAACTGACAATAAGAATGAAATAAATGTATTTTATCCTTAGAAGCCATTTGAGAAAGTAATTTTATTCTTTTTTGATTCTCTAAGTACCATTTTTTGTTTAACACGTAGGGCCAGCCTCAGTTCCAAGCTCTGCAGCCAAGGAAAAGCTGGACAAACAGACATTTAAGTAAAATAGCATTTGAGAGAATCTTCTCTGTCCCATGAGCAGAAACCAGCGCATTTCACACTAAATATTCCACAAAATTAGATATGTAAGAAGGAAACACAGTCACAGCCAGTGTTACACAGGAATATTCCTACTGATGGAAATATTTCAGTATATCCAGTCAATAATTCACTTTTTCCACAGTTTTTGATCATTTCTCCAGCCCAAATGGCTCCTCTTTGTCCTTTATTTAAATAAATACCTGCATTGGTAGCAAAAACCACCTTTATATATAAATACTCCTTTTTTCCAAGTTTGCTGTTCCATTTAAAGATATTTTTAAATTATTTATTTACACTATTATTTTTCCTTCTGGACTGGGCACAGCAGCACTTCCAATTCCCTCAGAAACAGAGACTTTATCCCCTTGGGATCACCACACAGGCCACGCACTCACAAATTCCAGCCCTCCCCATTCCCAAGCAGTTACCTGGCTCTGGGCTGCATCACCCACCATCATTGCAGGGTCACGGGGAGGAAGTCCATGTAAACACGAGCCGTTTGGTAAACACTGACCAAATTCTGGGAGGCTCCAAAGGGGGAGGTGTTGGGTGACATCCAGTGAGGAGGGGCAGGCTCAGCTGGAGCTGCGCTGCGGGTCGGGACGAGGTGCTGCTGATCCAGCTCTGCCGGGCCACGCCAGGACCCCGTTCCCCTGCCGGCACCTGCTTCCTCCTGCACGCGAGGAAAGATCAGTCACCGGCCAGCAGAGATGGCATGAGCCCTCAGAATCACACGGATTGCCGCAGAGCCAGGCAGCATTCCCTCAGATCCCGGCCAAGCCCCTCAGAGCCGGGCAGCATTCCCTCAGATCCCAGCCAAGCCCCTCAGAGCCAGGCAGCATTCCCTCAGAGCCGGGCAGCATTCCCTCAGATCCCGGCCAAGCCCCTCAGAGCCGGGCAGCATTCCCTCAGATCCCGGCCAAGCCCCTCAGAGCCGGGCAGCATTCCCTCAGATCCCGGCCAAGCCCCTCAGAGCCGGGCAGGACCCCCCGGCCCAGCCCAGCTGCAGCCCCTCAGATCCCTCCGCTCCCCGCCCTCGTTCCCCCCTACAAAGCCCCAGCAGGGCAGCCCGGCCCCACCTAGACCATGAAGCGGTGCTCCTTGCCGTCGTGGGCCATGAGGATGACGTTGCGGTTGGAGGTCCAGATGAGGCGGGCGAGGCGCAGGGCGTTGTGGGAGCCGGGCGATGCCGGCTGCACCGGCGGCACCTGGTACGTCTTGATGCAGCGCAGCTGCGGCGCCGAGTTCAGCATCCCGATGCTTCCCAGCAGGGATGTGTTCATCTGCACGGCACACACAGGATCTGTGTTCCAGGGGCTTCCAGGCACACCCGCAGCTCCTCCCAAACTTCCACGGCCCCGAGACCACCGTGAGCAGGGGGGCTTAAACCGTGACTGGGGCCGAGCCAGAGGGATCGTGGAATGGTTTGGCTTGGAAAGGACCTAAAGGGTCATCACTTTCCACAGGCAGGGACACCTTCCACTAGATCAGGTTGCTTCAGGCCTGGCCTTGAACACTCCCAGAGATCTACTGAGTTCTGCTCTTTGGAAAACAAGCCAAACACTGCTGATTCCCTTTTTCCCAGATTTTTAAAATGAGATTCTCTGACCCACTCTGCTGAGATATGACTCTCCCAATCTTTCTCCTCACCCCAGGATTCCCATCCCCAGGAGACCTTGGCAAACCCCAGGATATTTAAGGTGTGCTACTGCTGATGCCACGTCCTGAATCCTGAGCAGTCTGAGGCCCAAGCCATCCCTTTTTCCCACCTCTCCTTGTGTCAGAGGGTGTAAATCACAGCATCTGGAGCCGGAGCGTGTGAGCCCCGCTGACATTTTCACAATTTAAATCATCTTGAGTAATAACCCTTTTAAGATGACTAATGCTCCCGATTTCCCTGCATTAATAATTGTGCCAAGCGGGACACGGAAGGGAAAAATCACCAGCACACGAGGTCACATCTGAAACCTAAACGTGCAGGATGTTTAACTCTTTGTGTTTGGGCTGGGAGGATTTTAGGGATCATCTCATTCTGCCCCCTGCCAGGGCAGGGACACTTTCCACTAGCCCAGCTTGCTCCAAGCCCCGTCCAGCGTCTCCCTCAGGATTTTTCCCTCCCTGAAGCAGTTTAATGCACGAAGTAAATGGACCAAGTGCCGAGCCCGAGTTCCTCGGGGAAGGAGGGTGGGAAGGTGCCCTTACCTGCCAGAAGGACAGGTGGCTGTCGGAGTTGGAGTAGGTGGCGAGGTACCGGCCGTCGGGGGCGAACGCCACGGCCGTGATGGGTCCTTTGTGGCCATGGATGGTCTGGGCAGGGGAGAGAACAGCCATGTGGGAAATGTCTGGCCAGGAGGGATTCAAGCACGTGCTGCTCAGGATTAAACACCACCCCAACCCCTGTAAGCACGCTGATACAAGTGAATCAAACCATCCCTGCCAAATCCAGTTTTTAAACCAAAGGAATTTGCCAGGACTATGAACATGAATGAGTCTTTAAAGGAGCTTTTAAAAATGGAAGGCCTGCACTTGCCCACAAGCTCCTCTCCTGCAGCTGGTACCCCAGAAAAGGTCCAAAAGCCACCACATGAATTTCTCACTGAAAATCCCCTTTTCTATTGGATCATCATTAGGAAAACCCCATTATCAGTGCTCCTGTGCCCATCCCTGGGTTACTCAATGATGAAGACTTGCTTATTATTCATTTGCACCTGAAATTAGCCTGATATATTCAGAACTCATTAAAATATTCAGTTATTCCTCCTGGAAAAGGTGGGTGAAGCCCAAATCTCCCTCTTGAATGGAATCAGCACAGTTTCAAAGGGCCTTTTATTAGCTGATCCCATGTTTAGCCCCATCCCACTCCTTAGCACTTACCAGGCACGGAAAATTTGTCAATAAAACAGGTTTGGGTGAGACAAAGGTAGAAAATCAATTTGTACAACACTTGTTGCTCTTTTTACTCTACTGCAATACATTCCAAATGTACAAATCCCTCAGGGAATCCAGCTGCTTTGTTATTTAAAGGAAGTGCTTCTCTAATTGACGCTAATCCCTTCCAGCCGAGAGTTCCTTGGTGTTCAGCTCGTGTTTTCCAGGAGGAAGTGCAGCAAACCCACACCAGTGCTGCTCATTTCGAACTGTTCAGCTCTGGAGCAGTTAAATGAACACTCAGTGGAAATGAGGGGAAATCCTATGTGGACTGAGAGAACATCAATATTTATATCTTTAAATTCATTTTTGCCCTTGGACTAGCCCAGGTTGCTCCAAGCCTGGCTTTGAACACTTCCAGGGTTGGGGCAGCCACATGATCCATGCAGGTCCCTTCCAGCTCAGGACACTGTGATTTATTTTATCCCTAAGGTAGATGGGATTTGCTTCTTAAGGACGAAATAAATGAATCAAAAATCCCTTAACTGTGTCATTGGGCATGTTCAGAACAGGGCTTTGGCCCATCCAGTTAAGGTTATACTCAGTAATTACCTTTTTCCTGAAATGCAGAGATGTGGGTTTCCCCTAACAGGTTTTCCTGCCTCACCTGGACTTGGAAATGCAGTGCCAGGTGTAGATTGCAGCATAAGCACCATATTCAAGGAGAGCATCTTTTATTCTGTAATTAAACTTAATTAAGCCGAGCCACTATTCATTCCAAATGGAATATTAAATCATTTTCTGCCTCCTATATAAATACAAATTTGCCAAGGCATCCAGGACTGAAATAAAATCAGCCCCTGCACAATTCAATTACCGCTCGGATTGCTGGGATTTTAATTCTGGAAGGACCCAGGACCAAACATTATTGATTCCAGCCCAGGCTTAAAAGCAGTTCTTGCTTTGAAATAAACCCAAAATAACTCATGTTTCTCTTTAATCTTCCAGTGCAAATGACCGAGGTTTTAGATACAAAAATTACAAGTATCTCTGAACTGCAGCTCTAAATATTAATGATGAATCCCAAGATTTAATCAATAAAAATGGAATATTTCAAAGTCTCTCCTTACAGACCCAAATACATTCCTAAAGGAAAAGAAGATAATTAAACAGCCTGTACAGAGGAACAAAGTGGGGGGTTTTGGGCCAGACTCTGTTACCCAGCAGGAATTTATCTGACTTGAAAAGAACTTGAAATAATAATTCTATGGATCGTGTGTTGATAATTAGGAATCTCATGCAAAATATTAATAATTTGGTTGGAATTTAATATTCTTCCAATATTTAACTGGGCAAACAGAGCTTGTTCTGAGCGATACCTTAACCACGCTGCCTAATCCTTCTAATATTCTTGTTATTCCAAGACACTTCCTCCTGAGCATCAGCTGAGCCTGCTCTGACATTTTAAGTGGTTTATTTTGGGATAAAAATTGCCATTTGTGCTTCGAGCGTGTCTGGCTGGGCTCCGTGGCCCTGGGGTGCGACGCTGGGAAAACAAAGGCCGCGTTTCCAGGTGGAGCTGCCGCCCTGCCCTCGCAACTGTTTGCCGATTCCCTGTGAACCATCAATTATCTTTATCAAATCCCAGCATCTCATCTCAGCCCCTGATCAAGATGGAGCCTTATTTTAGCAGGATGCAGCGCTATCCGGACATCAAGGCCAGAGCGAGGGAAAGGCTGGGAAGGGATCAATAATCATCATCAAACTGTGCTGGGAGGGGGAAGGTGCTGATGGAAGTTCGACCTTTTTTTTTTTGGGAAACTGATAAAGTTTAACCTTTGCAATACCTGAGAACCAGGACTCAGTCCAGACAGCTCTGTGGGAGTGCTCCAAATCCTGCTGGAATGGCTGGGAGAGACCTTTATTCCCTCGAACATCCCTCTGGGATTGAGCACAGAACACCCCAAACCTGTTCCCCCCACATCCCTTGGGATTCCTACCGGGAGAACCACACTCAGTTCTAAAGCTGTGCCCAAGCTCAGCCTAAAAGTGACAACCTGTGTGAAGGACAAAGCTCCTGGGGGGCTGCTCCACACACCATCCACCTGGGAAATCCTCCTACAGAGCCTTCATCTCCCATCATCTGCCCTGGAATCCGTGTTTTTAAAGCATTATAAATATTTTGGTCACAAAGCCACTGCCTCTCCAGGCATGGGAAATGCTACGTGGATTCAACTGCAAACATTGGAGATATTTATTCCCCAAATTATGCCGAAGCTCAGCTAGTTTTTTAAGGAATTCTGAGCTTCAGCTTTCCTAGAATATGTGCAGTAGAAACTGTGAGGGGGGAATACAGCAGATTATCGATGCCATGTGGGACACAGTCCAAGCACAGGGCACGGATCCCCCTTGGAATGGAGGGCAAAACCACCTCCAAAGTGGCTCCTGGAGGGAAAAGCTCTCGGTGTGGACGGGCTGGCTTCCAGAGGCACGGAGCAATCAGCCGGTTTGTTTTATTAGGAGTGTCATGGAGACGGTGTGAAAAATCAAGGGCCATCGGCAGCGAGCGGCTCCGGGTCAATACCGCTCCCGAGACGGAGATAATCAACACCTCGGCCCTGGGATCTCTGGGAGCTGCCAGCAGCTGAAGGGCAAATCAATACCGGCACGGGAAGGGCACTGCCCGGCTCCCAGCGCCGAAAACAGCATCCCAAAAACCCTGCCGAGCCCCATCCCACGCTGCAACACCGGCAACCCTCGGGAAGGGTTTAGTGAGTCATTTTAGGGGAAGGGGAAAGAGAAAGGACCTGATCTCTGTGTCCAATTGTGGAAAAATGGATTAAAAAGATATGTGTTTGGAACACAATTTACTAATTTACTGCACTTACTAATATAGTAAATTTTACTGGACAAAACCCTATCCTAGTTCAATGTTGATTTATTATTTGTTAAAAAGAGGGATTCATGATAGCCATCATCCTATTTATCATTCCATGTCATTTCTCACTCAGTTCCTAAAAACAACCCAAAAATGGTTTTCAGGAACCCCAAACCCCTCACTGTTTCTTTTTAACTTTTGTAATAAAAGGAAATAAAAATCCTCAGCTTTTCTCCACTGACACAACTTCTTCAGCCACACCATCCTCACCTTATTCCATGTCTCCTGAGCAGCCCCAGGGAACGGAGCCAGTGGGACTCTATATCCTCATGTCCCTCATGAAACCATGGATCCCCTGGGCGTTCCCCACAGTGGCTCAGTGGATGCAGAGCTGGCTGCCCCGAGCTCCCAGGTTTCAGGGGAGGGAGGAGTTCCCCGTGATTGGCGTACCTGGCACTTGCCGGTGCGGATGTCGTAGAGCGCCACTGAGCCGTGCCGAGCTCCCACGGCGATGCGGTGGCTCCGCTCGTAATAGCTGACCATGTAGAACCTGCTCGGCACAGGGAACGGGGAGCAGGTGAGGCCTGCCCTGCCTGCACCGCAGAAAACCCCTTTGTGATGCCCCCGGATCCTTAACCAAGGGCTGGAGCAGGGATGGGATTTAAAAACCCACCCGCTGCCGGTTTGATACTCGGCATTCCACAAGAAAACACCCAGTGTTTGATACCAGGGAATCCCATTTAACTGTCAGATTTGATCCAGAATGTTGGGAATAACCCAGGGGGTAATCGCCCTGCATGCCCACGTGGGATACACACTTTGTACTGCAGCACCTCAGTAAAGCTGGAAGTCAAATGGTTAAATGACAACCCAACACCCTGCGTGACTTCAGGGCATTTCCTGGGAGAATCAAACAGGGAAAAAAGGGAAGTGCAAAGAAAAATATGCAAACTCATCCATTTTTGATGGGCATAGAGAAAAAAGAAAGACATTCCCTAATCCAGTAATATCCTCGGGGTGAAGCCTGGCATAGTCCTTAGTGCCCAGTGTGACTGTGTGGTATCAGTTGGAATTCCAGCAGCTGCAAAATCCAAGGAATTTCGACACCTGGAAACCCAAGGGAGTCCAAATTCTCATTGCATATTCAAATCCTTGGGGGTAACACTGTGCCTTCCCTGACAAAAGGAGAGCAGATCTGTGAAAATGCTGACTGCGCTTCCAGTTACACTGGAATTTTACAGTTAAATTTTCCTATACCAAAATCTGCCAGAAATATCTGGAGTTAGTCCCTAAAAACATGTTGCTGAGCATATTTATGGTTTCAAACAACCAATCTTCCAGTGATTTATCTCCCTGTTCCTCAGGATTCCCAGAGTGCCATAGCAACTGCTCGCACTCAGGTCCCAGACACTCCTACAGTGCGGCAGAAAACCAGGATGGAACGTGGAAAAAAAACCAATCAAGAATAAAAAGGAAGAAAATCACTAGTTTTTGTGCAGGAAAAAAGGGAAAATGCAGCTGAGGTGCAGGTTTGCATCCCCGTGCCTGCATTCCCAAGGATGTCAGCTGTGTCTGTCCCCTCAGGCCGCTCCTCCCATCCCTCTGATCGAGGAAGAGGAGCTGCACGCCTGGATGGTTTCACCACAGCAGGTGAGCACACACGGCAACACAGCGAAAGGAACACTGGGATATTACAGGAATTCACAATAGGATGATGTCCAAGCACTCCCACCTGGAATCTCTCCTGAGATTCCCCCATTTGCTACAACCTGATGGCAATTTTCCCTGGGCTCAACAATCCCGTCAGTGGGTGCTGGATCATTTTTATCCTGGCTATAAACAGGAAATATTACCAGTAATTGCCAAGACTTTTAAAAATACCGTACAGCTATAAATATACAACAGGAATAGGGAGGCTTTTGCACTAATTCCCACTTATCCCTGCTTTTATGCTTTAAGGAAAGCCTTTTAAAGCATCAGGAAGGAGGAAAATCATCTCCATCAGTATCCAACCTGGCAACAGGATAATTGTTCTTTCCTTGAAACTATTTAATATTTTAATAGCTTATTAAATTAAGATGTAATGGCTGACAGGTGATTATTGGAATTTATTGGTTGGACCAGTTAAAGAGGATAACTGGGATATTTATCCAAGTTTAAAGATACTGGAAATGTGCCCGCTTCATAAATCACATTTTACTATTTGTTGTTTTACAGGGTCAGTGCCACCTAAAACACTGTTTCAATTAATACATCTTGCTGGTGGTCCTATCATTTACTTCACAGTATTCCAGGTGGAAGAGCTTACCTGCAGATGGCTGGAAAACATTCCTGAAGACCCTTTTTCTTAACTAAAGATCCTTCCAGGCAATACATGATGATGTCCATCACCTTGGAAACAAAAATGAAAATCAGTTTGACAATCTGTATTTTCTGTCTCATAATTAAAGCTGAGAAGCCCATCCAGTTCCACCCCTTCCTGCAGACCAGGTTACCCCCAGCCCTGTCCAACCTGGCCTTGACCTTCTCCCGCTTGAGATTTGTTCCCCAGCAGTGCAATTTGATGCAGTTTAAAGTCCAAGAAGTGAGCTCGGTATAAACCAAATCCTCCCCACATCCAAGAGCCAGCACAGAGAGTGCCTGTGCAGCTGGACTGCAGGCACACACACCACAGCACGGCCTCACCTCCACCAGCAGGTCCACGACGTCGGTCGGCATCTTCTCGATGAGGATCTCGATGACCCTGAGGATCTCGCCCTTGGCGCGGGCCAGGGTGGTGGTGTGGATGTTCTGCTGCGACTGCGTGTTGGCCGCCAGGGCCGTGTGCCTGTGCACCTGCGGACACAGGGACACCCCTCAGACCACCGTGGCTGGGAAAGACCCCCAGGTCACCCAGCCCAACCGTGCGCTGGCACCACCACCAGGGTCACCGCCCGGCCGAGCTCCCCCTGCTCTGGCATCGCTCACCACCCTCGGACAGACCACGCCTGGCCTACACCAACCCCCTGTGCTCTCCTGTCCCCTCACCCTCCAAACCCCATGGGAAAGTCCCCATTCCATCAGAATTCATCCTTGGAGGGTCACGTGTGCGCTGCTTGAAGCAAGCAGGATTTCCCACAGTGCTCTGGAAACTTCTCCCACCGGGACACAACAAATCAAACCGGACTCATCAAACAGAGCCAGTCTGGGCCCCCCAGCACTCCCGGGGCTGTTCCCAGGGCTGTTCCCGGGGCCGTTCCCGGGGCTGTTCCCGGGGCTGTTCCCAGGGCTGTTCCAGGGGCTGTTCCCGGGGCTGTTCCCGGGGCCGTTCCCGGGGCTGTTCCAGGGGCTGTTCCCGGGGCCGTTCCAGGGGCTGTTCCCGGGGCCGTTCCAGGGGCTGTTCCCGGGGCTGTTCCAGGGGCTGTTCCCGGGGCTGTTCCCGGGGCTGTTCCCCGGGCTGTTCCCAGGGCTGTTCCCGGGGCCGTTCCCGGGGCTGTTCCAGGGGCTGTTCCCGGGGCCGTTCCCGGGGCCGTTCCCGGGGCTGTTCCAGGGGCTGTTCCCAGAGCTGTTCCCGGGGCCGTTCCCGGGGCTGTTCCAGGGGCTGTTCCCGGGGCCGTTCCCGGGGCTGTTCCCAGAGCTGTTCCCGGGGCTGTTCCCGGGGCTGTTCCCGGGGCTGTTCCCAGAGCTGTTCCCGGGGCTGTTCCCGGGGCTGTTCCAGGGGCTGTTCCCGGGGCTGTTCCCGGGGCCGTTCCCAGAGCTGTTCCCGGGGCTGTTCCCGGGGCCGTTCCAGGGGCTGTTCCCGGGGCTGTTCCCGGGGCCGTTCCAGGGGCTGTTCCCGGGGCTGTTCCCGGGGCTGTTCCCAGGGCTGTTCCCCGGGGCTGTTCCCCGGACTGTTCCCGGGGCTGGCTGGCTGTGGGTGCCCCGCTCACCTCCTTGGCGATGGTGGTGATGAAGGCGGGCGGGCGGGCCGTGGCGATGAGGGACAGCGCGTGCCGTGCCGAGCGCGCCGAGTCGGCCGCCGGGCTCAGGGGCAGCCCCATTGTGATGCTAAACGGGGCCGGGACAAAGGCAGGGACAAAGAAAAGCAGCATTAGAAATATAGAGTGAAAAGATTAGAACCAGCTTATAATGTCAGTTCAAGGTCACTGGGAGCACTCCGACGGTTCCAGGATAATGGACTCCCAACAATGAGCAGTGATTAGGAGTCAGGGTGTTCCTGCATCAACCCCAAATCGAATAATTAACCATGAAGATTGAAAACAGTGAGTGCATCTGTCCAAAGTGGGGAAAAGGCCTTGTTAACAAATTATCTGTATGTGCTGAATACATATCACCCCACGGAGGGAGAGGCGAGCCCGGAGCGTCTTCCCGAGGATTTATGGTTTGGTCTTTTACAGTATTTGAAACACAGGCTGAGAAATCCTCTGGTCAGGGAAATTCTCTTTAATTCAAGGCTTTTACTTGCTGTGACAAAGATAAAAGCAAGAAGCAATAAGGTGGTAAGGACCCAACAACTCCATTAAGCAAAACCCAAATCTCTACATGCCCTGTACATTATCTAAAAATTCCCCAAAACATAGAAATTATGGAATCACAGACTAGTTTGGGTTGGAAGGGGCCTTAAAGATCACTAGTCCAATCCCCTGCCATGGGAAGGGACACCTCTCAACTAGTTGGGTTTGTAAATTCCTGTTACTCTTTTCCCCAACAAAATCAGTAGGGGAGCACAGGGAAGGAAGAGGAAACCCTTCCACAGGTTGCCCAGAGCAGCTGTGGCTGCCACATCCCTGGAAGTGTCCAAGGCCAGGGCTCGGAGCAACCTGGACTAGAGGAAGGTGTCCCTGCCTGTGGCAGAGGGTGGCACTGGATGAGCCTTAAAATCCCTCCCAGCCCAAACCATTCCATGAGAACCTATATCAAACATTATCTGAAAAAGCAAAAATCCAGCCCAAAATTATTCCTACCCTCCTCTGTGCCAAGACAAAGCCTAAAAATGCTGGGAAAACACTCCTAGTCCTCAAAACTGAGCAGTTTTTTTCAGCACAGTCTAACTTTCGGGGACTGGGATGAACTGGGCGAGCGGTGGAGTTACAAACCCCTGAGTTTTACCTGCCAGCCTGGATATTCCTTTAATTCAGCAGGGAAAAAAGAAGCCCACTGGTTTTCCTGGTGAATAAACGTGATTTTTTTTTTTTTATATACATCTAAAAGCAGGAGCTGGAGATAAAAGCTCCTGGATAAAACATGCGGGAGCCGTGTGCCGTTATTGTGTCCACGGTGAATCAGGCACAAAGAGGCAGCTCCGCAGGGCTCCGGAGGGTGAGAGCCACACTTAACCCCCTGCACACATTGTTGCTCCGTTTCTTTCCATCTCCCCCCGTCCTGGATCCGTCAGGAATGTAACAGGCCCTTTTCAATCTAAATCTTGTTATGGATTAATAAGCAAAACACTTTCGCGCTTATTATGCAATTTATCATGAGGAAAATTGCGGCGGGTTCCTCAAGGCTCCACGCTGATCCCTTCATTTATTCCCGGCTCCGTGGAGGGAGAGCCAGACTAATCTTCCTGACAGCTAAGGGTGGAATCACACGAGGAAAAGGACTGTGCTCACTTGGGCGCTGGGAAGTCGGGGTTTACATAAAGGGGCTCAGGAGAGGTTTTGGGAAGGGCAGATGTGGTGGTGGCTTTTGTCACACTACAAGGAGTAATTGGAGTTCAGACAAAAAACAATGGTAATCCAATTTGTCCACATTTCTCCATTAACACACTGCATGGACTCGTTCTTAGTATCATGAGGAAATGATAACTTCTATAAAATGGGTGAGATCTGCCTTAGAAAAATGTCAGAACCCTCAAGAGCTCCACAGACGGATGCAAAGACATCCATGGGATTAAAACAACCCTGGGCAGCTCCTTGTTGCAGGTGGCATTTAAAATCCGTGTGTTATCAACAAATCCTTCGTGGAATGGTTTGGGCTGGGAGGGATTTTAAGGATCATCTCACTGCACCCCGCTGCCATGGGCAGGGACAGCTCTCACCAAGCCCGGCCTCGGACACTCGCAGGGATGGGGCAGCCTGTGCCAGGGCCTCCCCACCCTCACAGGAGGGATTGCTTCCACAGCCCCAGGACTCGATCCCCGGCTGCAGGGAGGGAACAGGCAGTGCCCGAGGTACCTGGGCTCGATCCCCGGCTGCAGGGAGGGAACAGGCAGTGCCCGAGGTACCTGGACTGGATCCCCGGCTGCAGGGAGGGAACAGGCAGTGCCCGAGGTACCTGGGCTCGATCCCCGGCTGCAGGGAGGGAACAGGCAGTGCCCGAGGTACCTGGACTGGATCCCCGGCTGCAGGGAGGGAACAGGCAGTGCCCGAGGTACCTGGACTGGATCCCCGGCTGCAGGGAGGGAACAGGCAGTGCCCGAGGTACCTGGGCTCGATCCCTGGCTGCAGGGAGGGAACAGGCAGTGCCCGAGGTACCTACTTGGCCAGCTGCTTCTCGGCGTCGGCGCAGAGCTCCAGCAGCCCCATGAGCACGGCCGACACGTCCATGTAGGGCTCCCAGACGGTGAAGCCGCGGCCGATGAGGTCGATGGCGGTCCTGCGGATGGTGCTGTGCGCAGGCAGCTTCGGGCTGGGCGGCTGCAGCAGCAGGAACGTCAGCGCCTTGCCTGGGGGACAGCGGGACACGGTGGCACCGATGGCAGCGGCTCCAAAGCCTCGCCGGGCAGGAGCACACAGTCACACCCAGCCCTGCCACTGGCAAGCTGGGCCTGAGACACAACCCAGGATTGAGCCGTGGAACCCCACAATGGACTGGCTGGGAAGGGACTTCACAACTCATCTGGTTCCACCCCTGCCACGGGCAGGGACACTTTCCACTGGACCAGGCTGCTCCAAGCCCTGTCCAACCTGCCCTGGGACACTTCCAGAGAGGGGGAATCCACAGCCTCTCTGGGCAACCCCTGCCAGTGCTGAGTCTCAAACATAATATTTTCACTACACAAGAAATAGGATTGTTTGGGGAAAAAATGTTAAGTCCACACTCCTAAATACTTCTGAGAAATAGAGCTCGTGGGGGAGAGAAACAACATCCCAAACAACTTCAACAATCCTGAATCCTGATCCAGGTTCTGCATACTGAGGAAACATTATTAATATTTCATTTCATAGCCTATGTTTTAATAAAATTAATTATATATGTGTAGCAGCAACACTTGCCAATACAGATAGTTTATTATTATCTCCTCATCATTATTTGTTACCTCCTAATAACATACCTCCTGATAAAGATAATTACTGATTTTATCAGGTTTTTCCTGCACTGTCCTCAATGAGTTCCTTGTTTCCTTTATTAAACAAACATCCTGTTGTTTCCAGGATTGGGAAAAGCCAATAGACACGTTTTCCATGAGATTCACATCAACCAACCCTGACAACACCCAGAAGTGTCAGTTTTGTGTCCCAACCCTAAAACCTCACTAAAAGGGAGTCCAAAGCTCCCATTTTTTCCCTCGGAGTGCTGCTGCTCACAGCTGCCTTGTGCAGAGCACGAGCTGGACTAACCCAAACCCGCCCGTTTCTCAGCCGGGACATCTTTGTTTAAAGCTTTGACTTGGCTTAACTGAAGGAATTAATATTGACAAAAACATCACCGCAGCTAATGAGTTGTTCGTTAGGGCAATAAACATGTCACATTAGAGGCAGCGCAGCAACGAGGTAATTAGCCCTGGAAAAGCTCGGTGGAGCGGGGCTGGGCAGATCCTGCAGGATGTGCAGCCCTGGACACGCAGCTTCACTGCTTCCCTTTAATACCCCGTTATAAAAAGTCATTAAGAACCAACCCCAGAGCTGCTTTCATCACCTACCCAGGAGAGGATCACTGGAGGATTTTAGGGACACATCACAGGATCCATGGAAACCCTAGCAGCTTCCTGCATCTCTGACACAATGTCCAGCCACCAATCCAGCTTTGGGGTCAGTTACATGAACTCACTGAGCTGCTTTCCCTAATTTTTGCCTAGAAATTTCCCTAGCTTCCCCTGCTGGAAACTCGGGCTGATGGCTGCAGCTACCATAAAGGTAGCAGGGGCCTGAGCTGGGAACCAAACCGCCGGCTGGCTCAGCTAGTGCAGAATGCAGCAAAGCTGGAGTGGCTGCAGGGTGTGGGAGCGTGGACAGCCCAGAATTCCCTGTGGAGGGAGGGGCGAGTCAATACACGGGAGATATAAATAACTGGGACCGCCAGGGCGCCGTCCTGCGACACCGCCGGAGTGAAAGGGCAAGGAGCTGTCATTAATAACGGCACCCACGGCAGCTGCCCGGGAAATCCACTGAATTAGCCATGGAAGCCGCTTCTCCATATTCAGGGCGCAGATTTCCCAGCCCATTAACTCCGTGAACACGGCATTAGCTGCACTTCTGGGGGGACGGGGGGCATCTGCAACCAGCAGTTCCTGGGGGGGCATTTTATCCTGGAATAGCTCCGGGAACCAGTTGTGAGGGAACCAGTGATTGATGCAGGTGTCAGGCAAGGGCACGGTGGGGATTTCTAGAGGATTCCACCCTCTCCAAAAGGCATGATCACAATTCCATGTCACTGGAACGCAGAGAAATACCCTGTATTTTATGGATTCCCCATCCCTGGAAGTGTTCCAGGCCAGGCTGGATGGGGTTTGGAGCAACCTGGGCTAGTGGAAAGTGTCCCTGCTCCTGGTTATTCCAGGAGAAATAAATGAGAGCAAATTAAATAAATGTAGGCTAAGTGCTCTGGTTTACCTGGGAGGAGAATAAAGGCTGTCAGAATTCCAGCAGCTCGCTCCATCAGCACTGACTCCTTGGCAACTGTACATCGTGTACATCCCAAATTCCTAGCCTTTCTCTTTTCCAGTGGAAAGGGAATTTCAGTGAAGCAGTTTGTACCCCCCTCACCAAGCCAGGGAACACAGTGCTCAGGGTACTCACACGTGTGCCGGGCCAAGGAATAATTTGATCCGCCGCTGGTCAAGCCGAATCCCTCAGGAATCTGGCTGGAGCTCCGGGGCCGTGTGAGGAGTTTGGGAGGCTCGATTTCTGCTCCGAACTCTGCCCCGATGACTCCCAGCAGGACAATGGCCGTGGCTTGTTTCCGCCTCTCCTCGTAGGACGTGGAGACCTTCTTGGGCTGGGGGAGACCCGAGAGACACCCTAAAACACAAAGGAGGGCTGGCTTGAATATTGCAAACAGTGTTCCCCAGAGAAAATACCTGAACAAAGAACTTCAATCCCATCTTCAGCACCACCAGGATTTTTAGGCATGGACAAAAATATTAGAAGAAATTATTGGAATGAAACCACCACAGTCATTTATTCTGACAAAGAAAGCTCACTTTTACCTATATTAATTCCCGGCATCCTAGGAAATTCCCTACCATTTTTGTACAAAAAGAAGGAAGTTGTTATCCTTCCCAGGGGCTGAGGAGTTGGGAGGCACCACCTGGCATGGGATGAGGCTCATTGGGCACGTGGATTAACGAAGGGGGAATTAATGAGGCGCACGGGACATCTCTGTTAATGACATCCGTGGGGCTCCACAGGAAAACAAGGAACTGAACCAAATTTTAGGAGCTGTGGTCAGGCAACCCCTGCCAGCTAAAAGGGAGAGAAAAAAACAAGGGAAACCTTAACAATGGGAAGGGAGGGGAAAAAAAGGAAGGGAAAAAATCAATAGCAACTGCCTTCGGAGGAAGAAGGATGAAAACAGGCTGGAACAAAGCAGGGAAGGGAACAGTTGGAACCGTCCAACAGAGGTTTATCCCGGGTTCTCGTTACATTCGCGTACATCCCGCTGGCTGTCACACCTGGACAGACAGGTCCCCGTTCCCGGGATGGCCGGGGCCGCAGGCAGCTCCCAGCCCATTCCAGGTGCTCGGCCAGACCCCTCGGACGGAGATGGATCGGCCCCGCTCCCGCCCCAAGCTCTCCGGCTCCCGCGTGGCGCCGTCCCCGCTGGGCCGAGCGGAGCGCGGGTTATGGATGTGATGTGTGCCCTAATGCGGAGCAGCTGCGGGAGCAGGGCCGGCGGGATGCGGATCAATAGCCGAGGCGCTGACCCCGCCGGGCGCCCCGGCCCACAATGAAAGGAAAAGCCAACACATGTGCAGCTTCCAGTAGGAAATTAAACCCCTGCGCCTCCCCCCTGCCATCCCTGATTGTGGGAGATGAAGTTAACCCTTCGGAGAGCCCGGAGCGGGCATCTGGGAGCATCCTCCCAGCCACGGGCCTGGAGAATCACGGGAAGGGACCCTAAAGCTCATTCAGTCCCACCCCCTGCCACGGGCAGGGACACCTCCCACTAGCACAGGTTGCTCCAAACCTCACCCAACCTGGCCTTGGACACTTCCAGGGATGGGGCAGCCACAACCCCCTCTTGGGGTCACAGAAACTGTACCAGCAAAATTTTCACAGATCAATCTGAGATGGACAAAACCAAACTGTCGGGAATCCACAAACTCCGTCTCAACCCGAGCCACACCATGATCCTCAGAGGATTTCCTACCTCAGAAAGAAAGGAATTCCACAAAAACCTGCCAAAACTCCAAGAAATTAAATCCCAACCAACCCCAACTAGAGGAAGCCCCCAGTTAATTGGAATTGTTTCCCCCAACTAAACTGAGAGACATTTTTTTCCACTGGAATAATGCCCTGACGAGGAGCCCTTTCCTTTGGCCATGAAAACTTGGTATTTTCTCCCTGTGCCGTGGCTCCCTTTAATCACGGCAGAGGCTGACACACAGATCCATTTTCCTGACAGGACGGTTGATCACCCTATCACTGGGACAAAATTAATAACCTCAAATAGGTCTGGGTGGAAAACAGACGCTGCGCTGCCGACAGGACAAAAACCTTTGGGATTTCAGTTGGAAAAATCCCCCTTTCAGGTGAAGACAAACCGGTGGTGTCTGTGTGCTCCCAAATATAAGCACAAACATTCCCAAACATTTACAGTTTTAGGTGTTAAACCCCCACAGCTGCTCAGAGCAGACAGCACGAAGCAGATGGATGAGGCGCTGGAAAGGCAGGTGAAATCTTCCCAAATTTCCCCGTTTAGGAGGCTGTGGGATATCGATTGCTCCGCTGGCAGCGCGGCAGAGAGTGCGGCCATGAGGTCAGGCTGCACTTAACACTTCGGAGCACTTCCCTCCCTGACTCCCTTAATTGGCTTTGCACACTTCGGGGGGAAAATTAATTTCAGCCCAGCTTACAATAAAAGGATTAAAAGCCAAATGAAGTTCTCCAGGTTTGACTGGAAGAGGAATCAATGGATTTGAATTAGGGCGGTTTTATGGGAGGTGGGCTGTGCCCAGGTACTTTGTATGTGCCAGCAGGTGCAAACCTGGAGTACTCCCAGCCTGCAGTGGCTACTCTAGCTCAGAGGAGCAGAGGTCAGACCCAGTTAGCTCTATGAAACATAGAATCCAAACCACGGGGATCCTGATCCAACAAAACCACAGAGAATCCTGGAGAGTGCCCCCGTGGTGCCAACCCAACCCAGCTCAGGGTTTAGTTACACCCCCCAATTCCCAGCACTGGGACTCAGTCACACCATTCCATGTGCACAACATAAGTATTGTGGGAATACAGGAATATCAGAAATACAGAGTTCAAATGGAGAGAGTGGATAAAATTATTTGCTGAGCACAGAGTCTGCAGGACCGGCTCAAAATAAATCAGGACTGCGAAACAGCAGCAAGAAATCACAGTAAGTGTGATGAGGAAAACGCAGGCAAGGAGGAAAATATTATATCCAACCTTCTAAAACCTGTAGTTACTCATTACCAGCCTCCTGCTGTAGAAGTACTGGGATTGCCTGGAAGTGCAGCCATTCCTGCATCCACAGCTCCCTCCGCTGGCCCAGCACTGAAGGCACTTTGGGAGCCTCTCCTCGGAGCTGAAGTTCCTGCCTGGAAGGGCCAGGACCAGCAGGAATTTGGGGAATTTCTCCCCGGGAGCCCTGGCAGCCCATCCTGGAGACACACAGAAACCTGGCACTACAGGAAGTTAAGGAGCCCTTACCTGTGCCCGGGAATTCTGCAGTCTAATACTTATCATTTTTCCCATTTTTAATTGTGCTGTTTCCATAGTCCCTCATGCTGGGCTGCTCCAGGAAACACGGATGAGAAGGGAAATCAAGCCTGGATTTCAAACACTTTCAGAGATAACGTTCTATAATAAATATTTTCATTATTTCCATAACTGAGCCCAGAACTATGAAATATTAAAACCAAATTAGAAACAATTCTAATTTAAATTGGTTTTACTCTCAGATTCATTTGAATAAAATAATCAGCATAATTCCAAATGGGAAATCCAGATTTGGACTGGTTTTATTGGAGTCATCTCCCTGTTTAGAGAGATCTGGGATTCAATAAGGAATTTCTTATTAATTATTCATCATTATTAACAGCTTATTAAAGGCTGTTAAAAATATGATGCTTACATTTATCTGGCTTTAGTTCTGTGCCAATCACTTGTTTTTAATACAAACGCTGACAATACAGTCAGTACTCTGCAATCTCTGGAATTCGAAATGGGGGATAATTTAAAGGCAGAGTTCTTTAAATGCTGGGAGGTGTCTCCTGCATTACAAATGACAACTCCATTTCTTTCACCTCAGGTCCAAAACGTGCTCTTCCCCACACAAAGCGGGTATTTCTGCAGCCATTCCGATCTCCTGCAGTTTACTGGAATTTTCTGCTGCGCTGTACCTTTTATGAGGGAATATTTCACTGTGCTGCAGCATGTGGGAACACAAAATGGGTGAGGATGCTGCAGCCTGTTCCAGGGAAACAGGCAGAGACAAAATGGATTCTGTGCTGCTCAAATGGGCAATATCAGGAATTCCAGGCACCTGTTATCTGGCTTCTAAAGCACTGAGTTAATGCAGCAAAACATCCCTCAGAAGTGACGTTTAAGGGACAATAATCTAAATCTGTAAAGATCTGTTTGCTGCCAATATAAACTCATTTTAAAGAGCCTTTAGACCAACGATCTTTAACACTTAAATGAACGTGATTTAAACTTTAGACTTTCCAACAGGACCACTCTGAGCAAATAGTGGTTTGTGGGCAGATTGAAGGGCTCCAAGATTTAATTTTGAGTAGTCTGAGCTGCTCAAACTACAGCCAAGCTGCAAAAAGCCCACAGGAGGAGCAGCCAGAGGAGGGAAACTATGAGATAAATGTTTTTAACACAAAGAGAACCAAGTTTTCCCCCATAAATATGATTTTTTCCAGACTCCCATGCCCTTCCATGGGCAGGGAACCTTCCACTAGAGCAGGATAGTCCAGGAACACTGTCAGGGACAGGGCAGTTGAGTCCTGAGGATGGACCCCGGGCAGCCCCCGGCTCCCAACTCCGCTCCAACGCTTCTCCCTTAATTAGAAAGGAGCCTCCAGCCCCCAGAGCGGGTCTGTGGGGTTGGGAACTCCCCTAATGAACACCCGGAGCACAGATGCCGGTCCCACAGATGTCCAGCCCGTAACCCCTCGCAGGGAGCAGGGAGCTGAATGGGGTTTCCTGGGAGACATCTGCTTCCCTGGCAGATGCCCACAGCTTCCCAACACCGGCAGCTTCGCTGGAAAACCCCCTTCTCCCCAGTTATAGTCCTTTCAAAGGGAAAAAGGAACAGTTTTCCACGTAATTTCATGTTTCCTCCTAGACAGCTGCTTGGGAATAGCAGGAACTCAAATTCTCTGTTAGTTGGGATGCAATTATCTATTGGATACTTCCTCAAATTCAGACTTCCTGCTAGTACACACAAAAACTCCCACAAAAATTACCTTTTCCACGTTAAATAGCCCGTGTCCCAGCACTGACATCCCATCTGCAATTGTAAGGGATGGAGCCCTTCCCAGGGATGTGTTTTCCCAATTAGCATCTCAAAGGGACCGAGTTTTGGATGACAAACCCCCACTTTTTGGGAGTGTCACACAATAGCCAGGGCATGATACGGTGGATGGGTTCCAGTGGGTGATTAAATCCAAATTAAAAGCTTTTCCAGCTCTCCCACCAAACTCCCAGTGACAGGGATTTAGGAGGTGCTGGGCTCCGGTGTAACCTACTTAAAGGGCAACCCAGCAGGAATTTGGTCCCGAATTTTGTCTCCCGTGGCACCCTCATTGTGTGGAACAGTGGGCCACCGGTTTGTCGGCTGGGGTTGCCAGATGGTGCCGTTTGTTGTGGGGCTCTGCCCCACCCCGAATTCTGGGGCTGCAAGCGGGAAACAGCACCTGCTGCTCCCCTCCAGAGAGCTCCGGCCCCAGGAGCGGAGGGGAACTTCCAACAGAGCTCAGAGGCTCAGTGCTAAAAACTAACATTATTACACACTCCAGCTCACTATTGTAAAAACTAAATTGTACATCACTTCAGGAACCAATTTAAAAGGACTGCAGTTCGGTGGTACCACAATAAGAAGGTCTACAAATTAATAAAATAATAACAATGAAATAATAATAAAAGCAATTCAAAAGACACTTTGCATAAGCCAACTTACCAAATTACAAAATTTTGACCACTGGAGCCAGGAGATTTTATGCTCAACTGGGAAAAACGTGAATTATTTAAACTGAAATTCAGGATAGTTCTGGCAGCACCCTTAGACCAGATTTTCCTCGAAAAGAAATTGTTTAAGAGATAACTGTAAAGAATAATATGAGGTCATTATTCCTCAAGAACTACAAGCTGACTGTTGGTTGTGGGCAGATTGAAGGGCTCCAAACCTATTACAATACAGATAATAATTCAACTAATGCTCACCTGCTGCAATGTCATCATCGACCAGGTCCTGCTCCTCCTCCTGCACTTTTGCTTCTGTTCCCACGGAATCCGGGCTGGCAGTGCCAGTCTGAATGGCTTCTGTGGTCACCCCAGCTGGAGGAAACAACAGACCAGGGATTTGGGAAAATTATTTACTGCACCACCTACACTTTAATTCATTACTCAAATACTGCCTTGCTCTGTGCTCCCTGCAGTCCAGGCCTGCCCAAGACACTCAGCCCGTCACCCCGTGCCCCTCAGCCGGGCTGCGGGCAGTTTGTTCCTTACGGGAGATGACGCTGTCCATGTACTGGGGCAGGTAGGGGGCCCAGGCGTCGATGGTCTCCTTGCGTCCCGCCTGCTCGATGCGCCGCAGCTCCGCCAGCAGCAGCGCCTGCGCCGCCTCCCGCACCTGCAGGGAACGGCCCTGAGTGCCACGGCACCCACACGGCACCCCCGAGGCCCTGAGTGCCACAGCCCTGAGTGCCACAGCACCCCACAGCACCCCCGAGGCCCTGAGTGCCACAGCCCTGAGTGCCACAGCACCCCACAGCACCCCCGAGGCCCTGAGTGCCACAGCACCCACACGGCACCCCCGAGGCCCCGAGTGCCACGGCACCCCACAGCACCCCCGAGGCCCTGAGTGCCACAGCCCTGAGTGCCACAGCACCCACACGGCACCCCCGAGGCCCTGAGTGCCACGGCACCCACACGGCACCCCCGAGGCACAGCACCCACAGCACCCACACAGCACCCCCGAGGCACAGCACACACATCTGGATTTACACAGCACTCCCTCAATGCCAAAACTCACCCCTCGCGTTGGGAACAGAAACTGCAGCGTTCGGGGCAGAAAATAACTGAAACTGAATCTGTGAAACACAACACAAAGCCCGAAATGCAAGCGCTGCACTGACCTCCAAGCAGCGATCCTGCCAGCGGCGCGCCAGCATCTCCAGCAGAGGAGGCCGGAATTTATCCAGCCCCAGCAGGTCCGGGAGCATCACGCAGTGCATGGCAGCCAGCTGGCTCCAGCCTGGAAAACACCGGGAAGAGGGATGGAACACACCGGAGCAAGCCGTCCTTATCCCCCTATTTCACATCCCACCTGGAGCGGGGATATCGATAAATTACAGCACGCTCAGGAATTATCCCTTTAGGGATTGCATGGAATTTTCTGTCCTGATTTAAAAGTTATGCAAATACAGCCCAGCACAGTTGGCCTCTGTTCTCATTTTAAAATCTTATTTTAAGATGCTTACTCCAGGTGAATTCCTGCTCCAGGTCTGCAACAGTGAATAGTTCAAACCAGCAGAGAGAAACATGGAGCTCAAACTGCACAGTGTGTACAGATGCTGCTGGAATACTCCATGGGCAACAACTATTTAATAATATATTAGTATATATTTAATATTACATTCAGTATCTCACTGACTGGAAAAATACTTCAGGTGAGCATATAAATCTACAATTTCTGATTTCTCAGCAATATTGGGCACAAAAATCTGAATATTTTCACCAATCAAGTGCTTCCTGGTGCTGAAGAAATGATATCAATTTCCCTTCAAAAAAAAGGATTAAAAGAGGAATTTCCAGTTTAAGAAGCAATAATTTATACACTAGCACTAAAAATTCTGATTTAAAGCAACTTGGCAGAAAGACATTTTTCTCAAACACAATAAGTATTTATTAGACCAAACTCATCTCCACCACCAACCCCAAGCAGTTTAAATACACCCCAAGTCTTCCTAAATGCCAAAAATCAGATTTAAATGACGTGAAACCGATTTTCTCTGGTTCATTTGCAGGAGCTTGTTAAGAGAAGCTCAGAGGGCAAACCCCTACCCAGGTACCCCACTGGCAAAGAAAAATTCCTCTATAAATCAAATTAAAAATGTCATAGCAATGATAAAGGATTTTAGCTGAAAGTAAGGGATAAATAGAAAAGTGAGGAAGGAATACCTTCATTGACTAAGAAACAGGAATGTAAAGGAGGAGCAGTGTCAGAGTGCCCAGATTCCATGTTAGAAGGAGCAGCAGGAGCAACTTGCAGAGCAAAGAAGGAATAAAAGAGATAAAAAAAGAGGAAAGTGAGGAAAGCAGCTGCAGAAAAACGGGTTAGTATCACTGGAGAATGGAAACAACTTTCAACTGAAATGTTCAACTTAATGAGAATATTCAACTTAAAATATTCAACAGAAAAAATAAGATTCAACTGAAAAAATAATATTCAACTTAATGAGAATTCCAGGTTTTCCAAGAAGTGAGAGGCAGACATGCAGCTGCAGAGGAACATGGAGACAGTAAGAGAGACTTGGATGTTCAGAAAAGACAAAAATCCCTGGAAATAAAGTGATTTTAAATATGTCTTTAGACAGGTGCACTTGGTTTGACTATAAGCTATAAAAACAGGAGTTGGGCTGCTGCTTCTCATGCTTTTCCCATATTTAAACAGATTTGGGATTTGTACTACTCGTTAAGAGCCCAAAAAGTAACTCTTAATGAACCTGGGCTGCCCCACCTGTCACTCCAAGATGTCCCAGAATGAATTCCTGAGGGTTAGCTGGAATTAATTTTTAAATGGGTCTCCAGGTGAATAATTATAAATTTATACCAAAGAAAGGCCTAAAATCCTAAAGGAGAAGGACACAAATTTAGGCCTGGCACCCAAACCAGTGACATTTATCTTGGACATTTCACTGAGAAAGGTTGGAAAAGACCTTGGAGATCATCAAATCCAACCAGGAACCAGCCCCACCCACCACGGTGTCCAGCACTACCCAGGGGCCACATCCACCCCCTGAAAGCCCTTGAGGATCGTCATCTCTGGGTGTAAATGTGATTTCCAGGCCGTCCCGAGCATTGTCCTGCCGCGAATGCTCCGTGACTCCGGCATTATCCCTTCTGGGCTGCACATGCCGAGGTCACCGTGGGGACCGGCAGGTCACTGCTGCCACTTCCTCTGCAGACCCCCCAGCAGATGTCCTGCACAAGCATCCTCCCCTTAATCCCCCCCTTTTATTCCGTTGCAGAACAACAATGGGATCAAGCTCTGAACGGATCAGGCATTGTCTTTGGAATGGGCTGTTTGCTTTGCAGGCTTTTGTCACGGGGACATCTGCATCCCCCCTCCTTCTTCCAGCCTTTCCACACCAACGGCACGTGGGCAGGCACAGGGAGAGGAGTGAATCCCTTCCAACCCCACTCGCAGTAGGTGTATCCAAAAAGCTGCTCATTTCAGGGAAAACAGCAATTATAACAGCAATTATAAACCCCACCCCAGCCTGAAATTAAAGCTTCACTCCAGAATTGTTTTGCCTGGGTTTGTTGGAGTTGTTCCTGCCCTAACAATGCGAGTAGTTCCAACCAGGAGTGAGCGACACTGAGCTGGGATCAATATGCAACGATTCCTTGTCAGGGAATGACTTCATGGCAGAATCAGCACCTTGTAATGATTCTTTAAAAGTTCTTAATCATTAGTAATTGTATCTAGGTTGATATTACACTATTACACTGCTATTTACAATATTACAATATTGCACTACTTTTCCCTCCCATGTACAACCCAGCAGTATTGTGATGCTGGATGACCAGGTGATAAATCTGGAGTCAGGAGCTGGAAGGACAGATCCAGCAGTTCCAAAGGATGGCATACTTACCTTGCTTAATTTGTCCTTGTGCTGCATGGCTGGAAATGGGAGGGGGGGGCTTCACTCTGGCCATCTCCGGGGTGCCGGGCCGGGGTGGCCTAAACACAAAATATCCACGGAGAGACAAACACAAAACATCCATGAGGAGGCACATCAGTTACACCACCAAAGGGGTTCTGGTGGAAAATACACCAAACACACCGACCCCACAGCAGGAATACCCAAAATATGCCGCTAAATTCAGGCAGGCCCCGCTAACAGCTGCCAGCTGCCCAGTGATGTCGGCTGTACCTGGTGGGACCTTTCTTCATGTGGTCCCCGATGAAGGTGGCGTTGGTCATGCTCATCAGGGTGTTGGCCAGGGAGATGACGGAGAGCAGGTGCTGGGTGGTGACGGCGCGGGACACGCCGTAGGTGCCCTTGCCCAGCCCCTCCGTGACAGACATCTTCCTGCCCGGCTCCCCGCTCTCACAGGCCGCCCTGCCCACGGGCTGGTTGTAGCCAGGGAGCATCAGGGACATGTGGCCTCCCCTGGACACGAGGCCGAAGGACACGGAGCAGTGCGGCTTCAGCATGCCCAGGCGATCCAGGCACAGCTCATCCAGCACGGAGTTCAGGCCCCAGGCGTGCAGGCAGGACATGAACAGCTTGGCCGTGTCCATGGTGAGGTTGTACTCTAACAGAGTCAAGGGTTTGGATTTGCTGGAGCGATATTCCGGGTCGCCGTCTTCCCTGCGCTGCCTGAGGGCGTCCTCATCCTCGTCCTCGTCGTCCAGAAGGTGCTCTTTGATGTTCTCCTTGATGGTTTCCTTGACCTGCTGGAAGAGCACGGCTGCCCGTTTGCCAGTGAGGAAGGAGCCTCCCTTGTCAGAGCCCCCCGAGGCTTTCTGCAGGTTCTCCGGGGAGATGAGGGCGGTGTTGGGCCGGGAGGCCTCCTCGGTCAGCAGCTGGATAATCAGGGCCTCCACGTCGAAGAACAGCACGTGGATGTCTGGGTCTGTCAGGTTGGTCTTGATAGCCTGAACCATCAGGGAGTTATGGGAGTATTTCGGTAAATTCCCCTGGAAAAACAAGAGAACAAATTGAAATTCCTACTGAGAAACCTTTTGATCCAAGCTCAAAACTCACACCCTCAAAACACAGAAATCCAACTCACAGACATCTATGGGTAAATAAAGTTCTCCAGGTAAGACACAAGTTCACATTTCTTTCTCCTGAATTCTACAAGATCAGTTATATTCCAAGGAACAACAAAAATCCAAGCTTTTGGAATTATTCTTAAAGCACATGGAATATTTCAGATTTGGAGACTGAACTATAGAATCAATTTATGCTGTTGCAGAATAAGCTACTCAGATTGACTCAGACACGCAGTTACTGCATCACTTGTGGGTGATGGTGCTGGTGTTCCAAGGAATGTTCTCACTAAGGGAGATGTCTTCCCAAACACGACAGAACAGCAGAGGGTGAAGGATCGGCCGGGAGCAGCCGGGAGTGGAGCAGTGCTGCCCTCTGCTGGCCACAGCCCAGAACACTCCTTTTGGAAACATTTGGAAATGGGGAACATTCCTTCATGGAAAGGGCTGTCCAGCCCCGGCACAGCTGCCCAGGGCAGAGGTGGAGTCCCCAGCCCTGGGGGGATATAAAAGCTGTGTGGGTGTGGCACTGGGCAATAGGGGTTAGTGGTGGGAACAGTTGGACTCAGCGGTGCTGCAGTGCTTTTCCAACCTGAAAGACTCCACGATTCCAGATTCTGACAGAGACTTGCCGTGTTTTATTCCTTTATGGAAACAGACGCTGCAGGTGCTGTCCCCCACTGACCTTATCCGAGGCCTCAGAGGCCAGCAGGTTGGTGGCCAGGGTCTGGAGCTTCTGGTGGGCCACGTTCTTGAGGGCGGCCAGGCTGCGGCGCGTCATGGCCTGCTTCAGGTTGACGGCCGGGTGGCTCAGCGCGTCCACGGCGGCGGGCACGGCCTCGTCACACGCGTTCAGGATCTCCACCGCCGTGATGCCCATCACACACCTGTCCAGGGCACCTGCAAGGTGGGGGAGAGTCTGACGTCCCGTGGGAACGCCCCACAAACCACAGGGTGAGAGAGAACACCTCTCGCAGCACCGGCTGTGCCACGTAAAACCCTTCGTGTGTTACCGCCCGGCTGTAACTCTCCCCTCAGACAACTTCCACAGGACTGTCAGCAAAGCAATATTGACATGCACTAAAAACTGATTATCAGCATCTGTGAGCTCACCAGTGTCCATCTGCCAGACGTACACGGAGCCATCGGAGCACCCCACCACCAGGTAGTCATCAGAAGGCCTCCACTTGATGACCTGGATGGGGAAGAGGTGGCGGGATGCCAGCATGATGCACTTCTTCTCCCTCAGGCTCAGCAGGCCCACCGAGTGGTCACTGGCAACGGAGCAAATGCAGTGCTGCACTCTGGCCTAATCAAAAAACAACCACCAAAAAGAGAACAATCTTAATCATAATGCGGACAGTTTCTATTACAAACCTTTTCCCCACTGGACAAAGTGTAGGGTGACCAAAAATCTATTTTATAAACAACAACAGGCACCTCAACCTACAGTTACACTCATTGGAAACAGGACTGCCTGAGCAAAAATTCCATTTCATCCATCCTCATGCACATCATAAAGAGCAAACAGGAATAAACCACATTTTCTTGAACAAAAATCAGAGAAAAGGTGGTTTCCATGCAATTAATGTCATTTTGTTCATTAAAATTGTACTTACTCAGCCACGTTGTATGAGGCAAAATTGCCTTTAAAATTTGTTCTTAGCAAGTTCAATACACCCCCTGTTTTAAATCCTTTATATAATTAAAACATGACAATAACAAAACCATGATTAAGAGAACTAAGGTCTTTTTAAGACAACATAGTAACGTATAACAATAAGATAATATATAGTGATGTATAATGTGTGTAATTGTACATATATAACATACACAATATATATAGTAAATACTACATATAGTACTAAATGACATCCATAACTATATACTATATATAATACTGTATGACATAACATACATAATAAAATATATGACATGTATTATGTACCTATTATGTCATTACCAGTACTACTATAATTATTATAGTATCATAACAATAACAATTAAGCCCCTACACACTCACACTGCAGTTCTCTGGGGGCACGAGCAGCTGGGTGATCTCTCCGCCGTGGACACAGAAGATGTGCTTCATCTCTCCCGAGAAGATATCCCAGATGATGACGGAGAAGTCCACCCCTCCCGAGATCAGGTACCGCTGGTCGTAGCGGGAGGACACCTGGTGAGGGTACAGCAAACACGTGATTTTGTTCCGGTGGCCTCGCAGCGTCCGGTGGGGCGGCCAACCTGGGATTGGGGTGAGAGGGGCGAAGGGAGAGAAAAAGGGAGAAAAACCAGACTTCAGCAGAACAGTCAGCAATCCAAGATGCTGCTCTTGAGTAAAAAAAATCAGACTCACTGCAATTCATGTTCTTAGAGAATTAACCCTATTTTTAATATTAGTATTTTTTTACATTAAGAAAAAATCATTTTGGTATAAAGTTATATAAATTAAATCGGTTCTCTAAAGGAACCAGTGCAGCCCACAGCCTTGTACAAAATGCACAAGCCCTGAGGTGCATTTCCAAATATTGACACTTCTTTATGTACCAGCGCTGGGAAGAATCAACCCCCAAATATTTGTTCTGCAACTCTGATCACAGTTACAACGTTATACCCAAATATCCAAGGGCAGCCCAAGCACAGCTCTTGGATACAGAGGAATCCGGGTGGATGAACTATTTTCCCGAGGAGACTCCCACTGGTTCAATACCCCGCACCACGAACAATTCCGGAGGAGACACGTGTCCCCTGCCACATCTTTGCTGCTGATCTCAGAAACACCCAGGGGAAATATCCGAGGCTTTCCAGCGGACCTTGGCTGGGCGAGCGACTCCATTGTTACCTCCCGGGATGCTCACCGCGTAAGGGAACATCGCAGGATTCAGAGGATTCGCACCCATAAAACAACTGCCCGCTGACTCCCCGAAGCACCCCCGGCCGTGCCCGGCGGCGGCCGTACCTCTGCGCAGCGTGTGCTCCCCCTGCAGCAGCTGGACGATGGCGGTCTGCGTGGCCGGCACGATGACGATGCTGCCGTCCTCGCGGCCGCACACCAGCCGCCCGTGCGCCGGGATGTACACGCTGGCCGTCACCCGCAGCGGCTCGCTCACGCTGGGGACGATGCTCAGCTGGTCGATGATGCCAGCGGGACGAGGGCTGAGCTTGTCGAAAGCTTCCTGCAGGGATACGGAGGTGGTTGTTTGCAGGCCTGTTGAGAAGCAGGGAAGGAAGAAGGAAGGGGTGAGGTGGGAGGAGGATTTGAGCAGCCTGGGCTGATGGGAGATGTCCCTGCACGTGCATCTGGACAACCTCTGAGTTCCCTTCCAAACCAAACCACTCCTTGGTTCTACACTGGAAATTAATGTACTGACTACAAGGACAAAGCTAATTAAGATTTTGACCATTGATGAAAAATTGAAGCTACGGTACCTCTTACATAAATAAAGCTAATTAGGATTTCTATCAGGCATTATCAAATTATCTTACTATAACTCTTACAGGAAGGTAAAAATTAAAGCCCAACTTCATGGATGTCTGAGAGAACCAGCAGGGCTTTATGCAGCAAAAGCACACCTAAAACACAGCTGCCTGTTAAAAGATCTGGCAACAAGGCTGGTGATCCGGTACCTCTTGCACTCTCTTGCTGTTCAAGGGTGTCGGGCACGCTCCAAATGCACAGTCTCCCCGAGGAGTCTCCTTGGATCAGCAGCTTGTAGGAAAACTCTCCTTGTGCACAGAAGAACCGAGTAACTGGAGGACATATCAGGAGCTGTTAAAAAAAAAATAAAAAAAAAAAAAATCAACAACCTCAGGCCACATGCAAACCACGAGCTCACCTCCACATTTCGCACTGTGGCTTTTAAAAGCAGGATAGAAATTACTGCTGTCCACGAGAAAAGCTCCAAAGAATCAGAGGTACCTGTTTATCTGCTCTGTCCAACACGCTGTACAGTAAAGGTGGAATCAAGTTTTCCACTGCTTTCCCCACATCTCTGCGGAACGAATCGCTGGCTGGGAGGCAGCTGGGTGTGAGGACAAGGAGAAAGGAGTAAAATTCCCTGCATTTACAGAGTGATTACTACCTTAGTACATGGATGCTGCTCCCATCCTCATGCTCTGATCACCAGAGGGCGAGGAAGGAGTTCCCACCAGATTTACATTCAATATTCAATATAAAACTGTGTCTTTACCCAGAACAAAGATGTTTGCATATCATAAAGGTGTCAGAAGAAAAGGTTTTGATTTTACTCTTGTCATTCTACACTTGTTTTACCTCTCCGATGCCCAATTTTAAATTTATGTCATAGTTTTATATTTATGTGTGTATTTTCAGCTGTTTGCACTTTCCCTTACTGGGCCAGTATTTCAACATTTCTTCAGGTTTTACCTCAAGACTAAATAAATGGAGTATTTAATTTTTGGCTACCTGGCTGGTAATTTATAGATAAAACTTTGTCCATCCTCTGTCCACACAATCACTTTATCAGCTGCCACAAAGTCCCCACCAGTCCAGGTCTGATCGTTTTCACTGGGGACTGAACATAAGAGGGAATAATCCCCAGCATCAAAAACCTGAGAAGAAACACAAAAGTGGTGTCATGAATCTATTACAGATTAAAATGCCCAGACAGCAGCTAATTTTGGGTCTAATATCACAGAATCATGGATGGAATGGTTTGGGTTGGAAGGGATCTTAAAGATCCTCCGGTGGGCAGAGATTTAGATTAAATATACATTAATATATTAATAAGATATACATGAAACTTATAAACAGAATGCCACTTAAAGGGCTTGGAGCATCTTGATGTAGATGTTTCAGTGCAATGGAATGAAATGAGGTTCCAGGGTGAGAAGGCCCCAGGGTTGCTGCCTTACCCTCCAGTACTTGGAGCACACGACCAGCAGCGAGCGCTGGGTGAACGCACAGAAGGAAATGCTCTGACAGTTCTGGCAGTAAATGGGCTTGGACTCCTCCTCGAACACCGGCGTGGTATCCTGAAAGCAACCAAAACCAACATCAAATTCATTCTTTTCCTGCTCAGATTGAAGTCAGGACCACGCCAGACACCACGGAATAGGGACTATGGCATTTCGTAGGGTGCCACAGGGCCGATTTCTAAGGGAAACCCAAACACCTGGAGCGGTTCTGATTCCATTATTCCTCATAAGAAGATCTGCAGGAGCACGTGGTGTCCTCTTTGGGCACTTAAGTCTCCCCAGTTCCCCAGCAGGACGGATTAGTGGTGCTGATTTAGTCAGTGAATCACCTTGCAGCCAGGTAGGAAACCGGAACGAAGCAGATTCCACTGCCATTTCATTCCATTATTTAAGTTCATTTTTCTCTAATTGCTAAACATCTTTTGCAAGGTGTTTCTGTGAGGAGTTAATTTACCAGAGGTCTGAGATGTGCAGTAAATCTCTCAGATTTTTATTCACTAGTATATAGGGAGCTGGAGACAGTCCTGAAAAATGAATATTCCTAAAAGCTGTATCCTCTGCTCAGCAAATATGAACCCAAATCATTAAATGGTATAAATAAAAAACAGATTTGGAAAAACTGGAGATTATCCTACTCTAAATTTTGAAATCGGTTCTCTGGGAAGGATTCGGAGTTCTGCTGGGAACTAAAGCAAAATTCTGGAAGTTGATTTTCAGCTGGCAAAGAGGAGGACAGGAAACAACAGGAATAAAATCCTCCATCCCTCCAGGAAATACCATTAATCCAGCAGCCTCTGTGTACCTGGAGCCGACTGACTTCCGAGGTGATTATCCAGACTTTCAGGATGCCGGTCACGGAAACTGCCACCACCGTGTCCTCTGGGAAACACAGAAATGAGGATGAGATCACAAGGACTTCTTCACTTGTGCGTATCTGAGTGTACAAATACACTGAGGATAAACTAAAACTAATCACAAAACCACTCCCGGAGTGTTTGCTTCCAAACGGAATGTTTATTTGCGAAGATGATTACAAAACAAGGAATAAGTGAAAGGTGTTATCAGGAAACACTTGATACCACAGCTCACTTCCAGATGTTCCAGCAATTTACACGTTTTGGGGATAGCAATTGAGCTTTCCCACCCTGGGATTTTGGGAACGTGCAGTTTACAGCTGCTGTCAGCCTTAACCCAAGACAAAAGTCCTTCAAGTCAGGATCTTCTCCTTACTGTTCCCCAAATCTCTCAGGAATTGCAGTGTCCACAACAGACACATCTGCACAAGACACCTCTCTGCCAAAAATTACAGCCCACCAAATTAATGCCAATTAGCAGAGAGAAACAGATCTGTGCACAGGTAACATTTAAACCATGTCAACTAATCCACCTGGAACAAGTTTCCCATCCCTGGAAGAGTCCAAGGCCAGGCTGGAGCAAGTGGAAGGTGTCCCTGCAGCAGAAAATAATCACCTTGTGTCCTGTTGGATCGGATGATACTCATGGAGCTGATCCAGTCAGGAGAGATCTTGGATATCAAGGAATAAAGAACCTCAAGGCTGGTTGCATCCACGACCAGAATTTCTGGATAATGTCCATGGCATAAGAGCCTCCCTTCTCGCTGAGAGCCGACTGTAAACTGATAGAACTGACAACACACACAAATTACACTCCGTGTGGGCCACAGAGTCCTTCATTTTCAACCCAAACCCCAATGTTATAACGGCACTGACACACCCACAGCTCTGGAACCCTTCCCAGGACTGACCTGGATTCCCGTGTGTGCGCAGGCCAGTTTGGTGAACTCGATGCATCTCCCATCGTTCACATCCCACAGGCACATCTCCCTGAAACACAAAAGGCAGCTCCAAACTACAGGGAAACCAGCCCAGGCTTCCAAGCATTTAAATTAAACACCTCTACATACACTGGGAGGACATTATTTGACCCTTTTATTAGTGATTATATGCATTGTGTTTAGAGAAAGAAAACAACAACATCCCTGCCTTTGCCAGACATATTTACGTGGATATCAATGGCACAAGAAATCCTTCCCCCTTCCACCCTCTAAACTGCTGCTCTCATTAGTACATAAAACCACTTAAAAAATTAAATGTATTTGCTGATTAATTTTTTCTTAAGGATAAAAAAATCAAACACAGCCCCAGTGTGGAAATACAGATAATTTGGGGACAGATTTCCAGTATTTGACAGTTCTGCATATCAAAACTGCTCAGAAACTCACCCACTCTCGGATGCACTCACTATATATTGTTTTTCACTGGAAGCTGAGGCCTTGGATAAACAAGTAACTGAGGCTGTATGACCAAAGAGCAGAGCTCTGGGATTAATCTGGGACCAGGGAGAGAAAACGGGAAGTCAAAATAACATAGGCACCATTTGAGAAACAGAATACACATATTCCAGCTTGCTATTTCATGTATTATATATCTATTAATATACACACATTTAATTAGCATAGCTGTGGATATACAATCTTGAAAGAGAGTTTCTACTTAACGCTGCCATGCCAGTTTAGGGACAAAAAAGGCAATCAGCAAACTCACGTCAATACTTATAAATCTATAAACCAATACTTACAAATATTTATAAAATTGGCTCAGTTTGAATGAAAAAAACTACAGGGAAACTATTGCTGTATACATAGGAATTACTTAAAAAAACTTAGTGCAGGGACAGCCACAAAGTTGGAGAGCCAAAAATCTCTCTTTTTGACCTGCTGTGGTCACTGTGGTGAGGGGAGGACGGGCAGCCAAGGGAAGGCAGAGCGATGACAGCACCCCCGGGCAATCCCAGAGGGAACATTCCTTACCTGCAGGTCCGGGGCCAGGTCCCACAGGCAGATCTGCCCGTCGTGGCAGCCCGTGACGATGACGGAGGCGCCGTCCATGAGCAGCAGGGAGGACACGCAGTGCGTGGGGGCACGGCGGCCCCACAGCACGATGGGCAGCACCAGGCTGTTCCCGGCCATCCTTCCTGCCTGCCTGCAACACAGACACCGGGAATGAGTGCCAAGGGGACACCAGGGATCCACAGGGACACCGGGGATGAATGCCACAGGGATACTGGGAATGGCACAGGGACACCGGGGATGAATGCCACAGGGATACTGGGAATGGCACAGGGACACTGGGAATGAATGCCACGGGGACACCGGGGATGAATGCCACGGGGACACCGGGGATCCACAGGGACACCGGGAATGCCACGGGGACACCGGGGATGCCACAGGGACACTGGGAATGCCACAGGGACACCAGGGATGAATGCCACAGGGACACCGGGAATGAATGCCACAGGGACACCGGGAATGAATGCCACAGGGACACCGGGAATGAATGCCACAGGGACACCGGGAATGAATGCCACAGGGACACCGGGGATGAATGCCACAGGGACACCGGGAATGAATGCCACAGGGACACTGGGAATGCCACAGGGACACCGGGGATGCCACAGGGACACCGGGGATGCCACCCACAGCCCTGCTGCACAACCACTGCTCCCACCCTGAGCACACAACCCTGCACAACCCACCAGAGCTGATGCTGTGGATGGGATACAACACCACCGGGACCCCTCAGATCCCCCTCACTTCTCCTCAGGGAGAGCCTTCACCTTCTTGCAGGGACCAAACATTCCTTAAACAGCCCCATAAAAACATACACCCTCACAGTTTGCATTTCTTACACGTTTGGTAAAAAATTGAAGGGGCTTTTTATCCACAGAGGTCCCAACCAGCACATCCCTGCACACAGATAGTTCTGCCAAAATCACTCGTCTCAGAGTCATTCTGAGCTAGTGAAGGTTTTAAGCCCCAGTTATTATATCCCTGATATTACTACATCCCTGATATCATTATACCCCTGATATCACATATCTGATATTACTCTATATCTGGTAGCATTAAATGCCTGACTATACAGGTATTTACGTTGGAACATGGAATATCCCGCACTAGGTGAAACCAGCCTTGTGTAACCCACTGATAACGTGGATTTTGGCCATTGTCCAGCAGGAAATAGGTACAACCCTATCTTTATGGCAACATTTGGGATCTTATAAAGATATTGACACAAAAAACACGGAGAAATTTGAACTGTCACGAGGCCAAAATTGCCTCGGTGCCTGGGAAGTGGAAAGAAAACAGAAACTCAGGTTGTGGCAATAAAACCCGGTTGGATTGGCACAAGATTTAAACCCCCAAACAACCCTGTGTTGTTGGTAGCAACATTCCCAGCTCGCCAACCACTTGCAGGTTTTCAGAACTGACATTTTCTTATCGGTGAAGAGGTTGTGCTAAATAAATAACTAAACACGCCTGCCACGCTGCCTTGTGGAGGTCCGTGCTCTGAATGTCCCAGCTCACACCTGAGCAGCATCTCCCACTCAGAGGAGCAAAACACAGCAACAAAGCAGGATTCACTGGAGAAATATTTTAAAATAAGTGCATTCTCCTCGCTCTTTTCATTACAGATAAACGCGGATCCTTCCAGTTTGGATTCCAACAGAAATTCCTGTCATCCCTCACCCACACCAAACCCAGAGTGCAATGTCCTCCCAGACAGCAGTTTCTTATCCCACAGAAATCCAACACGGTGGTGTCGGTGGAAAAAGGGGAGGGAAGGCAGAGCAGCAGGGTGATGAATAGCTAAGGATGACAAACACAGCTCCCCAGAGCCTCCCACTGCACTCCAGGAGGGGTTAACGTGGGTTTGTTCCACAAAACCCACAGCACAAAATCAGCACCATCACATAGAACGCCACTTCAGAATAAGCCAACTCATTTCTTGCAACCCACTGGACTATATTAATTAAAAATTATTTAATTAAGAGGTTTAATTTAATAAAATTATAAATAAAGACCCCAAATCAAGAATGTAATCTAGTGCAACCTGCTACACTGCAAGCCCCACCTGTCCATGCAGTGTTAATTGTTATGCAATGCTGGATCAATTGTTCTGTCTGGACAATCCCAACAGAGGAAAATGAATTAATTAAAAATTTTAAAGAATACAGCGACATACAAAGAGCCACGATTAAAAACCCCCTTGATTTACAGTGAAATAATCATAAAAATGGAATAAGACCAGAAATACAGTGTCCAGATGCAACAGAACAAAATGTAACTATCAACAACCAGAACAAAAACACCCAAAGCAAACAAAAATACACATTTAATTCTTAGCATCCAATTCTGGCTAGGAAATGGCCCATGAATGACTAAAGCTGAGCCGAGAAATGCCAGTGAGCAACAGAAAAGTCTCTTCCCATTCCTCCCACGTCCGACTGCTCCTGCTTCAGGGACCAAGTCCCGCTATTCCCATGTCACCTGGTTGTTAAAAACACTCCCCTACAGGGGTACAAAACTGATCCTCGAAATTCTGCACTGAGAGCTCTCCCCAACTCCTCACGAACACCTCCAAACCCACACCACTCAGAACAAACGGCATTTCCCGAAGGAACGTCTCAGGTATCGCAACGACACACAACTACCCCATGCCAGAGTTCCCATGCAGAGAAAACACAGTCCAACCCCTGACAGCCCCAGGATATTTAAATTCGGGGCTTTGGGAGAGAGAGGAAAAAGAAGAACTACCTCTTCCCTTCTCCTGTTTGCCTGTGGTGCCGCCAGGCCCTCAGAAAGAACTTCCTTTTGAGGAAATACCACATCTTAATTCCCCAAGAGTTCAGAGCACAGAGCTCAGCCCCCGGCCAACGCCGACTGCAGCCCCTGCGAGCACCAAAACCCCCTTTTGTCTGAAGCAGATCAATAACTGCCTCTTTCACATCAGCGATGACAAACTACGGGAGCAAATCAAGCCTGTCCTGCTGCCAGATGGGCCAAAAAGCAGCCAGGGAGTCATTCCACATGAATTGCCACAGCCCAGCTATTTATAACTCCCGAAAGCAGCCGATTTCTGCAGGAAAGGGAACTTTCAAGTGGAAAATGGAGCTGCCACGAGCAAAGTTCTTCCTGTTAATACTCTCTGAACTGCTCTGTTTAAGGCTGGGATTTAGGCAGATTTAATAGTCCGGGATCAGTCCCAATTTGAGTAAAGCCATTAAACTGATTTTTTAAGTGCAAGATATGAAATGCTGAATCCAAGGCTCGCCTAAACACCTTTATTGAGCCAAGTTGTTTACACCGAAAAACCCATAATAATGATTTTTAAATGCAGAAAATCCCCCAAACAGAATAAATCTGTGGGAGGGAGAGGTGAAACATAAGTAAATCCACCACTGTCACACCAGAGCAGGGCAACAGCCAAGAGCTGCTCTTCCCAAACACTTTTATTGCCATTAAATAAGGAATTAACATTAGGAAAAAATACTGCAAAATAGCATTAAATAGTATAAACCAGCTATGAATGGGCTGTTTATGCATTTTCTAAAAATCTGATTATTCTAAATTCAATTACAAATTATACTTTCTATTTATTACTCGCACACAGAGAAAAAGGACTAATGGGGGGAAGACAATTAAAACACTGCCCTGGATATGCAGCAGGTTCCAAAGCAAGGCAGAGGACGAGATAATAATAATCTGGGACTCCAAACTGCAGTTAATTGACCCCTTGGAAGCCGCTCCAAGGTTCTCCAGGTGCCTCACCTGCTGACACACCAAACCAGTCCAGAAGGACAGTTATTCCCGGCAGCTGGATAACCCCAAATCCTACCCTGGGTGCCAACCGGGCTGGCACAGGAAAGGGCAATAAAAACAGAGAGGCTGCGAGGCCACAAGGAATTTCAGCCCCCACAGAGCATTAACTCCGTGTGAGCAGCCTCTCCTCAGGCCATGCTCCACTGAGAGGGGCAGATACCCCATCCATGATGAGCCTGGGGCTTGCTTTGGGGTGACACTTGCTGAAATCTGGAGTCCAATCCTGCTCCTGTAATGGGGCTGCTCCCTGGGGCTATGGGCACCTGGATACCTGGAGAACCGTGTCCCTGGGCACCTGGACGCTTGGATACCCAGGTCCCTGGGCACTCAGGCACCTGGATACCCGGGGCTCTGGGCATCCGAGTACGTGGGTGCTGCATTGCCCGGGCACCTGGATACCTGGGTACCCGAGTCTCCGTGTCCCCGGGCACCTGGATGCCTGGGTACCCGAGTCTCCGTGTCCCCGGGTTCCCGTGCACGCCGTTCCCGGTATCCCCGCGTTCCGGCACCGCCCGGTGCCGCAGAACCCCCGGCCCCCACAGGTCCCCGCAGGCTCCGCGCCGGGGGTTGGCCCGGCCCCTCCCGGTGTAGCTGCCCCGTTCTCCCGGCCCCGGCCCCCCTCCATGTCCCGCTCTTACCGGCTCCCGTTCCGTGTCCCGCTGGCCCGGCCCGGAGCCGCGGCCCCGGCCGGCTGACCCCGCCGGCTCTTACGGCACTGCCGCAAAGCGCGGCCGCCGCGCCTCACGGCAGCCGGGTCACCGCGGGAACGGCCGGCCCGCGCTCGGCGCTCCCAGGGAGATGGGAATTACTCACTTAATTACTTACTTAACTAACGGTTACTGAAGGGCCTTAGAGTTGTAAGAGCTGGGAGCAGACCTCGTCGTTTTCAGCAGGAAAAGTGCCGTTATAAGACATCCCGAAGTGACACTTACATGTTATCAGGTAAATAATTTTTTTATGCCTGTATTAAAAAAAAAACCAGTATCAGAAAACCTATCAAAAAAAAAAAAACCCACAACGTAATTTCCGCCTACGAAAGAGAAGCGTCACTCCGGAAGTCACAAAGAAAAAAAAAAGTAGCGAATAGCAAACTACAACAATTTATATGCCGTGAGAGCTCCCCGCCCACAGCTCCCGCTCTGCCCGCACCCAAAATGGCCGAAGGGCCTCGGCGCCCCTACCCAAAATGGAGGCCGGCGGCACCGCCCTCCCTCTGTGCCCTGCCCAAGATGGCGGCCGGCGGCACCGCCCGCCCCTCTGTGCCCTGCCCAAGATGGCGGCCGGCGGCACCGCCCTCCCCTCTGTGCCCTGCCCAAGATGGCGGCCGGCGGCACCGCCCTCCCCTCTGTGCCCTGCCCAAGATGGCGGGCGGTGCCCTGCCCAAGATGGCGGCCGGCGGCACCGCCCGCCCCTCTGTGCCCTGCCCAAGATGGCGGGCGGTGCCCTGCCCAAGATGGCGGCCGGCGGCACCGCCCTCCCCTCTGTGCCCTGCCCAAGATGGCGGCCGGCGGCACCGCCCTCCCCTCTGTGCCCTGCCCAAGATGGCGGCGCCACCGCCCCGCCCTCCCAAGATGGCGGCGGAGGGCGGTGCCGGGCGGAGCGGCCGCGCCTGCGCCCGTGTCCGTGCCGGTGCCAGCCCCGCGCCAGCGGTGCATGCCGGGCGCGCTGCCCGCCGTGACGCTGCACATCGCCCCGGCGCTGCCAGCGGGGCCCTCCGCCACCCGCGCCGCGCCCATGGCGGCCGTCAAGGTGATCGCCAACGACACCGAGTTCCAGCCCGAGCTGAGCGCCGCCGGCTCCCGCCTGGCCGTGGTGAAGTTCACCATGAGGGGGTGAGTGAGGGCGGCCCCGCGCTGCCGCCTCAGCCGCCCGGCACGCACCCGCGCCCCGCTCTGCCCCTGTTCGTGTTATTTATTCCTGGCCCGGCTGGGCTTTTCGGGCGATCTGCAGCACAGATGCGGCTGTAGGCGCAGCATCAGCCTGAATTCATGGTTCTGTTCCTGCGGTACACCCTCCTTTTCCCCCGAGCCCGCTCCCCCTTCCCCTGCCAGCCCTCGGATCCGGGAGGATCGGGCGATCCGGCTCCGGGGGCTGCACAGACAACGATAAAACATCCCAAACTCCTCCAAACATCTGCCCTCACAAAACTTCGCTGTATCCTCGCGCTGTTTGCCGAGGAAAGGTAGACATTCTTTCCCTCCTCGGCAGGGATTTGAGGTACAACGGCGGTGAGATCTGGATGAATTTGTGACCAAAGAAACCTCAGCGATTGAATTATTCACATTAATAGTGATAATCCCAGGGGGTTTGGGGCTTCGGAGTGCACCTCGTTATTGTCTGGTTGCTGCTGCTGAATTCGGGGGTTTTTTTAGCTAATTTTCTACTTTTAGCGATTTTGATTTTAATGTCTTCTTTCCCTGTGAGAATATCCCTCTGCAGGAATAGCTGCAGCTGGACACTTCCTACATTTTTGGTGGCTCAGAATAATTAAAAATGACATATTTTCAGCCAAGGTGATGGAGTTAAATGAGCAGAAAACAGGGCCATATTAATAAGAATGTAACCAGTTATTCCCATAAATTAACATGGGGATAACCAGTTACTGGTATAAATGAGATTTATTGTTGTAAGCATTTCACGATCCCTGAAGCTTTGATACATTATCACCATTAAATATTTAAGTCATATGTAAATGCTATTTTTCCATGGGAATTGATGCGGAGCAGTGATACGATTTTTCTGTTAATAGTGTTTTTTTCTGCTTTTGCCCTCCTTTATATCACTTTATTGAGCAGTTGAAAATGCTGCGGTTAAATTGCAGATATGAATTAGTATTAATTAATAGGTGAAGCCACTCACGTGACATGGAAGCTGGGAATTAACTCCTCATCCTTAATTGTATCACCAGCTGGCAGCCAGGTAGAGGGGTTATTTTTGCACCAGGATATCGGGAAGAGCGGGAATGTGCTGATTCCGTTTGGGGCAGGCATTTAAAAAGAAAATGAAAGTGGAATTAAAGGGAAGTATTTTTTTTTCACAGATGTGGCCCTTGCTTAAGGATAGCTCCAGCCTTCAATGCCCTGAGTAACAAATACCCCCAGGCCACGTTTTTGGAAGTGGATGTGCATCAGTGCCAGGTTGGTATGAAAAAAAAAACACTTTTAGCTGGAAGAGAGAGAGCAGAGAATGGGGAGTTTGAAGGCAACATCAGACCCTTCAGGCATGATGCTAAGAGGGGTGTCCCGAGGCTGTTGCCATGTTTGGGGCATCCCAAATAACCATACTATGAAATTCAATGTTTAGCCAAGTTTTCTGGCAGTGCCCACTGTGCTGCCCTTTGTTTAAGCAGTGTACTGAGGGGTTATTAAGTATTATTGAGATAATACTTTACATATAGAATCCAGCGTCGGTGTGAGTTACAAAGAGTCCTTTCAGCCAAATATTGGTGTAATTATCGCGGGGAAAAAGCAGAAATGCAATAAATCAGTGTTACTGGTGGGACCAGTGAGACAGTGGTGAAGGTGAGCTGGTGATTGACTTAAGGGTCAGTCAGACAATTAACAAGGACTGGTTTCTGCCTCCCAGGGCACAGCTGCCACCAACAACATCTCCGCAACCCCCACGTTCCTGTTCTTCCGGAACAAGGTGCGGATTGACCAATATCAGGGAGCAGATGCCGTGGGCTTGGAGGACAAAATCAAACAGCACCTGGAGAATGACCCTGGGAACAGCGAGGACACAGACATCCCCAAAGGATACGTGAGTATCTCCCAGGGGTTTTGTTGGAATGCCTGGATACTAAAAAGTCTTCGTTTTTTAAGCACCCTCCAAATCAAATAATAGGATTTTAGGCAAAGCTGCCTCAGAAAATCACTTATGTGAGCTTCTTTTTCCAGAAAAAAATTAAATATTAACATGCACACATTTAATAAACATGAAAATTCTCCTTAGTCATTTAAATAATTAATTTTATGTTTATCACAAATAATTACGTTATTGATAGTTAATCAATACCCCCCCCCTTTTAAGTGGCTTGGAGCATGGAGAGCTGGGAACGTAAGACTAAGCTGGGATGGGTTTTAATTAAATTGATTCTAACTCCAGGCCAGTGCCTGTGTGTGACTTGTGCTCTTGTTCAGCACAAATGTCTTTGGAAGTTCTCCCTGTGGCAAGTTCCTGGTTCTTAGGATGGTGGGTGGCTCCAGGGATGCAGGATTTAAGGGATGAATCCCCCCAGTAATCCCCGTGTTTTGTGTTTGTGCGAACCCCGCGCCGTGTGGGACTTCCATCCGGGGGCCGAGCAGCTTCCGGAGCCCCCGGCCCGCTGTCAGCACGCTGTTGCCTGTGTTCCCAGATGGATTTGCTGCCGTTCATCAACAAGGCCGGGTGCGAGTGTCTCAACGAGAGCGACGAGCACGGCTTCGAGAACTGCCTGCGCAAAGACCCCTCCTACCTGGAGTCCGACTGCGACGAGCAGGTGCGGCACGGGGGCACACCGGGGCAACGGGGCACGGGGGTTATCCTGGCATTGCAGGGGGTGCAAAAAAACCGGGATACAGAGCTCATGGCAGCTTCGCACGCCGCCACAATCCCGGTCGGAAAAGCGCTGGCTGGTATTTCATGGGCCAGAACGTGTGGGCAGAGGGAGGTGACCACGTGGTTTTACTGCAGAGCTCCCTTATCCCTATTTCTTGTGCTCAGTAAGTTGGTGTTTAAGTGAAGAAAACAGTGTTTAATACGGGGTTTTTTGGTTTGTTTCCCTCCACAGCTGCTTATCACTGTCGCTTTTAGTCAGCCTGTCAAGCTTTACTCGATGAAACTTCAGGGGCCAGACAATGGTGAGTGAAGGGTCTGGGTGTTGGGTGTGGGACAAATATAAGGAATTGTTATACTTTTATATGCAAGTATAGTTACTATAGTTTTATACACAAATATAAGTATTTTGAGTGTTTAATACACAAATATAAGTGTTAGTGTTTGATGCACTGCAAAGAGACTCGTGGATTTAACTCGAGGATTAAGGTGAGAGCAACTGAAAAGTGAACCCTTTTTATAGTAACTCAGTTTACATTATGAAATCACGTCAAATTCCTAATTAGGTGTAATTTTGGGATATGATATCCAAATGGAATCCCAGCGCTCTCTTTTAACCCAGGGCAAGGGCCAAAATACATCAAGATCTTCATCAACCTGCCGCGCTCGATGGACTTCGAGGAGGCGGAACGCAGCGAGCCCACCCAGGCCCTGGAGCTGGGCCCGGAGGACATCAAGGAGGACGGGATCATCCAGCTCCGCTACGTCAAATTCCAGAATGTCAACAGTGTCACTGTGAGTCCCCTTCCCCGAGGGCTGAGCACAGGCTGGAAACCACGGCGTTCTGCACCCTGGAGGGGGAAATTCCCCTGCAGTAACTCAGGGGCTGCCCAAACAGCGTGACATGGATGCTCGTTCCAGTCAATACTGGAAGGGGTTGGACTTGATGATCTCAGAGGTCCATTCCAACCCATCTGATTCAATGATTCTGTTCTACTGAGCTGGGACTTCTTAGAATCCAGTTTTGCTTCCTCACTGTGGCCTCAGGGTGGGGAAGTGGAAGCTGGGAAAATCCCAGCTGGGTGGGGTTTTGACAAACTACCAGGAAGACATGAGCATTCTATATATAATTATTTAAATTAGGAGGACAGGAGCTCATCTAAGTGTTAGAGACCTTTATAATTGGGAAAAAAGTGTTAATTTGGTTACTTTTCTCAAGCACCTCATGTTTTATATATTATGTGAGGGATGGAGAGTTTAACTCCCCCTTTTTTTTTTTTTTTGGTCTTTCTTTCCTGTTCAGTTGTTTGTCCAGTCCAATCATGGTGATGAAGAGACAACACGAATCACATATTTCACATTTATTGGCACTCCAGTGCAAGCCACGAACATGAACGACTTCAAACGAGTGAGTCCTATTCCTAAACCCACTTCTTACAAGGTTTTGGTCATTCACTTTGTGAGAATCAGTGGTAAGAATGTAAAGGTGAAAATTTGAGGGGCTGGCAAGTTCTGAACACCAACAGCAATGTTAAACAGCTGAGATTTATATCTTGGTTTTGGGACTCCCTTTTTTGAACCTTTAACATAAAGGGTCTTATTTTAAAATAAACTGCTTTAAAAATTAGCAGCCTTTGGAAAATGCTGCTGCAAACTCCTGTGGAGGTGACAATAACACTGAGAGCACCACAACTGATGTTACAAATAACCTTTAATTTCAGAAGGTTAAAGCACTAACACCAACGTGGCACCCACTGAATTTATAACAGCAAAATTTGACCTTAACATAAAACTGGGTTTCTTTGCAGGTAATAAGTTAATAAAAAGGTTTAACAGGCTTTGCTGCCTTTCACTGCAACTCAAAGTCATTAAAAAGTTGTTCTAATGGACTAAAATTCACTTAATCCAGATTGCAGGATTCTTCCCAAGCTACAAATCTGGGAGTTGCTTTGTTGTTTTCTATGGCTTTTGAAATTGGAAAGGAGAACGTCTGTGAACACAGCACTCCTGGAATTGTGCTGGGCAGGTCAGGATGGGAAAGGAGTGCTGACAAATAGAGGAGCAGGGCTGGGTTATGAACTGGCTGATCTGCCCCAGTCAGATCCTCATCAACACTACATATAACATTCCTGTTCTCCTTCCTGAACGTGGAGTTTGGGGAGGAGGGAAGTCTTTTAGAGCAATGGAAAATAGGGACACCAGGGAGGAAGTTGCTGCTTAGGCCCATGGAGAGTAGTGGGAAGAGCCACAGATAAATACTGACAGGGTGGGGGATATGTTTTGTCCCCTCTGGAGTAAATTCTGTGGTTCTCCTCAGACCTGCCTGTTTGCACTACACGTTTTTACACCTTTTGCTGCTGCTTTGGTTCTTGTAACGCTCCTTCTGTTTGTTTTCCAGCTTAACTCCCCATTCCCAAAGAACTAAAAGGGCAGAAGAAATTAAAAAGTAATAATGGGATTGGTGTGGCCTCGCACTCCTTCCCTGCCTCCCTCTGCTCAGCTCCTGCCCTTCCCACAATCCCAGCACCTTCTTCACCTCCCACCTCACCAGCTCAGCTTCTCCCTCCTCTCCCTGCTCCAAATCATTCCTTAAACACTTCACTTGCCCAAATTCTGCCCCGGTTTTACCCTGAACTTGCCATTTTAAGGTCACACCAAAGAGTCCTTTCCCAGAATTTTGTGGGGCTGGTGGAGATGCTCTGCCAGGGCTCCTTTGTAATATCTTAATGGAAAGGAAGGCAAATGGAATTAACCCCACCTACCCGTGGGTTTAATGAACATTTCCTGTGGGACTGGGGGGTGGGATGGGCAGAAAACAGGTGGAGTTTGAGCTGAGATGCCAAAATATCCATATCCATGTGCTGGGTTTTCCAGATAATTCACATGGGCCACTTGTCCCTCTCTGACTCCGACTGGTATCAAACATTTTTGTTGGTATTCCATACTTCCTAACACCTAATCCCTAATCTTTTAACTCTGGTTTTCCTTTTTCTTTTCCTGATTTCTTTGCCTAATCTGTGTGTGGACACATTTTGGAAGCACAGCAGGGATAGATTTTGCTCCATGATAAGTTTAACTGTATTTTTTTAACCGGATTAATTGACTTTATCTGATTTTGTTCTTCTTCCCTCACATTGCCAGGTTGGAATTTTCTCGCCTTTGAGCATTAGGTTGAATTTCCAGTTGGAAATGCTCCTGATTAGGGATTCCTTGAGGTGAAAATGGGAGAGAATTCCTCCCTGTTGCAGTTTGACAAGGAATTAAAAAGGGGAAGGAGGAGGAAAAATGCTTCCAGTGGGTCCAAGGATTCAGGGCTGAGGGGGTTGGGGTTTTTTTGGAATACCTGTGAATTCCTGGATTGTTGTACAGGTTTGAGCTGCATTACAAGGTCAGTATTTTCGGGGAAGCCCATGGAAAGGATGCTGAGGAAAGGAGCAGCCTCAAATTGAGCATCCAGGGGTTTTTTTTCCCCACTTGAATTTTTGATGGAGTGTGTTAAGGTTTAATGCTTGACATGTAACCTGGATTTTGGAGTGTTCTCTCGCAGTTCCCGTCTCCTAACTCCTCCCAGAAGAGCCTTGCTGTGTTCAACACTAAACAGAAGGGTTTGTGTGTGTTCCCCATCCCTCCTAAGCCCGGGAAGGATTCCCATCCCTCCGGGTGCTCCCGTAACGCACGCTCCTGGATTCGCTCCCTGGGGATTGAGTTGCACTTGGATTTACCCAAACCAAAAAAGTCCTGCCCAGGGGGTACGAAACATTATTCCTATTTTTTTCCCCTCTTCCAGGTAGTTGGCAAAAAAGGAGAGAGCCACTAGGAAGCAAAGCCACTGGAAGGCCTTATCCCAGTCCGAGATTCCCCGTTTCCTCTCTGACTCCTGGATAATTGCTTGACCATAACCAGAGACTGTCCGTTTGATTTACTGCCATTTCCAATAAATCATTGCTTTGAGCTGGAGTGTGTTTCTGGTGTCCTCCTCCTCCATGGATTTGTAGATAAAATTCCTGATTTTGGCCACGTTGAATTTTGTCGTGGCTCTTTTATTCCATTGGAACTTTCTGACTCCAGTGAAAAGCTCCACAGAAAATGCTTGCTCAGAGTTTCTAATGTCAAACACAAGAGAAATCTGAGTTACTTTGGATCCTTATTGCCACAAAATACAGCTAATTCTTGGATAGGAGGAACTTCACCAATTTAATTCTCATTTCCCTCCCAAATCAGAGCAGAGGAAGCAGATTTAAAATCTTGACTTCCAAGAAATTCCTTAGTCTTCCAAACTGGTTTTTAAAATATTATTAGAAATGCCTGCCCTTGTTTCCTGGGCAGGCTGGGATTTAGATGTTGTTCCTGATTTATTTTATTGGATGTTTTCTTTCTCTCTGGATCTCAGTAAGGAAATATTTATTACAAATATTAATTTTCCATCTTAATTGGAATTTTTATACTACTTAGGGCATACTTCCAAGAAAACTTACTAAATTAATGTTAATAAATCAGGCATTGATCAGCACCATATCCATAGAATTCTCTGAATTCCCAAGAAAACTTACAAAGTGTTTAATTGCCATAATTAATCTCTTTGTTCAGTTAAATTTACTGCATTTTTAATTACACAAATCCCATTAAAACTTAAATCCTGGCCTAATTGCTGTTCCTTGGACACAGTGGGGTGGTTCTTCTGCCTTGGCACGTTTGGATGTTCATCCCAAGTGAATTTCCTGCTAAAATAGAGATTTTTTTTTTTTTTTTTTTTCCCAAAGAAAACCGGGAATTCTCTAGAAAACCGAATTTTCTGAGGGGCACTGTTTTGTTTTCACTCTCACTGCATATTCCAGGATCCTCATGGAGCCGTGTTAGTCAGTGGCACACGATGACAGCTTGACTCCTCATTCCTTACTCTTTTGTTTCGAGGGATGTAAGACGCGGAACTGTAAATAGAAATAAACCATTTTTAATACGAATAACTTCCCGTTCCTGACTTTGTGCACTCCTCCCCTTCGGAGTCTCGGGGAAAGGCCTCGGTACGGGATGTCCTCCCTCGCTCCCGCCTGAGTTCAGTGCCGGGTTCAGCGATCCCGCTCCCCTCCCGCTCCGCTCGGATCCCGCTCCCGCTGGGATCCCGATCCCGCTCGGATCCCGCTCCTGCTCCCCTCCCGATCCTGCTCCCCTCCCGCTCCGCTCGGATCCCGATCCCGCTCCCCTCCCGCTCCGCTCGGATCCCGACCCTGCTCCCCTCTCGTCCCGCTCGGATCCCGATCCCGCTCGGATCCCGCTCCCGCTCGGATCCCGCTCCGCTCGGATCCCGATCCCGCTCCCCTCCCGGAGGGGGGGTCCCTGCGCCGCCTTCCCGCCCGACTGCCCCGGCAGTTCCAGACACCGCCGGCAGGTGGCGCTGCCGCCCCGGCCGAGCCGCTCGGGATGATGAGCTCGGGATGCGCGCGGGATGCACTCGGGATGATGCGCGCGGGATGATGCGTGCGGGATGTGCTCGGGATGCGCTCGGGATGATGCGCTCAGGATGATGCGTGCGGGATGATGAGCTCGGGATGCACGCGGGATGCGCGCGGGATGATGCGCGCGGGATGATGCGCGCGGGATGATGAGCTCGGGATGCACGCGGGATGCACTCGGGATGATGCGCTCGGGATGATGCGCGCGGGATGATGAGCTCGGGATGCACGCGGGATGCGCTCGGGGACACGCGTGTCACCGTCCGGGGCTCGCAGAGCCTCGACGCGAACCTCTGGGGCAGGAGACCCCAAAACTCCTCGTTCTGGAGCTGCGCCTGGAGCTGGGAAGTGCGGCCGCAACGCCCTTGCTGTTCCCGACTGGAAAACGAGAATGGGAAAAGAACATCTCAATCACTTAAAAACTGTGTTAAATACAGGAGAAACTGTCTGTGGGGCACTGGGTGGGGCAGCTTTCCCAAAGAAATGTTGTTTTTTCTGGTTTTTTCCTCATATATAATTTATCTGTAATCTGAATTTTAATTGATTAATTTTAATCCTCCCCTTTGTACAGATTAAGGAACTTGTCCCTTAATTCCTCACGTGTGTCCTGCAGCAGCTTGGATGCGAATGCAGGGGGGAATCAGGAGCTCCACGACTCCCCTTTAACTAATAAGACTTGATAATTGATTAATTAGGAGATGATTAACTTAAGGATATTATTGGGAGCGCTGTGTGAGTGCATATATATTTAGGGAATACATGTAGGGAATATATTTAGGGAAAGGTGAGCCTGTACACTTGCTCCACCAGAATTCCCTCAGTCAAGAAACGCTATTTAGGATTACATTAATGCCACTCATCCCATAATTACAGAGGGTTTCAAATGTCATATTCCTGGATTGGATACTAATGGTGCTGAGGAATCTGCATCTGGTGTTGGACGGAAGCAGAACCAGCCCCTGGAGAGTGGGAAATGGCAGGAACTGCCTCAAATTTCCACGATTATCCCATTAATCACATTTGTCTCCAGGAGTACCTCAGTTCTAAGTCGAAGAGTTGTTTTTCCCTTGGTGTGTCTCATGTGGAAAAGCCTCCAACTGAAAAATCCAATTGGAAATTGAGGAGCAGGGATTTGTGGAGCTTCCCAATTTCTCCAGACACTAAAAATCACCTTCCGTGGCTTTCCTGAGCACACGGCCAGGCCAGACTTGGGCTCTGTCCTTGTGTCCCCCCAAATCTGAGTTATTCCCTAAATTCCAAACGCTTGACAGCACATGCAGAACTTCCAGAGCATTTCACACTTTTTTCACCCCCAAAATTTTCAGTGTAAGAATTTTGGAAGGATTCACAAACAAACTGGAAAATAATTGCTCTTTCACTTAATTTGAGGATTCCATTTTTTCCTGTCAAAAAATCACATTTCATGGCCAAAATGCTGCAATTCCATCAGGTCACATCGATGCTTTGAAATATTTGTGATTGCACAACATGAATGTTTTCAGTGTTTAAATTTTTCTGAAGGCTTTTGTTTGCCTTTCTCCCCCACCAGACCTGCATTTCCTAAATTCCTGGATTCGTGGAGGTTGAACTCCAGGAAGGCAGCCGTGTGTCACTAACACTGTGTTATTAACACTGGAGGAAATCTCCAACTTGCAGCATCTTGCCAAAAACCAGGCAATAAAAATCTCTCCGGCACTTTTCCTCCCCTTTCAGAGGTGTATTTTTCTCCCTGCATGGGCTCAGGCACAGAAACACACACCACAAGCACACCATTCCCTGGCAAAAGGCCGTTTTTCCCCTTAAATGAACTTCTAGGAAATATTAATTAATTTTTCTCACTTTCTGAAAATTCTTCTCTTTCATTTTTCCTGGTTTGTGTCTCTGTAAGCGCGAAGTCCTGTGTGGGAATGCAGGTTTCAAGGGAAGCACGGGCACGGGATCGTCCTCTGCTCATGGATCAGGCACCAAAACACCTTTTATCCTGCAGAAATGGCATTTCCATTACCAAACATTAACCCAAATCCAACCAATAATCCTAATCCTGTGATTGTCCAGCCTGTCTTTACACACATTCCAGGCTATGATTCCTTCAGTGCCAGACTGATTCAGCCTTGGAGCTGCTTCTTGAGCCAGGAAAGGTGGAGAAACCCAAGTGGCACAGTCCTTCAGGTGGCTCCACTCCCAGGCAAAGTGTGCTGGGATTTGATCCCACAAAAGCAATTCCAGCAAATTATCCGTAGCTTTTAACAAGGATGCTTTATTAACTCACAGGATCAACTCCCAAGTAACTCATCCCAAAAGGAACAGGGAATCTTAGGTGGTTTCTCTGTGTACCCCACTTTAGTGTCAAAGGATAAAGAGGGAGACAAATGTTGGGGGTGTTTTGGTAAAATTCCTCCCATTTTTGGCCACCAGAAATGAAAGGTTTCCCACCCTCCCAAGGCAGCTCCGAGGGGAGGGAAGATGAGTCCCCCCCCCAGGTCTGCTCAGAGCACACAGCAGCTCCAATTGCACAGCTCAATATTTCACAGAAACAATATGCTCTCCCAGTTTAATTTTCCTGGGCAAAATGACTCTTTAAAGGAATTCATGTGGCATTATTTTCCGAATCTGAGGAAATTAGAGCTACACGCATGTGACTGCTATCCATTACATTTATTATACCTCATCTAGGTAAATCGGAGCTAATTCCTCAGCTTCCAGATCAGTTATCTCCTGGCACTTTGCTCTTATATCAGATCTTCCATTCGGAGGCTTATTTGTAGCTATTGTGGCATTAATTTAACTGCAGTTCTATTCAAGAATTTATTATTCTTACACATTTGTATTTATCAATATTATTTCTGGGAAGGGCGGGATGCAGAGAGGTCTAGCAGGTTTTAATTGTAAGTATTTTAGGCCCGGTTTAGGTGGTTGGATGCTGCTAGATCTGTCTCCCAGGCAGCCCAAGGGGGCTGAACCCTCGTGTTTGTGAGCCCCTGATGTGCCCATCCCAGTGGGATCCGCAGGATTCCCTCTGGATCCCGGAGCAGGACACAGTGACAGCTCTCCCGGGCGGGGGGCTGGGCTGGGGGCTGTCAGCTCCACCTCCAGGAAAGGGGCTCTGCAGCAATTTTCTGCAGTAATTAGTCTCTCTGTGAGTTTTTAGGCTCCGTGTCATGTCGGGAAGGCAACATGTTCGACAGCGGTACCTGCCGGGGGAAGGAGCCGTGTGCTGGCATTTTTCATTCCAGACAGCAGAAAAATGGGATGTGAAACTCAGCAACAGTCGGGGGCACGGTGACTTCCAGTGACAACGAGGATCCGAGCAGTTGGCAAGTGTCAAACTGCGGCTCCTACCTTTCCCTTGGAGTTTTGGGCTTTGGAAGACACAGGCAGGTGATGCTTCGCTGCCAAAACCACCTGTGGCTGCCCCAGGCACGGGGAAAACTGGGCACTGGAAAACCAGGGACAGGGAAAAGGGTTGCACAACCTTGACAGGATTCCATCCTGTGCTTAGGGATGGGAGTAAATCCATCAACTTCAGGACAAATAACTGCAATTAATTAAATTTCAGCTTGAGAATTGCACTGGCTCTTACTGTTGTAAGTGAAATAAGGACAAATGTTTGGGGATTTTTTTAACTATTGAGTGAATCTTATAAAAAAGAGTCCTTTCCAGCTGGTGGTGGGGCTGGGGAGGGACAGGGCAGACCCCTCTGGAGCAGCTGCTGCTGCAGATCCCACTGGATGTGCTGCTGGATGGGCTCAGTGTCTCTAGAGCTCGATGCAGACCAGGCTCTTCACACCTCGGAGCAGCCACGGGCTCCAGAGCTGGGTTGGATCACGGAGGGTCCACTCCAGAGCTCTCCCCGTGGGAAGGGTGGCTCTTCCCTGGGACTGCCCCCAGCATGGCTGGAAATCATCTTGGAGCTTCTCATCCATCACCCCCAAATTGTTCAGCAAGTTCCAGGACAGCAGGAGCAGGAACAGCATCTGTTCCTCCCCGCTAGAGCCACGGTGATGGAATGCCAAGGATGGAGCTCCTGCCTCACTTTTCGCAGTTGGGAAGCCAAGGTGGGATGGGGTGGATGGAAGGAAGGGCCGGCAGCCTGGGAATGGTGGGATGGTGGGTGCAGCCCCCCCTTCAGCCCACAGAGCTCCCACCAGCCAGTAAGGGCTCTCCCGAATGCTTCTGTAGGGACTGGGAGAAGGGCTGTGTTTTCCCAGCTGCAATTCCAGTTCTAAATGGGAAAAATGAGAATTCCCCCCCAAAGGCACACAGGACAGGACAGAACAGAACACCTCTACCTCAGCAGCCCTGCCCATGGAAAAGACAGGACAAAGGCGATGCTTCCCAGTGGGAAGCATCCTGAAATGTGGTGTAATACTGCTGTTATAAAGGATGTGGAATCCCACAGTCTGGGATACCCTTACATGCTTTATGGAACTTAACATCCCATGTGTGTCAGGGCTTGCAGGATACTGCTGTTTTTAACATCCCCACATTTGTAGGAATTGTAACCAAATCCCTTTTCCAAGAGGAATAAAAGTCCAGGCTGGGGTATTTTATGAACGGCAGCTGTGTCCAGAGCCATTCCATAAAAACCTGTGCACAGGGCTGTTAATGCAGGCAGGAATTCTGGCTCTGTGCAGGGGGTATGGAGCAGAGTCTCACCAGGGCTGGGCCGGGCTTCCCAGCAGCACCTGGAGGGAGTGTTTAGGGGGAACGCTTTCCCAGGGTATCCTTGCAGGAAGCAGCAGAGCCCGGGAGCGCTGAGGACATCCCTGAGCAGAGCTGGGATCCGTGCCTGGCCGTGCCTCACTTTAACCGCAGGGTGACCCCCAGGCTCTGGGGTGTCCCGCGTGTGCCCTGTCCCCTTGGAACACCCTTTCCCGTGCCAGAGGGGCTGGGAATTGCCAGCCTGCCGCATTCCCATCACTAGGCAACCGTGGTGAAATCTATCCCGGTTTCTGCCGCTCCCAGTTGGCACCTCCCACCATGTTCTTTCATGTGCAGGGATAAAAAAGCCCAATTTCTATCTTTGGGTGCGGGAGCACGTCGGAGCCACTCCCAGCAGGACAGGATGATGCTGGCACAGAGCGGGCGGGTGACACAGGCACCCCGAGAGCCTGGAGCCCGGGCCCGGGGACTGCCAGGAAAAGTCCAAAAAAGTTGGGATCTTTTTTTTTTTTTTTTTGTCACATCCCAACTTGGAGCTGCTCAAGGAAACAAACACTTTTAATGAAGCATATGCAGGCGCCGGGGAAGGAGAGGCTTCACAATGCATCTGCTGCGGGACCAGAAGGCTCCTCCGAAGTGTGAAGTGGGAGGAGAAGAATTCCGAGTGGATGATGCCAGGGAAGATTACAGAGATATTAAGCAGAAGGAATGTAAACACAAGGAGCTGGGGAGAGCTGGCACCAGGAGCCATCGGCTGAGGGCACGCGGGGATGGCCCCACGCCCCGGGAAGGCCTGGACACAGTCCCTGTCCCAGGAGCCTTTTTCCTGCTGTTTGGCCCCAACTTGACACCAAGTGGGTGTTCAGGTTGTGTTCAGCACACGCTTGGCCGGGGCTGAGAGCGGCCCGTGCCAGTGCATAGTGCCTGCTTCCACCCATGGCAGGGGCTGGAATGATCCCTGTGCTCCCTTCCTGCCCAAACACCCTCAGAGAACCCCCACCCTGCCCGGTTCCCGGCTCCCCAGGGCCCAGGAGCCTGGGAGCTGCATTTCCATGCTCCGTCTGGAACAACAGCTCCGCCGTAATCTCCATTTTCACGCCCCGTGTTTCCCTGCAAACACCAACGCTGTGAAAAGCTGCCACCGCCACCCATCACGGGGGAGGTTTGTTATCAGCGGGAATATCACGTAATTATCCCTGTTCCACATTCCAGAGTGTGCAGACATATGGCTTATCTCTTCCAGCCACTGGCCAGATCCTGCTCTCCCTCAACCCTCCGTGAATCCAGCGGGGCTGTGCACTCGGAGCTGGGAGTAGCTTTTATTTCTTAATTAAAGGAATATTTTCCATTTCCAGAGCTGCCTTCCTGCCCCCCTCCCATTTCCTGGCACCGGCAGTGGCTGTAAGGGGCTGTCCCACCAGTGCCATCCGCAGCTCCCCCACAAGGCAGGACTGGGGGGTCCCGGGAAGCGCCTCTGAGCACAGACTCTGCTCCATGGTGCGAATGACCAGCAGGACTTTGGGGGCTGAACCACTGAGGCTCAAACCCCGAGATACCAGCAGTTAAAAAATAAACCCAAAGAGTGGGATTCAAACTCCCAAACTGGAGTTTTACCCCGATAAACCTCCCAGGCAGTGCAGTGTCTGGGTACTCTCCAGTAATCCACCCCATCTCTGTGGTTCCCACTCTTTCCCTGACACCCACCCAGCAGGATGCTTGGTTTTCCCTGTTCCTGAGGAAGGTGCTACTGTCCCACCCGGCCCCACTCCACAGGCACGTGGGATGAGCCCAGGGGGTGCCGGGGCCGTTTTGCCCGAGGTTCCCAGGCACAAAGACCCACCAGCATCTGCTGAGGTGGCCAGGAGACAGGTTTAATGTATTCTCCTGACCTTTCCAAGTGCTTTTCCAGGCTCTGCATCTGCCAGGCCGCCAGGGACACGAGCCCTGGCTTTGCCCTGCTTGGGAATTGGAGCTGCCTTCTCCCTGACCAGGGAGGGAAAGGAAGGGAAGAGGGAGCCCTGAAATGCTCCAAACCACCTGGCAGGGCCTCCCTGGCCTTTTGTGGCCACGGCTGCCAGAGAGAATGGGATGGAGTGGAATATGTTCAGCTGGAAGGGACCTACAGCGACCACCCAGCCTGACTGCCTGACCCCTTCAGGGCTGGCCACCAGCTGAAGTGTGTTGTTAAGGACATTTCCCAAGTGCCTCTGGAACATTGAGAGCCCTGGGGCATGGGTCTCCTGTCCAGGGGTGGCAACACCACTCTTTCCATGTTTCCAGAGAGTTTTCCTGTTATTTGCAAGCAGTTTTTCTGGAATCCCAACTCCACATTCAGGTAAAGAGCAGTGTGTCCTTTGGAAACACTCGAGCATTCCCTATCAGTTCCCTGTTTATTATGGTTTATACATAGCTCTCACGGTGCCACACAAAGCCTGAAGGATTCCCCTGGCTGAAGGAGCCAGAGGTCCCATTTCTCCATGGGTTTCCACGTTTATAAAAGCAAGCTGGAAATAAAAATAAACGGAGGCATGAAAACAAAATTATTTCCAAAACATCCAGGCCAAAGTGGGGATCTTTTTCCTGCCACTGGTTTTAAAAAGGCAGCTGCCAAGTCTGGCTTCAGATGTGTTTTAGCTCCACACAAACCAACAGTGGCACTAATGAGCATCAGCAAGTTCATTAACGGCTCTGGGAACACTGGGGAGATAAGGTGGGGAAAAGTCCTGGAATTGTACTTGGGGAAATGGATGTGATTTGCCATGAAAGGGATTTTAATCTTAAATAACAAGGAGGGTAAATGTCTACAAAGCCCAGTGTGGTGCAAGCTGGGGGAGTGAAGGTTGGGAAGGGGGTTCCCAGCATTTGCCAGGGCAGGGACACAGACACACACAACATCCAGCTGGGGTTTTCCTCATTTCCATTCAGTTTGGCCTATGGATTTGGAAGAGCAGCAGCCTATGTTTGTTGTTTCATCGTTTGGCAATAAAATGGCTGTGGGTCCCGGCTCCCTTCCCAAAGGATTGGATGGCTGCTGATCCAGGGTATCCTGGCTGGTGGATGTCACTGCCACACCTTCACTCCCCCCAGAGATGCTGCACTCAGAATTCCAGAGGAATAATGAGGAAAAGATGTTTGCAGGGGTATAAACGAGCTCATTAGAACTCAGAGTGTCCCAGACTCCTTTAATATCCATTGTGGGCTGCTCCTGGGAAGCTGCTGCAGCTCCACAGAAATTCCGCCGTGCACCTGCACACCGCGGTGGCTGCTCCAGCCCCCTCGCCCGCCGCCGTCCCCATCCACGGGAAACTGCACCGCCTGGCTCGGGAGGAGCCAATGTTTTTGTGGGAAGCAGGTAATGACTATTCCCATCCCAGCAGCTTCCTAATGCAAACTGGTACGCAGGAAAATGACACATCCGCCTCCTTCAGAGGCAGCTCATTAAGATCGGAGGCTTTGTGCTCCCACTGCTCCAGGAAGATGCTGCATTTTTCAAATTTGATTCCTAAACCAATTATTTTTCCATCCTCTAAATGCCTTCTTTACCCTCCACGCATTATCCAGCAGCGCTGGCGTTCCTTTAATGGGAATCGTTACTGGAGCCGCAGTGGCTGGGCTGGGGAGTCACACTGAGGCCCCCTGGGGAAAGTCCAAGTATGGTTCCTGTTCCCAGCGGGTGCCCAGCCCTGGATCTGGTGGGATCTGCTCTGGGCACAAGCTGCCCTATCCCTGGAAGTGTCCAAGGCCAGGTTGGAGCAACCTGGGATAGTGGGAGGTGTCCCTGCCCACGGCAGGGGGTAGCACTGGATGGGCTTTAAGGTCCTGTCTGGCTCAAACCATTCTGGCATTCCATGATTCCATGGAGTGGAAACAGAGCCTCCCATGATTCCTTATCAGCAGCAAACACTAATTCTCTTTATATTCCCCCCCATTTGGTGCAGCCTGAGTGGAAATTGGGGCCGGAGAGTTGCAATCATTGCCATGAAGATGGAGCCAGATTTAGCTCTGCCTTCCTGCCCTCAGGAATGATGACCAGAATGTCATTAATAAACAGCAGTAGGTGGCTCAGGAGGAAAAGACATTAATTCCTGAAAGCAGGACACACATGGCAACATGTACACGGGCCAATAGTTTCCAAAGAATTCCACCAGAGTTGTTTATGGCGCCACGGCTCCTTGTGGGGCTCAGCTGAACCCATCGGATCCCTCCCAAAAACCCACCTCCACTTGGATTTCCGCCCACTCTGATGGGTCCTGACCTATAGCCACAGCCTTCCTGGTGCAAAAATCCCACTGCCTGCCTGCAGGTGCTCTGGGGGGATCCAGCCTGGATGTGGATGTGCTTTTGGTGGAGGGGATGACAGAGGGGCCAGGAGGTCACCAAGGGGACCTTTGGAATGGGCTGGGGCAGCTCCTACCAGAGCATAAACTGAAAATGTCCCCAGCCCCAGGATCCTGTTGGTCAGTGTATCCTGGGTGAGGACGTGCCATCCCAAACATATCCGTATTTTAAAGGGCCAACTCACCCCAAACATCAACAGCACTCCCTGGGTACGAGACTTCTGTGCCCCCTGAACCGGGAGCTGAATTGGGGATATGGGTGAGGTCAGGAAACCAAGGAGAAGTCCTCTCCAACGTGGCGATTGCAAAGGCTGTTCCAACACCGAACAAGCTGGGAGCAGGGTTTACACCATAGCTGGGTGTTGCTCACGGAGCAGCCCGCGCTCCCGGCACGGCGTGCAGCGATCCGCAGCCTGCGGACGCGGGCGTGCATGTGGCTCCTGCCGTGCTGTCCAACAGCTGTTCCCGCCCGTGCTCCCTGCAGGTATCTGTTTGGCATTAGTGCTGCTTGGCCTGCCCGTGCGGCACGAGGAGTGGGTGTGTAATTACATTACCCACGCTCCATCTCCCGGGCTCGCTCAGCCCGGCTCGCTGCCGTCGCCCCATTCTGCAGCTCCGCTCCCGTTCTGGCTCTTCCCGGCACCGTGTCCCGGCTGGGGTTGGGAGCTGCACACCTGGCACCACCTTCCAGCTTCCTGCCAGGAGCCCCAATTTGCAGCCTGGTGGTTCCTCTCACAGGAGGAAACTGTGGCTTTTCCAGCCCAGCTGGGAGCGTTTCCAGGAGCCACGGGGATAAAGAGGTTTATTGGGGGACCCTCACTGAGCCTTAGGAGTTTTGGTGGGTGGAAAACTCAGGATCCTGTGACTCCGTGTCTCTCCCAGCTGTGCCGGATTCCAGCCCTCCACGATGGGAAAAGCAGATGGAGCAGTGCCATCTTGTGGGGAATTTTTCATGGAATCACAGTCTGAATCACAGAATGATTTGTGCTGGAAGGGACCTTAAAGTCCATCTCATTCCAACGCCCTGCCATGGGCAGGGACACCTCCCACTATCCCAGGTTATTCCAGCCTGGCCTTGGACACTCTCAGAGATCCAGGGGCAGCCACAGCTTCTCTGGGCAACCTGTGCCAGGGCCTGCCCACCCTCACAAGGAAAATTTCTTGTAATATCCCCCCTAAATCTCCCCTTTTCCATTTAAAAGCACCAGCTAAGCTGCCAGCAGTGGCTGCTGTCCCTCCCAGCTCGACGCTGATCCACCAGGTTGGATTGTTTTTTCCCAAAACAATATTGTGAGAAGGCTGAAACTTTCCATGTGGTGATGTTGTTGGAGAAATATTTGCTTCCCAGTCCGTGTGCAGTGTGAAGCAGGAGGGTTTAGTGCTCAGGCTTTGCATTACATGCTTTGCTAAGGAATGAGGAGCCTTTTCCCACTGCTGGGGCTGGGGAACACTCTCCGTGGAAAACAAGATGTTACTGCCTGACTCTTTCCTTGGGGGGTAGGATTTCAAATATCACTCCCAAATACCAGAGCCTGTGCTGTTCTGTGCCAGGCTGAGGGCCCACACTGATGTGTAATCCTCGGGTGAACATCCTGGAATACTTATGTCACGGCTGAGGGAAGTGGGGGAACGGGCTCGCTTGGTGTGGGTCTTTAAGTGTTAGCATTTTGGCTGATTTTTAGTGCCTCACTCACCCTGGGGGGGTCATGGTGGGCCCTGGAGTGGCTGTGATGGTCCCTTGGAACGATCCTGGGGTGCTGCTCCCTTGGGATGCCCTCTGTCCTGTCGGGACTCTGGGTGCCCCTGGCTGGGAGCCCCCACCCCAAAGCCAGTGGCAGGAGCGGTTTTGGGGCTGTGTTAAAGGGGCTGCACCCCGTGGCGGGGGGGCCATTCCCAGTCCCTGCTCCGGGGCAGTGGCCGTTCCCGGTGCCCATCCAGGCTCAGCAGGATGCAGGGACGCTGCCCCGGGCACTAAAACCTCCGTGCCATGTGCTCCCCAAAACCCCCTTCAAAGCGCCTTTCCTGCGGCTGGAGAGGAGCACTGTGTTTGAGCTGGGAACGAGCGTGCCCCGTGCAGGCGGCATACGGAATTCGGGATGCCCCCGGCAGCCCCCCGGGCCGGGGCCGGGGCCCCGCGGCTCCCCGGTGCCCGCTCAGCCGCCGGCGGTCGGGAGCGCGCTGAGGGAACGGAGCGATTGGATTAAAAAAAGGCTATAGGGTGACCAGATGTTCTGGGCACCAAACCAGAACAGCGCGCGGGGGGGGCCGCGTCTCCTCGGAAAGCGCATTAAATCCCGGGATCGGCGCAGACCGCGAGTAGCCTGGAGGCTGCAGCCGGCGCCTTCCTCAGCCCTGGGATGTTTGTGCATCCCTGGCTCCATCTGACCCCTGGCAAGAAGCTGTGCTGGGCACCCCAGGGTACCCGAGGCCCTGTCCGTGAGGGACAGGACGCTCCTGACAGCCCTAAAAGCCGGGAAAGCCGCGTGTGGAGGGATGGCTGGGCATGTTTTATGGATGCGCTGCATCCAGGGATTTGAAAGAGGCTTCGTGCTGGTTTGGGATCCGAGGGGATCACACGCGGCTGGACGGCCCGGATTCCCTCCCGTCCCGGCTGGAGCTGCCCCGGGGACGGGACATCCCCTCTCAGCCCCCAGTTCCGTGTGTCTCTCAGTGCCTGGGCCGTGACAGCAGCCAGGGCTGAGCTGGCCTTTGTGCTCACACGGGGTTTAACCTCGTTAGCTGATGCTCGGATTTAACCTCCAGCCCGGTGGCTCCCGGACCGAAACTGGGATGGGAGAAACCCTCCCGTGGCCTGGCGTGGTTCCAAGGTGACACCCTGGGATGTTACAAGGCGAGACGGGAAAACGGGTCCCCAGAGTCCTCCTTCCTCCTCTCCCCTTCCCAAATCAGCTGGAGTTGTGCCGCCTGGCTCCTCCGTTCCCATTCCCACCAGTCCTTCCCAAACCAGATGCACGGGTTGGTTTGCAGGAGCCTCGCCTCGCGTGACTGCTGGAATAGCAGCGAGCCCAAGAGCGGGAGGAAATCCCGCTTGGAAATGAATAGCTCCCCCTTGAGATGAATGCAAATCCCGGAAAACAGTGGGAAACCAAGTCAAGTTAAAAGTCCTGGAAACTGTTCCCTCGTGCTGGAAGTTGAGGGCTGTACAAGAGCCAAGTCCCCTGACATCAAAGCATTTAAAATTAAAATAAATTCTGCTCTTGTGGTGCTGTAGGAAACGGGGTGGGCTGGTGGAGACCCAGTGTGGGGCTCTTCCTAAGAGGAAAATAATATGGGCTGGAATTGTATCCTCTGGAACTGCTGTGTGCAGCTGACACTGAATTTTGATGGTGGTTACAAAAAAGACCCTTTAAACAAACATTAGCATCGAGACACCTCAGGATTTTATGTCCAGGAGGGGTGAAAATCCTGGAGGAACTTTCCCAAGGACCCAGAACCAGCCTGAGTGACCAGGGCAAAGCAGAGAGCAGGTTCTGGAGGGTTAAATCAGGTCAGATGCATTCCTCCTTTGTTCTTTACTGGTATCAAACAAGCAACTTAAAAGTGCAAAGCTCTGGGCTATAAATAGCTCAGCTGCTCCACCGGCAATTGGTCTTGTGAAAACAAAATCTATTTCAATCAGCTCTTTTTAACAGCCTTCCGAAATTACATTTTTTTTTAAGTAAACTCTTTTTTTTTTTTTTTTTTTTTTTTTTTTTTTTTTTTTTTTTTGGGTGGGGGGGATGTGTTCTTAAAACACTACACCCCTTCCCTGTTTTTGGGTATCTGCAAGAGGGGGAAAGCAAGTCTGGATGGGCTGGGTGAAGCAGGCAGGGGGGGCAAGTGGTGACTGGGAAATGGGATTCAGCCCTCCATCCCCTAATTCACACACTGGAATGGGGCTCTAGCCAACCTGGAGGAGGACGTGCCCATATTCCTCATTTCTGGACTTGATGGTTTGAAAGGCAAAGGGAAAGTTTGTGCTTTAAGGTTACAAAAGCCAGTTTACCAAATCTCGCAATATCGATGCCCAGAATTCCCAAATGTGGTGCTGCACGGAGACAGAAGCGATGGGAATAACAGAGAGAGAACCCTCGGCTCCCTAAACTGGTGATGCTCACCAGAACTGAGCAGTTGTTTTCTAGAACTTATATTTAAACTCATTTAAAATACATTAAAGCTCCCATTAAAGAATTATTCTGCGCACAAGAACGCACCTCTGTGAACAGGACCCCTCCGGCTCCTCCGGCCTGTATCGGAGCTGGAATTCCCGTTCCCTCGCCTGCCCCAGCTGTCACCGCCACGACCGTCCCCACAGCTCGGGTGCCAGCCCCCGGCCGTGCCGCTCTCAGGACATTATCCATAAAGCCTGTAATCCAATCCACCCCTTCCGACAACACTTGCACAGCACGCCGGGATTTTTTTAAGGATATTTTCTATTTTCATCCCGTGATCCCATGTAATGCATAGTCTTGGCATTTCTTATCACTTCCAGCCATGCCTTGCGCAGGTTTTTTTATGTTTGTTCCAAATTCCAGCTCTGTGCATCCTTTTTGCCTCAGACCAAAAGCCTATCGCGCCTTCTCATCAGTTTAATTAAGCCAGGGCCCAGCCAGGGCAAATGTTTGATTTTGACTCCAAAGGTGCATGCAAATCACCAATTCCATTTGATTCAGAGGGAAAAGGCTCCAGCCTTCCCGGATGCGGAATGGAGCCGCCTGCCAATTGCGCCGCTCTGAAACCGAGGGCTTCAAATGAAAGGCTGAATTCCCACATTAAATGGGACTTGTGCAGCCATTGTTTTTAAGATCCGCAGCGAATCCCGCCGCATAAAACTCGGATGTTTTCACTCAAGGCAGGCGCCGCTGGAATTTATCAACTCCCAACAAGCAAAGACTGAAATTTGCATTAAATGGCTCCGGAAACAAAATTTCCCAGCATGAGAATGATCTCCAAATGGCTTCTCCTGTAATGGCTGCCCATTAAAGGCACTTCCAAGTGCAGCTGTGGAGATGGCACCCATGGAAGGGATGAAGCTGCACCTTGAGCTGGAACAGCAGAGTCCCAGGAAAATATCCTATTTATATCCAGACAGAACTGGATTGACAACAGACTCGGGAATGCCAGCGCTGTCTCTTGGAAAACAGGCAGGTGGAGGAGACATGGAGCTCACAGCGCTGCTCCCTTCTGTGGGCCTTGGAATCATGGAATGCTGTGGGGTGGAAGGGACCTCAAAGCCCACCTTATTCCATGGAGCACTGGGGCAGCTTTGCCCCCTCAGGAGAGGCCTGGGGCAGTGGTAGATCTGGGAATGCCCAGGAGACACTGGCTTTGCTTCTGCTGGAACATCCCCTCCCCACCCTGGGAATGCAGATGTGGCTCTGGGAGAGGTCACTGTTATCACTATGTTGTTCCTCTTTCCTGTTTCCCAGTGCTGACAGGACAGGAGTTCGGAGCCACTTCTTTTCTCATGATCTATGGATCATGAGATGATCATCATGACGTGACTTTCCTCCATGCCTGGGAGCAGTGGGAGCCATCCATGTCCTCTCCCAGCTTGGAGCTGGTCCAGAAGACAGGAGCCCATTGCTGAGTTGGCCTGAGATTTCCCTGGCTGTGGCTCCACCTGCACTCTGTAAAATTCCAGAGCTTGCTCACGTACCTATTCCCGGGCTTTCCTCATCATCTCCCTGTCTCATTCCTCCCCTCAGCAGGAGGGGTGCTGTGCTCTCAGGGTGTTTGGCTGCCCCTCAGCAGCACCTCTGTGCAGGAAGGGGCAGGACAGGTGTCCCTGTTCCATGGTGGTGACCCACAGGATTCCCAGGCGGAACACCTCCCCAGAGTACATTCCTGTCCCTCCCGGTGGCTCCTCCTGGCCCCCCTCAAAAGGGGCCCAAACTCTGGTGGGATCACTAATGTGAACAAACACACAGCAGCTCATCCCGGTCACACCCCGAATGGAAAGGCGGACAAATCTGCGCAGTGCTCTGGGCCCAGCCCCTGGCACGGCCCTCCCTCACCCTCAGCGCTGTCATTTCCCTTCCCTGCGTGTTTTCCAAATGTTTTTTCAGACCAACTGTATTTGAGTTATTTATTGGGAGTGTATTTTCCCTGGAAATAAATCGGCGGGGCTGTAATTTGGAAATAATGTTCCCCAAAAGCCAATCAGGCAAAATTTCTTTTTAACTGTGGCTAATTACGGAGCCGCGGCTGCTCGGCACCAAAACCGGGAGCAGCCAACGGAATGTTGATTATTTCTCTCACAAAGGGGAAAAATCATAAATTCTTTCTAATGGGATCTTTAATAATAAAAAAGAACATAATCATTACTACCCAAAGACGGATGGCTTCCATGGGGTTTCCTCACCGGCATTTTGTCTGATTCCATCTCTGTTGTACTCACAGCATTAATTATTGGAGACTAATTAGGCAAAATTGCAATGGAAACCCTTGTGAAAGCGGGTCTCCCAAACCCCAGACTCCTCTCTGCATCCTCCCTGTTCATTCCTTTGTCCCTCTGAGTGTTCCAGGAGCACTCGGAGCGTGGAACTCCCCCCAGTGTGACCACAGAGTTGGCTTCCTCAGGATTAAGGCTAGTGATGGTGGCATAATTCCCAGCCTTACAGCTGCCATGAGCAGCTCCCTTCTCCTCTTTGTGAGTTCTCACAAGAGCTTCCATTCCCACTGCCTCATCCTGGCCTTTCCCAGTGCTGCCAGCTCCACGGAGAGCCCGTGGCTTGGCAGGTATCCGCCTGCACCGTGACCTCTTCACGGCTGGGCCGAAGTGCTTACGGGGCTTTGCTGCGCCAGCTCGAGTGCTGGCTCAGCTGGGCAAGGTCACCGGCTCCCTCCTCCCTGGGGCAGCTGTCCTGGGGTCCAGCCTTCTGCAGGAGAGCAGATTTGTTCCCAGCAGTACAGAAAGGAGGGATCAGACAGCTCCGCACTGGACTAATCCCACAGTGCTCTCCTGCCTGCCTCCCTCTGCCATGGGGATAAAACAAGGGGGAAAACTCAGGGAACAGTGTTCCTTCTTTCACTGGATAATAAATCCACTGGATTCATTTGCAATTCCCCAGTTTCGGGTGTGGTCAGCTGGCCATGACCTCCCCTGTGTGGTGGCACTGGGAGCACCCATCTCCTCCCTCTGCCTCTGCTGAAAAGCACATTTCCTTCTCCCACCTTTCCCAGACTGAACAAGCCCGACTGGCTCAGTTTCCCCTCTCAGGTCATTATTTTCCACCCTCAGATGGTCCTTGCTGCTCTGCCTAGACTGGCTCCCGTGGCTGCACAGCTTCTCCAAAAGCTCTAGCCAGGCCAGGGACAGTTCTCCAGCTGAGCCCATCCTGGAGGGAGGGATTACTTCATGTGTGTCCCACATGACATTCCTGTTTAGACCTCCTGGTACCATGTTTGCTTTTTTTGCAGCGGGATGACATTGTGTGCTCAGCCTAGACACAGCCCAGATTGCTTTCCTTGGAAAGGGGCCCTTGGATAATGTTTTCTCAAATAAAAATAATCAGTACTTGAAGCTGTGTCCTTTCCAGTTTTCCCAGCAAGGCACAGCTGAAGTTTTCTTTTCCTTTTTTCCCCAGCTTTTACCATCTTTCCTCACCCTCCATGGTCATTGCCCAGAGAGATGGTGGATTCCCCATCCCTGGAATTGTGCAAGGCCAGCTTGGATGGGGCTAATGGAAGGTGTCCCTGCCCATGGCAAGGGCTGGAATCAGGTGATCTTTATGGTCCCTTCCAACCCAAGCTATTCCATGCCCCCTTCAGATTTATCCCACTGGGATTTTTGTATCGATTCCAGCTGCTCTGGCTGAAAATAAAGGTGGCAAGCGGGATTTCTGTGCCTGTCCCAGGCTGCCACAGCTGCCAAGCAGATGTAGCTGTGCTGCAGTTTTCCTGCTAAATCTGTCTGGGGTAGAATTACCAGCATCCAGTAGGGACTGTGCTGGGGAGGGTGAGCCACCCGGGGCTCCGGGGGCATCTCCACACGCTGCTTCTCCACCCACAGACTCAGACCTGCCCGGCCCTGTGGGAAATGCCCACAGCACCGCTGGGATCCCCCGTGGGATCTCCCACCAGCATTCCTGCTCTTCCACACCATCCACCTGCTGCCCTCCATTCACACTCCCAGGGCTTCCTCCTTCCTCCTATCCTTACGGAATTAATTAAATGGAAAAAAAGGAACGGAAGGGCCTTCTCTGCTGGCTGCTGGGAGCCTCTTTGCTCTTTCCAGCAGGCTGTCTGTGGAGAGGGGGGGCTAAAAAATCCTTGGGAAGGGGAATTAAGTGGGGAATGGGATAAAGAGAGGAAGAGCTGGAGTTTCCCCCTTGGTGAGCTACACCATCATCTCCACTGCTTTCCCCTCACTGCCTAAGAGGATTAAGGGCTTTGGGACGCCAGCCCGGTTCGAAAAGTCCACTCTCTCTTCCGTGGGTATTTAGAGGGTGTAATTCCTGATTAAGTTTCACTCCAGCTTCCAGGGGAGCAGAGATCCCTCCTCGGAGGGAGATGTGCTGCCAGATAGCCCTGTCAGATGTGTTCCGGGGGAACCTAATGGGATTTGCTTTCCAGTGATTGCCGGAATAATCTGGCCCCCAAAGCTGCTCTGCTCACACATATTAATCATATAGGAAATAACAAGGAATAAAGATAAATTGCAGGTTAAGCATATATAAAATGACAGGGAATAAAGAGAAATTACCACAGGGTGAGACACGGTCATTGCCTTTGGAGCAGCAACCCTGCCCGGGATGTTCTGGGATCACTGGCACCCAGGAGCCCTCCCAGCATGTTCCCTGGAGCACACCTGGATATTCTAACTCTCCTTTTCTTTCTAAAATTTCCTATCACAGAAATTCCCAAAATCCAGGTAAGATTAAAATCTAACCAAGGAGAGCCAAGCCCTGCAGCTATCAGACAATTCCTGTTCCTAGATGCAATATTTCTGCCTCAGTATTCCGCTCTGCAGGAAATCCCACCTGCAAGTCCATTCCCTATTTCCTTAAACTCTGCCTGGCAAAGATTGTCCCAGTGTTGCCTATTCCCAAGGCACAAAACTGCACCTAAGGAGGCCCCTTGCTTTGGATAACAAAGCTCAGAGCAATCCCCACGGAATTATTGGTGATTTCCCTGTTCTTGCCATGGCAGGGTATAAATGAGGATTTCTCGATACCGTCAGCAGTGTCTAATCCACCCTCTCTAACCTGTCTGGCAGCTCCTCTCGGAGCGTGCTGGGAACAGGGAGCAGAGTGTGGAGTCAGCAGGAACTCTGAATGTGCAAGATGCTAAAAGAAACCAATAAAGGGGCAGGGAAGGAGCTTTAAAACTTGATGATGCGGCTCCAGAATTGTTCTCCCTCGGGGAAATCCTCGCACCGCCTTTCCCACGCATGGTGAGGATGGAGGCAATACTGGGAGGCCTCCGGGTTTGCAGTGGCAGTGGAAAGACTCGCTGTCCTGCAGGTGTAGAATCATGGAATGGTTTGGGTTGGAAGGGACCTAAAGATCATCCAGTTCCACTGCCCTGCCTTGGGAAGGGATGCCACCCACCAGTGCAGGTGCTCAGGGTGCCACCCAACCAGCCTTAGGCACTTCCAGGGATGTGGCATCCACTTCCACAAAACAGTCTGGGTCAGAAGGGGCCTTTAAAGGTCATTCATTCCAACCAAGCCCCCTCAGTCTCCACAGCTGCCCATGAACCTGCCCAGCCCTGAGGGTCCTGGAGCCCCGAGCTGGGCCTGCTGCGGAGGATCAGAGCACAGGACCGTCCTCTTGCCCAGCATGGAGCCTGGTGGGCATCACTCCCCGGGAATGACCCCGCTGCTGACACCGCTGTGCCCTCGGCCTGGGGGTGCAGCATGGGTGCTATGGTGAGTGCTGGCTGGGTGCTGTGGGTGCTGGCTGGGTGCTGTGGGTGGGTGCTGAGTGCGTGCTGTGGGTGGGTGCTGAGTGAGTGCTGAGTGGGTGTTGAGTGGGTGCTGTGGGTGGGTGCTGTCTGGGCGCTGTGGGTGGGTGCTGTCTGGGCGCTGTGGGTGAGTGCTGAGTGGGTGCTGTGGGTGAGTGCTGAGTGGGTGCTGTGGGTGCTGAGTGAGTGCTGAGTGGGTGCTATGGTGAGTGCTGGCTGGGTGCTGTGGGTGCTGGCTGGGTGCTGTGGGTGGGTGCTGAGTGGGTGCTGTCTGGGCACTGTAGGTGGGTGCTGTCTGGGTGCTGTGGGTGAGTGCTGAGTGGGTGCTGAGTGGGTGCTGTGGGTGAGTGCTGAGTGGGTGCTGTGGGTGCTGGCTGGGTGCTGTGGGTGGGTGCTGAGTGAGTGCTGAGTGGGTGCTATGGTGAGTGCTGGCTGGGTGCTGAGTGGGTGCTGTCTGGGTGCTGTGGGTGAGTGCTGAGTGGGTGCTGTGGGTGAGTGCTGAGTGGGTGCTGTGGGTGAGTGCTGAGTGGGTGCTGTGGGTGGGTGATGAGTGGGTGCTGTGGGTGGGTGCTGTCTGGGCACTGTGGTGGGTGCTGAGTGGGTGCTGTGGGTGGGTGCTGTCTGGGCACTGTGGTGGGTGCTGAGTGGGTGCTGTCTGGGCGCTGTGGGTGAGTGCTGAGTGGGTGCTGTGGGTGAGTGCTGGCTGGGTGCTGTGGGTGCTGAGTGAGTGCTGAGTGGGTGCTATGGTGAGTGCTGAGTGGGTGCTGTCTGGGTGCTATGGTGAGTGCTGGCTGGGCGCTGTGGGTGCTGAGTGCGTGCTGTGGGTGGGTGCTGAGTGGGTGCTGAGTGGGTGCTGTGGGTGAGTGCTGAGTGGGTGCTGAGTGGGTGCTGTGGGTGGGTGCTGAGTGAGTGCTGAGTGGGTGCTATGGTGAGTGCTGGCTGGGTGCTGAGTGGGTGCTGTCTGGGTGCTGTGGGTGAGTGCTGAGTGGGTGCTGTGGGTGAGTGCTGAGTGGGTGCTGTCTGGGTGCTGTGGGTGAGTGCTGAGTGAGTGCTGTGGGTGGGTGCTGAGTGGGTGCTGTGGGTGGGTGCTGTCTGGGCACTGTGGTGGGTGCTGAGTGGGTGCTGTGGGTGGGTGCTGTCTGGGCACTGTGGTGGGTGCTGAGTGGGTGCTGTCTGGGCGCTGTGGGTGGGTGCTGTCTGGGCGCTGTGGGTGAGTGCTGAGTGGGTGCTGTGGGTGAGTGCTGGCTGGGTGCTGTGGGTGCTGAGTGAGTGCTGAGTGGGTGCTATGGTGAGTGCTGGCTGGGCGCTGTGGGTGCTGAGTGGGTGCTGTGGGTGGGTGCTGAGTGAGTGCTGAGTGGGTGCTGTGGTGAGTGCTGTCTGGGTGCTGTGGGTGAGTGCTGAGTGGGTGCTGTGGGTGGGTGCTGTCTGGGCGCTGTGGTGGGTGCTGAGTGGGTGCTGTCTGGGCGCTGTAGGTGGGTGCTGGCTGGTGCTGAGCACCCATGGGCGCCGCGCTGGTTGCCGCGCTGTTCCAGACACAGCCAGATTGGCCACCAGATGGTACATCCCACTCTCGCAGAAATATTTGAAAGGGCAACAAAATACAGCAGAAGCCATTTGACAGCCCACATGGCTCCCCGGGAGCCGCCAAGCCCCGCTGGAAGCACAGCCAGTGCCCGCCGGAGCTGGAGCTGCGGCCTGGGGACGCACCCAAACATCCCCAGCTTCCAGCGGGGAGCTCTCCCGACATTCCCCGTCCCCCTTCCTGCCCCAGCACTTGGGATACGGCTCAGGGACGGACCACATCTGGACCGCTTCCCACTGCCAGAGGGCAGGCATAGATGTGATTTTGGGAAGGAATCGCTGTCTGTCAGGGTGGGCAGGCCCTGGCACAGGCAGCTCAGAGAAGCTGTGGCTGCCCCATCCCTGGAAGTGTTCAAGGCGGGTTGGAATAACCTGGGATAGTGGAAGGTGTCCCTGCCCATGTCAGGGGGTGGGATGAGATGATCCTCAAAATCCCTTCCAACCCAAAGCATCCTGGGATTCTGTGCAAGGAGGCTGATACCTTGGAGTGTCTTGTTACCACAGCTAACACCAGTGCCCACTGTGCCACCCGGTGCTGCAAAGTGGGTTAATCCCTGTGCCAGACCCACCGCCGGGCAGGGCAGGAGCGATATTCCCGTTTGTCATCAGAGCCACACAGAGCCTTTTCCCTTTTCCCTCTCTGCTGCCCATGAATGCAACCCAGCAACTGCTGACTGGAACGTTTCTATTGTGGAGTTTATGCTAAATATGCATATCTTAATTGCATTAGTCAAAATAATTAGCTAATATATTTTTGCATAATGACGAGGTAAGCAAATATCACCATAGCTCAGTGCTTCGTGCCTGAGTAAATTTGGGAAATTAATAGACTCCCAATTTCCTAATTATCTGCCTTTTATTCCAAAGTCAAACAATGAAACGCTCCTGTGCTTTGTCATTTGCTTTGCGCCTTGGAAATTTTTAAGCACCTGTTTTTCCCTTTTTTCCCCCCTCTTTAACAAGGAAATGGGAGCCATCCTTCCTCCCCTTCCCTGTTTCAGGCACTCCGAGTGGAGGATCACAAAAGTTGTGAGCTTCCTGATTTCCACACAGAGCTTGGGTAGGGGCTAGAATAAGGCATTTTGGACCTAAAAATATGTATTTAATTGGAAAAGAATTAAAAATTAAAAGTCTGAAAAGAATTAAAAGTGAATTATTGAGATGGGAAAACGGGCAGCAATATTTGGGCATTTAATCCCTCTGGAGGTGGATTGTTTTTCCAGGGGTGTTTTCAGAAGTGCAAGGCTGGAGTGTTCCTAAATCTCTAAAAATCCCCACTTAATCCTGAAAATTGCACCAAAAAAAAGCTATTTAAAGAAAGTGTTTTTTCCAACAAGAGTTTTTTTGCATCTCTAATTTGCGTGTTTTCCTTTGTTTTGTGGTGATGCAGGATTCAGATTTTCTCCTTTCCCTCGATCAAGAGCCAGAGGTGCTGCTGCCCAGACAGGATTCCCCGGGAATGGGGCCAGAATCCAGACCATGGGATGTGGGTGCCCTCAGCATGACACCTGGTAAGGCTGCATCCAACACCCCCTCCGAAACCATTCCCAGAGTCCAGTGCCAGCCCTGGATCTGTGCATCCAGTGTGGCGATGGATCTGGACTGACTCCCACCTCCGGGAATGTGCCGGGACACCATGTCTGGCACTGGGAAGTCCAATCCCAGCACTGACAGCACTTGCACAAAAGCAATTAGCACATCGTGGTAACCAGCTGGGCTTCCAAGGGGCAGGGAAAACAATTGGAATGGTGATGGAGGCAGCTGATGACACTCCAGACCCTCCCTGACAGGTCCTGGTGCCGATGTCCCCGGGATGCGCTTCCCAGTGCCAACAAAGCTGGAGCTGCTGCTCCACAGAGCCCCAGTTTGGTGCTCAGACTCTGCTCCAGCTGCAGCAGCTCCAAACCTGTACCCAATTCCAGATTAGCAAGGAAATTGCCACATTTGGGATGGCTCTGTGTGTAAAGCTTGGAAATTAATAAACACGGATCGGCACAGGAAAAGCTGCTGGAGCAGCTGAGCTCCCTCTCTTTCACCTGGAGAAGTGGAGAACTGGGAGCAGCTCTGAGTACCAAATGAAGAGCACAAACATCTGCAAACCTGATTTTCCTGGAGCTTTTTCCTGCCCGGCTCTGGAAGGCACAGGCTGTGGCACAAAGCAGGCACTGCTCCCTAGGGATCCTCCATAGGTATCCTCCACAGGGAGCTTTCCTGCACAGGGCCAAAGGCGGGTTGGTGCTTCCCTCCAAGAAAGGGAATTTTTTTCCCCACATCTTTTTAGCAGCAGGATTTTTTAACACTGAATTGTTCACCCTCTCCCAAGGTGCCTCCTGTGGGTCTGTGGATGTGGCACTTGGGGACATCCGAGTGGTGGGGGAACAGTTGAACTGGGTGTTCTGGGAGGTCTTTTCCAACCTTAGTAACTTGCAGTCTCAGAGCAGGAATCCCTTCATCTTCCACAGGGGTCTTGTGGCCTCTGGCTGGGGGGGCCCAGGTGGGTTTCCCAGGGTTCCTGCAGGAATCTGGGCCGCTGTGGTGACTCTGTGCCAATGTTCTGCTTCCCAGAGCAGCAGCGAGCGCGGCGGGTTCAGCCCGTGTTTGGGATATCACTGTCACTTACTGTCTCGGGAAACTTCTGCAATATAAATGAACCAGCTGGTATTAGGGAAAGTGTGAAGATCCTTTCTCCCTCCTTGGGGCTGGGGGAAGGGAAGGGGAGTGGGAGTGCTGCAAGGTTTGTCACATCGAGCCGCGCGATTCGGTGCTGGGAACGCTGCTCCAGCAGAGGCCGGGACATTTGGAGGGTTCTTTTTGCTCCCCCTCCCTGTTCCAGGAAATGTGCTGATCTTGTCGTGCTGCTTCGCTCGGCAGCTGTTCCTCAGCCTTGTGGCACAATTCCATCTCCTGAACCGGCTCTGCTGGGATTCCCGGTGGGAAGCGCGGCCTCACCACCCGGCCCGGCCCTCCTGGGCGTCCTCGTGAGGAGACACAGGGCAGAGGACACACTTGTCCATAATGTCATTTTGGTTCATTTCCTGACCCGGGGAAATCTGAAATATCCCAGTTTGAGCCTGATTTTTCTGATATTCGTGTGGCTCTCGTTCTGTGAGGGATGTGATCCCCACGCCGCTCCTCCGAGGGATCACCGTTGCCCCGGCCTCTGAGCCTCACTGCTGCCCTTGCTTTGCCACAGGAATGTGGGGTCTCTGTGGCTTGTTCCTCCTGGGATGGAGGTATCCACATCCTCTTGAGCACACCAGCTATTCCCTTGTTTTCCCGTTGAGATGATCAGTAAGGAGTGAAGCCTGGGAGCAGCTCTGCCACTGCAGCAGGGGGCTGCCTGCAGCGGGGCCCTGTCGCTCCTCCACGCCGGGCAGCTCCTTTGGGATGCTCCTGCCACCTCCTCCTCCCCACGCCTGCACTCCTCCCAAGTTTTTCCAGGGGGAGCATGCACAGGGGGGGCCTGCCTGCGACATTTGCAGCCTGTTGTTTGCAGCCTCAGCCAGATTGGGAGCAATCACAAGTCATTTCCATCTGAGCTCGTGCTCCAGCCTGCCCGGAGCGAGCCAGGGTCCCGCAGGAGCTCCTGCTGCCAGGGATCATCCAGGAGGGCAGGGGATGTAGAAGTGCCATCCCACCCTCGACACAGTGCTTTGCGGGCAGGGGTGTGGGGATGGAGGGGTCAGGGCTGGCCTGGGGAGCCTGGTCAGTGCCCAGCCACCCTCTGGGGGAAAAGCCTTTCCCTAAGGAACGCAAAGCTCCCTTGGCACAGGTTCCACGGGCAGCTGAGCCTCATCCCCGGAACCACCCCACAAACAGGCTTGGGGTGGCAAATCCCCCTTGCCCCAGTGCCAGCTCATCCCAGCAGCCCCTTCCCTGACTGTGAGCCAGCTGCTGTGTGTTCCTGCTGGAAATGGTGCTGTCAGCAATATCACAGAAGTGATTTCTTTATCAAAGGTCATTACCAATTATTTTGTAAAGAACTGACGCTTCGGTAATTACCTGATTTTATCTTTTTTTTTATGTCGGTCATTTATATTTCATTATTGTCATGTTATGGCCTATCTGCTCGCAAAAGGAATATATTAAACGCAGCGACTTCGCCTCCGTGTCACAATTATTGCCCTATATTTCATTTCCCGGTTTATCTACTGTTCTGGAGAAGATCATGGCTTGTTAGTTAAAGTGGGGTATAAACTAACACACACACACACACACTCCTCTCCCAGCACTTTCCCTCTGTATTTCCACCCCTTTCCTTAATGAGAGCAGGGAATTTTCTGTTTGTTTGAAATCCAGAGGTACCTGGATGTTCTTACATCACACCCCCGAGAGGAACCCCATTACTGCCCACAGGGAAATGCTGGAACTGGCAGTTTTGTCTTTATGATTTGTATGATGGATTATCTCATTTACCCTCAGAATGACCACAAGTAAGTCCTGGATCCCCTTAACTTGCGTCCCTATTTTTGGGATTGCCCAAATTCCTGTCACTGGTGCCAGAGCTGGGTTGCTGGGAGCTCTGCAGGAGTCCCATCATCCCTGCAGCAGTAGGAATTCGGGGATGGATTCCCCACCCCTGGAAGTGTCCAAGGCCAGGTTGAAGCAACCTGGGATAGTGGGAGGTGTCCCTGCCCACGGCAGGGGTGGAATGAGATGAGGTTTAAGGTCCCTTCCCACCCAAACCAGCCTGGGATTCTGGGATTCCACCATGAGGAGGTTTTGTTGGTGAAATAATTCCCAAGATGTTGCCTCCAAGCCCTGGTCGAGTTCTGTGGCTGGAAGGCCTCCATGGGAAATGGCCCAGCCAGGGAGGGATGTCCCTCTGGACACCTGTGGGTGGCAAAAGATGTGGTTCTGCTCTAACCTGATCATGAGGAGCCAGCAAAGCTCATCCCACTGTCACTTTTCTAATGCAAAACCTCAGACAAAGCTTTTTGCCAGGACTTCCTGTGTGTGTGACTCTGTGACTGTGAGCAACGCTGTTATCTGCTAAAGCATCCCGAAGGATGCACAGCCAGGGAGGGAAATAGCTCCACACACACCAATTTATAGTCCCAGCTGGGATCCATCAGCTAAAAACAACAGCGATGAACCCAAACCAGCCCCCCCAGCCCCCAAATCTCAGGGAAAACAGTAATTCCGATGCAATCTGTTCTTTCCACGCTGCCTGGTTTATTATTAACCACCACTACTCTTGATTTCTGGTGGCATCGCGCTGATCAGCAACTCCTTGAAGGAATTTCTGGGGTTGGAAGTTGTGTGTGAAATGTATTTAGTAGAAAAGAGGGTCAGGGCTCCCTGTTTGATCCGTAAGCAGAGTTGGCACATTACAGGGGTTCAGCTCAGCTATTGCAGAACCTATTAAGTGCATTAACTCCATCCTTATTAAATCCTGCTGGGCTTAGGGACTACTCTGCTGTTTCTCACATGGTTTTCCAGTTTATCCTGCCTGTCTCCTCCACATATGTAGGAATGAGTAAGGGAGGGAAAATTCCAGTGCCCTTTAACAGGGAATCCAGTCTCTGGGGGGAAATACCAGGTAGTCAGACCTGACAGGTGGTTGTTTCTATTCCTCGGTGCTTGGAATGGGAGAGCGGGGCTGCTCGGGGTGCCCAGGCTGGGAGCTCAGCATTGCTGTGAGGACCAGCCCCGTGCTGGGGGGCAGCAGTGATCCAGCTGCCATCCAGCTGTGAGGATCCCAGCATCCCGGTGCTCTGGTCGCCGGTTCAAGCCGGCAAAGCGGCCAGAGAGTTAATTACTGGCAGCTCTGATGGATGTTGTGAGGCGGCCGCATTGAGCCATCTCGGGCTGTCAGGGAGCTGCTCCCGCCTGACCTCCCCTTCCTCCGGCTGCAGGCAAGGCAGCAGCACTTGGGGGAAAGAGATGGAATGGCTGGCTGCTGCTTGCCAGATGTGTGACTGAAAGCAGATGTGACAGATAAGCTGAGAACACCCGCGCTCAGCTCACCCAAGGGCCGGGAGGGCGGCTTCCCGACCTGCTGGAAGGAGAGCCACCCAGGGCGGGGGGGTCATAAATCATGAGGCTACGCTCCCAGCGTGGGGCATGTTCTGCCCAAAAAGAAAGCCGAGACGTAACCGGTGAGCTGACAGATGCCGGGAGAAGTTCCGGCCGCGGGGCTCCGGAGGATGATGGATGCCCGGAGTGTGAGCGGGAGATGTGAGACACGAGCCCAGCGCCGGGAGAGGTGACAACAGCTCCCTGGCAGCAGGCAGGGAGGCAGGAGAGGGGGACCCGGCCCGGCCCGGGCTGGCCGCGGGCTGGGGAGACCCGGGAGGCTCCCGGGGGAGCGGGAGGGCGCTGCGGGAGGCCAGGGATGGACACAGCTCCGGGCACTGCGGGGAGGCTCATTTTATGCATAGGTGCCTCTGCCAGACACGTCTCGTGCTCTACTTAGCATTTAGCCTCCCCTGCCACCGCCGCATGTGCGGGCGCAGATGTTGCCATTTATCTTTCATTCTCTTTTTCAGTGGCAGGTAAAGGCTCTGCCCGAGAGCCGCGGCTGTGGCAGCGACCCCTCCCCGTGCCCACATCCCTGCCCATGCCCACATCCCTGCCCGTGCCCACATCCATCCCTGTGCCCACATCCATCCCTGTGCCCACATCCCTGCCCGTGCCCACATCCCTGCCCGGGCCCACATCCCTGCCCATGCCCACATCCCTGCCCGTGCCCACATCCCTGCCCGGGCCCACATCCATCCCTGTGCCCACATCCATCCCTGTGCCCACATCCATCCCCGGGCCCCTCCTTGGCCCCAGGGGGCCCGGGCACCCTGCAGAACATATCACTACCTCCTGCTCCGTTTGATTGTTTTCCTTCTCTTCCAGGCAAATCTTATTTGGGCAAAGTTCTTTTGAACAAGGGGGTCCTGCTGACAGAGTGTGAAGAGCTGAGACGCCGCTTGGAACAACAGAGAGTGGGGGAAGAAGGGACGTGCAGCCCATGGATGTGAAAGCAGAGAATCATAGGATCATGGAATTCCAGGATCACCAAGGTTGGAAAAGACTCCAGAGTCACAGAGTCCACCCTGTGCCCGATGCCCACCTTGTCCCCTAGCCCAGAGCACTGAGTGCCATGACCAAGCCTTCATCGGACACCTCCAAACCTCCCTGGGCAGCCCCTGCCAAGGCCTGACCGCCCTTTCCAGGAGGAAATTCCTCCTGATGTCCAACCCGACCCTCTCCTGAAGCAACTTGAGGCAATTCCCTCTCCTCCTGTCCCTCGTTCCCTGGGAGCAGAGCCCACTTTCCCCCTGGATCCATCAGGGAGTTGCAGAGCCAGAAGGTCCCCCTGAGCCTCCTTTTCTCCAGGCTGAGCCCCCCCAGCTCCCTCAGCCGCTCCTGCTGCTCCAGCCCCTTCCTGTCTCTCTCTGAGGGGCCCAGAACTGTCCCCAGACTCGGGATGAGGCCTCAGCAGTGCTGAGCACAGAGGGACAATCCCTGCCCTGGTCCTGCTGCCACACTGGGGTTGGTTTGTATAAAACATACACAAGATGCACAGACAGATGTAAATCACTTCACCCCCCCCTCAGTTCAAGCAGGACAGTAATTATATAATCCCCCAAACTGTTAAAATAAAGCCGTGCATTCCTCACAAATGGGACCCTCGTTAGACAACTTCATGGAGGAACTTACCCAGCTTAATTACAGCAGCCCTGCCTTGTCCACCACGAAATAAGGCAAAGAGTTTTAAAATATTACACTCAATTATACTTATAAATCTTGCCCAGGTAATGAACATATTCTTTAGATTGCAGAAAGAGCTGGACACTTATCTTACTCTTAAAGATAAACCACCACATCCATATAATGCATTGCTAAGCTTCCCTTTTCCCATCCGCAGCGCCCACAATCCCATTTTCTATTAAATAATAATCATTGTAATTAATAGACTAGTTATTTTATCTCCCTAATCTGGTTACAGTAATTTATCAAAGGTATGTAAATGAAGGCGGGGAAAAAAGCGGTTCATTATTATTTTCTAAAGGGCCCCTGTCTCTTGCTGGAGCATGGAAAATGTAATTCTCTTGAACTTAATAAGATACTTGACTTGGTGTAATTCTCGGGAAGCAAATCCATTGAAGACTTCACTTTTTTCTGTCACACTCAATTTGTTTGACTCCCAGTTCCCATCAGCTGAGGCTGCAGACGGGCTGTTTGCCCCGTGTGCTCCCCATCCTGCCAGGGATGGCCCTGCTGGAGGGGGCGATCCTCGCTCTGCAGCCCTGGGGATGGCTGCTCCACCTCCTCCTGCTCCCGTGTCCAGGGAAATGACGGTGCCAGGGCACAGCCTCTTCCAGGGTGGCACAGGCTGCCCAGAGAACCTGTGGCTGCTCCATCCAAGGGGGTGTCTAAGGTCAGCCTGGAATAACCTGAGCTATGGAAGGTGTTCCTGCTCATTGCACAGGGTTGGAGTGAGATGATCACTAAAATCCCTTCCAACCCAAACCGTTCCATGGTCTCCTTGTCACAATTGCTCCTGTGGAGTCCCCGGCCGGATCCCACAATCCATGCTCCACAAACGGAGGGGGGTTTGCCTGGTGAGGGCCCCTCCCCTCAGTGACCACTCCGTGTGTCAGAATTCCACACCTGTAATCCCAGACTGCCAAAGAAGAGAAGGAAAGCACTGAGGGGATGTGACAGAGCCCCAGACAGCGGCAGTGTGGGCACCCCGCTGAAAGGAGCTGATTAATGACAGCGCCAGAGATAAGTGGCACTTTCCCCAACTTTCCCTGTTGATGTGCACTGACATAATGTCCCCTCCAATTAATGACAGGGATATAAAACACCTGCATTTAGCAGAGCAGATGTTGCTTTTATGGTTAAACGCACGCAGAAATTGACTTTTAAAGGACCAACTTCTCCACTCTGGGTTTCTCTGCCTGCTGCACCAGTGAAATGTAGCTGAGTGCACACACGGAGGACGTGCTCCTTACCAGTAGGAGTGATTTCTAGGTCATCCCAGAGCACGTTCTGCTCCACGGGGTTATCTGGGCTGTTACACAGCTCCCAAGGCAGCGCTCCCAAAGGAGCTCCAAGCAGCCTCCAAAAGGAAGGGGAGGTTTGGAGATATCTGCAGGAATGACGTTACCCAGACACACAGGCTGGGAGAGCTGGGGGTGTTCAGCTGCAGAGGAGGAGGCTCCAGGGAGACCTCAGAGCCCCTTCCAGGACCCAAAGGGGCTCCAGGAACACTGGGAAAGGACTTGGGACAAGGGCCTGGGAGTGACAGGACACAGGGAGTGGCTCCCCACCGCCAGATGGGAAGCAATTCCTGGCTGGGAAGGTGGCAAGGCCCTGGCACAGGTTGCCCAGAGAAGCTGTGACTGCCCCATCCCATGAGTTTATGATTCTATGATTCCACCCACCTCCTAACCAGAACAACAGCACTAAGCAGCCTTTGGATCATATTTCCTCCTTGTCCACAGAGGGCTGGTGTCCTTTGAGTCCAGCTCGTTCTGCTGCAGCTCCAGTGACAGTCAGAGATGCTCTGACCCCGGGGAGCCAACACTGTGCTCATCTGCATTATGTTATTCAATTCCATTGCTGTTTTCTGAGGGAAAAACCTCCCCATTTAAAAAAAAGTCCCCCTTAAGGACAAATAAGGACAAAGGCCAATTCTGGGATGATCAGAGGGCCCCACCTTTCCCCTCTGGCTTTGCAAAGCATTTTGGAGTGTTTTCTTCACACTAAGTACATAAAGCCAGGAGAAAGTGTTGCATTTTACCGCTGCTTTCCCCTTGGAAGGTGTCCCCACACCATCCCAGGCACCAGGGAGGAGTCTCTGGGTGGGAGCAGAGCATCTGGGTGGGGAAAGCACAAGGAATTCTGATTCCCCTCAGCTCCCACACTAATGAGCAGCTCACACTTCCCAGGACTCCCTTCTCCGTGTCTCCCGAGGTTTCAAACACAGGAGCTGCATATGGGCTCCACAGAGCAGCTATTTATAGAGCACAAGTGTTTCCAACCCTTCCAACTTGATTGCAAGACTCACAATATTAGGAACAGCTCTTAAAGTCCCAGCTCCCATGTGTGCTGGGAGAATCCGAGGGTTCTCGGGGAAATCAGGAGTGTCTGAGTCTCCTGGGAGCAGGGAAGCATTTCCTGGGAGTGCAGTGGATGAGCCTTCCCTCTTCCCTGCTCACAGGTGGGAGATGGGGAACCAGGACCAAAGGAGTCACCCCTGGCTTTGCAGCAGCTGGGAGTTGGAATCATGGACTGGTTTGGGCTGGAAGGGACCTTAAAGCCCATCTCATCCCAAGCCCTGCCATGTGCAGGGACATCTCCCACTAAAGATAGCTCTGAACTCAGTGTTTGCACACCCAGAACATTTCTGTGAGTATCTCTCGGCCAGTTCTCCTGGAATTGCTGTGTTTCTTTGGAGAGCTCTGAGTGTGACATTTCTCCACATTAGTGAATCACTCCCTGAAACCCCAAATATCCTGGAATTTCCTGCCAGTGGGTTTGCCCCTCTAACCGTGGTCTCCATCTAAAAATTAAACAGTAAAATGGAAGTTTCATTTCCTCCCCTGCTCCTGCTGCATCCAGCTGGGGCTCCCCAGACGTGAGGAGAAGTTCCAGTTCCTGGCCGAGCTGGCTGGGGTCTCGGAGCGCTCCAGCAGCTGCCCGGGAGGGGAGGGTGGGCGCGGCGCAGCTTCCAGCCCCGCAATCAGCCGCGCCAGGTGCAGTTCAAGGGGCCTGGCCTTTAGCAGGACCCAGGGCTTGGCCGTGGCTCTGCCAATTAATCAGCCAGCAAAACGCACTTGACAGCTTGGAGGAGGCTCCGTTCTCTGTCTCCTGATTGCGCTGCTAATTTGGGCTGCGGCACGGCACGAGCAGGCGAGGCTGGGGCAGGAGCTGTCGGGGCCGATAAGGCTGCGGGGTTCTGAGCAGGCCGGGGCCGGGTCGGGCGGGCAGAGCTCACAAGCGGCTCCTGGAGCTCTCCGAGGAAGGATTTCCCTGGTGCTGGGAGTTCTGCCTGCTGCTAATCTGCTCTGTTTCTCCTAGGAACGGCATAAACCCCTCTTCTGTTCGTCCACCTGTTTTATTGCCAGCAGAGCGGGTGAGGGATGGTGCCCGAAGGCACAGCCGAGGTGCCAAAGCCCGTGTGGGAAGGGGACAGCGTGGTGTTTTGGAGAGGTGAACTCCAAGGTATCCACAAGATGAACTCCAAGGCCACATGCAAATGAAGCTCCAGGGAGACTGAGAGGCTGAGGAGTAAAACTGGGATGAAACCACAGTTGAGGAGTAACATTGGGATAAAATCACAGTACTGGAGTAAAAGAGGGGAGTGGAGTTCTGGTGGTGGGATGTGGGGTGTCCCCACCTCTCCTCCTGACAGGGGTGTTTGTGTGTGTATTTATGGGGGTATTTATGTGTGTGTATTTGCGGGGATGTATTTGTGTGCATTTCTGGGGGTCTATCAGTGCCCTGGTGCACGTGCTGCTCCTCCATCCCCAGGGCCCCAAGCCATCCCGTTATCTTGTGGGAAAAACATGCCAAGGGAAGTCCTGACCTTGTGCTTCGAGCACAGCACCGGAGTAGCTTTATCCTGTGTTTTTCTCTTTTCTCAAAATAGTCAACTTGTGTGATGCCAGCATCTCCCAGACCGAGACAGCTCGCCGGGGATTTGGGCAGGAGTTGGCACGTGTTACTCCTGGTTTATGTAAGGTCTTGCTGCAGTTGCTATTTTTAGCCACATTAATAAAAAGGATTGTTCATCATTATACCGGCTTAGCAGGCACAAATCACAGGCCCAGGCAAATCTTAAGGGGAAGTAAGGTGATTCATTCCACTAATCCCCCACTGCACAAAGTCACAGTAAATCCTGGTTCTAATAAGTGGGTTGGAGGCTCAGGCCTTCGGGTTCCTCTCTCCACTTGCTTTTTGGAATGTCACATTTCCATTTACTGCTCTTTCTGGGTTAAAAAAAACCCCACAAACCTAGAAACACCTGTCAACATCTGATCACCCTTAACCCTTTATCCACACCTGATCACCCTTAACTCATCAATACCTGATCACCCTTAACCCTTTATCCACACCTGATCACCCTTAACTCATCAATACCTGATCACCCTTAACCCTTTATCCACACCTGATCACCCTTAACTCATCAATACCTGATCACCCTTAACCCTTTATCCACACCTGATCACCCTTAACTCATCAATACCTGATCACCCTTAACCCTTTATCCACACCTGATCACCCTTAACTCATCAATACCTGATCACCCTTAACCCTTTATCCACACCTGATCACCCTTAACTCATCAATACCTGATCACCCTTAACCCTTTATCCACACCTGATCACCCTTAACTCATCAATACCTGATCACCCATAACCCTTTATCCACACCTGATCACCCTTAACTCATCAATACCTGATCACCCTTAACTCATTATCAGCACCTGGAACAGCTGAAATGAGTAAGAGCAAGAGCCAAGCATTCAGAACTTGCAGCCTAAACAAGCAGGGAAAGCTTTTCCCCCCTTTCAGTAGAAAACTAAACAGGACAAATGCTTCGTGCCGGAAGCAGTGCATTTTCCCGGCCGGCTGCAGCTGGACAGGGGGTGGTGGGAGGTGGGATTTGGGATCCATGCTCCCAGTGGAACCAGAGGCAGCCAAGCACAGGCAGGAGCTGGGCTGGCTCAGGAGGGGAGGACACGCCAGGGAATGTGGGTTACTCGGTGCAGAGAGGAGTAAACAGCAGTGGAATCTGCATGGACACAACTGCTGCCCGAGGAATTTCTCTCTGCATGAATGAGGGAAGGTCAGAGAACCACAGAACAGCCTGAGCTGGGAGGGGCCCACCAGGATCAGCTCCCCACAGATAGTTCTCTCAATCCTGATCCATTCTCCCCCCCACAAAAAGGGCGAATTTTCAGTGCAAAGGACAGATGTAGTGGGTCACAAGGAAAATAAAAGTTCTTGGCACATGCAGGGTATGTCAGGCCTGTGGGGACCTGATAATATTTGGCATCAGCTCGGATCAGTGACTGAACGACTTGTGTTGCCTCAGTGACTGTTCTCAGTGACATCCAAGCTGTCTGCTCACTCTCCAGCTTCCCTGGCATCTCATCCCACCCCAGCACGGGATGCCCTGGGGGTAAATCCCTCAGTGTCCCTCAGATCTGTGGCCTTTCCCCCAGCAAGGCTGTGGGGTCACTGTCTTTCCCTTGGGAATACAAAGGGGATTTCTGGGAAGCCCTTTCACACTCAACCCCTTGTCTGTGCTGTGGAGATCTTCCCGCTCCAGATCTGCCCCTCCACCTTCCCCACTGGTTTCCACAGTCAGGATTAAATTAGGATTACACTTCTCAGCCTCTGCAAAACCCCCAGGAAAGGATGAAACGTGGGATTAATAGCTCTGGGCAACAATCTGGGGAAATCTGCTGGTTGCTTAAAGATCTTGACCGGGTAATATGGAGATTTTGGGAAATTAGGAGTTTGAAGTGCTGTTTGTAGCAGCCTGTGCTGGGTTTATAGGGCTAAACCACCCCTAATCCCTCAGATTCCTGATTCCCTGTAAAGAGCTGGAAGGTACTGCATGAGTCTCTCTATTTTTCCCTTGGAAGTACAATTTCTATGGGATTTTGTATGTCCCTGTATGGTGGCTGGGAGCAGTCAGGGTCTTCTGGGGAGGCGCAGGAGGGTCCAATTCAGTCAAAAATTAGGGGTTTGGGGTCCAAATAGTTTCTGAGAAGGATCCTGCTGAGTTCTGGATGCCTTGAATTATCATCCCTTGTTTCAGCCTCAGGGAATTTTTCCCTGTGGCTGAATTTCCAAAGAATCCCAGTGAATCCCAGAATGGTCTGGATTGGAAGGGACCTTTACACATCATCTGTTCCATCCCCCTGGATGGGGTTTGGAGCAACCTGATCCCATGGAAGGTGTCCCTGGCCGTGGCCGGGGGTGGGAACCAGCTGATCCTTTAAATCCCATCCAGCCCAAACCATTCTGGGATTCTGTGGCTCTTTGGCCTGAGCCCATCCCTGATCCAGGAGTGAACTACAACTGGTTAAACCCTCCGTTCGGGGAACGTCACACATTCCACGACCCGGCGCAGCAATAACAAACAGTACAATGGCCCTGCCCTCGCTCAACCCAGAGCGAGTTCTGGCCGCTGTGTGTGGGCTGGGGGCGAAGCAGAAGGGGTTAAGAGCGGCGAGGGCCGCGCCCAGGAGCGGATCCGGGAGTGCAGCTGGATGCCAGCTCGGCAGTGCATGTCTGCTAGGGCCGGCCTGCAGCGGCTGGAGCGGAGCGGGGAGGATGCAGCGATTACCCGGCTGTCCCGTCCCAGGCACAGGGGTGTCGTGCCAGGAGCGGTTCCGGGTCCCCGAGATGGATGGAAATCATTAAACTTGTGTGCAGTCAGCACAATGACACCGCTGCCACAGGAGCTGCTGATGCTCCCTGCGGTGGGGAATACAGACCGGGAGCTGCAGGAAAACCAAGGGCACTGCTCAATAAATCTGTTACTCGAGACCAGAGGGGAATCTTTATATCTGATGGCACTCCTCAAGCCTCTCTAACCCAAACCTTTCTATGACTCGATGGTGAGACCTTCTCCGTCAGATCAGAAGGCAAAGTTAAGAGGGATGAGCAGCAGGTGGGAATTTAGAATGAGTCAGTTAAATGAAGCCATTGCAGAAACAGTTACATTTGGAATTAAAGTGGCGTTAGTGGGAAAGGATTTGCTGAGAGTTCAAGTGACCTAAAGCCATTCTAGGGTAGAGCAGGGGTGTGGTCAGACACTCCAGGTCAGACCTCCAGGAACACTGTGGTCTTGGACATTACCACGTAATAAACCACATTCCCACAGTTTTGCTGCTGCTTGGATCTCTGTAGTCTCCCTTTGTTATTCCTGAGGCTGCCCATTACCTGGCAGTGTGGATGAGTATGGAAGAGTGTGGGTAAGTACAGATGTGCCAGAGGCCGGGGCGCAGTGCTGGGCACTGCTGTGGAAATCGGGTGTTTCCAGGTGTTCAGGAGCTCCTTGGCACCTGCTGTGATGGGATCACAGGTCAGGACACCTCCAATTACCTTACTGCCAAGCCCCAAATCTGTATTTTATTCGGCGGCCAAAAGAAAACTCCCCCCTGATACAGAATTACAGAAAGGAGCATTAGACTCAGAAAACAGCAACCATTGTGCTTTTCCTTGCACAGTTCTCCTCAAGGATTTAATTTATATTTCTGATGATGAGCTAAATTTTTTTTGCTTAAAAAAAATAAATTAATCAGCTGTCAATGCTGCAAATTTAAATTCTCTATTCACTAATGTTTAATAATACCATTATATAATAATGCATTAAGGAGGGAAAATAAGCCAACCCACTTCATTTTGCTTTGGTCTGCCTGGAGGACTGGCACTTGAATCCTCCAGATGAAAGGCTAATACTTTTATCCCTTAAACTACTCCGTCAGCCCCCGAAACTAAAGGACTTTTACAGGAGAATAATTGGCTCTTTAGAGGAGGAGAGCAGAACAATGTCCTCGCTGCCTCTCGAGCTCCCGCGCATCTGTCTCCGCGCTCCTCGCTTTGTGCGCAGAAATTAAATAATGGCACCGAAAGGATTAGATCACAAAAATATTCTCTCTTAACACTTTGCTCCAAATTAATTTCCAGATGGCTGTTCTCCCGTGCTCCGGCTGAGGGGCAGGAGAAGATGCCGGGCTGTGTGGAGCAGGACCGGGGCGGGAGGGGGAACCGTCGCTCCGTGTTTGGGTGGATTGTCAGGACATCACAAGCTGGTGACCCCCCAAAAAAACGAGGACAGGGGTGCATTTGCTTTCCAATACATTAAATTTTCAGAGAGGGGACGTGGGAAAATAGAGACCCTTTCTTATATCCATGCCCTGAGATGTGCCCAGGCTGTCTCACCCGGGACGGAGCTCGTGTGCTCCGTGCGGTTCATCCAGGGCACACTCCGGTTCCTGGATGTTGTACCCGGTGTCCCCTCGCCATGCCCTGAGCCAGGCTCGGTGCCAAGAGGATTTCAGCAAGAATTCAATGTTCACTTGAGCTGAAAACATGCCCGCGCTGTGGCCAGCACAAGGTTACAAACACTCCTGTCCTACTTAAGCCCTATTTTGGGACTGGAAATGTGGCTCCGACACTCTGCAGGCTGAGTAAGAGCCCTCAGGACACAGGTGAGCTTCAATTCAGGGCTCTGGGTGTGTTAGAGCTATTTTTTAGGCTTCTTTTAAAAGTCTATCCCTGCTCAGGTGCAGAGATCCAGGCACCCACAGCCTGGGGCTTGCCCTCATCCTAATTAAACTGGAGCATTGCTTGCTTAAAACAAAAGATGCTGCATTTTTCCCTTGGGAAACTGGAGTCTTGGGTGCCAACTCAATCCCTGCTGGAAGAGATGGATACAGGTCCAAATGCTTAGGGGGAAGTGTAGAACTCCCAGTGCAGTGTCTGCACAGTGCTGCTTTGCAGAGACCCTCAGACAAAGAGGAAGCAGCTCAGTTAAGGGACAGGAGCTCCAGCTGCACCATCCAAGATTCCCAAAGGTTTTGGTGGCTCTCCAGCAGAGGAAATTTAACTGCCACAGCATTCCCAGGCAAAATGTAACTCCAGGAAGGCTCCAGTGTTCCCGAGGCCAGGCTGCAGCTGGCCAGGGGTGTGTGGTGTGGAATGGCCACGTCCTTCCAACCCCTGCCCCAGCAGGGCCCCCTTCCACAGCCCAGGCTGCCTCCAGGAACTTCCTGCTCTGCCCCTTGTTTTCCACGCAGAGGCACTCTGGGGAGCTGCTGCTCCTCCGGCTCAAATCCAGGTGTGAAAGGGATTCACACCCTCACGAGGGCTGTTTCCATCACCCCCAAAAGATAATTAAACTCTGCACAATTCCAAACCGGTCTTAACTGCTTTTCCCTGCTTTTCTTCCCACTCACATCAGCTTAGCACTCCACTAATTATAGGAAATTTTCTCCCTGTGACTCTTCCTAAGCTTCGAAACGGCTGAGGCCCCAAAGCCAAGGGAGCAACAGCTCTCCTGTGACACCGAGAGGTCCCGGGGTCTGTGTGTGTCTGCTTTTGCTTCGTGGCTGGATGTGAAATGGAGCTGCTCTTTCTGGCACAAACTTCCCAAACAGGATGCCGGGATAATCCGAAAAGGATGCGTCCCCCGCTCCCCTCGGTCGGGAGAAACGGGAAACAGGCCGTGAAGGAGCGAGGAATCTTAATGGCTCCCAAATGTCCTGACTCCAGAGGCCTCCCCACCTGGGCACTGGACATCAAAGGTGTGACCACCCATGTCCAGGGAGGGCAGGATGCCCTTGGGGGCAGTTCCACCACATCTGCTACAGATGGAGCTCAGTGGGACCTGCTCACACAGTAAAATAGAGCCTGAATTCCCTGATTATCCACTGGGAACCCAGAAATACTCCCAGTCATTTTCTGCCGCTCCTCTGGGGTCTCTTCATGTTCAGAGACCAGGCCTTGGAGCAGCCTGGGCTTTGGAAGGTGTCCCTGCCATGGGAAATGGTTGGACTGGATGAGATTTAAGGTCCTTTCCAGCCTCATCCATTCCTTGATTCTGTGATTCAGAGAGTTTGGAGCCTGGAGTCAGCTCTGGGATCCCACCATTCATCCCTTCCCGAGCTGGGCACACATCCAGCCTGTCCCACCCCTGCTGGGGACGGGGGAGACATCCCCCTGGATACCCGTGTATCCCAGAGGGATGGAAGCACAGGTGGCTCCTGCTCCTGGGTGTCGGAGCAGCCTTTCTGACAGACCTGTGCCTTTAAATCCAGCCTGTAGCAAATGCAAGCAATATTTTTTTATATTAACAAGAAGTAGAAACTCAGCTCCAAACCCAGATTTCTAGAGGTCTAAATCTGAATTCCCTCTGCTCCAATGCTTCTATAATATCCCTTGATTTCTCCGGCGCAATCTGACGGCATGTGAAAGTCATTCTTATTTTTACCCTCCTTATCCATATGAAAAAGGAAACACAGTCCATTTGCTGCAAGCCCCTAAGCATCTGCTGATTTGTCAGTTTTATTTAGCTAAAAAGCATTCACTTTGCTGCAGAGGGGCCGCTCAGACAGCCTGGCTGGAGAAAATTAGTTCTACTTTACCATCATGAACTACTCTGATTGTACATTAATTAAGATATGCTTTGCCACATGTGATGTGTCCTCCTAGAGATACCGGGCGAGTTGGGCCGTTTGGACAGTGGAAAATCGGTGTGCAAAGGGGTAAAAGGAGGAAACACTGCTACACTTTGAGGATCACAGGACCACAGGATCATTTAGGCCCAGGTCTCTCTTGTCTGAGGGGCCCAGATCAGCTCCCATAGATCTTCTCCCATCCTTTAAGCCCCTGACTGACCAAAGGGCTCCCAGGGTCTGCTGAGCCATGAGTTACTTGCAAGCAATATAAAAATAGTGCTAAAGCCTTTATCACATAAAATAAATAGATATAAAACACGTAGGGGTTTTTATTTCCTTTTACATTCTGCTTTTTAAAGCAAAAAAAACCCCGGTATCTGGCCTCTAAGCCTTCAATTAATTGAACAAAGATTTCAAAATTGTTCAATTGGTTTCATTAGGAAGTGTATAATAGAATAATAAAGTAAAACAAATGATATAAAGCAGACCCACTAATTAGCTCTACATGATTGATACAGCTTTGGACAAGGCATTTGATCTCCAACAAAATGCAGTTCCTTGTTAAGAGGATTTTTAATTGATGTGCAGAGAGGTATTAGATGATGTTGGAAAATAATTACTCAAAAGCTACTCATGCATTTGGCTGCACATAACAAATGAAGTTTGGGCTGTGGATCTGGCGGAGTGGACACGTGCTAATTAATAATGAGGGGAACGAGCATCTTCCAGGAGTTTTTAACCCAGTGTTTACGAGGAGATGGCATCGCAATTATGGGCCATAATGAGGTTGTCATCAACCAAATCCACATCCCTCAGATGGCAGCGGCACTGGGGAGTGGTGCAGCCCATCTCCTGTGCCATCCTTCTGGGCATGGGACTGAGAAAGCAGGGATGGCTGCTCCCAACTACCCAGCTATGCAGCCATCCAGTTATCCACCCATCCAGCTCTCCAGTTATCCAGCCATCCACTTACCCAGCTATCCAGTTATCCAGCTATCCAGCCATCCATTTACCCAGCTATCCAGTTATCCAGCTATCCAGTTATCCAGCCATCCATTTATCCAGTTATCCAGCTATCCAGTTACCCAGCTATCCAGTTATCCAGCCATCCATTTACCCAGTTATCCAGTTACCCAGCTATCCAGCTATCCAGTTACCCAGCTCTCCAGTTATCCAGCTACCCAACTATCCAGTTATCCAGCTATCCAGCTGCCATGGGCATTCTGGGACAGGGACACTCTCTCACCCTGGAAACTCCGAGCTGAACCCTGCGGGTCCTGCTGCTCCTCAGAAACCAAAGCCAGCTTTAACACTCTGCTGCTTTACAGACCAAAGGCCATGTCTCTGTTAATGACTTTTGATTCAGAAGTAAGGAATGAGCGAAGCCAGGCTAAATTCCAGAAATCCTTTTGGCTCTGGATGCTCCATTCCTGTGAAACACCTTGGGCAGGCTGCACTTCCCATCTCGGTGACAGGATTTGGAAATCCCGGGAGTGATTCTCTCAGACAATTGCGGCTCTGTGAGTGCTGTGCAGTGACATCACTCATTCAGAGCCTGGCCAAGTGTCACTCTCCTGTCATGTGCCACATTCCCTGCAGCTCCAGACAATCCGTGTCCTCTTTGGGAGACAACTCGGCGTCTGATTTCGCGAGCGATGCCAAAAGTCTCACTTTTTCTCCTTCAAATAAATGACTCTGACACTTCCCAGCCATGGCTTTATATTTTTACAGAAATGTGTGTTTGGTGGGTGAGAGCGTGGCGTGGTTTGAACAGTTGTCAGAAGTTTTATTTTTGGAAGAAGACAGGGAGTATTTGGGGAGATAATTAAGAATTTGTGAAGTTTCCTTGCGAAACGAGACAGGCCCAAACCACCGTCTTGTGCTCCAACACGCATCTTACGCTCAATTCCTCCTTTGCCACCTCCTCCTCCTCCTCTAGTTTATAACTCTGTTAATTAATGGTGTTTATTCTCCCCCTGGCCCCGCCTGAGCAGTGGCTTTGTGATTATATTATTAGGAAGCGATGATAACGCATGTGGGAAAAGGTATTATTGTGTGTGTGGGCTCCCCCATCGCTATGGAAACAGGCAAATATTTGCAGACCTCAACTCCTGATTAATGCCTCCTGCTTATTAGATAAAGTCTGGATGGGGAGGATTCCTCGGGAGCGGCTCCCTGTGACAGTTCCTTTCCGTGCGTACAAGCCTCGGGAATTTCAGGCTCCATCCCCTCGGAGCAGTTTCCCCACCAGCCATTTGACCAGCGGGGCACTGAAATACAAGTGCTGGGAATTACTTTTCAACCTGCTGGTTCACATTTCGGTGCAAAGGGTTTTATCCCAAATATATTGCTCCCTGAAGGGTGGCATGCAGACCCAGGCACTGGCTGATAGTGTGGGATTAAAGCTGGAGGGACGAGGCTGCAGCTGACAGGGAACCTCTGGAATGGGGAAATTATGATTCCAGGACTCTGTGGACACTTTGGCACTGAGGGACAGAGTGGGACAAGAGGAGAGAGGAGAGAGAGGTGTGTATTGGTATCTGGAACTGTTTACACACAGTCACAGAACTTCCTGGAAAATGAAACATTCCTCTGCATGAGGAATTCTCTGCTGGAAGAAAATCTCTGTGACGCGGGTTTGCAAGTGGTGAAGCCACCTTGGAATTGTCTCAGGCGGTGAGAAAGCAGCCCCCAGCCCTCCCAGAGCCGCGGAGCTGAAGGGAGGATGAGGGATGCCGGGGCCGGGTGGGCGCGTGGTCCATTGGTTGGTGTCCAACCCGACACCACTGCCCGGCCCTGGGGCTCCTCCTGCCCCAGCACCCCCGCAGCTGCAAGTGGGCATCAACCCACGGGGCACCAACCCACGGGGCACCAACCCACGGGGCACCAACCCACGGGGCATCAACCCACGGGACATCAACCCACTGGGCATCAACCCACGGGGCACCAACCCACGGGGCATCAACCCACGGGACATCAACCCACTGGGCATCAACCCACGGGGCATCAACCCACGGGACATCAACCCACTGGGCACCAACCCACGGGGCACCAACCCACGGGGCACCAACCCACGGGGCACCAACCCACGGCTCCCGAGCCCCGGCACCTCGTCACGGCTCCGACCCCAAAGCTGCCCTGACATCCCTGCCCAGCGGCCGGGGGCCGCCCACCCACGAGCATGTTCCCGGCGCTGCCCGCGGGGCAGCGAGGCAAAAGGAAGAGCTGAGAGTAGGAATGCAGCCACGGCGATCTGCGGGGCCTTGGGGCATCTCCCTGAACATCTGCAGCCACCTCGGGCAAAATGCTCTCCCTCCGGAGCCCATCGGAACGTCGGCAGCTGACCCCAGAGCGGCCACGGCTCCGTCCGGGGGTGTCACCCCTGCGGTGTCACCCTTGGGTCCCAGCACCGCCCCTGCCCCGCCACGGGCAGCCGCAGGGCTGGGCAGGGCCCGGGGAGGGGAGCTGCAAGGAGAAGGGGATGACAGAGCCCGCAGGAGGAGGGCCGGAGGGTGGTGAGTTTTCCCTGCCCTGATGCTGCTCAGGGTCTCACCCGGCCACGCTCTGGTCCCCTCAATAAAGGGATCGATCTCCAGCTTCTTCTCTCCCTCTCCCTTGGAGCCCGGTTATTGACTCGTAATTTGTCACAATGACATAGTTTGGTTCCTCCCCGGGAAATGTTTGAATCAAGCAGCAATTAATGCATTGTCAAGCACTTGAGGTAATTGTGTAATAAGCACCACATTACCTGGAGTAGTAACACATTTCCCGGCTAAACCAGCAGGAAAACTGCTGCGGGTTTTTTGCCAGGTTATTTTGGGGTGTGAAACCTGCTGTTGTGCAAAGGCAGCGTGAGTCCCTATTATGCAGGAATCGATGGATTCCCATCTTTCCAGGCGCCAGTCGGAGCCGTGTGACAAGGGCACGGCATTCTTCCCGACCGAGCAGGTTGTGTGAAAGCCCAGCCTCAAGCTGAGCCTGCCGGATCCGGTTCTACTTTGTTTGCTACTTAGTGGAGCAGCTCCGAGTTATAACACCGCAAAGAAACCAGCCCGAGGAGCGCAGGAAGTGTTGGAACCGCGGCGGCCCCGCCGTAAATCATTGCCGGGGGTCACCGCCAGGGACAGGGCTCCGCCACAGCGGAACCGGCGCCGCGGGGCTGCCGGGGCTCCGGGCCGGACCCGGGGCAGGCAGGGCTGCCAGAGGCCGAGCGAACACTTATTCCCGTGTCCCGGAGGCCTTGGCAAGGCGACAGGCAGCGGGACGGCAGCTCTGCATCAGGGAAGAGGAGCTCGGGCAGCAGGTTGCCGTGGATAAGGGATGGATGGGCAGCGTCGGCGCTTACAGGGCCCCCCGTGCAGCCCCTGCCGGCTGTGGCGGTGGAGTTACCACTGCAGGGCACTGTCCAGCTGCACAATCCCGTTTTGCCAGGAGCTGGTTGTTCAAGGAAAATGTTTCTTTTTTTTTTTTTTTTTTTTTTTTTTTTTTTAAATTAGATTTCAAATGATATCCCTGCAATGTGTGACCTGGGCTGGTGGAACCTTCCTGCCCCTGGGGCATGGAACGAGATGAACTTTAAGATCTCTTCCAACCTAATCCATCTGGGATTCGATGATTCTGTATATCACATTCATCCTTGCTGCAGAATTCTCCCAGATCTGGGACTTTAAGAGGAAAGAATCACACGTACAGCACGTTCGCTCCCTTTGCTGGTGCTCCTGGGGAGCTGCTGACCAAGGAAAGTGCCAACCATGTGTTTCCACCTTTAACTTTGAAACATGCTGATCACGTTTTCTCCTTCAGCCTTTCCCTCTCAGCTGCTAGTGCACATAGTTTATTCAATTCGTGGTGGTGCACAATAAAAATCAATAAAAAGCATTTATTATAAAGTAGCAGAGATTAAAATAACTGGCTTGGCTGTGACACTGCAGCACGGGGCGCTCCGAGCAAGGATGCGCTCCACACAAAATGTGATTTATGCTCTGCAGACGGAAAAATCCCAGTAAGCAGAAAAGGAAGTTTTATTGTCTTGCCAGTGAATCACTGTCCTGCTTTAGACACAGTTAACAGGCAGGAAAATATTTATTTAATAACACGAACGTAGCATTTTATTATCCATATAGCTGTGGTAAATAAAGACCATTTCTCCTGTCTGTGGTGGTACCTTCAGAACTGTAATCAGGGCAGCAAAGCTGCCTCAGTTTCCAAAATTTGCACTCATTTCCTGAGGCAGGAGCTCACAAGCCCCACCACAGGAGCCCTGCTCTGCCTTCCCCCCCTCCCTCAGTTCCCTCTCTGTGCCCTGCGGAGCACCAGCACCTGTGTCACCACTGCGTACATACCAAGGGCTTCCAAAGACGGTGTTTAGGACTGATCTGGAGCAACAGGCTGGGAGAGATGGGGGTGTTCCCCAGGAGAAGGGAACAATCCAGGGAGACCTGAGAGCCCCTTCCAGGGCTCCAGGAGAGCCGGAGAGAGACTTGGGACAAGGGATGGAGGGACAGGAGACAGGGAGTGGCTTAGGTTAGAGGGGTTTTGGGAAGGAATTCCTGACTGTGAGGGTGGGCAGGCCCTGGCACAGGTTGCCCAGAGCAGCTGTGGCTGCCCCTGGATCCCTGGAAGTGTCCAAGGCCAGGCTGGAATAACCTGGGATAGTGGGAGGTATCCCTGCCCTGTCCTGACATCCCATAACTCCCGCTGGGAACAGATATCCTGGTGACAAGGCCAGGCAGCCCCTGGAATGCTGCAGGGGAAGAACAGGGTATCCCAGCTGCACCACGAGCTGCTCCGTGGCCAGTGTCACAGCCAGCTTTGAAGCTCCCTCAGCCCCGGGACACCAAGAGGAAAAGCTTCTGGAGCTGGTTGTGAAACTCAGATCCACTGAATTTGTTTTCTTGTGTTTTGTCCTATAAACTGCAGTCCTTATTAAGCCAGTAAATATGCCTTTTTACTGGCTGGCTGACAGCTCACATGCTTTCTGGGCTGTCTCCTTAAACATTTATGAGCGCTCATGAATATGCAAATCCACAGCCTAATGTCTGCAAAATGGTTGCAAGTACAAACGCTGCGTTAATATTTCATACAACGATGGGAGCAGATCAACAATCATCAATTTTGAACAAATATGTTGCTTCATTAATAACTAATGAGGCGGCACTGGATTTGGCATTTAATAGGAAAAAGTGGTGTTTAAAAGGATCGTTCTCCTTGGGAAGAGGGCTGGCAGTCCTGGTGGCTGCCAGGAATTTTCCAGGGTGAGAAGAGGGGGAGATGCACTCACGGAGTTCTGGATGTGCCTCCGAGAGAAGCTGCTCCTTGCTGGGTGTGGAAGGCCAAGAGAGCTCTGACTCGAAGCCCTGGTGCTCTTGCTGTAGGGGGTTATGTGCTGGGGGTCCCTTGGAGACCCCCAGGTGGGATCTCAGCAGCCTTTGGTGCAGGACCTTCTTCCCCTGGAACACCAGGATGTCAAGGAGCATCCAAGTGCCACATGGCCCTGGAGTGGTGGAACAGGAGGGCAGAATGTGGTGCAAGGGCCAGAAATCCCTAAGAAGGCTTGGGAGGCATCATCTGCTTTCGGGTTTTTGGGATTTAATTAAAGCCTGTCTTTGGAGTAGAACCTCCTCCAACCCTCCCACAGGGTTAGACAACTGGCACCCTGGAGTTTTCCCTGGTGGATCTCTGAGCTCCTTCTGTGATGTCTCCCAAAATTTCTCCTTGCTTTGGCTTTACACGAGGAACAGCAGCTTCCTCGGGAGAACATCCCTATCACCCCATAAACTGCTCCATAAAGTGTAACTATGGTTTCTAAAAAGCCTTTTGGAAACTTTAATAATCAGTCAGACTGCCCCAAATATTTATGTGTGTGGCGAGGGCTCTGCACAGCTTGCAATGATCGATATTTTTTCTCTTTTGGGGCATTTTTGTCCATTTTTGGGCTGTGCTGCCACTAGCTTTTGACACTTTAATCTAAGCATAGTTACAAAATAAAATAAAAACAGAATAATTTTTTTTTCCACTTCAATATGAAGATAAACCAGCGAAATCACTGCTGTGCTGGGTGGTACAATTTCAATTTTTAGATGTGTTGATAATCTCATTTTGATGCTAATTAATTACAAGTAATCATAAAAACAAATTAAAACCACTATACTTGCAGCAGAGTTTTTTTATGCTGACGAAATAACGCGTCTTATGCATTTGTTTATTTGCCATGTAAAAAAATGTAACCTATATTCATAGGAAAACAACTTTAGCACAAGCACTGGTGCTGCAAACCCTCTAAACTCAGGGTTTTTTAGCTGTTTTCCCCCTTTTTCCAGTGTCAAACCCCAAAGTGCCTCAGTTTGGCAACGTGTGTTGGCGGCAAAACCTCGAAGGGATTTGGTGCTCAACTGTGTTTGTACACAGGCTTGGGAATATGGATTTACAAAGAAATGCCATTTGTTCAGAGCTAAATATCCATCCAAAGTGACTTGAAAGCAGCTAGGGGTTTAAAAGGAGCTCCTGCCTACAATAAATCACTGTACTGCTCCCCAGGGGTCCTGCCTCACTCATCCAGGCACTGCTTGCCGTGGGATCACCCTTATTTCAGGTTTCCTGAGGGAATGGTCCTGCTTTCCCCCGGGACTGTGCCCCAAATGGCCACGGGGATGATGCCTCGGCTGTACCACGGCTCCCAGTGTCCTCCTGTGCTTTCCTTCCGTGTCCAGCAGTTTCTGGGGGCAGATGAAATCACAGATAACCCGGGGTTTGGGTGTCTGCAGCTGGTCTGTGGGGCGCTCTGGGATCTCGGGGAGGAAGGAGCAGAGCCAGGTGGGGAAGTGTCCCAGGGCCGAGTCCCCATTGACTCGTTATCGAGGCTTTGTGCGCTGACCTCACCACTGGAAGGAGCCCTCGAATTCCTTGGCAGCCTCCAGTATTAAGGAACAGAAGCTTTTATGGGATTACACGTGAAAATGAATAAACCAAGGCCGCACAGGCCCCTCTGCACTATGGGATTAAACTAAATATTTTCCCTGTGAATTCCCATCTTAGTTTCCAGAGCAGTTTCCTGGCAGGAAGGAACTGCCAGGTGGGTCACAGTGGGCATGGGGAGAGGAACAGGGTTCTGGGGGGCTGCGGCATTCTCAGCACCGTGAAGAGCCAGCATCCATCAGGAGCCTTGGATGCTGCAGGACTCTCTCAGGAATAGCTGGGGGTTCACTGCCTTTGACAGTAAACATGTTTGGGTTGGTATTTCCCTGATTTCTCGGGCAGTGGTTTCCCTGGGCTGAACCCTGGGATCTGTGGCTGGGATGGGCTCTGGGAGGGTCCCCCGATACATATGCATATTCCATGTTAATTATCAGCACCAAGTGAGGCAGGGGGTTTATCCCTGCCATAGACAGAGATCTCACTAAATACCAGGGGTGCTAAAGCTCCAGCAGCACGTTGTTGTTAATCAAATGATACGGAATTAACATACTGTACAATAATTGCCTTGTTAGATTGAAATTAAAACCTATTTGAGACACATAATCTGGAGTGTGACTCACTGTTCCAGCCACATTTAGATTGTTGTCAGTACAATTAGGATTTGGAATTTACAAGTTGAAGTTGTTGTGTTTTGTTTTGTTAGTTTTTTTTTAATTTTATTTTATTTAATCAATCACTATGGCAACGGCAAAATTAAACAGGAGACGTCCCCTCTTCCAAATCCGGTACGTTGTACTTGGTGGAAAAGAAGACTTTAAAACTTTTGGAAAACCAGCCTTTTCGGAAGCTTATCCGTGTGGTTGGGCCTGACCTGCTGTAAGCCAGGTCTGGGAGGAGCAAGGGCCTGGGAAATCCATCACCCACCCTCCGGGAAAGGCAGAAAGAAATGGGGTGGCACAAACTGAGCTGCTGGAAAAAATGGAGCCTCCAAAAAGCTGCTGATGCTTTCTAAAACCTTGGAGGATTCCAATCCAAACCCTCCTTCCTTGTTCCCTCGTTCAGTGGAACAAACCTTTAGGTATCCACAACTTCCCAACATGTGGCCACGCCACAACTCCTGTCTCAGGAGAGATTCCCTGGTAATTAGGGGAAGCTTTTCTGCAGGGCAGAAAATGCCTTATGAACTATTTGTTAATTCTGCCTCTGAAGAGGGGGAGAAAGGGGAAAAGTAACAAAGAAACTAATTTTCCAAGAAGAGTTTCCTTAAACAAACAAATAAATGAAAAAACAAATCCCTGTGCTGCCATTCCCAGCTGGAGGAAACAGCTCCTTTCAGTTCAAAGGGAGCCGTGGGCTCCAGGAGAGCAGGTGTCCATATTTCCTTAAAAACCTCCCCATTTGGTGAATGTCTGGGATGGTTTTTCCTGTGTCCAGGGACTCTGCTTCCCTCCTGGGGTCTGTCCTTACGGCAGAGCCGCGCTCCCAGTCGGGGCTGGCTCTGGCACCCGCTGCCTGCTGCCACCAGTGACCTTTTTCCTGGACTTTTCTCCTGTCTGGCTCTGAGAAAGTCACTCCCAGAAAGCAACTGCCCCTCCTGGCTGGTCCTGAGGGCCAGGGAGGCCCCACCACCAGCCCCTGCTCTTTGCTCCATTGCGTGATGGATTGGCTCAGTGTGGCCAAGGGGGGAAAAACCCAGCCGTGTTTCCATCCAGAATACAAATGATTTGGGCCGGCTTTGAACCCTCCCGAACACCCAGCCTGGGCCACACGACGTGTGTGAGCACAGCCAGGCGTTCCAGGGCGCCCTGCAGTGGGTTGTTTCAGCCGCTGGCTGACGCAGTGAGACCCAGGCTTGGTGCAGGAGCGTTTCAGGGGTGATTAACACCCACCCCGCTTCCTGACACCCTACACCGTGCAGGGTTATTGCGCCGTGTGTGCCCGCACCTGGCACCGGTAACAGCCCTTCTCCCGGCCCTTTCCACGGGCCCCTCCAGGCTGACCTCAGATTTACAGGTGTAACTTAACGAGGCACATGTTGCAGCCAGATGTCCTGCAAACAGACACCGCGCCGAGAGCGGGGGCCCGAATAATCCTGAAATATTAATCAGGAGGCGGCTCGGCAGAGCGGCCTCCTTAGCAGAGCTCCAGTCTTGCACGTCAGCCACGACAGATGGAAAAAAAGGGGGAAATGCATTGAACATTCCTGCTCCTTCCTTAAAAAATAATTATATGATTAAATGTGCCAAATGCACAAAGATCCTCGCTATTCCCTTTGCCACCACCGTCACGGTACAAGTGCAGCTACATTGGCGGCGACGCAACAGCGCGGAGTTAGGGGAGGAACCAGAAGTCACTCCGTGATCCCTGAGGTCTTTTCCAGCCTCAGTGATTCTGCTGCCACAGCTCTTTGAGGGACTCAAGAGAAGCCCCAGGTGAGCGTTTCAGCTCCCGCCCGTGGGCGGGAGATGCGGCGGGTGGAGATTGGATCTCATTTTTGGCAAAGCAACAGCAAGTTGTGATTCAGGCCCTGTTTTCCACAAACTGCCTCTTGCCTTTGCCTTCAACTTCCGTTTAACCCAAGGAAGATCGCTGTCTTTCTCCGTAAACACCTGTTCGGAGTTTTTTAAATGCCTGGTTCCCAAGAGCTGTGTTATAATAAGGCGCAGTTTAATTGCATTGAAAGGAGGGGGAAGAAAGGTATGATTTCCAAAAGGACAGAATACTCCTGATATTTATGGCCCCATTTAGCACAGTGCTTTGCTTTAAGGAGGTAGGGATTTACATGTGTTAAGTGCTCCTACAAATCTCCTTTACCCTTTCTTGGAAAAGGGCAACACAATAATAATTGTTAAATTTATGTGTTAAGGCGTCTGTACTGTAGAGCTCTGCAAACCGAGCTCCATAGACTTCCTGCCTCTACTCTTTATCCTTTAACTATCTCCACTGAAATGCCTGATTATCCCCTTATCCAGCAGAGTGGCTCCTGGTGGGAGCTCCGGTGCAGGGCTCCATCCCTGCCCACTGTACCTGGGAAGAGGCTTCCATGAGGTTCAGGAAGTTTCTATGCCTGTGGCCTAAAGTTACCAAAATTCAGTTACATTGCCAGGATATAATCACAGAATCCTTTAGAATCACAGAACCACAGAATCACTGAGGTTGGCATAGGCCTTGAGCCCCCAGCGGTGCCAAGGCCACCACCAACCTGTGTCCCCAAGTGCCACATCCACACGGCTTTTCCATCACGCTGTGCCCACGGCAGGGACAGGCCACTCTCCTGGAGCCCCTTTAGGCACTGCCAGGGTCTCTCAAGGCTCCCCAGGCCCTTCTCTTCTCCAGGCCGGACCCCTCTGTCTATCCCCGTGCCGTCCTCCCATGACACTCCGGATAACTTGGACTTCCAGTTCCAGCTGTTAACCACCGGGTCTCCGAGCCCTCCAAGCTCCACAGGAAATCCCAAGGTACAAATCCAAGTGCAAATCCCTATGATTCACCGGCTACTGGCGCCAGATGATTTTGGTTTACCCTCCATACACAAAGCATTAGTGTGTCACCCACTGGGGATGTTTATCAGCTCATGCAGTGCTCACATTTGGCAGCTGTTTGCCCCAAAAATGCACTAACCAGTCCTTTCCTAGGTCATGCCCCCCTTCTCCCTTCTTATTGCTCTGCCCCAAAATTCCAAGACAGTCAGAGAAGCAAAACAGTGGAACAGCGGAGTTAAGATTTAAAGGCAAAATCATTTCAGGGGTGATGAAATTGTCCTAATTAACCATTTCCAGGCTGGGGAGCTGGGAGTGAGATCCTGCAAGGGTTAAACCAGGCCAGCCAGGGTGGGAGACACAGGGGAAAGGCTCCTCTGTGTTCCCACTGGCTGCTCCAGGTGGGCACATCGGCATCCGTATGGATGGCACGATCCTGAGGACTTGAGGGACTCCCCAGGCACCTTGGAGGTTTATCCAGCCCCATTCCCACCCTCTCCGCTTCTCAGTTTGCCTGTTTATCTCCAATCTGTCTATTTAAATTCCTTCTAAACAAGATGGGAATATCTTGATGCCTGTTTGTGAGACTATTCCTCATCCATCTGTTATTTACATCATTCGTTTTCCTGAGGTGTCTCCAACAAATCCTGGCTGGATGCTCTGTATGTGTTATTAATAAAACAGCTGTAAAAATATTAACTGTACGGCCTAATTGTCAGCCCTGATTAGGAGCCAAACTCATCCCCGGACGGATGCTGAGCATGGAATGTGGCTGTTTTCCAGCCCTGACCTCGCTCCTGCCTTTGCTCCTTGAGCACCTCAGTTCCAGGCTTGGAAGGGGCCTTAAAGCTCACCTCATTCCACTCCCTGCCATGGGCAGGGACAGCTTCCATAGAGCAGGTCGCTCCAACCTGGCCTTGGACACTTCCTGGGATGGGGCAGCCACAGCTCCTCTGGGCAGCCTGTGCCATTCCCTCCCCACCCCTCACAGCCAGGGATTCCATGTGTCCCTCTTTGGATGCCACAGCAGGACACCAGAGGTGTGGGACCACTGCTGCACCTCGCTCAGGCTGATGGCATTCAATTCACTGGGAAATTCTCCTAAAGCAAGATCAATTTTGGAGGAGAATGTCAGGACTGAACCCCCAGGAACTCTTTCAACAGGTGCCTTTTTCTTTCACACCGCAGTCAAACCGTGGCTGCTGGTCCTGCTCCCTCCTCCCCCTTTGGAAGGGTGGCCATGGCAAGAGCTGAGCAGCTCCAGAGCCTTCTCATGTTGCAGAGACATGAGGGGATGGAGGAAAAATGCAAACTGGGTGCCAACACCAGGGCAAGGCCTTGTGCCACTGTTTGTGGAGCTGTTTCCCAACATAGGGCTTGGCAAACCCTGTGGAGGGTCACCAGGGGGGCAGAGCCCGGGGGCAACAGAGGCACTTCCCAAAGCAACGTGCTCACTAGGTCTGGTAGGAAGAGCCTTTTATTTTGGGGGCTCTGTGGATATCCAAGATATTGAATGGAAAGGGATGTCAGGCACTGGAACTGCCTGGGGAGGTGGTGGAGTCCCCACCCCAGGGAAGGCCTGGACATGGCACCCAGTTCTCAGGGCTGGGGGACAAGGTGAGTATCGGGCACAGGGTGGACTGCATGGGCTGGAAGGGCTTTTCCAGCTGAATTGCTCCTGTGATTGCCCTTTATTTGAGAGCTTTACCTTTCCCTGAGCACAGTTTAAAGAGAACAGAGATCTGGCTGAATTCAGAGGAGCCGTCCCCATATTCTACCCCGAGTCGTGCTCTCCCAGGAGCTGGAGGCTGAGGATGAGTGTTTGTGGCATTTTTGATGTTTCCATGGGGATCGCTATAGTAACAATTCTCCTACCCCTTCATTTATTAATTTACTTTGTTATAACACTAAAGGTAAACCACATCTCCAAAGAAACAATAGCTTTAAAGAGATTTCGCCGGCCTCGCCATCCACGTTCAATTTTCCAGCGAAAGGGCCTTGAGTTTGTGTTTAAAGGACAACATTTGCAGCTAATTTAATACAGTCAAAGGAATGAGATTCCACAAGGTTTCCTTTGAGACTGGAAAACAACAGCTGATCTATGTCATAACACATTACAGCGCGCGGCGGTTTAGCAATCCTTGTGCCGAGCGTCCCCAGGCAGCCGGAGCTCCAGCCTGCCCCTGTCCCTGCAGATGGGATGGAGAGCCCAGAGAGACCTGCAATGGTTGGGCCGGACAGGATCCTACAGACCATCCAGCGCCAAGCCCCTGCCCCGGGCAGGGACACCTTCCAGCAGCCAGATCTCCAAGCTGCTGGGGCTCAGCCGCGGGGCAGAGACACAAAGGGAAGGCAGAGTATTCAGTGTTTTTAAAAGCCCCCTTTTTGACAAGGTGAAACATTCTACTTTGCAGCTCCCTGGTAAGGAGAAGATTACTGGGTCATTACACTTCACCCTACCAAGCGCCACTCCTGCCAAAATAAAGGCTGGATTTCAGGCAGTTCCCGTTCAGGGTCCCCTGATAACCCTCGGGAAACACGGAGATCATTTATTCTCCTCACATAAAAGTCCCTGCCTATCCACGTATTGCATGTGATCAATAGAGCTTCTGAATGCAAGTGCTGCTGATTTAACCTAATAACCAGAGTGTCATAAAAGGCAATAAGCAGCTTAAACCAACATGTGAAGCACAGTCTCTATAGCAAGAGTGGGAGCTGTTCCAGGGCCCCCAAAGGGTCTTCAAATCACTTTATTTTTATGGGGTGAACGTAACAACGTCAAAAAACCCAACCTGACATTTGAAAGTGGTTTAAAACTCCCTGTAAAACCCTTTCCTGGGCACAAGCTTCTTTCCAAGGTCTCAGCCCTGCAGCTATTGTTGTGTCTCTGTAGCTCAGCTTGTTGGAGTCTATTTTCCTCATGCTCTTTTTTTTTTTTTTTTACAGCAAGAACTTTACTGAAGTGCCTTTTTTTTTTTTTTTCATAAAGAAAAAGACAATTTCCTCTTTTTATTCCACGCTGTGGATTAGGTCTCTGTGAAAGACACTGTGGCAACCCCTCCACAACGCACACCCCCCCCCAAACAGGCGTTTTCAGAGAAGCAGGGAATGCTGGAAGGGGAAGGGAGCTCAGAGCGCACCCAGTCCCACCCGCTGCCAGGGGCAGGGACACCTTCCCCAGCCCGGGGTGCTGCAGCCCCGTGCAAGGCGTGGCCGAACCCCGCGGGGCGCGAGTGACGGCGGGGACGGAGCTGTGCCTGCCGGGAGCGCGGGGAAACCTGGCTCTTCGGCAGGGGGAAAATGTCATTCCCTACTTAGCACTGCTTTGCATATTCTTTTGTAAACACAAAACTGTGCTTGGCAGCACAAAATCGCTTTTGTGAGCGAGCCGCGCGGTCACAGAGCGGGTGGGCACGGACAAGGTGAGCCGGGACGGGTCCTGCTCCTTCCCTGCACCACCCCGGGACACTGCGAGGGACAGGGCTGGGACCGCCGCGGGGTCGGGGGATGGCAGCAGAGCCATCGGCAGCAGAGCGGACGGCACCTCAGAGGGATGGCTGGGGTGCTCTGGGGAGCCAGAGAGGACAAAACCGGTAAAATGTGCGAGAACTGAAAGAAATCGCTAACAGCAGTACAAACTGCCCCGGGCTGCCGGAGGCGGTGGGGAAGGGGTGAGCTGGACCCTGGTGCCCGTGGCCACAGGAGTGGCCAAGGAGCAGCTCTGCCCGTGTGGTGCCCGCCGAGCGCTGCAGCACCCAGCACAAGTGGCCAGCAAATCTCCATATGGCAGCTGGCTTATGCTGGCGGCCCCAAATCGAGTTAGGATGAGTAAGTGGAATTACACCACATTGTTATTTTTAATATTTGAAATGCAGCTCATATTGGAGGCCCGGCGCTGCTCGGTGGGAGAAATATCCATAGAACAGCAGCCAGGGACAATTCCTACGCTTCAGAGGGACATGGAGGAATGTCACAGGCAGAAACACCTTCCAGAAAGGATTTGGTTTACATTATTTGGGGTATTCAGTGTCTCTAATACTGATGGAAAGATTGTGCATGGTTTAGATTAGAGGGTTTTAAGGATCATCTCGTTCCATAGGCAGGGACACCTTCCACTGTCCCAGGTTGCTCCAAGCCCCGTTCAGCCTGGCCTTGGACACTTCCAGGGATGGGGTTTCCACCACCTCTCTGGGCAACCTGTGCACTGGCACCTCCCCATGCTCAGGGTTTCTCCATGGCAGCCACGGCTGGTGCCAGAGCAGAGCCTGGTGATGGTCAGGAGTGAGCAGAGACAACCCCTAGGGAAACCTGGGATCCATGGCACAGCTTCCTTTAAATGGGACTGAGGAACAGGAATCAAGTGGTGCCTTTGGGAAGTTGACTCCTCATCTAGAGAAATGATTTGCAGCTCTTTCAGATGATGAGACTTTTCCTGCCCTACTTAAAATTGGGGCAGATTTCCAAAAACGTTTGGGTATTAAAAGACACGGCGGAGCTCTCACGGGGCCCTTCGGAAGCAGCGAAGCTCTGACACCTGTGACAGCTCCAACCCACATCCCAGCCACGTTATCAGGTCCCTGCCGAGAAAAGGCACTTCCCGAGGCGTGATCCCCATGTGTCGTGGTGCCGGGGACATCAACACCAAGCCCCAGATCCTCGGCAGGTATTTTGGTACCTCTGAAGCCAAGAGCTCTGGCCAGGGGGGTTTGAATCCCTGTAGAATCACAGAGTGCTTTGGATTGGAAGGGATTTTGAGGATCATCCTGTTCCACCCCTGCCATGCACACAGGTTATTCCAGCCTGGCTGTGGTCACTCCCAGGGATGGGGCAGCTACAGCTTCTCTGGGAAACCTGTGCCAGGGCCTCCCCACCCTCCCAGCCAAGAATCTCTTCCCAATATCAACCTAAACCTCCCCTTTCTCACTTCAGGAGGTCTCTGCCACCCCCTGGCCTCACATTGCCTCAGAACTCCTTACAAAACCCCATCCCCCTGTGACATTTATTTTCAGTTTTCCCCTCAAGATGATGACGGAGCCCCACGAACTTAAAATCCAACTGTAGTGAGACGGGATAAATCTGCCTCCCGTCCGTGCACCGAGCTGGCACTGCAACAGTCCTGCTGCAGCTTTATTGTGCCCACAGACCTTTGCTTTCCATTTGCCCTAACAATGGACTTAACAAACTATTGCACCATTTTGAGCTTTATGAAGAGCGGGCAGTTCTGACCCCGCTTATCTCATTTCTGGAGTCTCGAGAGAGCGGAGGAATGCGGGGTTGCTTCAAACACCTCCACCACCAATTTCCATGGAAATGGCCCAGCAGCAGCGAGGACACTGAGCAACAGCAGTCCCTTGATCCGGCTAGTGTCCCACCTGCCCTGCAGCCACCGGGAAATTGCTGGCTGGAAAAGCCACGGCACAGACAAACCAGCCCATTAGTGGAGGGGCACAGTGGTTTCACTGATAATTAACATGCAGGATGGCTTGTGGTGTCACACACCACCTCAGCCCCCAGCCGCATCTGTCAGCCCAAATCCTGCCGCGGTGCGAGGCACCGGCCCCGAATCTCGTTAGACAGCTAAGTGAATTAAACCAAAAATCTACAGATGCATGATAAATGCACAGGATGCCGTGTCACACATGAATGACTCCTGTGCAGGCCAAATGACAGATGTATTTCCTCGACTCCAGGCCAGGCTCCAGCACAAACCACTCTTCATTTATCAATAATTGGGCCTTAATTTCATTTGGCAGTGCTAGAGCAGCATGCTCAGCTTCCTCTCCAATAGACTAACGCTAATTAGACTTTTTTTGGGACATCAATCTCTTTATTTTAGCCTCTAATAATCAACCATAAGCAAAGCTATATCTTGCTTTTTGCGAGGGACGTGGTGGCTTTACCCATAACTCATTATTAGCAATAATGGAATGGGAATGGGAACCGTTCTATTATTTATGGCTCGGAGAGGCAGGAGCAGGGATCACATTCTGCCTGTTCACATTGAATCAACGTCTTGATTCGTTTGCCACCTCTTCTGAATAATAAATGTCACAAGCTATTAGGCCTTATGCACCAAAAAGGGGACCTCTGTTAAATTATGGTCTATTTATCAGGGAGATTTTGGGGGACAGTTAAGCACAGGACAGCAGTTTGGGTGTAGGTTGCCCAGAAAGGCTGGGGACTCCCCACCCCTGGAAGTGTCCAAGGCCAGGTTGCAGCAACCTGGGCTAGTGGAAAGTGTCCCTACCCATGGCAGGGGTGGCACTGGATGAGCTTTATGGTCCCTTCCATCCCAAACCATTCCAGATTCCATGGAAATGTGGCCACAGCATCTGGACACTGGAACCATTATGGTCCCATCGTGGTCACTGCTAAATACTGGGTGGTTCTGGGCTTGAAAAAAAAAAATCTCTACAGGAATTCTGGGCACCCTCTGTCTCAACACACAAACACACACTTCCCAAAGCCTTTTCCTGCCTGCCAGTGACAGACTGAGGTGTGTGTTCCCACTTTTAGCTTCCAGTGAGTGCTAAGCCCTATTGATTTGCTCCCGGGATCAGCTCCCACCGGAGTCTCCACGCCGAGCGCTGTGTTTTCTGGCACCGAGGAGCTCAGTGATGTGCTCCTCGGGGCTGATTGCTATGCCCAGATGATCTGCTGGAGTTTGCTGCATGATCCAATCTATGGCATAATTGAAGAGAAGGAGGAACAAAATCCATCCTTGTTTCACCCCAGTAACTCCACCAAACTCAGCGGAGAGCGCTCCATATGGTCCAGCACGAGCTGGGGAATGTGAGTATTATGCTGTAATAAATGAAGTCTCCCAGGTCTTGGTGGCTAGTTATTATCAAAGATCTTTCCCAGCAGTTCATTGGGATTGGAATGGAACCCAGCAACTGGAAAAATGATGGATAGAGCTGCCGTGCAGCTCAGAGAGGGATGGGAAAATCTGGGTCCTTTGCTGAACATGTGTTCACTCTCCACTCTTGGAAAAGTCCAGCCCTTCTGACTTCAAATCCACTGATTTGCAGCATGAAGGCAGATGTATTTCAAGGGCCTTTTCCCATATAAGCTAAGTCCCAGGAGACATCTCATCCCAGAGGGTGAGGAATGTGGGAGCACTGATGAGCTCTGGGGCTGTTGCAGCCTGGGAGCCAGGCCCTCCTGTCCTCAGTGCCACCAAATGAACGCAGCATTTGGGCACTTCCTTAAGGCTACAAGCAATTCCTAAAACCTTTTTCAGTTGGCAATATTAGATACTGGAACAGAGTTCCAGGTGGGAATCAGTCACAGGCTGCACATGATGGTCTTGGAGGGCTTTTCCTACCTCAGTGATTCTGGGATTCTGTTTTCTAATGCAGGATTTGCTTCCCAACTAAACCTTTGTTCTCCAAAGTAACCCCAGAGAGCAAAATCCTATATTTTCCCTCACTGAACCACGAAAGGAAGACAGACCCAGCCCACCCCAAATCAGCAGACTGATGCCAAGTTCAAGTCCTGATTATTGGAAGAGAAACTCCTTCTTGTGCCTTTTTACCCAAGTCGCAGGGTAAATGCCACTTAAAAAATATTTGTTCAGGGGGTATCAGTGCCACCAGGCCCTTAACATTTCTTTTTGTCTATAAACTAATTTTATTGGTTTATTATAGTGAGGAAAATGGCTGCATCCATCTTGGAATGTGTTGTCCTATTAAAAACAAATAACTGATTAATAAAATAGGGCTTTAAAAAAAATTGGTTTGGAGTACATAAGTTGCTAAGGGTAGTTTTGTTACAGAACTTTTTAGTTTCTTGCTTCACCACCTCCAACTTCTCACCCTAAAATTCTGGGAAAGGCTGGAGCAGCACAGTGGGGATGGCTCTCCATGCTGTTCCCTGGTAGAAAGATCACAGAATACCCTGAGTTGGAAAGGACACACCTGGGCTGTGATTCCAACTCCTGGCCCTGCGCTGGACACCTCAAGATCCCCCCACGTGCCTCAGAGCATTGTCCAAATGCTCCTTGAGCCCTGGCCGGGTGGGAGCTGTGGCCACTTCCTGGGAGTTGGGTGGTGGGAGGCCCAGTGAGTTTATCCCAGGAAAGCTCAGTGCTTGGATCAACAGTGTCCCTCTGGAAAGCGGGGAGAGGTTGGAGCCCACGTTCCCTCGCTCCCAGCCCCGGGAAGGGACCAGCACGGTGGGAGCACCGTTCCCTCCGCTGCCCCCACTTATCGATCCCTTCCTCATTCCCAGACTTTTCTGGTCTGTTACCATGGCAATCCCTTGCCTCAATAGGGTCCTTGTGAACTTGTTTACCATCCCAATTATAACATTTTCAAATCCAGGCTGGTTCTGACAGCTCTGTGTCGCCCATCTGTGCCTGATCCCATCAGCACTTCCACAACAATGCACTGGCAGGTCACGCGCGCCCCACGCCCGCCCAGAGCTCCTCCACAGCCAAAACTCGGGCAATTGAGGGAAGTGTGGGGTTTGCTGCTCCGTGCCCAGCCCCTGAGGCTGAGCAAGAGGGCAGGGGCACCTTAGCCACGCTGGTGGCTCCCAGATTTCCATAAAGGCAAATGGAAAAAGGAGTTTGGGATCACGTCCTTGCTCATGCCCTTGTGGGATAACACAGGATGGGGGGAGCTGCCTCGCCCTGACAGGGATGGCTGTGGATTAGGAGATGCCTCAGGCCACTCAGAAAACATGGGGTGCAGGATCCCTGGATCACCCAGTGCCTGGGGGTGCTCTGAGCAGAGCCTTTTCCCCTCCTGTCTGGTCCATATGGACACATCCTGGTTGGACAAGTCCTGAGGGGGGACACACTGTATCCAGGGAAATGTTCAAGGATTAGGTAGTGTCTCCTACAGTGGACAAACCCAGAGCAGCTTTGAGGCACACAAGCCCCTAAATTCCATAGGAAAAACATGCTAATTTAACAAAAAGGACAGGAAAAGGTGTGAGACAGCAGAGGCTTTCACACACCTGCCAAAGGAGAGATTGGAATGGATCCCTTAATCCTGCAGGCAGGAAGGCATTCAGGTCTGGGGGGGAAGTTGCAGCCAAATAATTTCAAGCTCGAGATAAGCAGGTTTGGGGACAAATTTCCAAGAGGGATGAGAATGCAGGCATTGGAAGCTCAAAATCAAGACCGATATTCTCCTGGAAGAGTTTTCCAGCAGGACTGGGCCGGGTGCAGCTATTCTGGGGCGTAGATTAAATTAAAGCTGATAATGGCCCCTTGTCTGTGGATCCGAGGAAGAAAAGTGCACTTAAAAAACAGAACTGTGTGCCGGTGTGGCCCGTGCCAACTGGTGACTCAACCACAACATGCGCATATTTCTCACAGTTCGGGACTTTTCCAAATAACTCCGTGTTCTCAAAGGGTTCATTATGAGCCTCTGAAAGAGCATTGTTAGCACGGGGCTGGGATGGAGCCCCCACTCCCTCCGCTTCCGTCCCCTCCCCGAGCCCCGCCGGCGCAGGGAGCGCTGCTTCCACCGCCTTTTCCCGGGGCAGATAAAGCCAAGCTGGCTGTCGGCGTGGGGCTGCTGCAGGAGATTCCTGCCGTGCCTAAAACAACCCAAAGGGCTCTGGCAGATAACTGGGAGAGCGGGGCGGCGCAGATGGCCAGGAGAAGCTCCTGAGAACCAGATAAAAACAACATTGCCCTGGAGAAGAGCAAAACAAACGGACGCACAACAGGAACGCGCAGGCCCGCAGGGGAAACACTCGAAGCTTCCACGAGGATCACATGAACTGCCTGAGCACGGTTCTTGTTCCTCATTTGAGGGTTGCCCATGGGTATTGCAGAATCCCCGAATAACTTGTTTGGAAAAGCCCTCCAAACCCACAGAGTATGTCCTGTGCCCAATGCCACCTTGTCCCCCACCCAGAGCACTGAGTGCCATGGCCAGTCCTTCCTTGGACACCTCCAGAGGTGGCGACTCCACTCCCTCCCTGGGCAGCCCCTGCCAAGGCCTGACCACCCTTGCCCGTGAGAAATCTTGGAGGTCTTTTCCAAACTTAATGGTTCCATACCCAGGGAAAGGGGGATGTTTCCCTCCCTGCTATCCCAAGCCTGGAACAGAGCATGGATTTATTCTCTCAGTACAAACATCACAGGAGATTATAGACTTGAACAGGCTTCCAAAACACCATTTCTCTTTTTTTCCCCTCATCTCATTTTCATCCCATTTCTCTTTCTCTGATTCCAATTTCCAATTTTGGAACAGCAATCAAGAGACTTTTGCTTATGAGGAACTTACCGAGCGTGCAAACAGCCAAGTGACAGCTTTGGAGCGGGATATCTCCATCCTCCTCCTGCCCGTGGTCATCCTGCCTCTCCCAGCATTGGAAGGCAGAGCTTCCATCCTCAGCCGCATCTGCCTCTCCATGTGGCCGTGGGGACCTCTCTCATTCAATCCATTCCAAAAATGATGGGTTTGGGTTGGTAATTTTTTTTCCCCAGCTCCATTTTCTGGTGTTGTTTTGCCATTAAATCCCAACTTAATTTCAGCTGTGCCCGTGGCAGACAGTTTTAGGGAAGCGCCGCCAAGGCTGCCAGGATACTTGTGCCACACTTTGCTTTTTAATCCCGCTAACTGAGAACATCTTTCCCTTGGTTTGGGGAGATGGAGCTGAAAAAAGAAAGCACAGAAGGCCTGTTTTTAAAAATGGATGTGGCTGTGCGGCAGGGAAGGCTCTGTTTGTCCTGCTTGTGTCCATGGTGCCACAGCACAGGAAAATGATTAATATTCCACTTTCTGTACCATTCACCTCCTTTTGGTGGCTCCTGATGAGATTTTAGGGAGAAAGGGGGAAATTGTAAGTGGTTATGGGGTTTTTGATGCATGTTTCAGTTTTAATCTGAGCAGCATTGTCCTGATTTAACAGAGGAGACGTGAAACCTCCAGCTGCAATGGCTGACAAAATTAGCTGATGGAACGAGCTGGGGAAGGGAGACGCGGGGAAATGACAGGTTTCCATTTGCAGTGCAAACACTCCTCCCAAAATTACGGGTGCTCGGCAACAAATATGACACCTGTGTAAAGTCAGGAGGGATGGAATGTTCCTATCCATCTGACAGCAGAGCGTGGAAGCAGGGATCGGAGTGAACAGCAGGAATGGGGCGGTGGTGAAGGCTGTTGGCAGGGGCAGGCCCAGCCCGCCGTGTTGGATCCCAGTGGCTCCGCGTGGCACCGCTTCGGGGTGTAAATCCTGACACTGCTCTTGCTGTGGGAGGCTGGAAGGGGCTCAGTTGTGCCCTACACCCCATTCACATTTTGCAAGCCCTTTCTGTTTGCTGAGGGGCGAACTGACCCCTCAGTTGTTCCCCGGAGCCCTGAACTTCTCCCCTTCCTCCCGCTGCCTCAGCCGACAAGGCCCCGGGGAAGAGCGCTGGGCTCGGGAACGCCGCGGGATGGAGGAGCTGTACCGCACGGACAGGAGCTGCTCGGTGCGCGTTCCCTGGCTCTACAGGCTCCGTGGAGATGCGACAATCGCCTCCATTCAGCCGGTGAACGAATGAGTCACGGAGCAGTGGATGGGGGCACGTATTGCCGAGGACATCTGGGCACGCCGGGCAGCCTCCTCCAGCCTCCCTCCGCTCCCCCGTGTCCTCAGGCAGCTCTCTGCATCCCAAACCCAGCCGGGGCCAGGGGCTTCCTCTGGGGCTCTGCAGCAGCTCCTGCTTTAATGGTACCTATTCCATGACTGAAAACTAGGGGGAAGAATTACACCGGCGTGGGAGCCGCCGACAAAGCGGCAGCTGTCAGGAGAGGGAGGGGGAATTCTCCCTTCCATTACCTTGCGCTTCTGCAAGTCACAACTTTGTCAGGCAGCGCCTGGCTCCGCATTCCCAAAGCTTCCCCTCTTTTTCACGTCTCTCCGCGGCTCCGCCGGCAGCGCCAGCCCAGATGCTCGGCGGGGGACCGGGGAAGTGCGGGGGGAAGAGCCGCCCGCATCCAGCGTTCCGGTGGATAGGGAAGGCCGAAGCGGGGTAAGGGCGGGAAAGCCGTGAGGGACGGGCCGGAAGCGGGAAGGCCTCAGGCGGGAAGGCGGAAGGTGAGAGCGGCGGGAAGCGCACGAAGCCCCGCCCTGCGCCTGAGGGCTCTGTGGCCGGGGCGCGAGGCGGGCCGGGGCCCGAGGCGGGTATCATCCACCGGCACCGAATGGCTGCCCCAAATGGGGCTGGATGGCAGTGGAAGCCATTCCGTGTGTCCTGCCCCTCCATCCCTTGGATAACCTCGCGTGCCAAACCTGGGAGCGCAGCAGGAATCCCTGCTGTGGAAAAGGAACACTGTGCGGACAAGGAGAGGCCTGCAGGGAGGTGACACAGGATGGACAGGTGCCCACTTCCAAATTGCACAGCCCCTATAGAAACCCCTCTGCATTGAGCAGGGTGTAAATCCAGGCTTCCATGCATGTCCTCACACAGCAGTTGCCAGACAGTCCACAGCTGCAAGGGAGTGAAATCCTCTGGAAAACCAGGATATTTGGTGCAGCCTGTAAGACTTCCTCCTCCTCCTCCTGTGATGCAGAGCTCCTTTGCTTGGTAGACACTTCTCCTGATCGTTCCAAGCAGAAGGGAGTGATGGCGACTTGGCAAGAGCCAAAAATCCGCCTTTGGATCATGAATCAGCCCCGTAATTTCTGTGTAAAGGAACATTTTGGAGGATTTATGGCATAGCATGCTCATGTTGGATCTGCTTGTCACAGACCGTGTTAGAGGCTCCAGATAAAAGGCTTGCAGTTTACAGCCCTGGAAAATTGGAATGACTTCCCTGCTGGGAGCACACGGCAGTGACCAGCAGGAATGTTGCCCCAGACATTCCCTTGGACCAAGGGCAGCTCCGAGAGGATGCTGATGTACCTGGATGTGCAGAACCATCCCCTGGCAGCTCTGGGATGATCCACGTGGGCACACACGGCCCTGACAGCGAGTTGTTAACCCTGACATAAGCCAGGGAGTGGAATGGGAGAGATAAAACCAGAGGGAATGTATTTGGAGAGGACGGTTTTATTGAGAACTTTATCTGCTGAAAAGCCTTTCTGCTTTTCAATCCAAGATCTCTGACCTCTAATGAAAATCTTACCCTAGTTATTTATTTCTGCTTATTTAAAGTTAATATTTTATGATGTACATGGACTTCTGCTAGTCCAGAATTCTGGTATAAAGGGATGGTGATGTCAGCTTGTCCTCCTTCAGCTCCACAGGCAGGATCCAGTGGAATTCAGGGATATTCGCATCAATCCCAGCCTGCACCACAAACATGCTGATGTCCAAGTGGCTGAAACCCCATTTCCAATCACCCCAAAATATCATTGCTTCATCCAATATCCAAAATTATTAAAAATTCAAGAGCTGCACTTAGAACTGCCATCAAATTTATGCACTTCCACCAAAATCAGTCACACAGCAGGAAAGCTCATGGAAAATGCAACTGTTAGGGAAGGCTGGGTGGGCTCAGGAGTTCCTTCCATGAGATTTTGGGATATCCAAGCTTCAAACACAAAGGAAAGTTTTTAAAGTTTGAAACTAATACGTTAATACATAAATTGAGAAGTTTGTAAAAAAAAAACCAAGAAGCTTGTTAAAAAAAAGGTAGTTTACAAAAAAAAAAAAAAAAAAAGGAAGTTTATAAAAGGGCTTAGGAAGTGTTTAAAAAGAATTAAGAAGTTTGCACAGAAAAAAATTAGGAAGTTTGTAAAAAAATTAAGAAGTTTGCTGAAAAGGCTTCTAAACTGAGAGCCCAGAATTTTTCACAGGGAAGAGCTGCACAAAAGCTCCCCGAACATGTTTTCTCTTTTCCAAAGCTGTTTCCTAAATGTCAGTTTTATCGCCTTTTTTTCCCAACCCTTTATGACCATATGTGTTTTTATGATATTCACAACATGCTTGTGCCACACAAGATGCAAATGTAATTTCCTGTTATAATGGCACAATATGCAGAGCAACAAATGAGGAACGAGTGACACAAAATAATGCAAAGTGGCTCCGGGTGTGCCTGCAAGGGCCTTTCTTCCCCTCCCGGGGAATCACCCAGGGAACTAAGAGGGGGCTCAGCCTCCTCCTCCCACACACACACACATTGCCCACATGTGGCTTTGACCAGAACTCATTCCAAGCAATTAGAGGAACCTCTTCGTCACGGAATCACAGAATCCCAGGATCACTGAGGCTGGAAAAACCCTCCAGGATCCACGGAGTCCACGCTGGGACTGATCCCGGGCCAGCGCAGTGAGTGCCATGTTGTCCTTCCCTGGACCCTCCAGGAGTGGGGAGGGGACTCCAACACATCCCTGTTCCAGCTCCAGATTGCTGAAGAAGGGCCTGCAGGGACAGGACACAGGGAATGGCTTCCCAGTGCCCCAGGAAAGGGATAGATGGGATATGGGGAAGGAATTCCTGGCTGGGAGGGTGGGCAGGCCCTGGCACAGGTTGCTCAGAGATCCCTGAGAGTGTCCAAGGCCAGGTTGGAGTAACCTGGGATAGTGGAAGGTGTCCCTGCCCACGGCAGGGGGTGGAACTGGTTGATCTTTAAGGTCTCCTCCAACCAAATCATTCCATAATTCCATGGTTTTTAGTGCGGGGTACTCCCTGACACCTCATTACCCAATCCCAGATCCCCATGGGAATGTGTTCACTGAAACATTTCCTCATGGGAAAACACTGCTGGAAACACCCAATTTTGTCAAAAGAAAAAAATCCCACTTGGCCCAGGAGAAATTACATAGAAAAGGGTTTTGGAACCAAAAAGTGCATTGAGAGTATTCATTATAAATTGAAAAGAAATTGATTATTTGCTGATGTTTTCATTATGTTTTTATTATGGTAACGAACATATTTCCTCTTATTTTGTCAGAATTGGATAAATATCACCCTGAAAGATTAATTATTTTCATCCTGTTTATTAATCATTAAGGAAATTTGCAATCACCAATCCCAACATTTTATCCCCCTCAAGAACAAACTACTTTGCCTTATTGCAAAATGATTTGAAACCCCGATTTAGAGCTTTATTTGAGACTCCACAATTGATTCCACATGGTTTCAGTCTCATTTGCTCCTCCCAAAATCCTAGACTCTCCCAAAAATATAGCACTGGGTTTGCAAATCCAGGGATGGAGAGCATTCCCACAGCCAGTGCTGACACACCGAATTCTCCTCATCCTGGGATCAATGATCTGGGATGAATGATATGGATCAGCCCAGAAAATACAAAACAACGGAGAGGCAATTTTGAAAACCAGATCAGAGAATCCAAAAATGGGAAGAGGAGGGGAAATCCCATTTCCTGAGGAATTTTGAACACATTGGTGCACTTTTTTCCAGCTGGGAGCAAGTGTCACAGTGTTTTCCTGCCTCCCAAAGTGTAGATGAGGAGTTTGGGCTAGTCCTGGATGGAATCTCTGGTGGCACAGTCTGGGAAAACGGGCAAAAGAGGTTGTTGTCCTTAAAATATTCATCCCTGGGCTCCCAGACTGACATGTGTAACAGTTTGGAGGAAAACATTCCTTGGGGCTTCAGCCGCCTGCTTTTGGCTGGGGCCGGGATTACTCATGGAATAATAAATCTCCATGAATTATTCAGGGCTTTCTCATGTAATACACTGGAAGACAATTCCCACCTTGCGCCCTCGGAGGGGGCCAGGGGCCGGCGCCTTCTCCTCACACCTGTGAGGCCACGGGCTGGAATCCCGGCGGAGGGCAGGTGTGTGCTTCCCACGCCAGCCGTGCCGCCAGGATGGAGCCTCCTGCCTCCCTGCAGCGGGCCCTCCCTCACCCAGGTCCAAACCCTTCTCCTGGTCCTGCTTGTAGGTGCGTGCCTGGAAATGGGAATCTTGTGCAGTAAATCCCGGCGAACGGTGCGAGGATTCCCTGCAAGAACAGCTGGTAGGTAGAATTAATCACAGGGAGTGGGGTTCAGATTGAGCCTCTTTTCCTGTTTATAAAATGTATCCCAGGTTATCTCAGTTGCCTAGAGGGACACGGGGGGATTTTGGGGTTGTCCTGTGCAGTGCTAGCTTTGAATCCTCGTGGATTCATTAAAAGTCAGGACGTTGTATGAGTCCAGGTACCCTCTGGCTCCCTGTGCCAGCCTGTGGTGCCTTGGGACCCTTGGCCACTGCTGGGCATTCCCATTCCTCAGGAAGAGCACCAGCTCTATCCATGAGCAGCTGTGGGGCAGCACAGAATTCTTGCATTGTCTCAGGGCCTGGAGGGACAGGGCACTGTGAGGGGGCAGCAATAGATGGGATATGGGGAAGGAATTCCCAGCTGGGAGGGTGGGCAGGCCCGGGCACAGAGAAGCTGTGACTGCCCCTGGATCCCTGGGAGTGTCCAAAGCCAGGTTGGACAGGGCTGGTGCTGGGACTGGGGACAACTCCCAGTGCAGATCGAGCCTGGCATCGATGGTGTGGCAGAGCTGAGACCTTAGCAGCTGCACCAGTGGCAGCAGGCAAAGCTGTCCTGGAATCCAAACACCGAACATTGCCAAATTTTATTAATTTGGGAATTTTCAACCTTAACTTACTTGGAAATTTAAAAAATTTTGCCTCAAACTCAGGAAATTAATTGAGTTTTACTTCTCTACAAATCCTCAGGAATCACACAGGGATGGAGCCAGATAATTAATTATGAGTGGAGGAGCTGTTTCCGTGGGGTTGTGAGGGGATGCACCTCCTTTTGGGAGGAATTTGGGATCAGCTCAACTCCCCTGGGCCGTGCTGGATGAGAATCCCCCTCCCAGACTTATAAATAATATGCAGAGGGATTTTTTTCCGAATGTGCAATATCGTGTTGTCCTAATTTAGGAGCTTTTGTATCTCCTCATAAAGCGCCCGAGAACAAGAGGATTAAGGGAAAAACTCTTTGAAAATCAGAGCCCATGTTATTGCTTCTTGATGGACGAACAATTCAGATCTAATTGATCACGGCATTAATTATCCATAATCTCTGTGTACTCAGGGAGCCTTGTGGGATATTTCTAATCAAATTAAAACTAATTCAAAGCAATCTGACATTACAGAGTGTTTTGTCTCTATTTTAGGACAGGGAGTCAGGGGATATGAAATGCATATTACATCTTGATCCGAGTGCACGCACTGGAAAAAGGCCTCTAATATAATCACTTCCACGCGGCGCTGATTATGAGCACGGGAGTCGTGTGGCTCAGAGAGGGATTTAAAAAAAAAAAAAAAATTAAACTGGCAATATGAACAACTGCCAAGTCACAATGTCCTGGAATCATCAAATCCTGGGATGGGGTGGGTTGGGATGTGCCGTGAAGACCATCCCAGTGGGCAGGGACACCTTGCATTATCCCTGGTTGCTTCAAGCCCCATCCAACCTGGCCTTGAGCACTTCCAGGGAGGAGGTAGGGGGATGTTGTTTAATCCAAGCCCTGATAATTTATACATTTAGGGACCGGGGAGGCTGCTCATCATTGCAGCAAGGATAGAGATGTTTTGATTTCTTTTGATTCCAACACTCAGAGGAGTCGGGAGGGCAGATTTGAGTTAAAAATAGGAGGGTTAATTGAAAGGCAAAAGGCAGCGTTTTTACCTCACAGCTTGAATGGAGCCCATCCAAAAACACCCAGCAAGAAAAAAGGAGCAGGGATGCGACGCTCATCTGGGCTAAATCAGCGCGGGGTATGGATTTCATCCCGCCCAGGCTCCAGCCTCGCTCCCGGGGGAGCGGCCAGGCCCCGGCACTGGGTGCCAGCATTCCAGGGGTTCCTCATCCAGGTGCTCCCCTTTGACCCTAACCTGTTAACATCTTTGAAGGTTTCAGGTTCACGGCTCTTTGTGTGTTTGGAATAACAGAACACGCTGGAAACTTCAATAAAAAGTGGTTTATTGATTCTAATTAAATCTTTTTTTGAAAGGTAAAGCAGACACCGATCCCAGTTAACTTTAATTTAGGACTGACATTTACACGCTGCCAGAGGAGGGGGAATTCAGAGTGGACAATTCATTTCAATTTGGGTGAAAAATATCATTTAAATGCCAGAAAACTGCATATTTAACATTTGCAGTAATTAAGTGATTTTAATTTAATAATAATTCTCTCTCTTGTTTCTATGTACTTGCACTCATCCCTCAGTCTTGGCCTGGCACATTGATTGAACTACACTAATTACTCCTTTTCAAGTGTAAATATGTTTTAATACTTTTTTCCAGCCGGGCAGCACGTTCATAATTTAGCTGATAATAACTTTTTGTCATAAACCGCTTAATTTGGGGGTTTCTTTCCTGAAACAAGTTTTTGCGTCTATTCCACAGCCGAAACAAGTTCAGACCAACCCGCCTGCAGCTGGTCTGGGTGTAAATTCCTCTAAAGCACCATCTGGAATGGTTTTTATATACACACAAAGAAAATTCTGCCATAAGCCCCCTCTCTGCCCTCAGACATCCTTGAATTGTTGTTAAAAATTGTTGTTAAAAATTAACTTTTTCTGTTTTTCTGGAGGAGCTGTGGCTGCCCCTGGATCCCTGGAACTGTCTAAGGCCAGGCTGGAGTAACCTGGGAGAGTGGAAGGTGTCCCTGCCCATGGCAGGGAGCTGGAAAGAGGTGTTCCTTAATGTCCCTTACAACCAAACTCATTCCAGGATTCTGTGAGGGGGGGCTGGACCCTGCACTCTTCATCCAGCTCTTCCCTTGTCCTTACAAAGTGCTCCAGCAGGAGCACCTGGGGCTGAGCGCTCTGGAAGATGCCCTTCACCTTGGTCGCTGTGCTGTCCCGCATCCATCCATCTTGGATGTCCGAGTGGAAGCTGCCGCTGCGCCTCTTTGCTGACTGCAGAGGATTTGGCTCCATATGTTATCCCTCGCGGGGTCCGTGTGTCAACCCCTTTTTGAGCAGAGTTGGCTTAATGATACCCATTATTTAGGAACTGTAAATCAATTTAATATTCTAATTAAGCTGCTCGGTACCTTCCGACACACGGTGTACTGGAGTCCTCAGGACCAGATGGAGTTGCGGTGGGAATTGCACTGCTCGGCACGCTGGGATTTAGCCATATGACTCCCATTAATAAAGAGCAGGTATGGAAAGGCACCCATGCTGCCCGGCCTGACACCCTGCCGATCCAACAGCACCGGGGACTGAGGGATTTGGGAAGGGATGAGCCTCAGATGGAAAAGGTCACCCTAAAATGCGGAGATCTCATCCTGGGGAACCATCCTGCACCCGATAGCTGAACGCCAGATTTACCCAGAACCATGCCTTGGCCCAACAGATCCAGTGCGGACCAGCTATTCTTTTAAATTACTCCGTTTGTTTCTAATGTTATAAATTGTCCTAATTAATATGCCAAATGAGGTTGATCCCGGCAGGTGTGGCCAGTGAGGCCCTGCTGGGGGCTGCTTTCGGGGCCACCCGGGCACCCCTTGCACAGAGAGCTGCCACGGGGCGAGCCCGGCGGGTCTCACCACGGTGAGAGCACCTCACACGGGCTGGGGCAGGGGCTGGACGCACCGGGACAGCGAGCACCGCCGAGGGACGAGCCCTGTGCCACGGAGCAGCGCAGGAGAGGCGGCAGCACCTGAGCAGGTAGAGCAGCATGTGGGGACCGGGGAGAGCCCTTTTCCTTTCTGATTTTATCTTCCCGTCCCTCACCACAGAATCACAGAACATGGTGAGCTGGGAGGGACCCACAGGGACCATCCAGTCCAACCCTCAGCCCTGCACAGACCCATCCTGTGCCCTCAGTGCCATTCCAGGGTTTAAACTCAGGGAAAATCCCCCTTTTTCCATCCTTTGAGTAACTTAAATTGAGAGAAAAATGGTGGGAAACGTGAGAGGGAAAATGGCAGGAAATGTGAGGGGGGAAAAATGGCAGGAAACGTGAGGGGAAAAAGGGCGGGAAACGTGAGGGGAAAAAGGGCGGGAAACGTGAGGGGAAAAAGGGCGGGAAACGTGAGGGGAAAAAGGGCGGGAAACGTGAGGGGAAAAAGGGCGGGAAACGTGAGGGGAAAAAGGGCGGGAAACGTGAGGGGGGAAAATGGCGGGGAATGTGAGGGGCAGAAAAGACGGGAAATGTGAGGGGGGAAGAGTGAGAAACACGAGGGGAAAAATGGCAGGAAAAGTGAGAGGAAAAAGCACAGGAAACATGAGAGGAAAAAGCGTGGGAAACATTGTGGTGCTGCTGTGTATATTTCTAGAGAAGGAAAGTAAACATATTTGCAAGCAAGGATATTTGTTGAAAAACTTTCCCGAGGTGAATTTGAGGTGAAACTGATTTTTCAATAATGGCTGTTGGCATTTTTCAGTAAAGGTTGTTGACAAACCAAGGTGAAAAAACAAAATATTTGGGATGAAACATACCTGGATTTGCCCTCCCTAATGGTTTTTAATAGTACAAGTGACAGTGTAAAACAAGACCAGTAAGCCCAGTAAGGGTCTGTGGCTGTGTGTGGGGAGTGCCCACCCATCACATCACCTGGGCTCATCCCATCCATCCCATGGGATCTTCCCTAAGAGTTTTCATCCCTGGAATAAGTTTCCAGGCGTTCTGTATTACACTTGCTTTTGCTTTGCTAGACTAAGCACATTATTAATTGGTTCTCATTTTATTTACAATACTATTGCCTGAAATCTCTACTCCACTTGGTAATTGAATTTTTGGAATACAGTAATTAAAAAAGTCAAAAGAGCAATAAACAGGAGCGTCCGTAAATAATTGCATCGGAGAACGGGCATAAATCACCCAGATTAAATGATTTTAGATCATATTTGAACTCCTTAATTTTAATTTATGGTTTCCAGAGGATTTACAGCCACTGCTGACTTTGTTTTCCTCCTCCTGCCTCAGAGCCACCACGCTGAGAAAAAGCTTTTCAGGAATCCTTAGATATTTTGGTTTACAGTCTCATTTTCCCAGTTTATTTTGGCGGGGCTCCGTGGGGGTGAGCTGCATTTCCACGCCGCAGACAGCTCCATTTGTGGCACGGAGAGGCTGGAGCTGGGCTGGGGCTGCAGGGCTGTGCACAGGGCAGAGGTGCCAGAGGGTGATTCCCACCCAAGCCATTCCTGGTGCCACCTCCCAGCTGGCTGAGACATGTGTTCCCAGGCACTGGGAATGCAAGTTTTCCAGGATTAAGGGCACATCAGCAGCAGTTTTTGTCCCTTCGCCTGTTCCAGGAGCAGATGCCCCCCCTGAGGGTGGCAGCGATGCCCTGTGATCCCCACCCTGGGTCCCAGATCCTGATATTCCAGCAGCTCGGCACGGTCTGAGGCAGGAGCAGGGATTATCCCTGCCCAACAGTGGGATTACTTCCTTGCCTGCCTGCATGGGGCATGGATGCAGTCTAAAATTCCTGGTTTAACACCTGTAATGAGCTGGATCCCAAATAGTTCTCAGCATCTGCATCCCCAAAGCCACAGGATGAAGCTGTCAAAGGCGGGAATTGGCAGGGCAGGAATACTAGAGAGCCACAGGAGATCTCCCTCCCTAGGTGCTGGGTGCTCGGCTCTGTTCCCAGATAGGCAATTCTGCTGGGAGAAGTGGGAGCTCTCCAAGGACATGTGGCATGGTGCAGATGCCAGGGGGACCTTGGCTTTCCTTGGGATGCAATGCCAGGGATTTCACTGGGGAATCTTCCCTTGCAGAGAGGGGAAGGAGCAGATTTATCCGGGGAGGTGGGTTTAAAAGTAATGATTTCTAACCCAGCCATCAGCAGGGAATTCTGCTGAGAAAATAGGGAATTCTGTCAGGAGAGTTGGGGAGGGATCACTGTCCCCCAGGGCTGCTGCTGGGGCACAACAAGAGGGAGTTGCTTGATATTTGTCTGATATTTAACATAGCATTTTCCCTTTGAAATGCCATTTTATCCCACTTCTAAAACCTTAATTTCACTAAAAATTCCTGCAAGTTGGACTACCAGTATTAGAAGGAAATTCCTGGGCTGTTTGAAGTTTATTTACTTCTTTTTCCACAACGAGCTGAACTTTATTCCCTGTCACTTTTGAAACGTGCCATCTTTCTGGATTCCTCTTGATAAGCACTTGCTGTGGAGAGGAGCCATCAGTTTGGGAGGCTTGATCTCCCAGAATTCCATTTTTCCTGGCATGGGATCAAAAGATGACAAATATCTTGAAAGAAGACAGAGGCTTTATTGTTGCTATTTGAGGCGCTCAGCACGTCAAAAGTAGAGGCGGGTTGTAAACGGGGCTATTATTTGGGATAAGTGTTTCCAACCTATGGATTGATAATTTTACCCGTGTTTCCTGGGAATAAAAGCCGTTGGGATGGCCCGGTGCTGCGGCCACTCGCTGCAGTGTGCCAGTCTGCACCATTGTTTTCCTGAGCCATTGGAAAATGTCACTGGGGAAGCGTCGCTGCCAGAGGCACATTTTAACTGGCACTGGGAGGGAGTGGCAGATCCCAAAGCATCTCTTGGAAAAACAAGGAAAAATACCAGAACTAAGGGACTGGTAATGGCACATCCACAAATCCTTCCACGGGCAGTGAAGGAAGCAGGGAAGTGATTTGAAAATGATGATGGAAATATGGGAACATCTCCCCCCCCCTTCCCCCCCGAGCAGCACAACCTACTCTTCCTGGCCCCTCGTTGTGCTGGGTCCAGGTTACATGGAATGGCAGAGGTCTGGGAAGCTGTGTGGGATGCTGGAAGGGAGACTGGATGTGGATGTTTAGTGAGATGGTGGCTAGATATGGCAGCCTGGGGTAGGGGATGTTTGTTGGGATGCTGGGCAGGGATGGTGGATAATATTATAATCTGAATAAAAATCCAGCATTTCTCAGCCCTTCCAATATTTCTCTCACCATAAAAAGAAACACCAAGGCATAGGAATCATTTTAATTCCTGTTCTTCCAGGACAGAAACATTTTCATCCCACATCCAGCCTCATTCTCTCAAGCTCACAACAGCCTGTGCTGTGTCGTGCCAGACAGAAACAGTTGCCAGGCTCTTCCCAAAAAAATTTCACTTAAGGAACACCTTGCTCATTCCGAGAGATCAGGCACATGTCAAAATAGATAGAGAGGAGAAATTGGCCAAGCAATTTTGAGAGGGAGGAGTTATTGTTCCATCCCCTGCCATGGGCAGGGACACCTCCCACTAGCCAGGCTGCTCCAAGCCCTGTCCAACCTGGCCTTGGACACTCCCAGGGATCCAGGGGCAACCACAGCTTCTCTGGGCAGCCTGTGCCAGGGCCTGCCCACCCTCCCAGCCAGGATTCCTTCCCAATATGCCATCTATCCCTGCCCTGTGGCGGTGGGAAGCCATTCCCTGTGTCCTATCCTTAGGTCCAAAAGGTGGAGTCAGACGGATGGAGGCTCTCCCAGTCTCCTGATTTTCCACTCCCTACAGCAGCTCGCGCTGCCTGTGCCCCCAGAGCAGGAGCTGCTCCCCCGGCTGGCGGTGCCGGAGCCTTTTCCCATTTTCCCAAGGCCCCGCGCTGTTGGAAGGGGCTGAGCCTGCGGCTGCCAGCTCCGGGTACAGCCTGCGATCCGTCTGCGTGAGCCCCGTCGGGTGTAATGGCTCAGCTGCAGGAATGAGCTGAGCACCCGGCACCGGAGCTTGGCATTGGGAGCCGCCTGACAGTTCCATATGAATATTAGCCATCTGCGGGGTAGGAGGCTGCAGCTCTCAATTCCCCCTTTCTCCTGCTCCTCTCGCCTTTTTTTCCTTTATTTCTTGGTTTTTTGGTGGAGCGACCGATCGCAGAATCGTGTTTGCTGGTAGCCTCTTCCCGTCTTGGATTGAAACAAACACTCTTTCTCTCTGTAATTAGGTTGAGTTTAGGGGATGCCATGCCCAGAATCCTGGAATAGTTTGGGTTGGGAGGGACCTTAAAGCTCATCTCATTCCACCCCCTGCCATGGGCAGGGACGCCTCCCACTAGCCCAGGTTGCTCCAAGCCCTGTCCAATCTGGACTTAACCCGGAATTAGGTGCAGGAAATACCATCACCAGAGTGCATTTGTCACTCCCATCCTGCTCCGACCACCTGCACTCCCCAGGACCCTGCCAACGGCTCCGCCGCCCGTCCTGCTTCCCCATCCCTTGGGTCTCCACGTTCGCCGTCTCCCAGGAACTTTGCAACTTCCCCATTACCGCAGGTTGTATTTAAGATTCCCGTGCCTGTGGCTTAATAACCCCCAAATTAGTCCCGCTGGAATTAGCCGTAATTAAGGACATTGTGAAATACGGTGGGGGCACACGGAATTACACTGTATTACTTTATTAATAATATTCTTTAACTACACTGTAAATTGCTATTAGGCCTGAACATTCCTGCCTGGATATGGAAATAGTCTTTTGCTATGCTAATCTAACACAATTTTCTTTTAAATGTAAACAAATTATACTCTATTAATATGCTGTTCTACTTGCATAGTTAATTATTGTAACAGTAAGGAATAAAATGGTTCGGCTTTTGCTGTTTCTGATGGAAAAAGGGCTACATAAATAGTTTAATAGGGAGCTAATTATGCAAAAAATTCCGATGCCGAAAATGTGTTTGTAATTGCATTAAAATGGTCTTCTGTTCAAATATTGGAAAGCCGGCTAATTGGAGGCGAGCTGGAAATTTAAATATTGTGAATCGATGATTTTCATACAGTACATGTTTGGTTGCGTTTCTGTTCATATTTGTCTTTGGGAAGGAAGGGAATATTTAACGGTGCTTAATAAGAGGAGCTCCAGGTCTCATACCAATGAGGGAAGTTGCTGGGAAGCAGGAATTCTAAAGATCCGTGCCACGGGGTTGACCTGGATTTGGTGGGTGGCTCCCGTGGAAGCATCACAAGGAGAGACCTTCTGACTCTCCGCAGCTCCCTGGCAGGAGACTGTAGCCAGGTGGGACTTACCCTTGTCTCCCAGGTAACAGGAACAGAGGAAAAGGCCTCAAGTGGCACCAGGGCAGGCTTAGATATGGGTGAAAATTTCTACCTGGAAAGGGTTGTAAAACATTGTAAGTGTCTGCCCAGGGCATTGGGGGAGTGCCCACCCCTGGAAGCGTTCAGAACAGGTGGATGTGACACCTGAGGACATGGATTAGTGGTGAACATGGTGGTGCTGGACTCGTTGATCTCTATGATCCTACCCCTGGGGTAGGGGTGCTCACAGGGGGTGATGCTGCATGGCCACGAAAGGAGCTGGTGTGGCCACCAGGTCCCTGACTGACTGGGCGTGGAGGGACACCTGGAGATGTGCCAGTGGCCATCCCACGGGGATGGGAACACGGGGAGCCGATGTCCCGTCGCCGCCACGCTGGAAAAGGTTCCAGATACGGGCACAGGAAGGTGACAGCGGGGTGATGGCGAGTCCTGCGGTGTCCCCGGAGGGCAGGAGCACAGGCAGGAGCAGGGACAGGGGGCCCAACGGCCCAGACCGTGGCCCCACCGCAGCACACCTAAGCAGGGCTCACAGGGCGTCAGCACCGGCGCGCTCGCATCCGGGCCTGGCAGTTTGGAGTGGGAACAGGCAAACAGCTTGTGGTACAAAGCAAAGGAGAGAATTCCAAATGGCTAATCTCCAGCCACCCACACAAGTTTTGTCTCTCTTTAGCACCTTTCCCTGTTGCTAAGTCTCGCATCCAAAAAACCGGAGAGGAGACACTCCAAATTATGCAGCAATATTGTGTTGAGCAGCTGAAAACAGGCTCGGGGAAGAGCTCCGGGAACGCGGCGCAACCCGTATTATCTGCAGCACACTGGTGACTGTCCGCAGCTAACAGATGGTTGTCCACAGCCAAAGGGCACGGGGCACGCTGGACCAGCAGCACCGGGACCCAGGGGTGCAGCCAGCCCAGCTGGAGTGGGCTGGGATGGCAGTGGAGCATCACCTGTGTGGGTCTGTGTCCCCTGCTGACACCCAAGGGGCAGAGCGTGTCCTGGACACTGGGAAAGGGTGGCCATCCTGCCCATGGATCTAGCCAGGAGCGATGCTGCCCATCCACACACTGAGCTTCCCGCAGTAGCAGGAGCCTTGAAGCTGTGTGAGGATTCTCCCACTGAAGTGCAGATCACAGGAAGCACGACCTGTTCCGTAGTCACTGGAATGTGCCAGAGTCCCTGGGGAAGCACTGGAGGGGAGGATCTGAGTCCCTGCCTGTGGGCTGCGCTTTAAGCCTGTCTTAAGGGAAAGGAGGAGAGGGGAAAGTGCTGACTGAGGAAGGTGATCCAGGGAGCAGGAAGGTGGAGCTCGGAGCAGGCCTCGTGCTCCCTGATCCCTGCTACGCCCAGCAAAGCAAGGTGCTGGAAGTCCTGCTCAGGTGTCCAAGACCCCAAAAGCAGGGAAGCCACATGCCCCCACACCTGACGTGCCTGAGCACCCCTGACACACTGGGAATGCTGCGTGTGCCGGAACAGCTCTGGCTCCGCCCTTATCCACCTGCTCCAGGCAGCATCAGGAATACCCGGGGTGGGAGAGCTGCCCTGCAAAGGCAGTTTTGTCCTGGCTAGTCCCATTTTGGCCTTCAGATGCATCAGATTAAACAGGCACACGTACCTTTGGTTTATGTTCTGTGACATGAGTGACCTGCATTGTGTTATTTCCATATTTAAGGGGGAAAAGTCCTTAAAATATACATGAAGGGGCATGGCAGGGGCAGAGGAGAGCCCTCCAAGTGGAAATTCCTGACAAATTATCTCAGTCTAAGAGTTATCACCTCCATTTTCATGGCAAATACTCCGCCAAACCCGGTGCCTTGAGCTCACTCATAAGAAGCCAAAGAAATCATTTGCTACAAGGAAAAAAATAGAAAAACGGGGGGGGGGGGGGGAAGGCAGGAAAAAAAGACATGTCATATCCCAGCTATCCTGCCAAAATCCCCAAACAGCTTCCTAGCTGTTTAAGGGAAGAGCATCTGAAATATCTTTGCGGAGTCTTGTCTGTTTGTCTGACAGATGTCTGCAACGTACTGGGAACTGGAGTCATGCTCCGAATGTAAATAAGATTACAGGCCTTTAAATATTCCCATTCCGTTGTATTTACCTTCATGCCGAGGAAAATAAAGCCTTTCTGCTGGTTGGGTTTTTTCCAGCAGGTTTTTTCCCTCTCTGTATCCCACAAGCAGGCTTAACATTTTTTGCCTCGTCAGTTAAATGCCCAGGTTTGTCCTTTAATCCAGTGGTTACTCCAAAGGATCCAGCTGTTAAAAAGGCAATTTCTGGCTAAGGGTATAAATTATTCATTTGGAAGCATTGTTCACCTCCTTTTTTCCCTCCCCCTCCTCCCCCCAGAATGAATAACAGAAGTCTCAATAATGGAGTTTATTGAGGCCTCTGCTCCAATCCCCTGGGACACTGGTATTCCCTGGGATGTCCCTGACCCTGGAGCAATGCTTTTGGGGAAAGGCAAGGTCTGCCCTGCTTTTCCCACCCGCTGTGGTGGGAAGATGGAGCTGGGCTTCTGAAGGGTGGATATGCCCATTTTGGGGAGCACGGAGCCATTCCCTGCTGTCCTGCTGGGACATTGAGGAGGAAGGGGCAGGAATTAGTCACTCTGCTTTTTGCATCCTTAAATCCAGCAATGAATCCACCGAAATCTACACTCCTAAAACAAAGCCTGCCTTCAAAGCTGCAGCGCGGACGAACGCCCTCCCCGCAATCACCTTCCCCTGCCCTCTCCTGCCCCCGGAGGTGCTCCGGGCAGGTCGCGTGGTTTCCCTGAACCCCCGGCGCTCGCATCCCGCGTGCCGGGAGTCGACCCAGCGCTGCGGCCGAGCAGTAAATCCCTTCCCAGCGGTGTTTGGATTCCTGGTGGAGCCTCTGCCGGAGCCTCTCCGGGAGCGGGGCACGCTCCGCAGTCCATCCCTGCCGCTCGGGACTGCCCCGCGGAGCCGCACGGGCCGGGCTCGGGCGCGGGGCAGCGCGGGCCGGAGCCGCTCTCACCTCTCACGAGTGAGGGCTAAAGGGAGCAGTCTGTCAGTCTCAGCGCCGGGGCGATTATCGAGCGCCCCGCGCCGCGCCGGCATCGGCCGAGAGGATTACTGGGACGGGTTGTGCGGGAAATCACAGGTTTCCTGCCCCGCGCCGGGCATCCCTGGCGAGGCAGCGGAGCCGGGAAAAGCGGCTCAGTCTGTCCTGCTTTTTGCGAGGAGCAGAACTCGGGATTGCGCGAGTGTCAGATGGACACTCTCCAGCTGTTCTGGAATCATGTGTCAACATTATTTACCAAACTAATGTGATGATAATTATGGAATAAAGTGCGGGGAGCGAGCACGCGGGCAGGATGGCCATACATACTTAATGATCCCATTCTCCTGCATCTCCAATCAGTCGGAGCGGAGCCCGTCGCTGGAGACATGTGGAGGCAGCAGCGCAAGCTGTCTGTGCGGGATCCAGGGATGACTGGATGCGGCAGCGCGCATTCCAAGTAAAAAATTAATTTACAAATGGGTTTCAGGGTTCCCACCAGATGGAAGAGCACGGAAGTCAGGAGCAGCCCTTCTCCGGCGCTTAACCCTTGCGCCGACACCGCGCCGGGAGTGGGGCCAGCTGGAAAGAATCACAGTTGGAGGCCGCAGCCGGAGTTTCTTTTGGAAATGGTTACTTTAAACCCCAAACACCTGTACTTTTACTGCCGCCTGAGCTGGGCTGCGACATCACACGCAGGAGGCAGATGTGTAACCGGAGCCTCTGGAGCTGGTTTGAATTATAACAACATGGCTTTGAAGGAGAAGGAGGGGGCTCGGGAAGGCGTTGGGAAGAAAGGCTTTTATTTCGAGATCAAACCTCAATCTTTAAAGAGTTTCTTCCCGTCACCTTTAGCTCCCGCTGAGTGCTGGTTCTCTCCACAGCCAGTCCCACCGACATGGATAAAGCAACCAATTAATTCCCAAAAGCTACTGAGAGCCCAGGGGGATTGGGCCCCTAAGGCTGTGCAGCCAGTGGTGCCCTTGCCAGGCTTAGGTTGGATTGTAGGAACAATTTTTCCACGGAAAGGGCTGTCCGGCCCTGGGCAGCGATGGAGACACCAGCCCTGGATGTGGCACTGGGGGACAGGGGTTAGAGGTGGCCTTAGAGGAGGAATGGCTGGATCCGATGGTCCCAGCAGTGCCGTGCCGCTCCTGGGATGCAGCACTTCCCAGCAAAGCTCTCTGTCCTCCTGAAGTGGATTTTTGAGGCAGGAGGGCCGAGCTTGGCCAGGCTCCTGCCTTTGCACAACTGTGTTATAAAACATCCGCCGGGGGGAAGACAGGGGTCGGATGTTCCCCGAGCCCTCCCACTCCTTTTTCACCGTGGGGACATAAAATCCATGGATGCGCACCAATTTTTATCACAGGAAGTGTGATTTCTCCTTGGAGAGATGAGCAGCCCTTTCCCTCCAGCCTCCTGGAACTCCAGCTGCCTCCGGGAGCTGGGAGCTGGGGAGCGAGGCAGGGCCGGGCTGCGGGTGCAGGCAGGGGGTGGCACCTCGGGCATGGAATCATGGAATGGTTTGGCTTGGAAGGGACCCTAGAGAGTCTCAGTCCAGCCATGGCAGGGACACATCCCACTGGACCAGGTGGACACCTCCAGGACTGATCCCATGGAGCCAGGCCGGGCAGCAGCGTCCTGCTGGATCCCCGCGTTCCCAGCTCCACCCAGAGCTCTCCTCAGACTCCCTTCTGTGCAAGGAAAAGCTCCTGCTCGTGTGACCAGCTCCAGTCAGGTGCTGGCCATGCTTCCACACTGTTCCCTGGGCCGGTCCATCCAGTGACCCTACACCCTGCTCTAAAATTTGGGATTTCTCCCCGTTTTTCCCTAGTAATCTTGCCCAGAAAGTGTTTTTCCTCCAGCCCTTTCCATACCTTTGAGATTACCCCGAGGCTCTGCAAAGTGACCTGACCCCTGGCACACTGTGCCCTCATTTTTTTTTCTCCTCCTTTCTTTTTTCCCCCTCTTTTCCTCCCCCTTAACTCCGAGCTCATTTGAAAATTCCAATTTCTCTAATAATTCGATGCAGCTGCTAAGATGTTCCCTTTCTTTTGATCACTGTTATTAATGATGTGCTGTAACATATGCAACGCTTGCAATCCCAGCTACTATTTCTTACAAAGATCATTTTGTACTTCCCCCCGCTCCCTTCTCCCCCCTTCTTCCCTCCCTCTCTTCCTCCCTCCTTCTCTCCCTCCCTCCCTCTGCTCTGATGAAGCTCATATGTTTTAGGAAGTTCATCTCCGAGCTATTAGTCTAAGAATTAGGAAATGTGTGGGCAGCTCCTCTGTGGTAGAAAAGGAATTGGAGAAAGAAACAGTTCCCTTTTATTCCCCAAATTTTTTTATTCCCAAAAGAGGGAGGTTGGCTTTGTTTTGGGTCCCGAGTTTGCCGTGAAATATGTTGTGGCTCATTCCTAATGTCATCTTATTTACTTCCATGTTTTGATAAAGCTGAGGTTTCCAGCCCAATATTTTTTAATTTATCAACCACCCGCAGACCAAACTTGGTGCTGTAAATACAAATTCCAGGTGATTCCACAGGAATCTGAGTATTTATCCCACATTTGTAACACCACAGACACTGTCAGAAGCTGAAACTCAGGATTCTGACATTGCTCCCACTCCAAGGTTTTCAAAGCCAGTTAAAAACCAGGCATTTTTAATTGTTTTTAATTTGCCTCCTGTCACTCCTAATAACTGATATATAAAAACCCAGAAATTAGGAATTACTCATTCTAGAGGGGAGGCCACCCCAAGGACACGGGGGGTGCAACTGAGGACACTGACCCTGCTTGCTGGAGTGCCCCTGGAATGCTCAGGGAGCCCAGGGCACCAGAGGGACCGGGCTGGATGGAGTCCAGGTGTCTGCCTGCTGACCCGGCCTCCCTGGACATGTCCCCGTGTCCCCTGTGCCCTGCTCTGGCTGTCACCCCACAGTGCGGCAGCAGAGGTGCTGTTCCCATTGTCCTTATCCGAGTCCTCAGGACCCCAGGCACGTGGGGGACCCCGAGGTGACACCCCGGGGTGACTCCCAGCCCTCAGTGTCCTGCTTGCCCACACACACCTGCAGCCCGCCGTTGTCCCCCCGGGAACGTTCAGGGGTGCAGTGGGAGCAGGGAACGGCAGGGAATGGCTCACCCCGCTCCCCGGCACGGGCAGGGACGCGGATCCACCGGGATCCGTGGGACACGAGCGATGGCGGCGCACGGCGACACTTGGGGCGAACGAGGGGCTGGGGTGGCTGCTGTGCCTTGGGCTGGTGGTGCCGGAGAAATTCCCTGCTCGGAGCCTGCCCAGGAACCGGGGAAGGGCAGGAACAAGTGAACAAAGCCCCGTATTCCAGCGTGGAAAGGTGGCATCACATGGCACAGCCCCCCCCTCCCCGCCCCGCCAGGAGAGGGGTGACCAGGCAGCGTCCCCTCGTTCCACGTGGCTCGCCCTTATTTGCATGCGGCAAAATTAATTGTTCCCAGGCTTTTAGCAGCAAAGTAAAGGGGAGCAGGAGCCGGTTTGGGAGGGGGGGGAGCGCGCCCTCCCGAGCATGCTAAATGTCTTTCTGTTCACGAGGCTGCCTGGGGAAGTTTGTATTCCCTAAATTTCTCCCCCCTCACACGCCCCCAGTCGGAACAACCACAAAAAAACCCCTGGCTGCGATTCCCACCCCTCACCCCCCCATCCCTCCCGCTTTTTCTTTTCTTTCTTTCTTTTCTTTTTTTTTTTTTTTTTTTTTTTTTTTTTCAAGAAGGGCAAAACAGGTGCTGAAATGTGAAACCCTGCTGAGGGATTTCCTCGGCACGACAGCTTGGTGGGAGCACGGACCTGGAGCGGGACGTGCTCCCAGCGCCGCCGGAGAAGGCGGCGGAGCGCCGGGAACGCCGCGCTGTCGCTTTAAGGAAAAATAAACTCCAATATGAACTACCAAAAACCCTGCCATTTCCAGCCTGGGCTTGATTAATGATTTTTCTATCTAATAAAAGGTTCACAAACCATCTGTTTTTCTCCCTAATGCCTTGCCCAAAGGTTTTTCGTTCCTATTTCAGGCTTGGGGCCAACTGACATTCCCCTCTTTTTTTTTTCCCAGCCTTGTAAACAAACCCTTCTCTCTTTTTAATCTTCCAGGGCTGTTTCCTACCCATCGTTATGCATATTCATTGCGAGTAAACATTTTTAGTGTCTACACTTAATCTCTTCCACTGGCAATTACTGTTCTATGCTGTTTTGTAATGCAGAAGGGCCAACGCTTTCCCTTCTAATAACAGCTGGGTCGCAGATGGGGCCCGCAGTCATTGTAGAAAATAAAAATTTACAAGATGCCAGTGGAATTTATTTCAGTTTTATGGAGTCACAGGAGGAACCTTTCTGTTATCCGCCTTCAGTGAGATCTGCAGGCACGAGGCGAGCTTTTGACATTTAATCAAAGGGGGGTTCAGGTAGGGGCTGGAACGACGCAGGGAAGAAAGCAGGTGGATCGTATTAGGCGATGCCATGGTTAATTTATTTGGGAGTGATTGGCTTAGATGTGTGCAGCCAGTATGTGACACGGCGTATATATCTTGTTTAGCGTCCCGCTCGCCGAGCGCCGCCGCGCCGAGCTGTCACCGCGCAGCCAGCCAGGTGTCGGGGCCCTCGCCCCGCTGCCCGCGCCCGGGGCAGCCCACCAGAGGGGCAGCCCACCAGAGGGGCAGCCCACCAGAGGGGCAGCCCTCGGCAGCCACCTGACAGGCCTGGCAGTGCTGCAACAGCCCCCGAAGGGCGCTGCGGGAGGAGTCTCCCCATCCTGCACCGTCGAGCCGTTCTGCAGCAAAATGCAGAGATGGAGCTGAAAAATGAGGGGGTTTTAACCTTGCCGGGTCATTTGGCTCTCACCAGCCCCGCAAGGGTGGGGGATCACGATCCCAGGGGACTTGCCTGGAGTAGGAGACAGTCGGAACAGCCCAGCGGCACTTGGGGTGAGGGGATGCTGGAGGTGGAGGGGCTGGAAGCTGCTGGCACTGCACAGGTCTGCCTGGCTCTGGGAAGATATCTCAGTGGGAATCACTGATTCCCAGTGGGAAAAACCAGCATTCCACCCCCTAAGTCATTCCACCCCTGCCATGGGCAGGGACACCTCCCACGATCCCAGGTTGCTCCAACCTCCCTCCAGCCTGGCCTGGGACACTTCCAGGGATGTGTGGTGCTACAAGACCGTACCCAGGGCAGAAGGTTCCCCCTGGGAATCAGGAGCCAGGGCTGCCCAAGGCCACAGAACTCATCAGCTGCTTCCCAAACTCCAGCGATCCCTGAGATTTTCTGGTGGGCAAATATGGGCATGCACATAATGGGATTAGGGTGGAAGCAGTTTTGAGGAAACTCCCAATACATAAAGGACATATTTCTGCTTAATGGGCATTATGAAGGTATTTTTTGCAGGTTTTTTTAAGCAGTCAAATGGGAAGGATGTAAAACTACCCCATCCCTCCTTTTTTCCTCCTTCCTCCTCCATTACCAGCATCCAGAAGCAGAAACCGATTGATCTACTCAAATTGATTAGATTTGAGGTGGTGTGGGTTTTATTATTCCTTTTTTTTTTTCATTTGTAATCCCAGGGTTTTCAAAACTTTCCACTAAGGGCAGCTTAGAAATCTTTTCCAAAGGATTCTTCCTTTTTACTTCCCGGGGAATCCTGATTTAGGGGTTGGAATAAGATGATCTTTAAGGACCCCTCCAACCCAAATCGTTGTGTGATTCTATGTAGAAGGAAAATACAACATACAAGGAGAAAAAAACCCTTCAGTTCTTGCAAAGAGTTTGTTCTTTCCTGTCAAGTATTTCCCAGGGCTTGGATCTATGGAAAAGAAAAAACCCAAACTAAAAAAAAAAGCTATTAAAGTGTGTGGCTCAGTTAAAACTTTCCCTCCTCCCTCCCATCCTTCAAAACATGATATTGCTATTTTTATATGCAAACTCTGCTGAGAATATTGAATTTGGCACATTAAATACCAGAGATGAAGGTCTTAGTGGCTTTTAATGAAGAGGATAAATTCTCCGAACCAGATTTCCCTGTGTATCATCCCCAGTCCCCTTTTCCCAGCCCTTTCCCTTCATTTACACGCTCCAAAGCTGCCAATAAGTTTGTTAATCTCAGTGAAATGCTGTTTCTAGTGCAAATATTAGGAAAGATCAACTAATCAAAGTCACGGGCTGGGAGTGGCTCAGTGGGGCCTCAGGGGTCTCCCGTCAGCAGATCCCAGGGCTCCAACTGGAGTTGGGGGATCCTGGCGGATCAGAACTTCCCTGGGGGTCCTCAGGAACTGTTCTCCTTCTCCAGGGAGAAATGGCAGCAGGGCAGGGAAGTGCTAATCCTGTTAATGGCCCAAGAGGGGCAAAGCTGAGGAGGCAGGAGGGAAAATGATGTGGGAGGTGGCAGGAGATGGAAGGAGCCTGGGATGCAAACACATCCCAGTCACAGAGCGAGGCCACTCCTGGGAACACACTGGCAACACCATGGGTTCCAGGGTGGTGGGATAGCCCTGGTGTCTCCTCCTGAGGGCTCTGAGTGCCCCGAAATGCCACATCCCATCACACCCTCAGCATCCCCACGCTGGGACCACCCTCCCCATGCCAGAGTCCAGCTCCGACCCCAAATCAAACCCTTTTATTGAAATGACACCAAACAGAGAGAAACTCAACAAAAATACCCCCCAGGCAGCCTCACTCCATAACCCAAAGTGATTTCTGCTCTGCTCCCGCAGAAACAGCCGGAAGAGGGACCGTAATTAATTAGGATGCTCGGAGCCGACATCACCGACGACGGTGCCGAGGATGCTCATAAAGCCAAGCACTGATCTGGGCCTTCCAGCTCTGTTATTAACTGGAAGCAGGGATAATCATTCCTGACAAATGAAAAGCAGTGCTGTGGGGAGAGGAGAGGCTTCAGGAAGGAGCTGTGGAGACCGGAGGACTGTGGATCTGCTCCATGAAATATTCAGAAGGTGGGACAGGCTGCGTGGGGCTTGTGGTTTATGGAATGGGCTGGGGCTGGATGAACACCCCCCCTCCTCGCAGCCAGAGCTGCATGAGGTGCCGGGTGCTTGGGATGATGGGAGGCTCCTCAGCTCCCACACTCTGCCTGAGCTCTTCCTCTCGGGCCTCACAGGTGTCTGTGGCAGGGATGGGAGAGGCTCTGCAGCACAGCTCCAGCCTTCTCCCGCAGCTCGCACACTGCCAAGGCCACCAGCAACCCGTGTCCCCCAGCACCACATCCACGTGGCCGTTAAATCCCTGCAGGGCTGTGACTGCACCCCTGCCCTGGGCAGCTGGGCCAGGGCTGGACAGCCCTTTCCAGGAAGGAATTTTCCCAGTATCCAACCTAAACCTCTCCTGGTGCAACTTGAGGCCTGTTGCTTGTTCCCGATCCCCGTCTCACCACAACGAGGGTATTACTGTGGTCTAGAGAGGGGAGAAGCCTCTCCAAGACTCTGCTCCTGTGCAGGGCCAGGAGCTGGACTCAATGTGTGTCCCTTCCAACTCAACATATTCCACGATTCTCTGACTCTGAGAAGAATCCTCTTAATTCCTTCTGATGCTCTTTTCTCCCAGATAGTGCTGCCTCACTGGGGGCTTTTCCTGACGCAGGAGCGGGTGATTGGGAAGATGGATGCAGCTCCTACCCCTCTGGAACAGCATTTGCAGGGACACAGCCATCTGCACGGCAGCTCCACTCACGGCCAGGCTGTAAAGCCCCTGGAACAGCGACAGAAACACTTGGACAGGTGGGTTTGCTCTCTTCCCGCTCCCGCTCCGCATTCCCGGCACAGGGAACGGTGCGAATGGAGCCCAGGCCATAAAAGATAAGGGTCATACGGATGTAGAGGAGCTGCATTACGGTTGGAGTTGTTTGTCACGGAATATTCACCTGTTACAAGTGACATTGGAAACATAAAAGGGGGAAAACATAAAATCCACTGCCAGTTTGGGCCATTTGTCAGGGCTGGGAACATCTTAACAGAGTTGCAATGAGGTTGCATCTTCCAAAGCATCAGATGAAGCAGCTGGAATGAGTTACTCCAAAGAAATCAGCTGATGGTGGGCTCTGTAGGAACATTTTCAGGGAGCAAAATGGGAAGTGTCAACTGAAAACTCCAAGTCCAACCCCAAAGGGGGATGCAAACCTCAGATGGGGATTGTTGAGGCCCTGGCACAGGTTGCCCAGAGAAGCTGCGGCTGCCCCACTCCTGGAAGTGTTCAGTCTTGAAAAAAGGGTGACAAAGACTCAGGAGTGGAAAATCAGGTTGAATCCTAGGATTTCCTCTGACTATTAGAAATACTCAGTGTTAAACCAGAGAAGGATCAGCTGTGCCCCATGGTCCTTCCAGGCTATTTTAGTGTGTGACCATGGCAGACAGACAGTTTGGGAAGGTGATTGCAGAGCGCCAGGGTAGGTGGGTGTTGCAGTGACACGTTGCCTTCCACCCATTTCCCTGCTGCCTTCCCCATCCCAGCACACGTTCCCGAGAAGGCCCGGAGCGTGGGGGCCACGGCGAACCCATTCCCCTGGTGGCTGCTGGGCCTGCCCCCGTTCTGCCCCGTTCCAGTGGTGGCCGTGCCCGGCGCCCCGTGACATCTGTCCTCCACAGCCCTCCTCGTGGCCCCGCCGTGCCCACGCTCCAGCCGTGCAGCCGCGCTCAGCCCGGCTTTTTCCTGGCACGGCCCGCACTTCGGGAAGCGCTGAGGCTGACAGGAGCTGGAAGGGGCCCCAGAGCCCCCTTGTCCCCCCCGACACGCTCCCCCTCCTCGCCCCGCGCCGGGCCACGCAAGCTGCCGGCCTTTTGTGGCTGTTTGCCTGGCTGTCGTGCTCTTGGCAGCGCGCTGGCAGCGGAGGGAGCAGCTGGCACGGCCTCTCCCCTCTGATTGCGGCACTGATTGTGCACCACATGCCCTCGGCCAAGGCCCCCTCCCCGCTCGGCTCCGGCGCCGGGCTGATTGCGGCCACTGCGAGGGGGCTGCGGCAGCTGCGGGGCACACATGCCAAGTTCTCCCGGCGCTGGCCTGTGGGTGTCAGCTTGTCTCCCTCTCTGGCATTTCCTCTGGCAGCCAGACCCGCTCTGTGCCAGCCTGCTGCCTTCGGAACGGGAAAGCTACCTCCGAGCGGGGCGGCAGGGAAAACGCTGGTGGATGAGCACGGGAGAGGGATGATCCCGGTCTGGCTTTGACCCGGGACTAGCTCAAACCGGCTCTGCTGTGGAGCTGGCACGGCTCAGGTCTGCGAGAGGGGCTTGGAGCACCCCGCTCTGGTGGGAGGTGTCCCTGACCACGGGGTGGAACGGGGTGGGCTTTAAGGTGCCTTCCGACCCACACCGCTCCATGTGCACAGGTTGCCCAGAGGAGCTGTGGCTGCCCCATCCCTGGAAGTGTCCAAGGCCAGGTTGGAGCAAACTGAGCTATGGAAGGTGTCCCTGCCCATGACAGGGGGTGGAACAGGATGATCCTTAAGGTCCCTTCCACCTAAACCATCCTGGGATTCTGTGATTCGATTAAGCCACTTGGTTGTGTTTCAGGCCTGAATTCCCAGTGGTCACTTGGAAGTGAGTCCCAGTGCCTCACTAGGCTTTTAGGAATTCCCCAGGATTAGGTTTAATCAGTGATCTGCAGTAATTTAATATACTTCCAGTGCTCTCTTCTTTAATACTTAATGAGTGATGATTAGGTTTGTGTATCAGATCTGAAATCTGCAAGTTATGTGGCAATTAATGCTTGAAGTGCTCCGTAACTTCAAATATAATGATCATATTTGCCAAGTAATTAGGGAATATGTGTGCCTAATAAATAATAACACTCCGCTCTCATATGGCACCGCTCACCTGAGCAGCTCCACAGGGCAAAACACAGGTACAGGCAGGACCTGCTCCTTCCCTGCTCTGGATCTGTCCTCTCCCTGGAGCTCGGCTTTGGGAGCAACCAGGAGGCTGTGACGGGACAAGGGGGATGGTTTGAAACTAAAGGAAGGTGGATTTGGATAAGACTTAGGGAACTGATTTTTGTGAGGGAGGTGAGGCCCTGGCACAGGTTGCCCAGCGAAGCTGTGGCTGTCCCATCCCTGGAAGTGTCCAAGGCCAGGCTGGAGTAATCTGGATAGTGGAAGGTGTCCCTGCCCATAGCAGGGGGTGGGAATGAGATGATCCTTAAAATCCCTTCCAACCCAAACTATTCTGAGATTCTGTGATCTCAGGTACCTTATTCAAAGGAATGAGTTGTGCAAGTGGATCAACATCCAAGACACCCTGTTTCCCTTTCCTGCCCTCACTAGAGATGAATTTTTTAGGAGAAAGGAATGATGTAACTCAGGAGAGTCCAGCCTCCCTCCTGTCCATTCCCCCAGCTTCCTCTCTGATAATTCCTGCTCATCCTTGATGTTTAATTAGAGGCCAGAAAGCTCTGTAACATCAGGGAGACAGCAAACCTAAACAAACCAAACCCAGGAGGGCCACAGAGCCTGGAAAAACCGGGAATCAAATCCCACTCCCTGAATTATAGACAATGTTCCTCCTTTGCCAAATCCAGGCAAATATTCCACTTGCTCCAGCTCTGCCTGAAGAGCTCGAACTGTTCTCTACAGCACAAAGGCTCTTTCATCAAACGTGGAGCTGCACATTTCACATTAATAAATATTCCAGGGGGATTTGGCTGTGTAAAATAAAGGTTAGACAGAGTTTTCAGGAGCTGAAAACGCGGCTGAAGGAGGCACTGCCTCCCAGCCCGTGGAGTTCAGCAGCAGTTGAGCTCCTGAGCAAGCGAGCAAAGTTAATGATGTTATGATTATTTTATTAGGAGTTTCCCACTGTTTATTGAAAGGGAAAAATGAGCAAGGAAATATTTTGTGATCGTGTGCCGTGTTTGCTCGGATTGATCCGTTGGAATGTGGGTATAAAATACGGTGAGTTTAGTGTCTGCAGACAGGCAACTCCCTGCCCTTGATTTCAGCTTCCACCCCAAGGGATCATCCCATCTCCAGGCATTCCAATCAAAGATTTAAATGGCAGGACACGGATTTAGGAGCTACTTTTGGAAAACAGTGAGCACTGTCTTAGTTTCCTTCTCTAGAAAAGCAGAACACTCATTTGCCTGCACCAGAGGAACCTCCTGAGGGTTTCATATCTATCTACCAGGGAAATTATGGGATCAGTTTATTTTGGAAAGACAGCATTTCTTTGGTCAGTATTGCAACTTCCAGCATCCTCTGTGTGTAAAAACCAGGGATATTTAAGCAGACTCTTCAGCCTGGGGTAGAAATTCCACCTGTTCCATGCCTGACCCCTGCTTTGGCTCTGTGCTAAGGTGAAACCCAAACTTTTCCTGCCTCTGCAGTTGGCAGAGCCCTGGTTTCTCCTGCCCCTCCATGGTAGGTGTTTGCCTGCTGCTCCCAAAATAAACTCCTGGATGCAGCTCCAGCCAGGAACTGGCAGCATGAATCACTCTGCCAACGTCATCCCAGTCACTGGAACAGGGATGTGTGGAAGTTGGAGAGGCAGCAAATAACTCTGTGACGGAGCTGAGGGGAGGAATGCCGGCTCTGCCAAATCCCGGGAAGCTTTCCTTGGCCTTTGGGGATGTCAAGAGCCACCGTGGCACTTGTGACAGCTGACAGTGTGCTCTGCTGCTTCTCCAGCTAGGATTCCTGGTGCCTGGAATCAGAGAGGAGTCCAGCAGCCAGGCTGAGCTGCTCAGAAGCTTTTGGGCTGGAAGGGACCTTAAAGATCACCCCATTCCATGGGCAGGGGCAGCTTCCACAGCTCAGGTTGCTCTGACCCGGCCCTGGGGCAGCCACAGCTTCCCTGGGAAACAAGATACCTTGGGTAATGATTTCCCCCTCAGTCCCTCTGGGAAACAGGTGGAGGAGCAGCCACACTGGGAGCCTTTGTCTGAGGAGGAGCTGCTTCCCTCGGGAAGGTTGATCCAAACTCCACAGACACCCTTGGGTACAAACAGAGACAAAGCAGGAGACACTGGCAGAGGAGCAGCTTGTGGCTCATGGAATCAGCCAAGCTGGAGAGATGAGCCAGCCCTGGAACACACAGGGAATGTGCTCGAGAGCATCTGTGTCTGGGAGAATTCCCAGGGAACAGGGAACAGTGCTAGAATGGACACGGTGTCTGGGTGTTCAGTCACCAGGGCAGGAGTTGACACCTCCTGACCAAACCCTCCTGAACATCCCAGGAAAATGCCCCACAAACTTGTGATGGATCCCGAGGCGGGTTTAGCCCTAGCCTGCACCATCTGAGAGCCGTCCCAGCTCTCCCCTTCCCCCTTCCCCCTTCCCAAGTCTTTCACCTACTTGGCCATGGCCCAGTGAGAGCCTGAGCACAAGTGAGAGACCCCGAGCTCGGAGCCGCTCCGTCGTTGGCGGCGGTGCCAGGATTGGGGAGCGGGAAGTGTGAGGGAGCTGAAAGCCTGTGAATCCTGCTAAGGATAGAACGGCAGGAGGAGGAGGCAGCCAAAGCCCAGCCCCGGGAATCCGAAGCTGAGCGCTGAAGTTGGATGAGATTCCCGGGTGGAGAACGCAGGCTCTGAGCGCTCCGGAGGCAAGGTGGTGCCTGGCAGGCAGGGATGTGAGCAGAGCCGCTCCGGTCGGCTTCCCAAAATAGGCATTAGAGCGCATCTTCCGAGAGGAAAGTACCAGACCAGAAAATCTGCTTCCCTTGCCCGTGGCTCCCAGGGAAAGTCCTGTCTCCCTTCGGAGCTCCAGACAGGGCCGGCAGCCAGCCAGGTTATCCCGCACTCCGGAAGGCACCGACTCGCTGCAGAGCTCCCTCAGCCCGGGGATTGGTGACACACGGGCACTGGGAACAGGGAAGGCAGGGAACAAGGAAAGGGAGGGGGCAGTGGTAGTGCCTCTCACGTGAGGAGAGCACCACGGCCTGGCCTGGCCTCCAAACTCGGGTGAAACTTCAGCTAGGGCAAGTCCTCCAGTCTGTTCCCAGGTGCATCGTGCCTTTGGAAAATCATGGAGTCATGGAATGGTTTGGGTTGGAAGGCGACCTTAAAGATCATCTCATTAAAATCCTGTGCCACTATCCCAGGTTGCTCCAAGCCCCATTCATCCTGGTCTTGAACACTTCCAGGGCTGGAGAGGGCTGGAATGGGATATGGGTATATGTGTGCTTGGGAAAAGTCAGTTATCCTGAATCCAGCATATTCTCGAAGTGCCACTGTAACATCCCCAAGTTATTGGATAAGACAGGAACAGCTGGATCCCAGACATCCCTGTTTTTTGGGATATATGCACATGCTGCTGCTCCGGGGGCTGCTGCTGGGAGGCAGCTCACAGGGAATCTCAGCTCTTCCTGCAGGGATGGGGCTGCCCTGCTCCCACCAAAGTCCAGGGGGGTTTTACTTCAGTGGAGCAGAGTTAGGTTAATGCCGAGCGTTTGGAAGGCCCCGTTCCCACTTGCCAGCCTGGCTCCTCAGAGATCCTCCCGTCATTAGTTTCACTCAGCCGCCAGTGTTGGGAACGGCAGCCGAGGGATTCGAGTGCTCCGCCGAGGCAATTGCTGGCTTTACTGGGTAAATGGGCTTTATTTTCTTGCTTTGTCTTCTGCCACGTAAAAGTTGTTCTGTGAATCTTGTTCTGACTCATTTCAGTCCCAGTTAGCAATCCTACAGGAGAGATGGGCTTTGGGATCTTAGTGGGATCTCCTCTGCTGAAAGTACAGCCCCTGTGCTCAGGAGTTCCCAGGAGCTTGGCCCAGAGTGGCAATTCTGCTCTACAGATCATATTTCAGTAAGTTTAAGAAACAAGAAGTTGGAATTCTGTCATTTTCACAAGGGTCTGGAGTGACAGGACACAGGGAATGGCTTCTGACTGGTTTAGATGGGATGCTGGGAAGGAATTGCTGGCTGGCAGGGTGGGGAGGCCCTGGCACAGATTGCCCAGAGAAGCTGTGGATTCCCCCGGATCCCTGGGAGTGTCCAAGGCCAGGTTGGAGCAACCTGGCATAGTGGGAGGTGTCCCTGCCCACGGCAGGGGCTGTGAATGAGATGATCCTTAAAATCCCTTCCAGCCCAAACCAGTCTGTGCTTCCATAACAAAAGCTACAAAATCCATGGTTTGAGACCTCACCCTGGAGGTGTCCAAGGAATGCCTGGATGTGGCACTCAGTGCTCTGGGCTGGGACTGGGAGGGTTTTTCCAGCCTCAGTGATTCCCTAATTCTGTGCTGAGAAGACACCCATGAATTCATCTGTGTCTGCAGATTTTACTACAACACACAATAATAAGTAAGACATAATGGGGCCTCGCCTCACGACTGCAGCTCTCCCAGAGCCGGGAATAAATGAATTAATCACGGCCACGAGGGCGATGGGAGGGAAATGCACAGGGAGAACAAGGGCTGCGTGGAATCAAAGCCCTGGTGTCACAAAAATTCCAGAATAGAGTTCTTTCTGAGTATTGACTTGATAAGTGAAAACTTCAATAAGACCTGGGGAGGGAGGTTTGCCAGAAGACACGGCTCCTGGGAGGTGTTGGCTGTCAGAGTGGAACGAGGCCGAAGGAGCCCTGGATATTTGTGGAGATTCTTGAGAGAGCACATCAGACTGCTCTCCATTTGATGTTTCCTTGTGGAGTCCCAGGGACTGCCCCGGAACAGCTCCTCGTGGCTGTAGTTTTTTACACCTCACTATGCCCGACCCTCTGTTCAAACTCCGAGTGCCGTTCATTAAATTCCTCCTTCTCTGGAGCCATAAATGCCATAATCTGGATCCTGAGAAAGGCTTTAAAACTATCCCACAGGATCCCTGTGCTTGGAACTGATGGAACATTAGTGTCAGGGAAGCATATTATTTGAGTCTCACTATAATTAATAAACCTTTTCTCTCCCCCCCAGGAACGCGCTAAATCTCCGAGCCCTGTTTGCGTTCGGCACGAGGTTTGGTTACCTCGGACGGGAAGCGGGGATGGGGGGGGAAGGATGAAAAAGGCTTTAAATATTTAACAGTTTAAACCCGACATAAATTGGAGATTTGAATTAAAAAATCAGCCCGAGTATATTTGTATGGAGCTGGTGAACAGAAGGAATACACATGCTCCGAGGAATAGATTTTCTGCCAAACATCAATCAATCCCGGCTCCGAAGCCTATTTATAATACTGTGGGGGTTCTGGACGGTTGCACTTCACACTGGGAGGACCAATCCGTGGCATTATCTGGTGAACAATTGATGGCTTTCGCAAATAATTAAAACTCTGTTTGCAAATGGAGATCTTCGCTGCAGCGCTCCGGATCCTGGGGCTGGGGGGTGCAAAGGACCAGGAGTTCATGCTGGGGTTTGCCCCGGGGGCTTTCTCTCCATTTAGTGATCTTTTGGGCACAAATGCCTATTTCTTTCCCCCTTTGCTCTCGCCTCCATCCAGGCCAGCTGAGTGTTGTTCCAGACCCTGAAGCCACAGGGGATAAACCCTCGCAAGGTCCTGTCCTCCTCTTCCCAGACCTTTCTCTCTTTCTCCTCACGGTGTTTGCCAATCATTTCCATGGCTGCAGTAGTGCCAGGCCAGGCCTCTCTGGGCTGTCCTACTTACACCTCCAGAAAGCAGGGCTGAGGCTGCCTGAGCTCCTGCATGGAGCAGTTGGAGCTGTCCGATCATCAGCCTCTCTCCACAGCCAAAAAATAGGCCGAGAGTGGCACAGGCTGAGAAACTTCTCAGCCAGTATTCCCAAAGGATGGAGAAGTGCTTGGTGGGTGTTGCATGGATGTTTCAGGGTATCTCCCACCTGGACAGGGACTTTGGAGGGACAGGACAAGAGGGAATGGCTTCCCACTGCCAGAGGGGATATTGAGAAGGAATTCCTGGCTGTGAGGGGGGGGAGGCCCTGTCACAGGTTGCCCAGAGAAGCCGTGGCTGCCCCATCCCTAGGAGTGTCAGAGGTCAGGTTGGAATAACCTGGGATAGTGGGAGGTGTCCCTGCCCATGGCAGGAGATGGAACTGAGTGAACTTTAAGGTCCCTTCCAAGCAAACCATTCTGAGATTCCAGGATTAATTCCCTGAGGCTCCGTCCTGATGTGCTGAATTTTGTCAACAGGGAGAGCTGAGCACATTCCTGAGGAGGGGAAGCCACGGCCGTGACCTGGGAGCTGGGTGATGTGAGATCCTGCCCTGGCTGCATTCCCAGGAGCTCAGAGCCAGCAGGATGGATCCACCACTGGGGCACCAGTCCCACCGCCGGCCCCAGCCCTTCCCAGCCAGCCCCGCACAGGTGAGCTAAAAGGTCGATGCCATCGGCTCTGGGGCTCGGGATGCTCCCAGTGCCCACGAGCCCGTGCCAGCACCGAGCCAGCCTCAGCCGGGCCCCTGAGGAAGCAGCTCCGGGTGCGCTCCCGGAGCGCGGGGGTGGGCGCGGGGTGGTGCGTGCGGCAGAGCAGCAGGGGGAGCTCAGACATCCCACTTGGCTCCCTCCAAATGTCATTCCCTGAGACCTTCTGAGCAATTAAACCGAATTTAGCAGGAATCAATCATACAGACACGAGGGTGGGGAGTAATGAAGATGGATGTTGTTCAAACCCTTCCAAGAGTTCCTGCCGGAGCCAGATATCATCCTGGGCGGGATTAGATTATCCAAGTGACCTTCGACGTTTCAAGTGTCCTCCCAGGTGGGAGCAGGCGGGACGTGCAGCCCCGCCAGTCCATTTCCTCTGTTTGGTCCCTGTTTTCCAAGGCAAGTCCTTCCCTGGAGTGCGGCTGGCATGGCTGGGATGCAGGGAGCGCTCCATAATCCCTGACAGAGCAGGGGGACTGCTCTGTTCTCCGAGCCCTGGTTCTACCAGCAAAATAAACCTTTGCTTTGAGGATGAAAATCCTGCTCAGAACCCCCTTCGCAGGTGTGGGACCAACAGGTTTAGTGTCACTGAGAGCTCCCGAATCCAAAGGCTGCTCCTGCCTTTCCTCAGAGGGAACAGGTGGGCTTCAATCCCTCTGAAGACACCAAAGGGCTCCCTTACAAAGTGACTTGCAAAGCAAAAATGATAAAAAAGGAGATTTTTTTCTTTCCCCGTTCCCCAGGGATTTTTGAGCACACGAAGCACAAAAATAATCACATAAATGACGCAGAGGAGGAAAAAAACCCCAGGATTTAGCTGGAGTCAGCAATGCAAAGGCAGCTCCACGCTCCCTGCTGCTTCACCCCCGTGGCACGGGATTTAAGGGGCTCTTCTTCTCAGTGTGGCCAAAGCCAGGACCTCAAATGCCCGGGGACTGCGGGAGGCTGGGTGGAAAACCTCGAGGGTTGGGAAACTGATGCTAAATCAGGTAGAGCAAAGCGGGCAATGCTCGTTTCTAATTAATTAAGACCAATAACAGGAGATGGTGGGCACTGAGGGCACTGGCAGGGCCAACTGTACCTTTCCATGCCCCACTCCCAGGGGTCATTCCACTCCCAGTACCCCCAGCTTTTCCCTGGAAGGACCTGGAGGGTCCCCCTGTGCTCACCCTTGGAGCGGCTCCGCCTCTTCCCACTCTTGGACACACACACGGGCTTGAAATCCAGCACGTGTGTTCCAGACAGACCATCCAGCCTGGAATGGTGGGATATCCGTGTCATCCACAGCTGTTTCCCTCCTCTGCTGGAGCTTAAGTAAGTAAATATTGAAATTAAAAAACCCCTTGGCTCTCCTGAAACAATCCAGATCTGTGTTTGCCACCCCTGGGAAGACACACAGAGCATCCAGCAAATCCCCTGGCACCTCGCTTTCCTCCTTCCAAGTCTTGAAGTGGGAGTTTGCTCCAGAAATTAAAATTTTCCTTGGGAAATATTTATGTTAGGGGAAAGAAAATGCTCCTGGGAGAAGCATCCAGGACTCAAGGCAGGGTTTGTCTCCCCAACCCTGAGCTCAGGATCTCATGGTCCTTGTGTTTTCCTCATCCTGGGATGAGCTGTGGGTTCCTGCCCTGGCTGGGGGCAGCAGGGGGAAAGCAGGACTTGGTAGACAGCCCAGATTTTGGAGCTTCCCTGCACAGCTCTGGGCCTTTTCACATGGAATTTTCACACAGGCCTTGGCTTCAGGTGCATGTTGCACTTTCCCCCAGGGATCGGGTTGGTTTGTGTCGACCTAAAACAAAAGTGGCAGAAAATCAGCTGAGTTTTTTGGGATTTCACTGCTGTGCTGGGAAAAGAGGAAACCAGCTTTTCCCTGGAAGGAATGCTGCTGCTCTTCCCTAATTTCTCTAATGACATTTGATATTATGGTGATGATGCCTTGGAAAATACATATGATAATCATTATAATCAAGCACATGTGTCTGGGGGCTCTAATAGGTGCATTCTATAAATTAGAAAATAAACATGTGTTAAGGAATGAGCTTTAATATTAATTTCCATTTTTAGAAAGCAAGGCTCCAGATCCAGCTGGGGCTTAAGGAGCCAAAATAGGATTTTGTAGAATCCTGGAATGCCAGAACGGTTTGGGTTGGGAGGGATTTCAAGGATCATCCCATTCCCCACCCTGCCATGGGCAGGGACACCTTCCACTAGCCCAGGCTGCTCCGAGCCCACTCCTTCTCAATGGAATCACATGGAAATAGCCCTTGCTGGATCTCTCAGGCAAGCCCAGGAGCTGCTGTGAGTCACAGAAAGCCCGCTGGCTCCAGTGGATCTCCTGCGTCTCCTCCCAGCTGGGAATCCAGCCCTGACTTCCCAGACAGCTCCTGGCTTTTACCATCAGAAGTTTAATCTCGTAGGTAGGGGTTCATTACCAAAACCAGGGAGAACTGAGAACAGAGTGGGATTTTCAGCCAGGAGAGGCTGTGGACTGCCCACCCCCGGAAGTTCAAGGCGAGGTTGGAGCAATCTGTCTGGTGGAAGGCATCCCTGCAGAGGAATGGAACGGGATGGTCCTGGAGTTCCCTTCCAACAGGAACCATTCCATGATTCCATGGTTCTGTGGCTTTGGAAGGAGGAGAAGAGCAGCGCTAGAAGGTGCAGAGTAATCCTGGAGATGCAGAATTAGCACAGCAGGCAGGAACGGGGCTGGTCTGGCCTCTGAATGGGGGATCTGAGCGTTCCCAGAGCCCGGCCCTCGCCTGCAGCGCCTCTCCTGTGGAACCCCCTCTGCACAGCCTACTAATTCCAGGAGTCATCCATGTATAGATTGTGTGCCTACACCATTCCAGGACAGGCAGGAGGTGCGCAGAGCCATTTGCCTGCCGGAGCCAGTTGTCCCATGCTGTGCCCTATGGGAAGCCACTGATTCCTACACTTGGAGCAGGGACAATGCAACTTAATCAGAGTGACAGGAAACAGGCAGCAATTACAGTGTGCAGCTACATCTGCTGGGTTCCACTTCACTGGAGGAAGAGTTATCTCAATTTTAATGTACAGCCCCTTTTCATGTTTCATTTAACCTCTGCTGTATTATTAAACCACGGCAAAATGGAGCCACGGTCGTTAGGGGGGGGAAAAACCCAGGAAAACGAGAACATTTGGGAGAATTTGGACTCTTCCCCCTTTATCTGTAATTTAACGGTGTGGGTTTTACTTCCCTGAGCATTCCACGGGCTAATTTAAGATATAGATTTGTTTTAAACACCAAGTGCAAATCCAATCCTGCTCCTTCCAGACTCCACGGGAAAATGACTCTGGATCCACTGGAAGCGAGATGTGACTGGCTGGTGCTCAGCCTCCCGAATTCCCACAGCGGAATGAAGCCTCCCCAGGAGATGCCTCTTTTGCCCAAACTGTGCTGCCAACCCTGAAGGGTTCTGATTGTCAGTGTTTGTGGCACAGGAATCGCTGGGAGTTCTTTAGGAAGGGAGAAGGGGAACCGAACCTGGATGGGACCATTCTGGCTGCTGAGGAGCTGGGCTTTGCTCCCGCCTTTGTGAGCTCACAGAGAGGGTAACCTGGGAATGTCCCCATTTGAGCAGCAGGTACAAAGTGCGGCTTGGGAATCACTGGGATGGAAGCAGGAGCAAAAACTTTGGGATTGGGGTCAGTGTGAAACACCGAAGGTTTTGACTGTGGGGTTTGGTGCAAAGAGGGTTATGGAATCCTGGAATGAATCCCAGACTGGTTTGGGTGGGAAGGGACCTTAAAGCTCATCCAGTTCCAGCCCCTGCCATGGGCAGGGACACCTTCCACTATCCCAGATTGCTCCAAGCTTGGCCTTAACCAGAAATTAGGCTCAGGAAACACCATTCCTGGAGCAGATCCCTCAGCCCCACGTAGTCGCAGCGATGCCTTTCCTCGTTTCCTACTCCATCTCCCGGGGAAAGCTTTTGGAGCCCTGCAGAGGCAGCTCAGGGAAGAGAAATGCAGCCCCACTGATGGGACTGCTCTCCTGAATTCCCACGTGGATCCATCCTGCAGGAGAGCAGGGGGAGCTTCTCTGGTGCCAATTTAAAACTGCCTTGCCTCAGAGGATTCCCCATCCCTGGAAGTGTCCAAGGCCAGGTTGGACAGGGCTTGGAGCAACCTGGGACGGTGGCAGGTGTCCCTGCCATGGCAAGGGGTTGGAACAACATGATCTTCAAGATCCCTTCCCACCAAACCATTCCATGATTCCGTAATAAACCAAGGTGACAATTTTACAACTAAAAGATTCCAAAGCAGCTCCTCTGTCTGGAGGTCAATGAGGATCCCATCCAGAGGGGGTAATCAGCTTCTGAGGAGAGTTTCATCTAACAAGGGCATCTTCAGTGAAGTTGCCTGAAAAAAAGGTGCTGTGCAATTGCCAAAGACCTCCCCTGTATTCCCAGGATTCCTCTGAAGCACCCTGCGTGAATCAGAAGGAAGCTGGAAAGCCTTCGGCAGGATCCTGTAATGGGATTCATTCCCTAGGGGATGGTGCCGTACTGCATGATAATAAAGGGCTGGGGAGAGCTAAAGGGGGGAACTCAGGGGGGTTATATGGGATATTGGGAAGGAATTCCTGGCTGCAAGGGAAGTGAGGCCCTGGCACAGGTTGGCCAGAGAAGCTGTGGCTGCCCCATCCCTGGAAGTGTCCAAGCCCAGGCTGGAGTATCCTGGTCAAGTGGAAAGTGACTCTGGTCGGAATAGCATGAGCTAAGGTCCCTCCCAACCCAATCCAGTTTGGAATTCCATGGACTGTCTTGTCTAGACGTGGTAGGAAGGTGTGACCTGGCACTTACTAACAGCACAGGGAAGTGAGTGTGCCCCAACCAAGGCAGGAGGGGAAGCTGAGCACAGAGAGGCTCAGCTGGAGGCGATAATGATGAAAGCAAAGCTGCCCAGGAATGGTCCCATTGCCTTAGGATCTGGGAGTGCAGGGCCCCAGGAAGTTGTTGGTTTGGGATCAGGGACCTGTAACTTGTGCTATGTGTGGCTGCTCAGCTGAGCAGAAGGCAAAGACTCGTCCTGTTGAGCCAGCCCATGGGTTGAAGATGAATTATTCCGTTTGCTTTTCATTTGCTTTGATTTTCTCTCTATTTCCTATTCTCTAAATTAGATAACCCTGCCTTGATTTAAGGTAATTCGCCTTTACTGACTATTACTTAAGGCTGAGCATTTGCAAAGCCATTCCAGGAGGGGAGAGAGAGAAAACCACGGAAATTTAGGGTTGGGAGAAACAAAAGGAATGCAGATATGGAAGGGAAAGATGTGATGAGCAGAGAACTGGCGACTCCTCAGCCCCAAGAGCTGCCTTTGACAGATGCCACCAGCTTTTCCAGGGCTACAGAGACTCTCTGGAGCTTCCTCTGTGTATCCTGTGCTTCAGAATTCCATGAGCTGAGCTCCTGACAGTGCAGCAACAGGGACCCATGAGCAGGAAAACTGAGCTAGCTGAGCCCCTCTTTTTCTGCGGGGTTATGGGAAGGCATACGGGCCCGGACAATTTAACTGCCTCTCGCTGACATCACACCCTCGGCCTCACAGAAATCTTTCCAGATTAATGTGGGATCTCTTCAGGAGCTGCTAATCTACGCAAGGCAAATTGTTTCGGATTTCCCCTGCCTGTGCCTGCCCCCCCCGTAAGTTGTAACTGCTGCTGGCAGTGACAGGGACTCTGCATCATGTGCCGTGGCACCACCAGACCCCAAACTCATTAACAGCAGCTGAGGGTTGAGGGCACAACATCGGCAAAGCACCTCAGCGGCTCCACTTGGAATGCCTTTCCATGGGGCGGCTCTTCCCGGGCATTGTGCGGCTTTTGGCATGGGAGAACGGGCATCCTTTGGGTTGGACCCACTGGGCTCGTGGGAGGTGTCCCTGCCTACGGCAGGGGGGTGGAATGGGAAGAGATTTAAGGTCCCTTCCAACCCAACACATTCCATGATTCTGTGGTTCTACGATCCAAGCTGCATCCATCTCCTCCTCGTGCCCCTGCCTCCCTCCTCTGTGATGTCCCTGCCTGAGCCCCTCTTGTTGAGAATCAGGATGTTCCACCTCGTACAGAGACAGATCCTTTTGGATCCAAATGTCTCTGAGAACAATTTTCGCCTGGAGAATGTTCCCTCGCTCCCATCTGTGCAGATCACAGTTGGAAACGCCGCCTGCACTTTCCAAACTCCTGCCTCTCCAGAAAAAAATAGCCAGAGCAAACTACAAAACACAGAACACAAGGAAAAATCCCAACACAAACGGATATAGAATAGAAAGTAAGGAAAGGAAATGCCGAAGGAATCGATGCTCCTGCTCCGTTGGTTTGGCTGTCTGACAGAGCCATAGCCCCTCAGCTGACGTGGTGTACACGCTCCCAGTCCCACACCCGGGAACGCTGCCGTGTCCTCCGGTGGAACGGTGTCTCAGTGCCTTCTCCGGTCTGGGGCTGCCTGATATGAATGGGCTGTCACAGCTCCCAGGCCTTGCAGCTGCATTCTTTCACAGGTGCTTGGTGAAGCCCAGCGGGGCTGCTTTGGGCTGTGCTGCCGAGACAAACTCCCTCCCTCAAACTTTACCCACCCATCCCAGGGCTCCAGCCATCTGCCCTTCCAGGCTGTCTCCATTCCTGGCCGCAGGAGCTGTGACATTTGGGAAGGACCTTGGCTCGTGGCAGGCATTCCTGCTGATCTGCAGGATCAGGGTGTACTCAGCAGGAAGGGGCTTTCCCGAGGTGGGTGACTGAGAGCAAGAACTTTGGGTGCTGGGAGGTGCCAGCTGGAGGTGTTTTAACTTGGACTAGGTTTAGGAGTATCAGCTGTTTCATTCAGAGCTTCAGATTAGACTTGAAAAGCCACACCCGATCAGTTTCCTGGCTACACCTTCCTCAGTGCAGACATGAAGCAGCACTCCTGTGGCTGACCATGGACAGGACAAAAGGGAAGCTCCAGGTCAGTTGAGATATGTTATAAATGATCCTTGTTTATTATAGAGTTGGATATTCAGCTGCTGTAAATCCCTGACTCCAGCACCACCCGACTGCTTCTCAACTCCTTTATCCCTGCAAGTGTCCAAGGCCAGGTTGGACAGCATTTGGAGCAACCAGATGTACTTCGGCTTTGTATTCTTTCCCTCTCCTACTTTTTTTCCCCCTTGGTCCCTCATTTCTTTTTAACCTTTTAAGCTCCCTCTCTACTTACGACACAACCAATATATCTGAGCAAGGCCTTCAAATTCCTGCTGGGGAACAGGGGGGTTGTTATTTCTTAGGGAGAACTCCCTGCACTTCCAGGACCCCTTCAGACCCACTCTTCTCTATTTATCCACATTTAGTGCATGTTAAGGAGTGACAGAACATTGCAGTCGGGAGGTTCTGGGGTGGCAACTTGCAGCTCTTCCCAAGGAGCTCTAGGCGGAGGGAGATGAGTGCCCATGTTCCTGTCTCATGTGTGGGAGGTGGCCCAGAGACAGTGCAGAGACTCGTCTGTGTCTCTGAGGCTCCAACTGGAGTGTCTGGAGGCTCCAGCCAGAGCTCTGCTGGAGGCTTCCAACAGCCCAGGTTGCTCCAAGCCCCATCCAACCTGGCCTTGGCCACTTCCAGGGGTGGGACAGCCCCAGCTCCTCCTCTCAGCAGCAGCCACACTTGGAGCTTGCTCGTGTCCTCCCTCTTATTCAGCAGAGCTGCTTTAGAAACCCGGTGCTGGCTGAATTTCTAATCCTTAAAACATTCGCAGGAATACAGGTTTCATCCCACACAGCGGATTATCCAAAAGAATAAGAAATATTGGCACAAACATGGCTCTGGCTAGGGTTTATTCGATAACAAAGGGAATAATCCGAAAGCATGGGAGAAGTCTGGGGGCCTGACACACAAAAATCTGACGGCCCTTAGTGCAGTGACATCTTTCCTCTTCCTGAGTGTATTAGGAAATATCTATTTCCAAATTTATAGAATCCTAGGATCACTGAGGTTGGAAAAGCCCTCCAAGGTCACGGAGTCCAAGCTGGGGCTGAGACTACAGCACTGAGTGCCACATCTAGGCATTCCTTGGACACCTCCAGGGATGGGGATCCACCACCTCCTTGGGCAGCCCCTGCCAAGGCCTGACCACCCTTTCCAGGAGGAAATTCCTCTTCATGTCCGACCTGACCCTCCCCTGGGACAAGGAATTTGTTTCCCTCCAAAACACTGAAACCAGTTTGGCATGAAAATTAATTTGAGTAAAATTTCCTTCCTCATGTTCATCCCAAATAAACAACTCCCAGACCTGAAAATGATATAATTGTGTGTCCAGTTCACAGCATTTAAATCCAACCTTAATCTCTTTATTAAGCATGAGTACATGTATTTTTTTAAGGTTAGATTATGTCCTAGGCTGTTCTCATAAAGCAAGGGTTGGAATTTCTATGGTTTAATAAAAGGAGATTAATATGGAAATGAAACAAATCTACTGTTAGAAAAATAAGCAGGATCAAAATCCATTTAACTGAAACCTGCAGCTCTTTATATTTAATTCATAATACACTTAGAGCAGCAGCTTCCCTAAAAACTGTCCTTGTCCCAGATAGCCCTTTATTCTTCCTTCTGTGTTCCTTGTCAAGGAGCTAATTCAGGCAGCTAATTGGGACAATAACTAATCCAGCCACCATGTATTCCCCCAATTATTCCCTTCTTCATTCCTTTCCTATTCTTAGTCCCATGTATTTTTTCCAGGAGCTTGTAATTCCATTATAAGGACAAGCAAGGGATGGCAGCACACGGTGCTCAAATCAAGGGTGTCTGGTGAACTTCTGGGGGTCTGGGATCAAAAATAAATACTAATAAGACAAATAATATGCAAAAATAATATAGAATAATAACAACCACCATTTTTTGCCATCAATGGAGGGACTTCAAAGACCACTCAGTAATTTAAATAATACCTTGTGGATGAATAAACTGTTAAATCTCATAAACTCCCTCCAGATGATATTCCCAGAGAAGCTGTGGCTGCCCCATCCCTGGAAGTGCTCAAGGCCAGGTTGGAATGGGAATCCACAGGTTTTCTGGGCTGTACTTTAGTCACCAACTAGATTCCAATCAGTAGGGAAATAATAACAATAATTGTGGTTTTTATTTGTTTTTCATTATTTAATCTGCTTTGACACATCTCCAAACAACATCCCTCTCTGATTTAATGAAATAGATATATAAATGTTTTCAGGGAAAAACATATTTCCAGATGTTGGTTCTTTAGGAAAGACTCCTGCTGAAATCTTGATAAGAAATTGCTTTATTTTGTTTTTTGTACTCCTGTCATCACAACCTGTGCATTTCCATACCGACCTACAGCTGCCCATTTCCAAAAACTGGAAATACATGGAAAATGTCTTTGTATCCCCTGCCCCTCTTGGCCTTTTCCCAAATCCACTGTTTTCTCCCTAATGGACTCTGTTATTCCGTACCCATTAGTAGATCCTCAAATGATGACATTTCATTTTAATTGAAATCAAACATCCCATTCCATTAGGGAATTAGAAAACAAACCAAATTTAATCGGAATTCATACAAGTACAGAAGAATATTTTCCTCCCTCTGAGATTATCTTTTCATGGAAATTGGAGGGATTTTTTGATGGGGATATAACAAAGGTTGCATGGGGCTTCCCAACTCGTTCATGGATTTATGAAAAGTCCCATTTGGATGTCTTTTTATAGGAACAACAACGGGCACAACCCCAGACTGGAGCAAACTGGAGTCTAATACTTTGCCGTGCTGGTACTACGGTCTACAGGCAGCGTAGAAGTTCCTTTTGGAGTTCTAGAACATCAAGGTGAGATTTTTTGGCCATTTCCTGTCCTTTTGACACCACTGCCAATGCTCCCAGAGCACTTCAGCTTCCCCATTGCTTACCTGGCGAGGGCTGGGGGGTCCGAAGGGCGGGAAACGCCTCACAGGGTCTGAGGGCTCCAAAATGGCGGCAAGCACCTCACGGGGTCTGTGGGGGCTGAGGGCCGCGAACCCCTCACGGGGGCTGCAGAGGCTGCAAAATCCTTTGAGAGTCTGCTGAGAACTGGTGAGATAAAAAACCCTTGGAGGGTCTGCTGAGGGTTGGGCTGGGGGTCTGAGAGGTCTGAAACCCCTCAGGGCTGGGGGGTCTGAAGGGCGGGAAACGCCTCACAGGGTCTGAGGGCTCCAAAATGGCGGCAAACACCTCACGGGGTCTGTGGGGGCTGAGGGGCTGCGGAGCGCGATGCCCTCACGAGGCTGGTGAGGACTGTGGAGGCTGAGAGGCACGAAACCCTTCAAGGGTCTGCTGAGAAATGGTGAGGTGTGAAACCCAGAAAAGGGTCTGCTGAGGGATGGGGGGCTGAGGGGTCCGAAACCCCTCTGCTGAGGGCTGGGGGGGCACAAAATGGCGTCTGATCATGGCTGGAGGGGTGAAGGGTCTGAAGCCCCTCAAAGGGTCTGCCGAGGTCTGAGGGCTCTGAAACCTCTCACAGGATCTGCTGAGGGGCACAAAAGCCCTAAAAGGGTCTGCTGAGGGTTGGGGTGGGGTCGTGAAACCCCTCACGGGGTCTGCTGAGGGCAGTGCGGCCCCACCTCGCAATGGCGAGCAGTGGGGACCTCCTTCACAATGGCGGCAATGTGAACCCCCTTCATGCTGGGGGGCAGTGTGGACCCTCTTCATTATGGGGGGCAATGCAGGCCCCTCTCATGATGTGTGTTGTGGCCATTGTGGGCTCCCCTCATGGTGGGGGGCAATGCAGACCCCTCTAACGGTGGGGAATAATGCGAACCTCCCTCGTGGCCAGGTGCAGTGCGGACCCCCATCACAATGGGAGCAATGTGGGCCTCCCTGTTTTTGGGCACAATGTGGACCCGTCTCATGATGGGGGGCACAATGTGGGCCCGTCTCATGATGGGGGGCACAATGTGGGCCCGTCTCATGATGGGGGGCACAATGTGGGCCCGTCTCATGATGGGGGGCACAATGTGGACCCGTCTCATGATGGGGGGCACAATGTGGGCCCGTCTCATGATGGGGGGCACAATGTGGGCCCGTCTCATGATGGGGGGCACAATGTGGACCCGTCTCATGATGGGGGGCACAATGTGGACCCGTCTCATGATGGGGGGCACAATGTGGGCCCGTCTCATGATGGGGGGCACAATGTGGACCCGTCTCATGATGGGGGGCACAATGTGGACTCGTCTCATGATGGGGGGCACAATGTGGACCCGTCTCATGATGGGGGGCACCGCAGATCCCCCTCATTAACGGGGACAATGTGGCAACCCTCATTAGGGTGGGCGATTCGGGGGGGCATTGCGGACCTCCACATTAATGCAGTCAGTGCAGCCCCCCCTCCTTAATGGATCCAGCGCGGCCCCATCCCGGGGGCAGGGTCCCCTGTCGGCTGGCGGCGCGGGGCTCCGGGGGGGCGGCGGGGTCCCTCCATCTTGTGCAGCCCCGGCGCGCCGTCCCGCCCGCTTCCTCCCGCCCTCCCCTCGTCCTCCTCCTCCTCCTCCTCCACCTCCTCCCGCCGCCCGTCACGGCGCGGGTTTATAAGGCGCGGGCATTGCCCGGATGTGAGCGGCGGGCGCTGCGGCGATGCCCGGGCGGGCTGCGAGCGGCCGCGGCTCGGCGGGGGAGGCCGCGCTGCTCACCCGTACCGCCCGCCCCGCGCTGCCCTAAACTCGGACCAACTCTGGGAACTGCCTGCCCCGCGCCACCCCCCTGCTTCTGGGTGGTTTTCTTTTTCTTTCTTTCTTTCTTTTTTTTTTTTTTTTCCTTTTTTTTTCTTTTTTTTTTTTTTAAATAATTTTTTTTTCCGAAAGGAAGGACAAGTCCCCGAGAGCCGCGGCGCCGCGAGTCCCTCACCATGTGTCTGTAAAAAACAATAGGGCAAAGTTGTCGGACCTTCTTTTTTTCCTTTTTTTTTTTTTTCATTGCTTTTTAATTTTTTATATGTATTTTTTAAATTTTTTTTTTTTTTTTTTGGCCCCCCAAATCCCAACAAAGCCAGGTGTAGGGTGCCTGTAAAAGCTGTGGAATAACCCGGAGCGGGACTGACACTTTCCCTACTTTTTGGTGGTTTCGGAGGGTCACACACGTGTGAGACAATAAAGCACTTTGGCAGAAGATTCCTCTCTTTTTATTTTGATTCTTTTGATTCCTTTTTTTTTTTTCCTTACCCCCCCCCTTGGAATATTGTGAACATATTTGTGGCCATTTAAGGTAAAGTTCCGATTTGCTGTTAGACTAACTTGTCTGTATATTTTTTTTGCTTTCATTTTTATTTTTTGATTGAAATTGTCGATCCCGATGTGTTATTTAAAAAAAAAAAAAAAAAAAAAAAAAAGAAAGAAAGAAAGAAAGAAAGAAAATGCAAGTTCCGGGGTGTTTAAATAGATATACATTGTGTATACATTGCATAGACACGGTGTAACTACACGTGCGAGAGATACACCAAGGTGCAAACGCCGAGCGCGGGGACTCGCTGCTTTATTTCCTACCGGAAAATGAAATTCAAGGAGTTGATCTTTAGCGGTGTCGGGCCTGCGAGAGGACAATACGGAATAAAAGTGGCAGAGGGCATGAGAGAAGCAGGAAGGGGAAGGGCGGGGGGTTGCTGGCAGCGTCCCCAAAAACTTGCGCGTTAATCCAAGCGGCTGCTTTGCAAAGTTTGCAGCGATGCTCCGGGAAAACGGGAAAGCTCGGGGCTGGGATCGAGCGGGAGGGCGGGAATAAACCGACCCCAACAAAGCGAGGTTAGAGAGAAATATCAAACCCCCCAAAATACGAACGGGGAGTGGGCGATCCAAAGGGGGGAAAAAACCTTGTTCCTGCCGGCCAAGTCCCCGCGTCACGTGCGCCCGCGGCCCCGTATAAACGCGCTCGCCATGTGTGTGCGCGAGCCGGGCGAATCCAAAGTGGAATCCTTGGAAAAGTGCGGCGGGAGCGGGCGGGAGCCGCGCTCGGAGCTCCATGAGCGGCGACGGCGGGTACGGAGGCGGCGCCGGGGCTCGCCGGGGTCGGGGCCGCGGGGCTGGGCTGGGCTCCGCGCCCCTTCCCTTCCCTCTTCCCTTCCTTCCCTTCCTTCCCTTCCTTCGGCTCGGCTCCCCTCCCCCCGGGCGCTGCCTCCGCACAGGCCCAGCCGCTCCCGGCTTGTTGTCGGCCTTATCCCCCCCTCCTCTCCGCAAAATAGGAATCGGGGCTAATTGTACCCCGCTGCCCCCTCACCCCCCTACCCCCCCGCCCCCGAACCTACACTTCGTTCGCCGTGCCTTTTTTTTTTTCCTCCTCTCGCTCTTTGCAGTTTCTGCCTCCAAACGCTCCTTTGCGTGGAAGAAGGAGAAGGGAAAAAGTTGGGAGCGGATGGCTGTAGTTTCTTCTCTGGGATCCTCATTCATTCCTCGCTGAACCTCCTGTTGCTTAAATGATGCTCCAGGAGTGAGGCTTTGCCTGTTTTTTTCTCCTCCGGATTTGGGTTTAAGAGTGGATGTTCCCTGGTTTTGCCTCTTTGGAAATACAATATCGCCTTTTTTTTTTTTTTTCCTCTTGTTGTTGTTGTTTTTTTTTTTTTTTTTTTTTGGCTGCCCCTCCATCTTTTTTTCCCCTCCCTTCTTCTTCTCAACTACCCACCCCCAGACCCCCCTTGAAAAAAAAGCAAAATCCGACTGTGTTTCCTGCAAGGCTCGGGATTTCTGATTGCGGTTATTTCCATGTTTCTAGGTTTGTGTGATTTTGCTAAAATGCATCACCAACAGCGAATGGCTGCCTTAGGGACGGACAAAGAACTGAGTGATTTACTGGATTTCAGTGCGGTAAGAGACAACGGTGGAAATTAGCAACAGCTGTAAAAAAAAAATAATCTTCTAGCTGCTCTGTTAGCAACAAAAAAAAAAAAAAATCCAACCCCCCAGCAAAAAAAAAAAAAGAAAAAAAAAAGAAAACAACAAAAAACCTAAAGCGACAAAACCAACCCCAAACTGTGCTCCAAGTACATTGGGCAATTTTTAATCAGCAGCTAGAAGCACGCTAAATATCTGTTTTTGCTTAAAAAAAAAAAAAAATCCAAGCTGAGTATTTGGAGTCTTTCTGATTGTGTGTGATGGGAGATGCAGGCGCGTTCGCAGCTTGGTTTCGTGTCTCAGATGGCTTGAATAATTCCTGTCAAAAGAAACGCCCCAAAACTGACCGTTTCTCATCATTCCTCCATACCAATATTGCACTTTTACCGTGCTTTAGGTTTTCGAGCGTGGTTGGCACATGAACTAATTAATTGCTAATGAGTCGCTGATATTCTCCTTTCGGTTCTTCCCTTGTTTCGTTTTTTGGCACATGGAAAGTGCAAAGAAATCCACGACTGTCTCAGTTTAAAGTTTTCCCTGAAATCTCCTCTGGCTTCTGCTGGCGCTAAAGCTGCTCCGACCTTCTCGGCGCGGCCCTAGCCAGGGGTTTGGGGCGTTCTTTTCGCGGGGAAAAAGGGGTTTTTGTCCCCCGGGCTGGTTTGGAGGCCGAACGTTCCGCCGGACGCGTGCACTTGTCTAGTTTTGTCAGGCTCCCCCTCCCCCTCCAGCCCCTTCCTTCCTCTCCCCATCCCCTCCCTTCCCCCCAATATGTCAGGAATATCTCTCTATCCACTTAGTTATTTATTTTAGGGCAGAGCTTTCGCTGGGAGATGCGGGGCCGCTCCTAAAGCCCGGCGAGCCCCCCCCCTCTCCCCCGCGTGCTCCAGGCTGGTGCTGCTGCTCCAGCCTCGGCTTCTGAGGGATGGCTGCGGGAAGTTTGGCCGGGAATCGTAGCCCGCGGCAGCTCCGCAGCCCCCTCTCTGCTTGTCGGTGCACTTTTCCCATTTGTTCCCTGGCTTTTTGCAGGCTCTGACTCAGGGAAGGTGCGTATTATCCACCAGACGCGTCGGAGAAGGGAGAAACCAATTAGGGTCGGAATAAATGCTGGGAAGAGAGAGAGAGGAGCGCGAGAGAGGGAGGGAGAGGGGGCGAGGAGCGAGCCTGGCTTCCAATTGCTCGGTGGGAGAGACGGGATGAGAATTTAGGGCAGGTGGCACTTTGCATTATTATTATTTGGGTTCCCACATGCCAGGCAAATCCTGGAGCGGGATGGAAGTGGACGTTGCTACGTTGATGGCCAAGGTTGCGACCCAATCCCAACTTTTTCTGCCTTTGTCGGCGGGGAGAGCGGAGCCAGCCCCGCTTCCCAGCCTGGAGAGCTGCTGGGCATTGGCATGGCTCGAAGTCTTCGGGAAGGGCAGATTGTTTGGGAAGCTAAGGAGCCTAAGAGAAGCGTGATGCTGGTGGGAGTTGGCAGGAATCTGCATTTGTTTGGGGGACGATGGTTCCAGGGAGAGAAACTCCTGAGGACCGTGGAAGGAACTTCGGACTGCCAGTGGACTCGGGAATCGCTTGTTTTCCACTAGTAATGCCTCTTTGTTTTTTTTTTTTTTTTTTTAGATGTTTTCACCTCCCGTGAGCAGTGGAAAAAATGGACCAACTTCCTTGGCAAGTGGACATTTCACTGGCTCAAGTATGTACTGTTTTTTGTTCCCTCCGTAGTGCAAATGCTGTGATTTATTTCTCCATGGGCTTTACCTTTGTTGTGGTGCTTTAATCTCTCGTGGGGAGCAGATCCGTTCAGATTGGAGCGGAATTATTCCTAAGCACCAGTTATGATTATTCTGATTTTTATTATTTCCACAAGCCTGGGAGGTTTTTAGAGCACTGCCACACAGTCCTGATTTTTTAAAAACCCCTGAACTTCCCCTCTGTGTAGCTGCTGCTGAAAATTGTTCTGGTGTGAAAGTAGGTTTATCTTTTTCCTTTTTTAATTTGAGCCTCGGTGAATTTTTTTTATTTCTAATTCCAAAGACTCTCTTTGTCTGGGAGGGATGAGAGTCAAAACCTCTCGTGTGCAAATGAATTTGGTGAGTCAGAACTGAAGCAGAATTGAAGCTGAATAGGAGGCTGCTGCAATTAAATATAGAAATCACAAGTATCTGAGGATAAACGGCAGGGAAGGGAGTATTTAGGATTATAGAGGATGGAATATTTTTGGTGAATTGAACCCTTTTGGTTACTTTGGAGCTGGGGCATTTTGTTTGTAAATATTTGAGCCTTGTGGAAGCAGGATTTGTTATTTGGCTGTGGTGGGGCTGGATGGGCAAGGGCAGCGTCCTTAAAATCAGGAGTGGGATGACAAAGCGATCTCGGAGCTCTTGGTGGTGGAACACGTGTGGACAATAATTGTCTGGCAACTCTAGTTTTATAGGGAGGCTTTTATGTGCCTGACAGATGAGAAGGCAAACTCCTAGAGATCCTTACTGCCCACGTCCTTGCCCCGGGATGCAGTTGGTTCTTCTGCCCTGATCTCCAGGTTGGGAGTTGCAGTGTTTTAGCTCCACGTGCCAACGCTCCGGCCGTCGGGTTGTACCAGCATCCTGGGCAAGCCAGGGGGAATTCGGGTATGGCTTCCCTGCAAACTGCCCCAGGATACCCACCTCATTTCATAGGGTTTCATGCCCAATATTCCCAGCTTTTGCTCACTGCAAGGCACCCCTTCTCTTTATGCAGCATTTCATTAAATGCACTGGGACATCAGTCAGCTTTTGCTTTCCAGAGCAGGATTGGCAGCTGGTCTGCAATGGAATGTTTTTTAAGCTCAGGTGCCACCTGAACGCTCAGTTTGTGCCTTTTATTCTGTGTAGCCTTTGGAAATAACGCCGTGAGTTTGTTTTATCTCCTCAAACTTGGTTATGTTGTGCTTGCAGCGACTTGGAGAATTTTGCTGTTGGGGTTGAACAACTTTCCAAACATGAGCTGTAGATTTTAATCCTGTTTTTTGCCATTTTGCGCCGTAATTTTCCGAGCCAATTTCAGCGGATATGGAATATCCACTCTATTTGTTTTCAGGGGAGTGTTTGTGCCAGACAAATCAATTTGTCACGCTCAGAGCCTGGGCCGTGTACAGCCACTACTTGGGCTGGGTGACCCCAGAGTTATATTTAATAATTCCATCCCAAGCCTCAGCTCTGGAGTCGCTTGGATCAGGAGGACAAACCAGAGCAGGGAGTAATTAAAATGTGTTTTATTGTCTCCGAAGCTGAAAGAATTTGAGGAACTTTGACACCTCCTGTAGCCAAGGAGGATGATTTAATGAGCTGCAGGAAGCGAGGGATAGGGAGATAAAACCCACTTAAAACAACACCTGAACTGTCCCATGGACAGAATTCCCGCAGAATTCCTTGTCCACACTGATGCCAGGTGGTGGAGGAGGAAGGAGAAGCTCGAGGAAGCACCGGGCATTTGCACAATGGCAGCGCAGGGGGCTTCTGGAAGTGAAAATAACTGGAATTTTCCTCTTGGAATATCTGTTGCTTGGTTATTTGACAGGGAATTTTTCAGGGAGTGCTCAGTGCTTCTCGAAAAGTTGGGGGTGATGCCAGGGAAACGCGTGGCCTGAGGATGGAGGTGCATGGCTATTGTTTGGAGCAGGGCTTGGGAAATCGGGGTTGCATGGATAACACCGGGATAACTGCTCCGAGAGGGGTTTCTGTGCTCCATGGCAGGACCGAAGGCAGCTCCATCAATAATAGCAAACATGGTTTATTATTCTAATTATGCACATTGAGAACGGCGGGTTTGGAGAGCGGGGTGGATTCTGCTTTTCCTCCTGCAAGTTCTCCCTGGGAAGTTTGAGATGGATTTTAATATTCCTCTTTAGAAATACAGTTATTGAGATGAGGAACCACAGAGGTCATTGCTCTGCATTAACGTGGAACTCCTTACGGACAGGGAGGAAAAAGAGGGAAAAACAGCCTCCAAAAGTAACGCCAGGCAGGGAAGTGAAACCAGCTGGACTCTGGATTCGAGGAAGTGTGGGAATAATTCCTGCTCGAAGTCATCCCGGGGGCTTTTCCCTCAGCTAATCCACGTCGCTCTGTTGTGATTTGTAGTGGGGGGGGGGGGGGAAGTAAAGCCCCGTTGCCTTTGAGTCTCGAATTCCACAAACATGGCTTCTCCCCGTGTTCCAGACCGAGAGGGCTGCAGGGAGAAAGGAATGTAACCTGAGCTCCAGCCCTGACATTCCCAGGGAGCATTTTTCACATGAAAGGCTTTTGTGAGCCCAGGGAAGGCCCAGCAGCACATGTTTGATGGTTGCAGGTGTTGGGGCTGGAGCCTCTGACCTGTGCTGGGAGAGCTGGGGCACTGGAAGCACCAAACTCCCCTGGAGTTCAGTACACTTTGGGTCGTGTTTGTCAAGTGATTTAAGAGCTGCTCCTTCCACTGAACAATGCACATTCATAGCAGGCATCTGGGGGGGGCTTTTGAGTTTTTCTGCTTTGTTTGCCCTTTTTTTAGGATGGTGGCCAAAATAAGATGAATTTGCCAACAACTCCTAAAATTTTGGGAGGAGTTTCCAGCCCCTTCCCCAGCAAATTCATCACAAATTTATCCTACTTTGAGTGTGAGGCCCCATAAAATAAAGGGGTGACAGACTGGGGAGAAGTTTTGCCCCCAAGAATTCCATGGGTCTTTCACATTCGGTGTATTTCAGGTTTTTATCCATTAATCAGAGCCCACATCTTCCTGATTCCCTTCGATTTCTGCTCTTTCTATTTAAAGCCTGAAATTTTACCTCTGTTTGGGAGCATCTGCTCTGGATTGCCCACTCTGAGTGTCTCTGAATAGCGTGTGGGTGGCAGCAGGATCGGAGAAAAGCGGGATTTTTCTCATTGCCCATTCCCATGGCCCAGAAAAAAAGGGAAAAAATCTCCCATCTCTGCATTTCCCACTAAAGCAAAGTCTGTTTAAAGGATTTAAATCCTCGCTTTTCATTTTGCCATTAGTTTGATTAGGGCTTGGCCTGCATTAGAGCAACAAATTAATACATCTTTAACGAGGGAATCACAAATCCAGCTCGGGCTAAAGTCCTCTTTTTTTTTTTTTTTTTTTTGATTTGGGATGTTCTATGAGGAAATTCTGACAAATATTGTGGGGGTTTTAAAGCACAGCCTGGTTTTGGAGTGTGGAGAACCTGCAGAATTTTGCTGTTGTTGGTTGATCACCAAAAAAATAGAATTAAATCGAGGATGTTTTGGAGCTGCTCAGGTGAGGCACACCTGGGGATGCCTGCATGGATCCCAGTATTCCCAGCAGGAATAGCCTGTGTGATAGGGAAGAAACACACCATGCCAGGGAGGATTTGGGAAGGAAGGGATTATGATGCAGAATAGCCATTCAAAAGATAAAAAAGGAGGGGGTAAAAATTCCCAAAAAGAGAAATTTTCAGCCTTTTGCCCCAAAGATGCTGAACGAGGGAAGTGGCGTGGCAGGTCTGGAGCTCTCGCGGTTCCAGGGCAGGGAGCTCAGGTTTGCCGTGGGCTATGCCAGGAAAGATGGAAAATGATGATGGACTCTGGGTGTGGGCTCGGCTCCGTTGCTCTGCGTTCCTGCCTTGGAATTCCAGGTCTCCAGGGGGCTGCAGGACCCTCGGGCCCCTTGCATCCAAGCTCAGCTCCCGGTGCTGTCTCCCGCTTGTTCTCCCTGTTGAAAACTCTGGGGCTTCACAAAAGCAGCTCCTTCCCTGCTTTCCATCCCCGAGGTTTCGCAATTATGATTAGGGAGAGCAGGAATGCTGTCGCCTCCCATCCTTCCAGCTATGTTTACCCGGGATCCTCCTCCCCTCCCAGCCCTATCCTGGCCGCTTCAGTGGGGACAGCCAGAGCCCCAGGCTCTGCTGTTTGGAAGTGGCCTGAGCCCCCCAGAGCTGGAGACTGACTCCCAAAGCACAGAGGTCCCTCCAGGGCCCGGCCCTTACTCGCAGGAGCAAACCGAGTGTAGCTGCAGAGGCCACTCCGGAGCCACAGTCACCTCCAGTCCCTGGGCTGTGGAAATCTGGGAGCCCAGGGCCTGGCTCCTAATTAAAGAGGTAAAGCAGCCCAGCCATTCCAGGTGGATAATGGAGACTGGGAGTTGGAGGTGCTTTGGGCAGCCTCGTTCGGTGTTACCTTGTCTGCAATAGATTCAATAATTCACAATCTGCTCCGGGGCCACAGCCACCCGAATGTCACCTGCAGGGGAGACAGCCCTGCCTGCCCTTCCCTAATCCAGTAGCAGCAGGGATGCTGCTTCAGCTTATCCCATGGATATCAGGGATCGGGGAACAAAGGGGGGCTGTTAAACCAGGCAACTTGGGCCTGGCCTGGACTTAAGTGGGAGCACAAAGCCTGCTCAGGGAAAAATCCCAAACAAGTGAGGTACAATTAGGCTTCTTCCCACTGGATTTGTGCTCGTGCCACTCTCAAATTCATGGATTTTTGTCAGAGGCTAAAGCAGCTTCCACGATCCAAATTCCTAAGGAACATGGAATAGGCACAGAGAACCCCAAATTTTTGTCTTTCACCACTTATTTCTGTAGTAGCCGAAAAATAATGGGATTTAATGTTTTTATCACCCCTCCTCTATAATTTAAACAGAATTTGTAAATGACTTGGATATTTTCCTTTACTGAGGAAGTCAAAGGGTTTAAGCCCCTGCTTTGGGATGCCAGGAATGTTATGGAGAAGCTGGTTGATGTTTTTTTGACGGGATCAGCAAATATCTTTCCTGATTAGTGTTGTAATGAGGAATAACTGAAATAGTAGAGGAACAACTAAGCCACAGGAACATATAGAGAGGAATTCAGTCGTAGAAGTTTATGCTGTTAATTGCTGGAATCTTCCTTAAATGCCTGGAATCCTGGAGCACTAAAAGCTGTCCTATAAACAATTTTTCTTTGAGCTCCAAATGATTCCTTTCCCTTTTTTCCCCCCTTCATCTGCTCTGATAAACAAAGTCGTTTTGGAAGCTTTACAGATCAAACATTTACTCCTCATGGTAAACTTGTAGCTGGAAATCTGGGGCTCTGCAATCCCCGGGAAAAGGGGAGAGTCCGGGTGGCCTCTGGTTTTCAGGGATTTAAATCCTGCTGGGATTTAACTCGGCTCCCATCAGCCAGTAAAACCCTGAGGTTGTTCCATAAGGAACAGTTATGGTTTAAAGTGCTTTTCCCAGTGTTTTCTTGGATTCCAGGGGGGTGGACACTGGAGAGAAGAGCAGGAATAACCTGGGAATGTTTCCTAGGATGTAGCATGTAAAATTAATACACATGTAAGAGGATGTGCCATTTGCCAGTGGCCACTCCACAGAGTTGCTCGGCAGCCGGGAGGGATGACAGCAGCTCGTCCCAGCCCCTGGAATAATGCAATTTGCTCTTAGTTCTTTGGAAAAGTCGCTGCCTGAAGCAATTTATTTTTGGGCATCCGGGGGGTCCAATGTCCTCAGTATCCACCCCTTGTGCCACTTGAAGGTTTCCAACCTGGAAATTCGGGCCCAAATCCCCAGATTGGTAACACCAACCTGCTGAATTTTTGTTTTCAAAGGTGTTTGCAGGGAAAACTTCTTGCCTGCTGCTTCTTGGGTTGGAATTACCAAATGCTTAATTAATTTTTTAATCTTTTTGAACACTGCTGTTGAATTTCTTTTCCCAGCAAACTCCAGGAATTAGGAAAAACCTGAAAGAGAGAACTGGGAGGGTTTATTTCTTCTGCCAAGGTGTGGTTGAACTGGGCCTCCACCAAGCAGGTGGAAGGAACTTTGGGGTTATTTAGGTGGATTTTGGGGCAGTCACAGCACACCGTCAGTGTGAGAACCATCGTGACAGTTGCTCCTTAACTACATCTTTGTACTGCACCCGCTAGTAATGCTGTAGTAGCTGCTCCCTGTTGTCATCCAGGCTGGTAGGGATGCAGTTTGGAAACTGCTGCTGGCTTTGCCGAGTGCCCATGTGGGAGTTGGCTGGACTTGGGGACTGTAAAGGTTTTCTTGTCACCTTCCCAGCGGCTCCGGCCCTTCCTGCCCTTTGTCCAGCTTTGTCACACGTGTGTGTGACCCCCTGCTTTGTTACACGTGTGTGTGTGTGACCCCCTGCTTTGTTACACGTGTGTGTGTGTGACCCCCTGCTTTGTTACACGTGTGTGTGTGTGTGTGTGTGACCCCCTGCTTTGTCACACGTGTGTGTGTGTGACCCCCTGCTTTGTTACACGTGTGTGTGTGACCCCCTGCTTTGTTATGTGTGTGTGACCCCCTGCTTTGTCACACATGTGTGTGTGTGTGTGTGTATGACCCCCTGCTTTGTCACGTGTGTGTGTGTGTGTGTGTGTGTGTGTGACCCCCTGCTTTGTCACACGTGTGTGTGTGTGACCCCCTGCTTTGTCACACGTGTGTGTGTGTGTGTATGACTCCCTGCTTTGTTATGTGTGTATGTGTCCCTGCTTTGTCACACGCGCGTGTGTGTGTGTGTGACCCCCTGCTTTGTCACGTGTGTGTGTGTCCCTGCTTTGTCACACGTGTGTGTGTGACCCCCTGCTTTGTCACACGTGTGTGTGTGTGTGTGTGACCCCCTGCTTTGTCACGTGTGTGTGTGTCCCTGCTTTGTCACACGTGTGTGTGTGTCCCTGCTTTGTCACACGTGTGTGTGTGTCCCTGCTTTGTCACACGTGTGTGTGACCCCCTGCTTTGTCACACGTGTGTGGGTGTCCCTGCTTTGCTTTGTCCATATGGGATCTCTGTCCTGACGCCCCAGTGTTCCTTCCTCGGTCAGTGCTTCATTTCTAGATCCAGGGAGGCTCCCCAAGGAGATTTCCCTTTGGATCCTTCCCCTTGCACCACCTCAGGCCCGTGGGTCCTGGAAAAGTGTCCATTAAAAACCCAACCCAAATCCCTGTGGAATATCATGTGTATGGCAATCCAAGGATTTCTGCTGGGATCATTTAGGGGTCCAAAACCGGGAAAGGATTGAAATCACTGAATTAATTCTTAGGCATGGATGTAATCCCCAGGAAAACAGGGATGCAGCTCTTTTTGTTCTGTAGCATCTGCAAATCAGACTCTGTTTTTCCTGAGTAAAAGCCAGGCTTGCTCGTGGAAATTTGGGATCGTGGGGCTGACGTGCTCTTCTCCCCGCCTGTACATTTAAATACGCTCGACCTATTTGAGAAACAACTGATCCGAGGCTTTGGTGATATTAAATCCAGCTAAATAAGATTCCCAATGGAATATCAAGGCTCTAATTGAATCTCGGGGGTTCTGGGCCCGTTCAGACACAGCCTTGGAGTTGTTTTGTGCTTCCTGACGTCAGCCCAGAGCTGATTGAATTACGGCCCGGGATTGTGGGAGCACCTGCCAGGGCCGCGAGGCTGGAGGGTCCGGCAGCACTTCCCTGCTGGCAACTTCGGTGCTGGGATAACAACTCCAGGGTGGAAGCAAAGGTGGCAAAGCCAAATGAGCTGCCCCAGCTCCTCTGCCCTTGCTGATGACCCGAGGCTGCTCCCGGTTGTGATGATCATGGGATGTGACAGAGGACAGGCTGGACTATCGGGATCTAATGCCATTACACAAAGGAGACTCGTTTCTTCAGGATTTTGGGAACAAAGATGGGCAGGGATGAGGCTGGGACAAGTGTCACTGTAATTCCAGCACCACGAGGCTGTTTTTGTGGAATCTGGGAGCACCTGTGAGCTGCAGTTCCACAGGGTACAGCCCAGTTTTCCTCATTTGTTTAAGGGGCAAGTGACAGCAGGGATTTTGGGAGAGGAGCGAGGATGATTTGCCTTCCTGATCAGACACAGCCACCAGCAGAGCTGGGAAGAAGTGGCCTGAGAGCTTAAGCATTACCTGAGACCTTGTGTTCAGGGTTTGCCCACAGGAGAATCCTACTCTTTGCTCCTCCTGCTTGTCCAGGATGAACTGTTTCCTTGGAAAACATAAAATGCAGTGTTAAATCTGAGCGCATTCCTCATCCTGCGGGGTCAGAGCCGGCAGCAAATGCGTCGCTTAACTTTGAGTTTCTGCCTCTAATCTCTTTGTTGATTTTATCCTCCTTGGAAAGATCCACTTACTTAGGAAATACTGGGGCTTGTTGGATAAACAGAGGAAAACTCACATTCCTAAAATTAGCTGTCTTGTAAACACCACAAATTAGAGCATTAATTCAGGAACCAGCACGGTCACTAATGGGCATCGTGTTTTTGCCCTCTCCTACTATTCTCCTTTATATTCTATATATTTTTCTGTCCTTTATATTCCCTATATTTTTTCCTTATTTATATTCAGTGTATTTTTCCCTCATTTTTATTCCCTGTGTGTTTGGTTTCCTTCCTCAGTGTCTGCCTTTAGAGCTGACGTGGTTAATTGGTGGCAGTGCCGGGTCCGCTCCCTGCTCATGCCGAGCTCTGATTAAGAGGTTTGGGCAGTGCTGAAATCCGATGCTTCCCGTGGCTGGGGTGCACAGCAAATCCTGGGAATGCATTGGCATTCAACTAGGAAGTTAGCCTGGAAAAATATCCGGGATCAGAATGCAAACCCAGAGTTTGGGGTGGCTTTTATGAGTTCGCCGGCTCCGTTCGGTCGCTCAGGTGCCCAGTGCTGCTTCCCTGAATGTGAGATAAATCCTTAGCCATGAAATTATTGGGGTTAAAGGGTCATTTTCCTTGTAACCACAGACTCAGTTTAGCTGAAGAACAAGCACACTGTCAAAGGAAAAAATAAATATATATATAATATGTATGCAAAGTGATTTGTTTAGACAGGAAAAGCTCTTCATTATTTGAACACTGTAGGGCAAGACTGAGTCTTTTGGGGGTAAAACTGAGTATTTTGGGGGCAAATTTGAGTTATTTTGTGGCAAAATGGAGTCTTTTTGCCAAGCAAACCCAGAGTAGAAAGCTCTGCCATGGCCTCACGAGTGTGATGTGGGGCAGTGGTGAAACACCTCTGGAAAATCGGGAGTCTCCTGCATCCAAACCATGGGGCCACCCAAATGTGACCAGTGCGGCAACTGCTTGATTCCAATTAGCCCCTGTAATTCCAGCATCGCCCTGTTTAAGGTTATGAAGGGGAGGTTATTTACCTAAAATTCAGGAAGGGAGGGAGGAAGTGAAACCCCTGAAAGCCCAAAGTGAGCAGACCAAGTGATTCCTATTTGCATTTTTGCCCTCCCGGAATCCCCCTCCCTGTAAGTTCTTGTGGTCAGTGAAGCACAGTGCCGGACCGCCAGGCAAGGGGAGCTTTATGATATTAAATATGATATTTAAACCTTAAAAAAAAACATGTACAACAGGGTTTGACCATCTTTTGAAGTGTAAAATAAATCCTGTGGCTCTCGGGTGATGTCAATAACCAGGGCAGGGCCTAATGGCGAGTTGTTCTTCCCTTAATCCAAAAGAGCAAGAGCTTAAATAGAAAGTGCAGGATTATAAAAGAAGCAGCTTTATTCTTTTTTGTTTTGGTTTCAGAGAAAGTTGTTCTGGAAAACAGCCCTGGAAAAATCAAGTGGTGGTGGTGTCCGGAGGGTGGGATGGAGCCGTCAAACGGAGTGTGGCCTCTGGAGGGGTCTGAAGGGCCCTGAGTTCACCAGGGTCACTTGTGATTTTATTATTAATATTTCCAATCATATTTTGCTGCTTAAGCCTCTTCCCTGCCTGTTGCTGTCAGAAAGACCTCATTCATGAGGAAATTCCCAGCAAAAATGGATAATCTGCAGAATAGCCTCTGATTTGCTGTGAGTTCGATTGAAAAAGGGCAGCAAAAAGCTGAGTAAAGCTGGGAATGAAGTAGGAAAGGGCGGATAGGGCAGAAAATCAGGGATCTGAGGAACAGCATTGTTCCTGGGGCCGGGAGCCGGGCAAGGCTGGGGCCGCTCGCTCCGTGTCACAGATGGCACCATCTTCCCACTGTGCCCTGGATCACAGACTGGCATCTTAATGGAGCGGAAGCAGCACGGGGCCTCCCTGGAGAGAAGGGAGGTTTATCCCGCTCCAGCAGAAGGGTTGAAGGTGCGTCTTTCAAGGTATCTGTCCTCATCCCGCTTGGAAAGCCGGCTCAGCGACTCCAGCCCCGCTTGGGATTACACAGGATGAATCCCATCTGAACCAACCCCCGGGGCTGCTGAAATCCTGAGTTTTTGGAGGTATTTGTTTGGTTCTAGACCCCCAAATCCTTCTGCTGTCCCTGAAGAACCAGGAGCCCACAGGACAGAGCCTGGCAATTCCCCCCCCTGCAGCGTTTTCCGTTCTTATTTATGGATTTATTACATTGATCCCGTTTATTAAAGGCTGCCACTGTGTTGGTGTTGTGCTTTTCCGAGGGTTAATTGGTTCCAGTTGCAGAGTTAATTGATTTCACTTGGCTCCCAAGGAGGAGACGTGAAATGGAGTCTCCTCTGAGGGCGACACTTCCCGGGAGAGGCGCACACCTCCTCTCCCGTTCCCGGGAGGCACAAGCCTCCTTTGTGACTTTACAGGGAATTTTTGCCACGGCGCCGCTTCTTCTCATCCTCAAAAATTCCTCCTTCGGAGTGGCAGGGAGGCTCTGCGCTCCCTAGCATCTCCAGCATTACTTTGGATTTGCTTCCAGATAATGGCAATAGATTCCAAATCGTTATTCTGAGACTTGCCTTCCAGTGGCTTTGCTCCCATCCACGAGCTGTTGGGCTCTCCCGGATTCATTGTGGCAACTTCTTTTTCCCCCTTGAAAAGGCACTTGATCTCTTTTCTGATTTAATCTGAGGGGCTCGGAGCATCCTGGGCTATGGAAGGTGTCCCTGCCCATGGCAGGGTCTGGAAGGGAATGGTCCTTAAAATCCCTTGTAACCCAAACCATTCCATGATTTTCTGATTAGTCATTTAAGTGAGTGAGTGAAATTTCATGTCCTGTTATCCGTGTGTAGGAGGAAAACATTCAGTTCTGGAAACCTGTTCCCAACCAAGGTGTGGGAAACTCCCCTTAAATCCCATTTGGTAAATAGCGCAGGGTTTTGGTCACTGGAACCCAAACATTGATATGAAGTGGTGCATGTTGGAATCGGAGATTTTGGGAGACTGTGGTATGAAAGGACTGAGGTCTTCCATGGTGGAAGTCAGGTTTTGTTTCCCAGTTTATTTGGGGATTTTTTTGTAAAATAGGCTTTTTGGTCCCCAGCTGCTTCCCAGGGATCCGCAGTGTGCCAATTATTCTGATATAACAGTAATTAACAGTGATGCTGGTGAGGTGAAGGTGGACATCTCCATAACCGTATGGTGTGCAGGATCAGTAATGACTGAGGGTGGGTGTGGAAATCAAGGAGCAGTACCAGGGATAAACTGGCTGGTTACTGGAGGTTTTGCTCTGGGTTTCACTGCTCCTGTCAAGTCTGAAGGTGGGCACTGACCTCAGCAGTTCTCCTGGCACACAAGTTGCTTTCCAAAGGGAACCATCCCTGCTGGAAAAGCAGAGAGCCTAAATAGATCTCTTTGGTCTCCCAGGCAGTCCATTAATTTGCTCCAATTAAATATTATCTTTAACTATTGCGAGGTGAACTGTCCCCTGATAATGGCTTTGGACGGCCATTAAGGCCTAATTGCTCCCTAATGTAGTTGGCCCAGGCTGTGATTTGATAGAACTTCTGGAAAAGAGACTAAAAGCACCAGGAGGGTTGGGTTTTTTTTTCTCACTGCTCCTTTTTTCATATCAATGGAGGAGATTAAATCCCATTTTCATTTAACACTGTGGGACCTGGTCTGGAGAATCCCAGGGAGGTTGGAAGGGACCTCCAAGGTCATGGAGTCCAAGGGGGGAATGATCCCAGAGCTCTGAGTGCAACATCCAGTCCTTCTTTGGACACCTCCAGGGATGGGGATCCACCCCCTCCCTGGGCTGCCCCTTCCAAGGCCTTTCCAGGAGGAAATTCCTCCTGGTGTCCAACCTGACCCTCCCCTGGCACAGCTTGAGGCCCTTTCCCTTTCATCCTGTCCCTTGTTCCCTGGGAGCAGAGGCCAACCCCCCCCCCCCCGACAGTCTTTCAGGGAATTCTGGAGAGCAAGAAGGTCCCCACCAGTTGGGATCATCCTCCCAGTTTGTTCCAGCCCCTTGGAGCTGCTCCGTCATCAGCTGGGAAACATGAGCAGGGTTGGAGAACCAAGTCTGTGTTCCAGGTGTGTTGTGGTCTCCAGGGCTTTATTTTGGTTGGAATTGAGAACATTTTTAAGCTTTCCCAGTATTTATACACTGGATTTGTTGCTGGAACTCTCAGGGATGAGCGAGGATTGCTGAGTGGTGAGTGGACAAAGGTTGGACTCGAGCACCTCAGAGGTCTTTCCTACCCTCAGTGATCCTGTGAATCATCCCAGGGCTGCAGACCCCATTCCATGGAAGTTTTCTATTCAGTGTTCGGAGTCTGGCAGGGCTTTTTTATGGCAGGAAGGAGATCAATATCCCTCTTTTCTTGGATAGTGCCTTGTGTTTCAAGCCTGGAAGGGCCTCAGTCAGGAGGAGATATTATCCTGTAAATGGGATGTTTTTCTGCTCCAGCAATATTTAATGAGATCCTATCAAAGAAAGGCTTCCTTAAAAGACCGGGAAACGCTGCTCTCCCCACCGCTGTTTGAGAGCAGGACTTAACCCAATCTCCACAACATCATCCTGCTGCTTTTCTGCCATGGAAATAATGAATCAGGCGGAATTTGCCTTCATTTTCCCTATTCTGAATGTCCTGAGATGAAACAATCAGCAGGATGATTCACAGGGAAAAATGATGGGAGATTTGGGATTCAGAAGGGATTGAGGAGTTGTTTTTTAGGGTGATTTTGGTTTGATCTTCTTGGTTTTCCCCCACATATGGTGCAGGGGAGGGTGAGGATGGCGAGCACTGCCCATCAGCCCTGACCCACCGAACAGACAGTCCATGTGTTATAATTCCTGGGGCTGTAATTCCAAACCTTTGGCTGCTTGCATTTGGGCTCAGTTTGTAGGATCTAATTTTTTTAAGGAGCAAAGCCTGGTTTTGGGAGATTCTGTCCATCACAGATTTGTGAGGGGACCAAGACCAGGGTGTTGTATGAGCAGGACCTCCTCACCCCGCTGCTTCTCTGCACAAAACACCAGGAGAAATGTGCTTCCAGGGAAAAAATCCCTCATGCAGGAGGAGCTTTTAGTTTGGATAACAGGGAAAATCCCTCTGGTGTCCCTGGGATAACACGGTGTCACCTGGAGCCACCAAACCTGCGGTCACACCGAGAGAGATGTGGTCTCATCCAGGGGGATGCTGGAGATTTCCTCTTCCTTTTCCACAGAAAACTCTTTTGTTGAATCAGAATGAAACACATGTTGAGAATCAATGATCTGTTAATTAATTCTTCCCCATTCTTGCAATATTTGATGGCTTTACCACTTCCAGGGAATGCTGGGTTTGTGCTTTAATGTGGGTGATGAGGAAAGGAAGAAGAACAAACTGGGACGGCTGTAAAATGGGAAAAATCCAACAAAACACCCCAAAACCTGCACAGCTCACAGATCTCCAAAGAGAGATTTGCTCCCAAGCAGTTTTCCTGAGCAGAAAACAAGGCATTGGTTTATTTTTAAATCCTATTACCTCAAGAGTCAGGTGGCTCCTTCCTTCCCTATTCCTGCACCTTTTGCCTGATAATCTGGATTCATTTAGGAAATTCCCAGTGTTTAGTAAGCAAAGAGCAAACCTGGAGCCACTGTGGGTTAAAGGTTTGGAGGGGGAACTGTCTTCTCTTGCCCCGAACTCTGCTCCAGTCACACAGAGAAGTGGGATAAGGAGCAAGTAGGAAATGCTTGTTTTTAACAAAAACTGCTGAAACTCATCATTTTCTCTTTGCTCAGTTTAATTCCAAAGTTTAGGAGTCCAAAACATTAAAAGACAGGAAGGCAAATATTATTGTTTTTCCATCTTTGCCCAAGACAAGTGGTTTTGTTTGTTTCCCTTCGACCCTTTTGTAACAGGATTTCCCAGGAATCTTTTTTAACATGTCGAGAGAAAGATCCCTGGGCAAACCAGTTGGATCCCAGTAAAACGTAGGATTTCATGTAGTGGTTTGGAAAATCTCGGTGCTGAGGTGGGTTGGGTCGGAACCACAAGCTCCCTGTGAGTGAGCGGAGCGGGAACAAAGAGGAGGATCCTTCCTCAGGAGCTTAAACCGGGAGTGGGAGACAAGGGAGAACAGATGGAAGGACAGATTGGGGAGCAGGGAGAACAAAGAGCCCGCATTGTTCGGCACTGAGAGCCCGGCAGCTCCACCAGACCGGGATGAGGGAGGGCCGGGAACACCACAGGAACACCACGGGAACGCCACGGGAACACCAGGCCGAGGGTGTGGGGAGGGCAGGGAACAGGCATCCCACACGGATTTGGGGCCGGGAGAAACACGGCACAGCTTTGGGGGCAGAGGTGGGAGATGAGAGAGTGCATGGGATCACTGGGAAAAGGGATGGGATTGGGAGACGACCGGGAGGAAGGGAGTAGAGATGAGGTGGATGTAGGAGGGAGAGGGGACAACAGGGAGAGAGTCGTGGCTTCATCTGCCATGGGAGAGGTGGGATTGCGCAGCAGGGAGAAGGGAAGAATCCAGGGAGACCTTGGAGCAAATTCCAGTGGCTAAAGGGGCTCCAGAAGAGCTGGAGAGGGACTTGGGACAAGGGATGGAGGGACAGGACACAGGGAATGGCTTCCCGCTGGTCTAGATGGGGTGTTGGGAAGGAATTCCTGTCTGTGATGGTGGGGAGGCCCTGGCACAGGTTTCCTGGAGAAGCTGTGGCTGCCTCTGGATCCCTGGGAGTGTCCAAGGCCAGGCTGGAATAACCTGGGCTAGTGGAAGGGCTTGGAACAAAATGATCCTTAAAATCCCTGCCACCCCAAACCATTCCAGAATTCTGTGATTTCAGTAGGAAGGCTTTGAAAAGGAAGGGAGATGCTTCTCCCTGGTGTTTCCATTTTATCCTCAGCTCCTATAAACCCAGTTTTTCTCGGAAAAAAGCGTAAGTGTAGCAGGGTCTGACGTCAGCCTGGGCGCCATCCGGCAGGAATTTTGGTGGCATTGGAGTGCAGAGCACTGGGAGGGCTGTGATTGCCTCTCTATTCCCGACTCATCCTTCCCATTGAATCCTTAATGGCTCATCAGCCGGCATTTCTATGGATCCCTGCAAATGTTCCCGGGCTCCTCTCGCGGGGACAATGGATCAAATGAGCCTCTGTGAGTGGGGCTCAGATCCTGCAGCTGCCGCTGGAGCTGGAATGGAGCCGAGCCTGGAATTCACAGCGCTCCAAAAAAACACTCCAAGTGCTCCTGCACTTCTCCCTTCCCACCCCGTTTTCCTCCCCAGTGCCAGAGAAAGGAATTGATTTACTGATGTTTTGGTCACTGGGAGCACCAGATGTAGTGGTGGGCTTGGAGTGGGAGCAAATTAATCCAGCAAGGAAGGCTTTGTTGGGAAGGAGTTTGTGGGACCCTGTGGAACAGGTCTGCCCTCCCAGGGAAGTGGGAATGTGCCTCCAGCACCTCGAATGGGGAAATGGAGCCACAAGCTGTGGAGGGTTTGATAAGATTTATTAACATTTCCGTATTTGGATAGAGGCATGTTTGTGTCAGGAATCATGGAATGGTTTGGGCTGGCAGGGATTTTAAGGGTCCCCCCCCGCCATGGGCAGGGACACTTTCCTCCAGCCCAGTTTGCTCCAAGCTGGCCTTGAATGCTTCCAGGGATGGGGCTTGCTGCTCCTTTTCCTTGACTCTTCCCCTCCTCCTTCTGCCCTTCGACTGATGGAAGCGCTCCCTGGGAGTTGTTTCCTGACAAAAAGCTGGGAGCAGGGAATGTCAGGACAGTGTTGTGTCTGTTTTTGTGAGTGCAAAGCCGGGGCCCGTTCCCTGCAGGGAGCGGTCAGGGCACTGTTAGGAAATCCCAGGAAATGGCAAATTTCTGGATTTTCTCCCCTGATTCCGTTTTCCGGTGGCCCTCGGGCTCGGTGCTGATTTGCACATCACACAGATCTAAGCCTTTGCTTTACAACTTGCCAAACCCCTCAGATCCTTCCCTCTCGTTCCCTGCTTTCCTTGGGAATCAGAAAGGAGACAGTCAAGGGTTTCACTGCCAGCCATACAGGAGTGTCCAACATCTGCTCCTGCTCTGGAGCCCGGCTGGGAGAGCTGGGCAAGGGCAGGATCCCGGGAAACCTGAGAACCCCTTGCAGGGCCTAAAGGGGCTCCTGGACAGCTGGAGAGGGACTAGGGACAAGGGATGAAGGGACAGGACACAGGGAATGGCTTCCCACTGGTTTAGATGGGATGTTGAGAAGGAATTCCTGGCTGTGAGTGTGGTGAGCGGCTGGGATGGCATTCCCAGAGAAGCTGTGGCTGCCCCGGCTCCCTGGGAGTGTCCAAGGCAGGAATAACCTGATCTAGGGAAGGTGTCCCTGCCCACGGCAGCGGCTGGATTAGATGATCCTGAAAGTCCCTTCCAACCCAAACCATTCTATGATTCCAAGGTAGGGACAACTTGGAGCTGGGGGCGATGGCACATCCTAGCGACCCCGTTCCCCATGGTGTTTGTTCAGTGGAAAACACAGGAGCATGCAGGAAGGGACCGGTTTGCCTGGATTTCAGGAGGTGGTGGGAACCATCCTGGAGCAGAGGCTGTTGGGAAGCACAGCGTGCCCCTTCCACAGACATCAGCCCCTCGCATCCGTGTTTTAATTGTGGGATGTGCCTCTGGACAATGTCTGGGCACAGGCAGATCCTGCCCTCGCTGCCGCCATCAGTGTGTGGGATTACCCGTGGTGGGCTGGGGGATTCCAGCTGGTGCATCAGGGAATTGCCCAGCACTCCTGGCTGGAGTCAGAGTAGGGTTGCAGAATGCTTGGGAAAGGGGGAGGGAAGGGAAGTGTGAAGGTGCCGTGCTCTCGTTCCTTCCCGCAGATGCTTCCGGAGCTGGAGAGCAGCAGGATGGGGTCGGGCGAGGTGACAGCGCTGTCCTTGTCCCACGGGGTCACTGAGGGCAGCCCAGAATTCCCTGTGCCGGGGCATCCACAGCCCTGGCACAGCCACGCTCCTCTTGGCCCCAGCTCCCTTTGTGCTCCAATCCCGCTCCGGATCCCCAGGGAATGCAAGACTTACTGGAGATGTTCCAGACTTAAACAGATGTGAATGAGATCCTGGAATAGTAGTGTGGGTTTGGATTTTTCCTCCTTTTTTTGGGAACACCCGCCCGAGTGCGTCTTGCTCTGTGTGTGCAGGAGCTGAGTTAACCGTGGTGCTGTTCCTGGCTGGCTCCATCCTGCTCCAGGCGTTGAGCAGATCCCATTAGCGGTGCAGGATCCTGCTCCAGCAGCAGGACTTGTACAGGCAGTGGGGCCTGGATTTGCACACAGAGATCTGTTGGGATTTTGGGAAGCACAGAGCTTGTTTGTGGCTGCCCCATCCCTGGAAGTGTTCCAGCCCAGTTTGGAATAACCTGGGATAGTGGGCGGTGTCCCTGCCCATGCAACTGGAGGAACTTTAAGATCCCTTCCAACCCAGAGCATTCCAGGATTCTGTGGTCCTCGAGGATCAGGTGTCCAGGCACTTATGGAAATCCTGCCCCTTTAAATCCCCTGTAGAAGTTTGGCTTTAAACCTCAAATCCTGGGAAAAACCAACACATGAACTCAGTGGCAAAAGTGAGCGAAGGCAGTGGAGCAAACTCCGCTCCTGGGGTTGGATTCATCCCCGAGCCAAGCTGAAGCCTTGGGAATTCTCCCCAGTGCCATGGCAACATCCAGCTCTGTTTGCAGCTCAGGGAAGGTATTTTTGGAACTCCTGACTCACCCCTTGAAGGTTTCTTCTGGACCAGGGGAATGTTTCCTCTGACTTTTGTGCCACTGCTCAGCAGGAAAAGAGGAGCAGTTCCCTCCTGCTCTGTATCCCAGTGCAGCTTGGAGTGAGTTCATCCCAGAGCCGGCTGGGAATCACTGGGCATGCTGGAATGGGCTCCAGGCTGCAGTCTCTGAGTCCAGTAAGGGCTACAGAGTGGATATCCAAGGCTGGAAGTGAAGGATATCCAAGTATTTGGGCAGTGGAAGCACCTTGAGTTTAAGGCAGAACAAGGTACCAGGTTTTCCAGCATCCATAGGGAATCATGGAAAGGTTTGTGTTGGAAGGGATTTTAAGGATCACCTTGTTCCACTCCCTGCTGTGGACAGGGACACCTTCCACAGACCAGGGTGCTCCAAACCTCATCCAGCCTGGCCACAGAGATGCTCTGACGGCTGGAGCCCCTCTGGAACCAGGCTGGGAGAGCTGGGAGTGTTCACCTGGAGAGGGGCAGGATCCCAGGAGACCTCAGAGCCCCTTCCAGGGCCTTAAAGGGCTCCAGAAGAGCTGGAGAGGGACTGGGGACAAGGGATGGAGGGACAAGGACACAGGGAAGGGCTTCTCACTGGTTTAGATGGGAAGGAATTCCTGGCTGGGAGGGTGCTGAGTCCCTGGAATGAATTTCCCAGAGAAGCTGTGGCTGCCCCTGGATCCCTGGGAATATCCAAGGCCAGGAGGGATGGATCTTGGGATAGGTATTTCATGCTCCCTTTCTCCCTCACTTATTTTCTCAGCAAAGTCTTCTCTCTTTGTTGAAATTTAAGGAAAAACCATCTCAGGGAAGGCTGAGCTTTGACTCCCAAGGAGCCCCTGAGCACAGCCAACATCATTTTATAGCTGCTTCTACTTTAATTTGGGAAGCAGACTATTTAAATATGCTAATGCCATGCACAGCCATTGGAACAGGAGCCAGGTTAGAAACTTCCTACTGTGCCCGGGAAAAGCTGCCTCCGGAATTGTTTGCCAACTCTTTTGTTGGGAGTTTGATCCCGAACCCTCACGGACAGAGGTCGCAGAGAAAGGGACTGCAGGTGTCCAGTGGGGTTATTTTGCACATTCCAGATGATTTGCTGGACTTTTGGCTTCCCTGGCTTTGTGGGATCATGGGATGGTTTGGGTTGGAAGGGATTTTAAGGATCATTTTGTTCCACCCCCTGCCATGGGCAGGAACACCTTCCAGAGCACAGGTTATTCCAAGCTGGCCTTAGACACCTCCCAGGATCCAGGGGCAGCCACAACCTCTCCAGTCCCAGCCCAATTTTCCAGATATTTCCTGTGCTGAAGTCACATTCCAGGGAGCGACGCCATCTCTGTTCCAAGGAAACCCCCGATGTAGCGCCTGTCATTCCAGAGGAACTCAGTTAATTCAGGATTAAAGGAGTTGTTATCACCAGCAGGGTTTTAATGCTGGATCAGAGGGAGCTGGGAAGTTTTCCTTCAGAGCAGGGGTAGGCTCCCTAATTAAGGAACTCCCAGGAGACCTCTGGAAGCAGGCGGGTACCAAGGGGATCAATACCTGCTCTGATCACTTGGCTCCGAAATTGTCTTTATTTCCTGAGCCCTTTGGAGGCAAACCTGTCATCAGCTGCCAATGGGAGCCATGTGTCCAGACCCGGCTCCCAGTTATTTTCCAGGGGGAATTAACGGGGGAGAGTGGCTCCCTGGGAGCAGTTTGTGTCCCAGTGCACCCTTGCCCTGCTGCACATCGAACTTAGTGCCATGTTGTCTCTGTGGAAGTGGGAATCAGTGGATTTATGGACACAGACACGTAGGGAACCTGGACTATGAGCCTTTCAGTGAATCCCCAACCGTGTCATGTTCCAGGGCTTTCCCATTCCAGCAGTGGAGCCTTTGATTTTCCTGTGACACAAACGGTGTGAATTTCCCTGGAACTGTTTTCAAAAATATTTTGATTGGGTTTGTGTCTTGTATGTTGGTTTATTTTTGCCCTGGAGAGGGGTAAAACACAGGTTTATGGGAGAGATTTCTGGGAATCACAGGTATTCCCAATGTGGGTATAAAGGGAAGAGAGTATGGAAAGGACTCCTGGGAATGGCAGGTGTTGCTGACATGGTTGCCCAGAGAAGCTGTGGCTGCCCCCTGGATCCCTGGAAGTGTCCAAGGCCAGGCTGAACAGAGTTTGGAGCAACCTGGGATAGTGGAAGGTGTCCCTGCCCATGGCAGGGGTGGAACTGGATGAGCTTTAGGGCCTCTTCCATCCCAACCCACTCCAGCATTCCCAGCATCCCTATGAACCCGCAGAGTATCCCACACTCCTGGGATCAGCTGTCTGGGAAGGAGGACGCTTTGCCCTCAGGAGTAAATCCCCAGGCTTCCAGAGCTTCCACACCCACATCTCTGGCTTTACTTCCATGGACAATGACAGCACTATACCTGGTTAAAATTCCTCCAGTGCCAGTGACAAAATGGGATACCAGGGAATCCCTCGGGAATGCTGCAAACTTTCCTTAGTCCTGGAGGGAAGGTTGGGATACACATTAGAGGCAAAGCAGTTAAAGCCCCTTGGGGAAGAGACAGTGATTCTTGGACTTTGTGACAGGAAGTCGGGGAGAATTTCCTGGAAGGACTCGGAGCTGAGTGGATTCGCCTCTTGCTCGGAGAGTTGGGGCTGCTTAGATATTTATAGGGAAAATCCAAGGGGCTGGGCGTGTTTTCCATTATCCAGATTTCCTATAAAAAATGAATACCCATCGGCACAGCGAAGCCGTGGCTGCGCTCTCTGCTCCCTGCAGCAAAACTGGCTTAAATCCTGGCTCAATCAGGAGTTTATTTACCCCACTTGAGTTTTTTATAGGATATAAAATAGGGGAAATCAATGGGAATTAGGAATTCAGAGAATTTAAGAGAAAGGAGCATCAATGAATTATTTAAATGAGGGAAAACCCCAAACCAGCACTGACCTCAAACCCTTGTACACAGATTTGGGGTCACGCTGGGCAACCTGTGTCAGGGCCTCCCCACCCTCCCAGTATCCCATCCAAACCAGAGGGAAACCATTCCCTGTGTGCTGTCCCTCCATCCTTGTCCCCAGTCCCTCTCCAGCTCTCCTGGAGCCCCTTTAGGCCCTGCAAGGGGCTCTCAGGCCTCCCTGGATCCCTCCCTTCTCCAGGTGACCCCCCCAGCTCTCCCAGCCTAGCTCCAGAGCAGAGGGGCTCCAGCCCTTGGAGCATCTCCATGGCCTCCTCTGGACTCTTTCCAGGGTGTTTTTAGAGCCTTCATGCCATTTTCCCTGGCCAGCCCCTCTCTGGGAATCCATCCCAAGACCCCACAGAGTCTGGGGCAGAGCAGCCTTTGGCCCCACGGGCAGTTGGTGTCTCAGGGTCTCCCTTGGGGTGGTCTGCAGGCTTTGCTGGAAATTAGGGAGGCTCCCTGAGCTTCCCCCAGGCCCCACATGACCCCTAACAAGCCGCTCACATCCGTGCGAGTGACGAGTTGCTCAGAGCCGGGTGATTTAGGGCCTTAAGCGCTGTGTTGACACTGGGAATGGGAGCCCTGGAGTGCCTTAGGTCGGATCCCGGCACAGACATGGATTTATGAGGTGGTTGCAGACAAGCCATTTAGCACAGAGATGCTGACATTTCTGGGGATGTCCAATTCCAGGAGGGAATGCTGAAATATGGAGTTTGTGGAGCGATTGAGCAAGTGGGGCTGCATTGTTTTGATTCTCCTCCCATGAGGGAGTCGGGGCTGATCCTGGTTTTGTTTACACAGGAATTAATCACAAAGATCATTCCCGATGCTGGGGCTGGAGGAGCTCATAATTCCCCAAAACTGAGGGCTCAGTTGATGCCATCAATTCCATTTTCCAGTAAATTTTGTTGCTTTTTTTTAATCCAAATTCTTGAAGTTTTGTCTCATTGTGTTTGAACAATTAATCTGAACCTGATTAATCCTCATCAATGCTCCTCTCCACACAATGGCTTTTGTTGGGCTCCCAGGCCTGGGCTGGGTGAACTTCCTTCCCAGCTCCTGTTCCAGGCTCGTGTTTAGCAGGAGCTGGGAAACCTCACACTGCCTTTGGGGAACTGGAGCTTATTTGGAGCTCCTTCTCCCATCCCAGAGGAATTCCTCTGGCACTGTGCCTCCCGAGCTCCTCGAGGTGCTGATGGAAGGAACCGGTCTGTTTTCCAAGCACCTGGTGGGTGATGCCGTTGGATTGAGTTTGTGTGGCCATGATTTATTTCGGAGCAGCTCTGGAATGGAATTCCAGGCTGGACCGGATGGGGCTTGGAGCAACCTGGGCTAGTGGGAGGTGTCCGTGCCCACGGCACCGGACGAGTGAAATTCCACGTGCTTGCCATTCCCGGGAGTGTTGGGTGGCTCTTCCGTGTCCCCCAGTGAGCACAGAGGCACAGGCAGGGCTGTTTGGGGCAGTGGAGCTGTGCACACATCAACAGGATGTTGTTGGTTGGTCCCGGAGCTGCCGACAGCCGATGTCGGCAGGAAGGAAGTTTCCAAGCCCTGGGATTGGGCCGTGGCTGTGGCCAAAGGAAATGAGCCATGTCCTGCTCTCATTGTGCTCGTGGCCCTGGCGTTCCCAAGGGGTCCCATCCCAGGCCTTGTCTGGCACAGAGGGACTTGACTCATGTTTTATTTTGGGGGGTTTGTGACTGGCCTGTCGATGCTCCCTGTAAACATTCCCTGCCCTAATGAGATTTGCAGCCTCCGGTGATAGTTCTGGAAGGGAAAACCAGGGAATTCTTGTTGATGCGGGTCTGATGTCCTTGTGGAATGGGCTGGGTTGGAAGGACCTTAAAGGTCAACTTCTCCAAGCCCTTCCACTGGACCAGCTTGCCCCAGCCTGGCCTTGGACACTCGCAGGGATCTGGAGATCAAATATCATGTGATGCTTTGAACCGGACAGCCACGACAGCCCTGCCCCAATCCTGGCTTATGGAAATTGGGATTAAGACCCTCCCAGTTCTATCCTGCAGCCTGGACTCCTGTGGTCCTGGAATAGTGAGTCAGCTCTTGTCATTCAACTGGTTTGTGGGTGTCCTGGCAGGGATTTTGTGTTTCAGTAGCTGAGGTGATCCCAGGATTAACCAGCCCTTCATGGACTGACATAAAGCGGAGTTTAAAGGTCCTTCTCCCAAACAAAAGGCTATGTCTGGCACCTTGATGGATATCTCCGGGCTGCTGGATATCTCCGGCCTGCTTTAAAGCCCCTGGATTATCCTGGGGGTAAAGCCCAGCCTGGAAGAAAGCAGTGGGAAGGGTGAAGTGCATCCCAGCCCCTGCCCGTGTTTATAGCACATTTTATTGCTGAAAGGAAGACAGATCGTCAGGCTTTCCTCCAAATTCCTGGCAGCTTCCCTTTGCAAGGCACTAATGTTGGCATTAGCGGGTCATTGGGAAGCCATTACCTTTCTGCACCTCCCTAATTGCTTGTTCTCAGGGAGAGCGGGAAAACTCCCGGCTCCTAAAGCAGCTCCTTGTGCAAAGGTGGTGTTTGGGGCCGGCTGGATTCCTTTGGTGCTTCCTCTGTGCCTTTTGTAGAGTCTGGATGTCAAATTATAGGGTCTCTGATTTTTTAAATGGATATAGCCTCAGGTGAGGGACCAAAGCCGGGCCCCTCAGTGCTTTTGTCACCTTGTGACACTGAGATCAACCTGGCAGGAAGGATGTGGAGTTGCTGGAGAGGAATAGTTGGAATAACCTGGGCTATGGAAGGTGCCCATGCCCACGGGACTGGATGTTCCTTAAAACCCCTTCCACCCCAAACCATCCTGGGATCTTATTGGGATAAAGTGTTTACAGGGTAATCAGGAGTTGCTGGAAAAGCCCTTTTATAACCCCTCAGCAGCCCAAGAGCCCTGAGAGCTGCCACCTCTGGAGCTCAGGGCTAGTTTCACCCTGTGGGGGCTGGAGAAAGAGTAAAGGCAGAGGATGTGCTGGAACCTCTCCTTTGGGCATTTCCCACCCTCCCCTCCCACATGCCTTTTAATTCCCTCACTTTTCACGCATTCCCTCCTGAGGGAACCATGGCCCCCTTGGAACGGGAGCTCTGGAAGCTTCTCCTGAGGCTATGGGCAGGTTGAAAGGGAGCAGCTGCTGCAGGAGCAGAGGGCAGAGACGAAGGAGCCTTCGAGGGCCCCTCGCTCCAGGAGCTTTCCCTTCCAAATCCCATCCGGCATCACAGAAGTGATTCCTGGCAGACACTTCAAGGGCTGCACTCGGGGCTCAGATGGGCATGGAAGGGGGCAAGTTTTCCAGAGGTGCCAAAGGATTTCTCAGGCTTCCATTTTAGTTTGAGTTGTGGTGCCTCCAAAGGGTCCTGGGAAAAGGCCCAGGGAAGCTGGATGCAGGGAAAGGTGAGGAGAAGCTGTGCTGGGCAGGTGCTGGAGCTGGAGGAGGTTTGGCAGATGTGTTTGGAAATAACTTGGGAACAGGTTGTCCGGAGAAGTTGTGGATGTCCCACAAGCCCTGGAAGTGGCCTGGTTGGATGGGGCTGGCAGCAAACTGATGTACTGGGAGGTGTCCCTGCCCATGGCAGGGGATGATCCTTAAAATCCCTCCCAACCCAAACCATTGTGGGATCGGAGGATTCCGTTTGGTGTCCGTTATTATCCTGCAGGAGGGACAGAAATCCATGAGGAAGGGAATGAAATCCATGGCAGGGGATAGCAATTAGAGCACTTCCAAGGTCCCTTCCAAGCCAGACCATCCCAGAATTCTGGTTCCAAGCCCCTGCCATGGGCATGGACCCCTCCCCTCTCCCTGACCTTTTCCCAGTGGTTTATCTTCCCTCCCAAAGGCTGGATTAGAGAAGGAAAATTCCAGGCTGTCCTTAGGGTTTCCCCAATTCCCTGGCTTTGCTGTAAAAATCCAGGTAATCAGTGCCTTACGATTCCTATGGAATTGGTCTGGGGGGGACTTGTCCCTTTGGGTTGCTCTTCCTCGCCTGGGAAGTTACGGATCTGCTCCTGCCAGTGGCTCCCAGTGTTTGCCGAGGGCAAACCACACACTTTATATGCAAATGGCCTTTGATATCATTGGCAGACAGAGCAGGCCACTGAAATTAAACTGAAATTAAAATTCCCTTCCCCAAGCCCCCCAGACTGAGCACAAAATGTCCTTGCATTCCACTGCATGTCTTCTCCTGGTGGGGTCTGATTTCCCTTGCATCCCGTCTGAGGTCAGACCAGGACCCTTTATGCCCTGTGCTTTGGAGTGATTTGGGATTTCTCTGTCTGCAAGTTGTCCAAAACTCTGGGAATTTATTTCTTTAGGAGCTCAGTGCAACTTTATCCCAGACAGGGAACAAAAGCAAAGGCTGGAACAAGGTCCCCTCTGACCCCTGGTGTCACGAGCCCTCCTCGGAGCTGAGTGGGGCTGGGCTGAGCATCCCACTGTTCCACAGCCTTGGGAACCATGGCACGGCTTGGAATGGCTTAAGGATCACCCCATCCCACCCCCTGCCATGGGCAGGGACACTTTCCACTATCCCAGGTTGCTCCAAGCCCCATCTCACCCAGCCCAGGACATTCCAGGGATGGAGCGGCCACCCAGTTGTGAGAGCCAGCAGGTCTCTTCAGAGCTCTGGAAAAACTGGAATGGTGCAGATGGAGCAGAAAATATCTGAGTAGGGCTGTCCAACAATGTGGGGGTTTGTGAGCTCACCCCACAGCAGGACAATGGCATCTTTGTTGGGAATATCCAGACTGGGAACAGTTGAGTTTGTTTACCCTGATGGTGTTTCACAGCGGTGTCTCCGTGGATATCTGTGCAGGCTTTGGGAATTTCAGGCACCAAATAAAGGGCCCCTCTGATCCCAGGAATGACTTTCTTCCCCTTCCCTCCCTCCCTGCCTGTTGTTTGGGGTTTGTTTTCTCAAGTCCTGCTGATATTTGGAGCCAAAAGCTTCCCGAAGAGAAGGGCCTGGGGGATGTGCAGTTTAAACTTCCCAATCCCTGAGCTAATCCAATCTCCAGGTTTGCTCTGGTTTTGACATAATTCCTACAAGGACAAATGGGATTTTAAGGATCATCTTGTTCCAGATGTCCCAGAGAAGCTGTGGCTGCTCCATCCTTGGAATTGTCCAAGGCCAGGTTGGAGCAGCCTGGGATAGTGTGAGGTGTCTGTGCCTGTGGCACTGGATGATCCTTGAAATGCCTTCCAGCCAAACCATCCATGATCCCCTGATTTGTTAAATCCCATCTTTTTGATCATGTATTTCCCGAAAAAAATTCTCAAATCTGCCCATGATGATTTCCTTTTTGTCTGTGTGGTTAAATGAGGTTGTTTTTCCAAATTCTGGAGTTCTGTGCAAATGACATCAGTGTCCCAGCTTATAACTCTGGGATAAATCCAAGCTCCAATAAGTCCCTGGAGGACTTTTGCCGTGACTTTGGAGCCACTGGAGTTTCCCATTCCCATTCACCCCCGTGGCAGGACTTGAAGGCACCACAGTAAACCTGGAATTTGGTTTAGGAGCCTACAAACCTTCAGGACCATCCAGTCCCACCCCATGCCATGGGCAGGGACTCTTGGAGGTCTCTTCCAACTGTGTGATGATTCCATGAGTTTGAGAAGCTCGGGAAATGTAGGATATTTCCCAAATGCAGCTTTTTCCACAGCTGGAGCTTGTTCTAGGGCTCAAAGATCCCTGTCTTCCCCTTCTTTTCTCTGGAGCTGAGGCAAAGCCTCGGGGTTAAACCAAGAGCTCCGTGTTCCTCTCTGCACAAGGGTTCGGGGCTTGGATTTGGGGCTTTTCTCGGGAAGCACCAGAGTGGGAGCCGATCCCCGCAGATTGTCCTAATGAGAACTAAAGGGCCTTTTTCCAATTACGGGCAATAACCGGATTAGGCCCCTGTGTTGTGTCAACCTGTCCCGATTCGATTAGGGCTGGAGAAATGGATTTGTCCGTCACAGTTACTTCATTAGGGCCCCTCATTGATGGCTTGCAGGGAGTCGGGAGCACTCGGCACCTCTGGAGCACAAAGACAGGGAAAACTGGGAGAAGCCGGCACGAGACTCCGGGCATAATGCGCGGCACGCACTGCTCCTCGTTCTTCCAAGGAGCCCTGGCACATGGGGAAGGAATTCCCGGCTGGGAGGGTGGGGAGGCCCTGGGATGGATTTCCCAGAAGATGCCCCATCCCTGGAAGTGTCCAAGGCCAGCTTGGAATAACCTGGTCTCTGGAAGGTGTCCCTGCACACGGGACTGCACAGTCCTTAAAACCCTTCCCATCCCACCCCATTTGCTTCCAAAATAACCCAAACTGCCCAGAGCCCTCCAGGTGCTGACGATGGAAGCTCTGCCCATCCCAATCCCTGGGATAACATCCAGTGGTTTTTAGCTCTGCAGAGTGAATTGGCTGTTCCACAACACGGGTGATTTTTAAGGATCCTTCTAATTAACCCTCTGGAATGGTTGAGTGGGTCTGTCAGGGAAATGATACACAGTTTCTTTCCCTTTTTCTTTATTTCCTGGAGTTTAATTAAATATGAATATGTCAGGATTTGGGTCTTGGAAATCCCCTGGATTCGGTCCCAGCACCTGGATTTTGAGTGTTCCTCAAATTCCCACTGCTCCCAGAAGCCGGATGGACAGGTGGGAAGGGAGCTGCTGGTGGGTTTTGGCAGGACTTGGAGAAAGTTTTTCCAGCCAGAAACACCCAAAATGTGGGTTTTGAATTCCATTAAAGCTCCTGTTTGTGCGTGGAAAAGGCAAGGGATGCTGATATTCCATAGGGATGGTGTGGGGACATGGGATTGAGCTGGGAATGGGCAGTAAGACTGTTTGAGATCCATGTCAATCCCATTTCCTGAAGCTTGACATAAAAAGGAAGGGATTTGAGCACTTCCAGTGTTTCCATGTGTTTTTTCCAGGGAGGTTATGTATTCCCCTTCCCTGGAAGTGTCCCAGGCCAGGTTGGAGCAACCTGGGATAGTGAAAGGTGTCTGGGTGGGAACCAGATGATCCTTTGAATGCCTTCCACCCCAATCCCTTCTGTGAAAACCAGAGCAGGAATATTGGGAATGTCCCAGTGTACCCACGGATCCGGCACATCCCACCTCCCCTTCCCTGGGTGACCCTCAATAGTAAAACACACCCTGCCCTTTCACCCCCAGCTTTTCCTGTCGACAGTTGGGTGTGACCTGTTTGTCCATCCCTGTTCTGTGCTGGAGATTTGGGTCGGGTTGGAGCTGTGTCAGCGAAGCCACTCCCGAGTGTCAGGAACTCAGTGCAGTGCTGGAATTGTGCCGCTCCAGCCCCCGTTCCTGAGGGTCCAGCTCGTTCCCGCCGCGCATTTCAATGAGTTAATTGGAGCTGCGGGTCAGGAGCCGCTTCCCGGCCCCCGGTTCTTAATTAAAGGCACCGGGAGATTAATTTGAAGCGTTAATTTAAAAGTGCCGGCACAAAAGGAAGGAATTATTGCCACTAAAGAACTTCCTTGTCCCCAGATGTAGAAGACAGAACCAGCTCAGGGTCCTGGGGGAATGCAGGACATCCGAGTCCATCCCGGGTAAGTACATCTAATCTCCCTCCCTCAGCATGGAAACGTGCAATCTCCAGGAAAAACCGGCCCGGCCGCTCGGCTGCTCATTAAAAGGCCTTTTCGTGAGGCTTTTAATATTCAAACCTGAGCCTGGGCTCGGATTTGGAACCTGCTCCAGTGTCACCTCCAGTGATAACTGGAGCATCCTGGGCCCTGGGAAAGTGTCCCTGCCTGCCCATGGGATGATCTGGAAGGTCCCTTCCATCCCCAGCCATCCCATGATTTTTAGGGATATTAATTAAACCTTTATTGCTGGGATCCCTCAGCCCCGGCCCCACTCGAGCGCAGCTGGAGCACAGGCTGTTTCCCAGGGTTTCACCCTTTGCACTGGGATTTTTAGGGATTGGGAGTGTCCCCAAGCCTGAGGGAAAGGCCAACCCCCATCCCTGTGCCAGGACTTACATTCCATGGCCATCCCTGGCCATTCCATGGCCACCCTGGGGCATTCCATGACCACTGACCTTCCTGCCCCTGTTCCCAGCTGCAGCATCCCAGCTCTGCCCCTTCTGCCCCTGTTCCTAATGGAGCATTCCAGCTTTTCCCTTCCTCCAGGCTGGGCATGGCTGGTGCCTGAGCTCTGCGCTGCTCGTCCCTGGCTTATCCCCCTTTATTCCCTCCAAACATATGGAAAACACTCAGGGTGGGCAAAAAGTGGCTTCTCTCTTCCTCATGCCCCGATTTAAATCCATTTCAATTCCTGTTCTATTGTTTTCCCATTAATTTGAAGGCTCAGGGCTCCGGTGGCTTTGTGCCCTGGAGTGGGGAGGAGCAGCAGGATCGGACCCTCCATCCCCTCTCCACCCCCTCTCCATCCCCTCCTCATCCTCAGTCCAGGGCCTTTCCCTCCGGGTGGCCCAGGGGGATCCCTGATTTCCGCATCCCTCAGAGGGGAGGAATCCCAGCACCTTTTCTTCTCCGTCCTGCTTTGCATCCCTGACGTCATTCCCGCCCGGCATGTTGATTTGTCTCCCCTTTTTTCCCCCTTGACACTTGTATTGCTTCCCAGGGAAAAATGTTTTGAAAAGGAAGTTGGGAATTGGCACACACTGATTATTTCTGCCTCCAAACCCCTGAATGAAGTTGGGAGATAGAAAGAAAGGGAGCACGAGCCTGGGAGGAATTCGGGAATTTGAATCAGGGCCGGGCATTAACTGCCGGAATTATTCCACAAACAGCCTGACCTTGCTTTTCCCTGCTGGAATGGCATTCCCACAGCAGGAGACTCGGCTTCTCCTGACTCTTTCTTCCGTATTGTGAGCAGGAGGACTCTTCTGAGAGGGTTTATTGCCCAGCACAGAATTCCAGGAACATCATCCCAGTCCTCTGTTCGGGATTCTCCCCACGGCAAAGTCAATTTGGGGTGAACCAAAACTTTGAAACAGCATTAAAAACTCTCTGGAGCCTGACATGCCGGGGGAAAAAATCTGGGAATGATGCTTCGCAGAGCAGGCTTAACATTTAGCAGGGAATGATGGGCTTGGGGCTCAGGGAAACGCTGCTCCAATGTGTGTTTTCTCCTGGTTTCCTGGCAGAACTATGGAGATGGGACTCACTACGATCACATGGCCAGCAGAGACCTCGGCTCCCACGACAATCTCTCTCCTCCCTTTGTCAATTCCAGGATACAAAGTAAGGACATGGAATTTCCTACCTTAATTGGGGCTGAAAGTGGGATAAATGAAGCAGAAACAAAATCCAGAGGGTTTAAATCTCTCATCCTTCCTCAGAAGGGTGAGGACATGGGATATTCCTGATTTTTCATGTTTTGAGGTATAAAAATGTGCTGTGGTGATGCTTATTGTTTTTTATATGTTATATGTATATGGAACTGTGTTTTCTTGCTGGACTTGAGATGCAAAATTTGCCCAGAGAGGTAAAAGGTGTTCCCTTGAGGCTCAGCTTTTCCTTGCCCAGTTGAACAGGGAATAGGATTTTTAAAGCAGAAAAAGCTTTTTGAAAATGCAATAGATAAATAGCAACTAAAGGGAACAAATAGCTCCTGAGGGACACTGGGACTATTGTTTGGCATGGGATGGATTGCTGCCTGCTGGGATCTGGACTCCAAATCCTTGGATCTGAGTGAGGGGGGCCTGGGTGGGCGAGAGACCTAGGATTGGATCAGGATCTGGATGGGATTGGACCTGGACAAGATCATTCATGATGGGGAATCCTGGGATCAGTTCCGAGCTCTCCAGGTACAGGACACGGAGGGGCTGGAGCGTGTGCAGGGAAGGGAACGGAGCTGGGAAGGGGCTGGAGCAGCAGGAGCGGCTGAGGGAGCTGGGGGGGGCTCAGCCTGGAGAAAAAGAGGCTCAGGGGGACCTTCTGGCTCTGCAACTCCCTGATGGATCCAGGGGGAAAGTGGGCTCTGCTCCCAGGGAACGAGGGACAGGAGGAGAGGGAATTGCCTCAGGTTGCTTCAGGGGAGGGTCAGGTGCGGTCAGGCCTCGGCAGAGGCTGCCCAGAGAGGTGGTGGATGCCCATCCCTGGAGGTGGCACTCGGTGCTGTGGCCCGGGATCAGTCCCAGCCTGGACTCCATGGATCCTGGAAGGCTTTTGCAGCCTTGGTGCTCCTGGGATAAAGCTCTGGTCATCCCTGCGGGGCCCAAGGAGAGGCTGGGATTGTTCAGGAGTCACTGCTGGCTCCTGCATTTAATGAAGGCTGATAAATGAGGTTGATTAAAGTAAATAGATGATGTCAGAGTGTCCGTAATGCTCCGGCTCGGCCAAGATCCCGCCCCTGTTCCGTCAGGGAACTCACCCGGCTCCGCTTTACAGCCCTGAGCCCGCTCCAAGGAAAACATGGAGCTGGGGCTGCCATAGATCATTCCACAGCCCTCCCAGCCGTCCCTCGGCCCGCGGGATTGGGAAACCGTTGGGAGTTGTTGAGCGGTGTTGGAGCTTGGAGTGGTTCGTGTGGATTCCCGGCCAAGGCATGGTTACGACACTTTGGGAAAGGCTCAGGAGAAGCCAAGAAAAGCAGGGAAATTTCACCACTCCCTCCCTTCCCTCACGCCATGGGGCTGAGGGAGAGCACGGAGAGCCAGGGAAGAGCCCTTGCTGCTGCTTCCCACTCTCCTGCCTGGCTGAGGCTTCCCAAAAAATCTCAGCCCTGCCTTTCCCAGTTTTAAGGAAAGCAGTGTTTTCCTTTGGTTTAAGAAATATTTTGTTTATAAAAATGCAGTTGGGGGCACCCGGGGAAGGAATGAAGAAGGATTCAGGATTCCAGAGTTCCTGATAAGGAATTTTGGGAGCATCCTGGTGTTTCTAGAAGGTCCTCCTTAATTCTCTTGGAGAGGTTTTCCCGGCTGGTGGGATGGATGCAGGTGTCCCTCCTGCTCCAGCATTCCCAGGGAATGGGCTGTGGGAGAGCTTTGAGTGGGAATGAGAACCCATAAGCAGCAGCAGGACAGACGCTGCAGTTACGGATATCCGGGATGGAGTCTGGGACTGTTCTGTGCTCCGGTTGTTGTGTCAGCATTTGGGATTTTAGGAGGAATTTATGCACAGGGCTCTCCACTCAGATCAGGCTGTGGCTCCGACTCTCCTTATTCCAGATGGGTTCCCTCATTTCCCTTCCCCTGGCAGTGCTCTGGCCTCTCCCAGGGAAAGCTCCCTGTCAGTTTGGGTGTCAGGATCCGCCTGTGGGTTCCTTTCCATCCTTCCTCCCCTTTCCCTTGGCAGCTGCTGCAGAGCGTGACAATCGTCCCTCTTACACTGGTTCCTACTGGTGTGTCCCGGCGGCTCGGCTGGAGTGGCTCCTGCCTTGGGGTGGGGGCTGTGGAATCACAGGATTCAGGCTGGAAAAGCCCCTGGGACCATGGAGTCCACCACTAACCCCAAGTGTGGCCCATCCAGTGTCACTTCTCACAGCCTCTCCCATTCTCAGGAGTCCTCGCTGGGAATGCTGCTGGTCCTGCTCCTTGGAGTACCTTGTTAAAGGGGCATTAAATCATTCCCCACTGCTTTTCCACCCTGTCTAACTTCTGGAGCATTTCCCTGCAGGAAAGCTGTTCAAGGCTCCCGGGGGGAATTTGGGATTGTGCTGTGCAGGGCCAGGAGCTGGATTCAGTGATTCGCCTTCGAGTGAGGAGATTCCAGGATCCTGTGATTCCAGGGAGGCTCCAGGTGCTGCTGGATTAGGTGGTGACATCTGGGTGATAATTTGTTGTGGTTCTTGTGGTCATCATGTGACAGCTGCCGGTTCTTTGGACTTCCATCCCTCTCCTGGCTTTGCCTACCAGGAATATTTAGGTTTGTGCTTCCAAGGGCTCTGAACATCCTGAGAAGAGCTGGAATTTCATGCAGATTAGGGAAGTTTCGTGCAGATTAGGCCCTGCTTCCAGTTGCTAAATTGTAAGCATCTGGGCAGGAATTTTCCATGCTGGGGCTCTGACTCAGCTGGCTCTGTGGTTTTTTTGCCTTCTGCGGGACTGGTTTCAACATTCCCTCAAGTGGGATTCCATTTCACCCCGGCGTGTTTGGGATTTGCAAGACTGGGAACATTACTTCCCTTTCACACCACCTCTGTTATGTCAGGTAGCTCCTGCTCTGCAGCTGGAATGGGGAAGGGGCACCAGGAACCAGGAGGGAAGCGGCAAAAACAGTCCAGGAATTCCAAGGCTGGAAGGGGTTGGAGCACCCTCGGGTGGTGGGAGGTGTCAGCGTTGGAATGAGGTGGCATTTAAGGTTCTTGTAACCCAAACCAGTCTGGAATTCTGGGAACCAAAAAAGGTCAGGAAAGGCCTTTGGAAACACCAAAACTGGGAATTTCAAGCTCCAGTGTTTCTTCAGAGTATTTTCCACTTATGGAGCTGATCCAGCCCAGCACCAGTTTTAGGAGAATCATGGAATCATGGAATGGTTTGGCTTGGAAGGGACCTTAAAGCCCAATTTATCCCACCCCTTGCCATGGGCAGGGACACCTTCCACTATCCCAGGTTGCTCCAAGCCCCGTCCTACCTGACCTTGGACACTCCAGGGACGCTCCATCCTTGGAGACATTCCAAAGCCATGATTTAATGCCGAGAGGAACCTGGAAAGGTGCTTTAAAATGCTTTGTGGGAGCAACAAAGCTGGAAAGAGAAACACATTCCTGCTCCCAAGCAGGAGTTAATAGATTTGTCAGTGCTGCCAGTCAGGATTCCAGGCCCGGCATCCAACTCCAGCCCCTCGACAGTCCGGGAGAAAGGAGATGACAAGGACATCTCCATTTCCTCGGGAAGAGCAGAGATGTGTAAATAGAAACTGTCGGCTCTGGCAATTGAAACATGAGGTTGGCCTGCAGAGTTTGCCGTGAAGTTTACATTCCTTGGGATTTGGGACTCAAACAAGCCAAGTTGTTTTGTGGGACAGCCTGGAGTTGTCCTCTCTGGAGGCTGCAGGAATGGCCTCCCACCCAGAATCCTGGTCTCCTGTCTGTTATCCCCAACTCCATAATCCCAGTCTCCTGCCCATAATTCCAGCCCCCTGCCCAGCTCTCCCTTTGTGATGCCAGGTTCGGAGCTGGATTTATTTCCTGGATAGGGAAACAGCTTCTCCAGTGACATGCAGAGGTGCTTTAGTGGTTAAGGAGCTCCTGCCCTTCCCAGGGATTGTTAGAGCTTAGCTTTCCAAGTTTTTGTTGCTGGTGTTAGTGGCAGAGGGAATTTTGAGCTCCCACCTGTCTGGGCATTAAGAGAAACCTGGAAGTGACTTCCTTAAAATATTCACGGAGAGGGAAGAACTCAGTCTGGGAAGTGGGACTTGCCCCTGCTCGTGATGGGAGGGTTGGGAACGAGGTGGGATTTAAGGTCCCTTCCAACCCAACCCATTCCAGGATTCTATGAATGAAAAAAAAATAATATTTAAATAACCATAATTAAAATAATAATAATGTAAAAACAATAATGAAAAATAATAATATGAAAAGGAATAAAACAACAAATAATTAACAAATTAAAAAAAATCTATACAAAATAAAAACCCAGCACGAAAAACCAGCCAACCAACCAAACAAAAGGTTTTGGAGTGAATTCCAGTTTCCTGGAGTTTTCTGGATGAAGTTTCTGTGGCTGGAGTGTTTCTCCCCAAGCCTCACCCAGGGTCCTGGGGCTGTTGGGGGTGACACGCTGGGCTGGGATTTACATTACAGCTGGAAAATGGACATGTGGGAAAATCTGGGAAACAAAACCAATTTGGTGAATTAGTGGGTCATTTCCATAGGCGCTCACGGTCCGTTGGGCAGGGAAAAACAATGGGTTTGTTATGCTCCTGGTTAAAGCCCGGAGTGGCCAACAAAGCCCAGTTTAATTAATAAGCACTCGGAGCCCGGCCCCACAGTCAACTTCCCAGCCCGGAGAGGTGGGAAATTAAAGGAGGAGCTGGAGACAGAAAAGCAACTTGTTTTGGGGAGGTTTGGTGGATTCTGCTGGAAAATGATGGATCTGCCGGGGCTGGGGGGGCTGAGCTGTGCTGCCGGTTTAGGTTTAGGCTGAGCTCTGCACTGTGGTGCTTAAAACTAAGGGCTCCCTGAATTCCTGCAGGGATCTTCCATCTCCATCCAGGACAGAGAGATCCTCGCTTTCTGTGGGAAAGTGTGCTGCTCTGGAAGCAAAAAATCCTTTGATTTTTGTAGTCAAAATGTGAATTCCCATCCTCCGGATTGTTCTGGGAATGACTTTTCCCTCGGCTCTCCATCTGCATTGGGATGGGGGCACAGAATAGGTCAGTCCAGTCTGAGAGATGACGGGAGAGTCCAGGAATTCTCTGCAGCCCCATGCCGGTAGATCCCTCTGCCATATGGTTGGAATTAGGGGCAGCACCAGTTCTCCCACCATACAAGGCTGGGGGAACACTTTGATCCCAGGACACGCGAAGGGAAAAGCTCCAGAGCACGGATTTAAAGGGAACCAGCAGCACTTTATTCCATTATATTCCTCTCTAACCAAAATCAGAGTATTCCCTTTTATCCCTTTATCCCACAGACTTTTGCTGCCTTAATATTCCAAAAAGGAGGGATGGGGAGGAATATTCTGGGAAGCAAACACGGCAATTAGGTGTGGGAAAGAAGGAATTAGGCCAAGGATCAAATATTCCAATGCTTGGCTTTGTGGGTATTTATATTTATATTTATTTTTATTTTTATATTTGGGGGAATTATCCTTGAAAAGCATCTTGGATTAAAAAAGAATGGAAGTAAAGGAAATCAGGAATAAAAGGAGTGAAATTCCAAGTTCAGGGAAGGTGTGGGACGAGGTTTAGTGTTAAAAGAGGAGCTGAGAGTGAAGGGAGAGGCAGGGGTGAAGATAAACAATCTCGACAGATTATCGCGACGTGGAAGGAGCACGAGGCTGGAACAGGGAATTTTTAGGACCTCTCAGAGCTGGAAAGGGGAATTTATTGACAGATGATGTAGACACTGCTGAAAAATAAATGGATTTTTCGCCTCAGTGTTCACAAAAGAGGACGGGGAACAGATGCCAGAATCGGCTCTAAATTTCCCAGGAGAGAGGCGAGAAATATTGAAGGAAATAGGGATTATTCCAGACTGGGGAATCACACGGTGGGTGAGAACATCAGTGGAGGGATTAAACTAGAGAGGAGCCATCCCAGAATCCTTAAATAAGAGCAGAAAAAGGATTATTCCATGTTTATCCAGCCAAACACCTCCTGGCCATCCTTAGTGCCCTCAGCATCCACTGGGCAGGGCTAGATGGGATCTTGGGAAGGAATTCCTGGCTAGGAGGGTGGGGAGGCCCTGGCACAGCTTGCCTGGAGATGTTGTGGATTCCCCATCCCTGGAAGTGTCCAAGGCCAGGTTGGAATAACCTGGCATAGTGGAAGGTTGTCCCTGCCCACGGCAGGGGATTGGAACAAAGTGGTCCCTTCCAACCCAAGCCATTCCATGATTTTATCTCTTCCCCCTGCCTTTGCCTTCCCCCATTCCCTTCTTGATTTTCATTTCCAGAACCAGTATTTAAAAAGGAATTAATTAAACAGAAACCCCTCAGTGGGATACTGAGGGCTGGGGAGGCTAAAAAAACCCCTCAAAGGGTTCTGAGGGTTCTGAAGGGCGGGAAGCGCCTCACGGGGTCTGAGGGCTCCAAAATGGCGGCAAGCACCTCACGGGGTCTGTGGGGGCTGAGGGCCGCGAACCCCTCACGGGGGCTGCAGAGGCTGCAAAATCCTTTGAGAGTCTGCTGAGAACTGGTGAGATAAAAAACCCTTGGAGGGTCTGCTGAGAGTTGGGCTGGGGGTCTGAGAGGTCTGAAACCCCTCAGGGCTGGGGGGTCTGAAGGGCGGGAAGCGCCTCACAGGGTCTGAGGGCTCCAAAATGGCGGCAAACACCTCACGGGGTCTGTGGGGCCTGAGGGGCTGCGGAGCGCGATGCCCTCACGAGGCTGGTGAGGACTGTGGAGGCTGAGAGGCACGAAACCCTTCAAGGGTCTGCTGAGAAATGGTGAGGTGTGAAACCCAGAAAAGGGTCTGCTGAGGGATGGGGGGCTGAGGGGTCCGAAACCCCTCTGCTGAGGGCTGGGGGGGCACAAAATGGCGTCTGATCATGGCTGGAGGGGTGAAGGGTCTGAAGCCCCTCAAAGGGTCTGCCGAGGTCTGAGGGCTTTGAAACCTCTCACAGGATCCGCTGAGGGGCACAAAAGCCCTAAAAGGGTCTGCTGAGGGTTGGGGTGGGGTCGTGAAACCCCTCACGGGGTCTGCTGAGGGCAGTGCGGCCCCACCTCGCAATGGTGAGCAGTGGGGACCTCCCTCACAACAGGGAACAATGTGATCCCCTTGGGAGCACTTGGCTGCCACAGGCTGCATATCTCTGTTTTCAGATTCACCTGGGGAGTTGCCTGGTGGGAAGCTGTGTTAGTCAGGATCTGGTTTGTAACCCCATAAACGCTGTTGGAGTGTGGCCGACCCAGCGTGTCCTGTTTGCCTCCCCTGTTTCTCCACCCCAGTATTCCCAGGAGGATTTCTTGGAGTCAGCCCCCCCTCTTTGCCTGGCAAAGCAAGTCTTTGCCTGGCTTTGATATTCTTTTTCCATGTGGGATGGTTTTGATCCCGTTCTCCGGAGCTGTCATCACCCCCCCCAGCAGTCGCCATCCCAGGCCCCGCTCATGTGGCGCACACCTGGAAAATGTTGGGAAGGGCCTGGGCTTTGAAGCTCAGCTTGTTCCCTCCACATATTTGTTCCATCGTGTAATGGGATTTGCTGAGGAGACAGAGCTCAGGGGAACAGGATGCACTTGAAAGGGAGGGAAGAGAAGATCCAGCAGGATCTGGGTGGGAGAATCCTGCCACAGGGACGAGCCCTTAACATTGCAATGGGCACTTGGACATGGCTTGAATATGAGCATTGGGACATGGCTTGGACATGGGCACTTGGACATGGCTTGGATGTGGGCATTGGAATGTGGCTCCTCTAGTTATAAAAACCCTAAAAAGTTCTTCCTAATATAGTTTATTTTTTATTGGATCCTGGAATGGATTGGGTTGGAAGGAACTTTAAGGATCACCTCATTTCAACCTCATTCCATAGCCCAGGTTGCTCCAAGCCCTGTCCAGCCTGGCCTTGCATGTTCCAGGGATGGACATGCACAGCTGTGGATGTGGATGTGGCACAAGGGGATGTCCCTCTCCTCCTGACTGGAGATGGACAGTCTTAGATGGGAATGAGGGTGATGACGGATTTTAGGAGGTTTAAACGTGTGAAAAGGACTTTAGTGATAGATAAGGAAGGAAAAAAAGTGATGGGAACCTGCAGCTTCCCTAGTGCATGGAACAGAACATGGGCTCCAAAGGGAATGGCAACCTGGGCTCTGGAAATCCATCAGAAATTATGGGAATCTCTTTGTGTTTTCCATGCTCTGTGTGGACTCATGTTCCAGCTTAATGGGGAGAAACACATCTCAGAGCTGATGGGAAACAGCACATCCAACCCCCCCCCCCCCCCAGTCCCAAAATAGGGTTGCTTGGTCTTTTGGGGGTTTCATTTCCCTTCCAGTCACTGCCCCCCAGAGTTGATGGTGTGAGATCCGTTGGAAAGGGTGAATAGAAGTCAAAGGAAACTCTTTTGGCACTTTGGGAGGGCCGAGGGAGCCACGTCCCTAATCCTGCCACGGTCCTCGTCACCTTATTATTAGAGCTGTGTAAATCTGGCAGGGATTTGTGTTTGCCAAATATACCCCTGGCCTAGATTTGGGATTATATTTGGAATTCGGGCCAGTTTCCACGCCTGTGCAGTCGGGAATTTTTGCCAGTTTGGAGCATCAGCACAGGAAAGGGGATAATAAAGGACAGAGGAGTCAGGAAGGGAGAGAGCTAAGAGTGGAAGGCAAAAAGGACAAAGGAATGCAGAGCACATTCCTGCTTTTCTACTTGCTCCTTCCTTCCAGATCCCTAATTTCCCATTTTCATCTCCATTTTTGCTCATTTAGAGGAATTACAGAAATTCCAGCCCCTCTTGGCCACGGGAAGGTCCTGCTGGGGTGGGAGGAGCAGATTTTCCTCAATAAGGGGCCGTAAAGCTGTGACTTCCCAAGGTCAGCAGGGGAATCCAAGGAATAAATCCCAGTGGGAGGTGCAGGGTGTGTGGACAGGGAGTCCAGTCTGTGCTGGGGTTCATCAGGGATAATTATCCATCTCCTCTGGCTGCACTGGGAAGGTGGAGCGGGAGATTGCAGGATTTGGGTCCTTCTGCAGTGGTGACTCATGGATTATGAACTCAGAGAGGTTTGGATGTGGCATAGGAATCATATGGGAATGTGGACCTGGAGAGCTCCATCACAGAATCATAGAATGGTTTGGGATAGAAGAGATTTTACGGATCATCTCATTGCAAGCCCCTGATCCAGAGATCAGGTTGCTCCAATGTGGCCTGGAACAACTTCTGGGGATGAGGAATCCACAGCCCCTCTGGGCAGCCTGTGCCAGGGCCTCCCCACTCTCCCAGCCAGGAATTCCTTCCCAATATCATCCCATCTAAACCAGTGGGAAGCCATTCCCTGTGTCCTGCCCCTTCATCCCTCCTGGGATGCTCCTCTCTGCCAGGAAAGGGATCTGCAGGAATACAAGAGAGAATTCCCAGCCCTGGAAGTGGAGGCAGCAGGGGCTGGGGCAGAGGGAACCCACCCTCATTATTTACCTGACTTGGAGCTCTACCTTTTCTAAAGGACACCAGATAGATCCCTGCAATTATCTGGGAAGGGGGAGGAGTTGGGGTTTGGGTGCCTTTGATGTGGAGCTGCACCAGCTCAGCTTTTGGAAATTTCATTTGAAAGGAGCCCTTCACATCTGCTTTTTGTGCTGGAGCCAAAAAAAGGGGGATTTATCCATGCCAGTGGGGGCATTCTGGAGGGTGAGAGTGACACAAACCCCTTCTGGCCCTTCCTGGGAAAAGCAGGGGATTAATAATTGGTTGCTTTGGAGAAAGGGGTATTTTCAGCTCAGTGCCTTCATGTCTTCCTCGAATCCTTTCAGAAATCCCATTTTTCCTTATATTATTAATGCAGCAGCTGTTGCAGCTCAGGCAACTTTCAAAGAAATTCTGGGGGAAAAAAAGGGGGGGGTGTTTCCATTTTGGGAGCTTTATTTTTGCTTCCTGCAGTTTCTGGATGGGAAGCAGGTATCCCCAGATCTCATCAGGATGTGGGTGCATCCCCCAGGTCACCACAGGGGGTTTGATCCTTCATCTCTATTCGTTAAGCTTCCGAAGGGCTTTTTCCCAGTTGGTTTTCCAAAGACGAGTTATCTCTCTCCTCTCTCTGGTTGTCCAGATGATGCAGCCGCAGCTGGCTGACATTTCTGTGGATCTTCCCAAGCTTTGTTGGGAAGTGGGCAGGTCACGCTCAGGTTGAGGTGGGTGCCACGCCCCGGATTCACCCCCGTTCCATCCACGTGGAAGGGGACGAGGGGCAGTGTTGTGCCAATGTCTCCCACTGCTGCTCTGCCATGGAATAGGTGCAAATCCCTCCCTCCTGCAGCATTCCCCTCTCCTGGGGCTCAGGAAGGAGGAGCAGGGATGCAGTGCTTGGAATGTGGTCCCTCCTTGGCATCCATCCAGGGTTGATGGGAGGCTCTGGGGTGCCGGAGCCCTATGGGAATATCTTGGAGTGGGAGTTAGGGGGGTTATGGTATCCACGTGCACCACGAGGTCCGTGCTCATCCTTGGAGGTGTTCACTTGGAGAAGGGAAGGCTCCAGGGAGCCTTAGAGCCCCTTCCAGTGGCTAAAGGAGGGTTAAAGGAGGCTAAAGGAGAGAGACTGGGGACAAGGGATGAAGGAATAGGGCACAGGGAGTGGCTTCCCTCTGGTTTTGGTGGGATTTGGGCAGGAATTCCTGACTGTGAGTGTGGTGAGCGGCTGGGATGGCATTCCCAGAGAAGCTGTGGCTGCCCCTGGATCCCAGGGAGTGTCCGAGGTCGGAATAAGCCGGTCTATGGAAGGTATCCCTGCCCACGGCAGGGGGTGGAACGCGCCGATCCTCAACCTCCCTCCCCGGCCACCCGTTCCGTGCCCCCCCGCGGAACGGACGCGGCCCCCCGTGACCCGGTGCCGACCTTGGCCGCGCTGCGCGGGCCGGGCGCGGGTCGCGGGTCGCGGCGGGCCGGGGGCGGGCGCTGCGGGCCGTGTGTGTGCGAGTGTGACAGACTGTGAAATGGGGCGTCGCCGCGCGGCTGCGCCGCACCTGGGCCCTTCAGCTGTGATTGATCGCGCCGCTCATGTGGAAGGGGCCCATCTGCTCTCCCCTCGCCGCCTCCCGCCGCCCGGCCCGCGCCCGCCGCTCCGCCCGCCCCGCCGCACCCGCGCCCGGCCCCGCCGCCTCCCGCCGCCTCCCGCCGCACCCGCGCCCGGCCCGGCCAGCGGCGACTCTTACTGCGGCGAGGAGCTCTCCTGTCCCCGCGCCAGCGCTTAATTAAAACCGCTGACATCATGGCGGTATAATTAAGCGTGGCATTAATTAAGCTGGAATAACGATTTTTTTTTTTTTTTTTTTTTTTTTTTTTTTATTAAGAGCCGCGACAACAACAAAAAAAATCCCAAATCGTGCCGTGTAAAACCGCGAGAAACCCATCCCGCCGCCGCCGCTCCCGCGATGGGGACGAACACCCTTCGGGGGTCTCGCCTCGGCGTTTTCGGGGGGATTCGGGGGGTTGTCGCCTTTTTGCCTGTTTTTTCTGCTTTTGCCCCAAAAGTGCTGATCGGCTCCTGGCATTCTGATGGCTAATTATGCATCGGAGAGCTTCGACAGCTGCATTCATCATCATAAAATGTAATAATTAATGACATTCCAACAAAGAAAAATATGCAAATGAGCGCTCATTAGCATTTTCATATTCAGCTTTGATAATGCTTTTGCTGACAAGGTTGTAATTAATGAAAATTCATGTCGCAGTCAGGAGATTGGATCGGTTTCATTCCGCTCACAATTCCCAAATGCTTGCATTATGGAAAATCGGCGGCTCTGCCAACTTTTTCAGGGAAGGGAAAAAAAACACAACACACACACACACACACACTAAAAGCACCAGATGCAAATGAAGGGGAGGGAGCCGTTAACTCCTTCCAGCCCTGGCCCCCTCCCAAAAAAACAGGGAAGAAAAACAACCCCAGCAGGAATATGGGAATTGCAGGAAAACTTTTCCCTCCTCTTTATTTTCCCTTTGGCTCTCCCCATGTGTGAGTGAACTCGGAGGGGCTGAAGCGCTGCCGGTGTGTTCTCTCCTGGCCTCATCCAATTCATTCCCGGGTTGTTTGTGCATCCAAGGGTTCCTCGTGCCTGGACAGATCCATCAGCATCACCAAGGTGGTGGCTCGATGTGGGACGCAGGATCCGGCCGTGATCCTGCTGTTCCTTGGTTCAGGATCCATCCATGCTCCTGTTCCTTGGGACAGGATCTGGCCCCGGCTGCTCCTGCTCCTTATTCCTGGCATTCCCAACCCTTCTTCCGCCCTTCAGTTCCTTCCACGGTCTCCAAGAATTCCACCTTTTCCCTGTGTGCTGCTGGTGGTGGGGTTGTGTCAGGAAAACGCCATGGGGAGCCCCCACGGTCCTCTGGTGCCAACACAATTCCAAAGGAAAAGAAAATAACCTGCAATTGCAATTCCCTGTGTTGGGATTGTTTGTATTTATTATTCGCCCTCAAACCAGTGTCCAGGTGGGAATGGGAAGCGTGAGGAGGAGGAAGGTGACGCTGCTCACAGGGAAGAGCAGCCTGATCCAGAGCAATTCCACCATTCCCAGCTCCAGGAAGAGCTCTTTCCCCATCGATTTGAGCACCAATTCTGCCCAAATAATTCAGTTTTTAAGAACTTTTTAATTTCAGACTTTAGAACATGATTTATATTTGAATATCAAAGAATTCGGGAGGTTTAAATGATCGGGGTTTATTTTTCCGGGATAATTTCCCTTCGGATGGGCAGAATGCCCAGGCAGATGGTGCAGTGGCACCTGTAAACAATCGGAATGGAGCCGTTCATCCCGACATTTCTCGGAGCTGTTTCATTCCCTTCCATAAAATAAAACTGGGATTGGGTCCTTTTTTTCCCCAAAAAAAATCATGTTTTTGGGCTCAGGAATAAAAATCTGGGATAAGGAAAGTGGTTGGAACAGCATCAACTGGAAATGTGGGGTATTTTTAATTAAAAAACCCTGGGAATGAGGAGGGATAAAATAAGTCAAATCCACGTTTTATTGTCTCAACACAAAATGGTTTCATTTTAAAAATTCCAAATTTGGGTAAAAAATCAGAACCAACAAAAAAACTTCCCCCAAAAATCCTTATTTTATAAGGAATATATTGGCACAGATTGTTCCTTTGCCATTGGGAAACTGGGAATGATTCTGCTAAGATACATTTCCTATAAATTCCAGTTGATCCTTGTTTTCTAGCAGGAATTTGGGTTTGCCTTGGGAAGGGCAGGATAGATGGAAATAGTCCCTTTGAGCAGGAATAAGGTGAGGAATACTTGGATTTAAAAGCTCAAAAAACCCTGGGAATACATTATCCAGCCTCAATAAATATTCCACGAGCTCCTTACAAAAAATAGCCTTAAAAATCCACGTATTATTGGTAGTTTTCCTTGGGAAGAGCTGAACCAAAAATATGATTATTTAATTTGATTTGATTTAATTTATAGGGAATGGGAAGCACTGGGGTCTGGAACGGGGTGAGGCCTGAGAGGCAGGTGGCAGAATTTAGGGATGGTTTCCAAGGGGAAAAGGGAATTTAATGGATTAGAGGAATACAATAAATATAAATTAGGTGAAATAATTGGGTAATTTTGATAATACCTTGGGGAGTAAAGCCCATTGCTGGCCCCATCCTGGCAGGCTGTGGGATTCCCCTGGGATCCGGTGCTTCAGCAAGGGAGAAGAGGGAATTATCCCCGGCTTTTCCATACCGTGGTAAAGGATAAACCCCCAGGACTGGCTCCTTGTCCTTCTGATTTGGGATTTGGGATGTGCAAAGTTCTCAGCTGCTGCTGGAGCCACCTCCATGTCCTGCATCCCCTGGGACATTCCCACAGGGACTGAGGGTGGGAACGGCCAATGGAGCATCCCAGGAGCATCAGGCAGAGCTTCCTGCAACTTCCTGACAAACCCTGTTCCCAAGGGTGGAATTGTTGAGGCTTGGAAGTGGCTCCAGGACCAACTCCCTTCCCTGTGGCACTTTCTCCATGGCGGGTCTCCTTTATGTCATGAAACCAGGGGAATTTTGGGAATTGCCAACATTCCAGGCTTGGAATTGGATAATTTTTAGTGCCATTAGATTTTTTGATAAGAATGCAAAGAATAATTAGATTTTTTTTTCCTTTTTAATTGTTTTTTAGCTTCATTAAATTTGACATCCCATATATTCAACTTTTTTGATAAGAAAACAAACAATAATTTCAATTTTTCCCTCTTTAATTTGTTTTTCCTTCTTTTTCAACATCTTCTAATTAAAATCATGGGTTAAGGAAAATAAATCCTTCCCTAAAGTTTTTATCTCCTTAATGGCTCAGAAACAGGGAATTTGGGAAATAAAGCCCTTCCACAGTTCCCGGTTTTCTAACAAATTGTGGAAGCTCAGCCCCGGATTTAGCAGCTCCTTGGCTTTTGTTATGGCCATTTAATTAGGAATTCATCATTGATCAGGCTTTATATGGAGTCTCCAAAGCTTTATTCCAGGGGTGAATTCAGCTGGATTCCTCTTTCCCTCTCCCATTTCTGCTCCATGGAATCCATGGCTATGGATAACCAATGAAATATCCTGGAGCAGTGAGTTTATTCCATGATCCTGTAAGAATTAGGATATTCCACAAGCCCCCAGAAATTCCCTGTTAAAGGAAACATCAATTTCCAACCATTTTTCTTCCCAGTGGCTCAGGGATGCCAGGAATGTTTGCAGGAGCCAAATAATTGGGATGTGCCCAATTAAACAAGAAATGGTTTAAAATCTGCGTCCTGGGAGGATTCCTGGGAATTTTTTGGGGGAAAACCAGTGAAATCATAACCCAAAATAAAACCCGGCATCACTGGGATGACATTCCTGGGGGCACCTCATCCTCAAGGAACAGGGATTTGAGGCTGTTTCCTTCTTTTTTACTGGCTTTGCTTTTTCCTTGGCCTTTAAGAATGGAATCCTGGAACAGGTTGGGTTGGAAGGACCTTAAAGCTCCTCCCATTCCAAACCCTGCCATGGAAGGAACACCTTCCATGGCCCAGGTTGCTTGGAGATGTTTGTTATCCTTGTTATCCTTGGGTTTGTATCTGTTGATAACAGGAATATCAGGGATTTAGCGAAGTCCCTGGTATAGCCTTTCCCTGAGCGGGACTTTGGTACACCTAAGCCCCTAAATCTGGGGAGAAAATCCTTCTGGGGGGCCCGAAAGCACTTGGAAAAAAACAGGAAGGCTCCCCAGTCTCCCGAATGGAATGCTAGTCCATCCAAGGAAAGTCGGGAGCGCAATTCCTTAATTGTGATGCATTTGCCGAGTTTCCCGGCTCCAGCGCCGGCCCCGCTCCGGTGCCATCTGGTCTCCCATGGAACATTTAACTTGTCAGATATAATGGATTGTCCTGGAAGCAGATTTTCGCTCCGAGCGCTCGGCTCCTCTCTTGCATTTCCCCCGGAGCTGCGGGGCCGCGGGATGAGGCATCGGGACGGAGCCGCCGAGCGGAGCCACGCGCTCCGTTCCCCCGCAGAGGGTGACCCGTGTGGCAGGGAATGTTCCCGCTTTTCCCGGCCGCCTAGCCTGCCAGGCGGGATGGCACAGGCGTCAGACACACCGTGTCATGGGTGGGGGGAGAGGGCTCGGGAGTAGGGAAGCCTCGGCATTCCCGCTCCTGGCCTGGGGAGGCTCTGCCGTGACCTCCTTGGGAATCCAGGGCGGCTCCCACGGACACCGCAGCTTAAGTGACAGGGATATTCTGGGATAAGGAGCGCCGAGGGGCAAAGGGCTGTGGGTGGGGGAGCAATTCCATGAATAGGGAATTACTCTCAGGAGTTCCGTGGTTGGAAGAGGCAGTGGACGAGTGTCCTTGGTGTTTCAAGGAGTTGTGGAATGGTTTGGGATAGAAGGGATTTTAAGGATCATCTCATTCCATGGGCAGGGACACCTTCCGCTATCCCAGGTTATTCCAGCCTGACCTTGGACACTTCCAGGGATCCAGGAGCAGCCACAGCTTCACTGGGAATTCCAGCCCAGCCCCTCTCCACCCTCCCAGCCAGGAATTCCCTCCCAATATCCCATCTAAACTGGTGGGAAGCCATTCCCTGTGTCCTGTCCCTCCATCCCTTGTCCCAGGTTCCTCTCCAGCTCTGCTGGAGCCCCTTTAGCCACTGGAATTTGCTCCAAGGTCTCCCTGAATCCTTCTCTACAAAGAGTTTCTATAAAGTCTCAGCCCAAATAATTCCCAAATTATCTGGGAAGTGTCAGTTCCCATGTGGAAGGGCCTGGTTAGGGTGTGCATGCCCTCTGCTGGCATTCCTGACCGGACATTATTGGGAATTTCAGCCTGTTATTTGGTGTTTTTCACACCATTCCTGCTGCTTTCCCATCCCCTGGGAAGCTTGGGGTTTGTGCTGTCCCTCAAGCTGATCCATATGATCCCAAATGTTGTTTTTTAGAGGCAAATTATAACAAACCCCAATGCTATCTGTTTGAAAATTGAATTTTATGGATTGAAAAATCTTATAAATAAATAGAATTTGTGTGGGAATGAAAACTTGGGGATTTAATCTCCACATGAGGATTATTCCCATTTTTATAGGAATGTCTCTCCTTCTCTGGTGTACGGGTGATGCTGTGGGTGCTGAGATTTCTGGGATCACGGAATCCTGCAATGGTTTGGGCCAGAAGGAACCCTCTCATTCCATTTTCCCTGTTACATTCCAGGAATTAGAAGGATAGACCACTATAAATATGTTTTCCTGGAATTTTCCTCCTCTCTTCACCTGTTTCCAGGTGTTCAGGCCAAGATGTTCCTCATTATCTCCTCTTGCCTGGAATTCCACACGAAGGAGGGACAGGAGGCTAAAGGTGTTTAGGGAGTGACTCGAAATGAAGGATTGTCTCCCAAAATTCTCCTTCCCATCGTGGAATCTTGGATTCCTGAGGCCCTTGGGGTGGCCTCGGGCCCTGCTGCTCCGAGGAGTCTTTAGGGCTTCCCCACCTCGTTAAATATCCCTATTTTTCCATCAGACCGGGAAGAAACCATCGTTTTGTTCCAGCAAATCCCTAATTTAATTAGGGAAGTTCATTATTCCGCTCCCAATTAGTGCCTAGATTTGATATCCAGTTTATTAATCCCTGAAATTCCTGGAATGTTATCGATTGGTTGCCGAACTGTGGGACTAAAGGAGCGTTTAATATAAATCTGGGAGAATCTGCTCCTCAAAATTCCTTGTTTTGCAAGTCCAGTTTTGCAACTTTTTTAGTTTGAAAAGCACACGGAGAAATCCCAGATTTCCCCAGAACCGGCACCCCAGGATTGGATCAGTTAAAGAAATCCAGGGATAAATTTGCCTCGGCCTTTTGGTTTGGATTCCCTATTTCAGGAATTTTGGGTTCACCATTTCAGGAATTGTGGGCAGTGCTAAAAAATCTTAGTTTGGAATTTTCCTGGAGTGAGGAAGAAGCACAGGAGGGGTCGTGGAGGTCGGGCCCATCCCTGTTCTTGAATTCCATGAGCCAGGCAAAGCTGGTTGGGATCATATTCATGGATAGACAGGGATCCATGGATGCTGTGTGTGTAAGGAAGGAATTTTGGGGTTTTTGGGAATTAACTTTCCCTGTTTAACCAGTGAGCTGTCGCCAAAGCCCCACTTCCCACCTTGAAATTCCCTGCGTTCGGTTCACGCTCTGTAGCTTTATTTTCCTATGGGTTTTGGGATTTGCTTTCCTTGGAATTTTGATGGTGCTGCGTAAAGAACCCCCTCCCTTTGTCCTGCGTTTGGCTTTTGCTGGTGTCGGAACGGCTCTTCCAGCCTTCTCTGTGTATCCTGGGCATCAGGAAAGGGCCAGATTCCTCATTCCCAGTAAAAACATCCCATTCCCCTCGTGCTGGGCTTGAATTCCCGCTGAAATTCTCAGGACTGATGCCTTCCCTGAGCTTCATGCCCGGTTTGTGGATCCCATGGGTCAGACCCCGTGGGGTTTGTGTTGTTCTGTGCCCATTATCCCAAACTTTGCCCCAAACCACCAGATTTCTCCCGGATTCCTGGATTTATTGCCAGGGTTGGATAACCCGGCTCAGGCTTAGCCGAGCCAGGCTTGACACCCCCTCAAATGGGATGATGCCCACGGGCTCCCTGTCCCTGCGGGAGCTGCCCAGGGATCTGCCGGGAGCCTCCGGAGCCGCTTGGAACGGCAAGCGAGCACAAAGGGGCCGAGCCCCAGACAGCTGTTAGTCCTGGTGCCAGGAATGCTGCTGCTTCCATAGGACTCCAGAAAAATTCCACTCATAGGAATCACTTTCCTATTGATTTTTCCATTTTTCCCCCCTTTTTTCCCCCTTTTTCTCCTTTTTCCTCCTTTTTCCCCTTTTTTTCATCATTTTTTTCCCTTTTTTTCCCTTTTTTTTTCTTTCCTTTTTTTTCCCCCCCCCTATTATTCTCTTTTAAAGAACAGAATATTCCAAAATTGTGGAAAAATAGGAAAACTCTGTGCTGACTCCTCTGCTGAGAATGTGGGTGGGATATTTGAAATTCCAGTTCTGATTCCGTTCATAATTCCATTTTTAATAGGCAGCCCTTGGGAAAGTGTCCATGGAGAGGGAAGGACATATAGAAATTATATTTATGTATATTAAATTATATTTACATAAGATTATATTAACATCTAAAATTCTATTTATATAAATTATTATTTTTGATATATATTCTATTTCTATATCTCTGTTTCTCCATGGGTGAGCTGCTCACAGGTATTGGATAAATGGCCTAAAATTCCTATTTATTTCAACGAGATTTTCCTTGGGTAATTCCTAATTCCCTACAATTTTTAGGTTAATTTTTCTGCTGAAATGAGGCAGGATTTTAATCTCTCAGAAAAACAAATCCCTATTTTTTTGATGGATAACCTAGCAGCGGGCAGAGCCTAGCCAGTGGCTGGAAATCTGGGATTCAGAGACATTCACTCTGCATCTCCTGCAGCCTAACCTCAGAAAATCTGGGATGCAAAGCCAGGGATTGAGGTGGAATTCAGCTGTTTGATGCTTCCCCCGAATTCCCTGTGCTCCGGCCGGCAGCCCCTGTGTGTCCATTCCCGGGGATCTTGGAAGTTCGTCCCGTGCTCCCTTTGCTCAGGAGCTCATCCCAAATATTCCCCAGCTCATTCCTAGGCTGGTTTTTGGAATTTCCCTTTAATGTGGCATTAAATTCGTCTTTAATTTGTGTTTAATTTGCCTGTGATGGGACTCAATCGGGTTCCATTCCCGGCTGAGCCGTCGGACATCGGAGGGAGCGATCCTTAACTATTCAAAATGCTGAAAATACAGGGATAAAATAACAAATACATTTAAGCAAAATCTGTTTGAAGCCATGAAAATTCCAATGCCTGATAAAAGGTTGTCCCCAGCCAGGTTTTCCTGCCTGACCAAGCCCCAAATCCCAAATTAAAATATTCCGGTGGAATATTTCTCTTAAAAATTCTTTTCAATATGGATTCAAGGGAAATATTGAATTAATAAATTTGAGAGAATTAATTTCCCTTCCTTTTCTCTTCATATGGAAGAGTGGCCTCATCCCTCTCCTGTCGCTTCCCAGAAAACAGCCAAGGTGCCTTTTCTCCAGGACAGGGATTGGGATGACTTGCATTTATCCTTTGAAAGTTGCTTCGAATTCCTCCTGGACTGAATAGTTTTTCCAAGCCCACCATGGTTCGAGTGGCTCTTTGTGGATTTATGGAATGATTTGGACTGGGCTTCTTTTATAAGAAAAGCACACGGGGAATATTTTGGGAGAAAGGGGTTCCGGGAAGGGAAGGCGGCTATTTTCCCGGAGGTATTTAGGGAGCAGGGAGTCGCAATTCTGCATGTGCCAGGCCAGCGGGAGCGGCTCGGAGTTCTCCCTTTGTCTGTGCCGTGATTGGCACTGTGGCCGTTCCCTGAACATCTATCTCTATGTCCCCCCCACGCTCCGGCGCTTCCCTGCCTTCCCCAAACCCACCCAAACTTGCTCCCCGTGCCAGCCAACTTCCAGGCAGAGCTTTGTTCCCTGGAGCCTCCGGAGCACCGAGCCGGGAATTTGCAGCACGTTGGCACAGCTAAAAATCCACCCCATCCCTTCTCCCTCTCCCATCCTCACAATTTTTCCCCCCGTGGCATGGAGGGGGGGAGTGTTTTTTTCCTGAATCCAGCCAGCGAGGCCTTTTCTCCGGGAAAACACAGCCGCGGCCGCTCGGCCGGGAAAAGCAGGAGCGCGGAATGCTCTGCTCCTGCCTCTTTTGAGGAGTTGTAGCCATGGGGCTTTGGCACTGCCACCCTTGTCTCTGTGCCAAAAAATATCCGCAGCGCCTGCCGCATTCTAGTACTGGAGGCTTGGCTCGAAAATTCCGCAGTGGATGCGTCGGGAAAGCCACGGCGCTGAACGCGCTCCCTCTGCTTTCCCCCCGAACACTTCCGGAGCTGCCGGGGCATCTGCGCCTTCCGCCTCCCAACCCTTGGAAAATGCCGAATTCCTGGGAAACTGGGGAAAATTGAGGAGCGGCTTTTCTCGCCCCAGCAGTTGTTGTTTAAAGAGCCGGGTGTTGTCACAGGGCTCGTTGGTGTGTGCCGGGGAAGCGACAGGAGCAGAGGTAATTGGGAATGGATAATTTATAGGGAAGACGTTCCCCCTCAACCCAGCGGGAATGGTTTGATGGTTACGGGTGAGGGAAAAACCCTCAAACTCCACAAACTCTCTGCAAAATCTCCACGCAAAATCCACTCAGCATCCACACGGAACCCACACAGCATCCACACAGCATCCACACAGCATCCACACAGCATCCACACAGACTCCCCAGCCGGGGGTTTTTAATGATTCCCAGAGTCCTCCCTGGATTTGGGGTGTGCAGGAGGTGGCTTTTGGGTTGCTCCTGGAGGCCACCTCAAAACTGTCTCCGGAGCTCCGGAGGGCCGGGTTCGGTGGGAAAAGCGGCCGCTGGAGATGAAATCTTTCCTGAGCAGCACAATCCTTAAAAAAAAAAACAGCCAAGTCAATCTCCCGCTGGCTGCGGAGCTGCTTTGGTACCTCGGAGCCTTCGACAGAGCCCTGGCCGGGTGCCCATTGATGTCATGGAAACACTCAAATTACCGGGAATGATTCACGTCTCCGGCGGTCCCTGTTCCTCCCCCACGCGAGCGGCAGCGCGGCCCAGCCCTGACAACTTGTAATTTGCGGGGGGTTTATTTTGGTGCCGGGGTAAATATTTCTGCCCAAACGCAAATTAAGCCGCGCCTGAGATGATGGCAAAGGGGCTGCTCAGGTGCTTCCGCTCTCTCCCCTCAGCCCATGTTTCCTTTCAGGAATTTTTGGCCCCCCAATTCCTGGCTCTCGCTGTTCCCAAAGACTTCCCAGCCCTCTCGAGGAGACGGGAGCGGCACGTGGATTGAATTGTAGTGTCTCGGCCTTGAACTTGTGGATTCCCTATTTGGATTTCATTGTGGTTTCAATCCTGACTTATCTCTGGTATTCTCAAGTGGAGGGTTATCTGTGATCTTGGAATACCCAGCTCCGAGGTCTTCCTAAAGTTAGGCCTAATCCCCCACCGATTGCAACAATACTTGGGAGGTACTGGGATATTTTATACAGAAAAAACAAAATCAAGGAAGAAACAAAAGGCTCCAGAGGCTTAAATTGGGATGGGGAGAAGGAATTTTGATTTTTGATTCCAAGGCACTTGGAACAGCCAAACTGTGTCCACAAAGGACCCTCAGAGCTGGTGGATGGATATTAAAGGCTCCTGGAGCCAGGATGTGACTATGGATTTCGGGAATGATTTCAGCGAGCTCTAGCAGCCTTTGTCTGATGATCTATCTCGCCTTGGCTTCTGAATGGAATGTGGCTGGGATTGGGAATAAGGAGCTCGACAGCAAACCCAGCTCCTGGGTATGGAGTATCCCCAGGATCACCGGGAGTCACAGGGAGCATCCACTCCCTCATCCCGGGTGCTGCACAGGGGGCTTTGCTGCCTCTGAATGCCGGGAATTTTGGGGTGGATTTTTCCTGCCTCCTGGATGTTTAGTCAGTGGTGCCTCCCCCCCTTCCCCTGCTGGGCTTTTCCTCTCCTGAAGGGTGGTCTTTCCCGCAATATGTTTGGGATCAGCCCTCTTGCCTGCTCTTTGTCTGGGAGCACGTGGGGCGCTGCTGCTCAGCCACCACTTGGCACTTGGCACAAACCTCCTCTTCCCTCCCTCACTTCCCCATTCAATCCCAAAAAATCCCCCTTGCTGCCCTCTGGAAAAGCGACAGGGCCGATGCTGCGAGTCGGGCTCTGGGATGGGAGCATTCAGAGCTTCCTGGGAAAAAAGAGAAGGAAAATTAAAGAGGGCTTGGGGTGGGCACAGAGATCCCCACTTGGCTCCCGGCCCTTCTGGCTCAATCCATGCCTCCTTCCCAGGTGGATCATGAGGAAATTTTCTCCTGGGAAAGAACAGGGAAGCACATCCCCAGCAACTCCTGGAAGCTGGGAGAGCCAGGAGGTGGGAATGTCAGGTGCCTAGGCGGGAGATCAGCTCCTGCCTTCACCCAGCCTATGGAATCCCATCAAATCCCAGCTCCAGGAGCAGCGCAGCCAGGATTAGGAAGCTTAATTCCCATCACCATCACCAGGAAGTTTAATTCCCACCCCATCCATCCCAGCAGGAAAAGTGTGAATCCCTTTCTGTGTATTCCAGTGGCAGCAGTGCCTGGTTTATCTATGGAATATATATATACATATGGAATCGGTGTTGGGAAAACGGGATGAGTGTCCTCTAAAGCCCTTGGAGAAGCTTTGTGTGTGTTTCTGTGTTATCCATGTATTTACCTGGATTTTCCCTCTCTTCCCAGGTAAAACAGAACGAGGTTCCTACTCATCATATGGACGAGATTCCAACTTACAGGGCTGCCACCAGGTGAGTGCGAATCTGCTTGGGAATTCCCACTGGAAAGCTCCTTCCCGAGCTTTTCCAGCCAGGGTACAGCTCCTGGAGGCTCGGCTTGGCTTGACCTCCTCCCACCCCAGTCAGGGCTGCTGGGAGGCATTGCCTGTGTCCAAAATCCCAGCCTTGGGAATGCCACCATGGGAATAGCTCGTGTCAACTCGTGGCCACTCCCCTAAATCCCGCTTTCCCTGGGATCTGGGGGGAATGCCGTGTGCACACGAGGTCGAACCTGTCTGTAGAAATATTATTTCCCGTCCCTTTTTGTTTGGGAATCACTTTGGGCCGGGAGTCAGGGCCAGCAGGCGAACAGCAAAGCCGTCCCATGGGAGCTCGGCAAAGAGGGAGGAATTCCAGGGAATACTACAATTCCGGTGTGATGCAAAGGTATGGCATGTGTGCCTCTGCCTCCCTGCACTCGGAATGCCTGGCCTAAAAACATGCTCCGTGGCCAAATTCCCGGCTTTGTTCCCAGGCAATCAGGTTTTTCTAAGGACACTTTCTCTCCTCATTCTAAGAACAGTGTTAATGGTGGGGTTTAATCCCTCTGCTTCTTCCTTTCCCTTTTCCAAAGGGCGGCAGCTTCGGAAAAGTATCCAAGAGATTGAAGGGCTTCCTTAATATTTATTCCAGGCTTAATATTTATTTCCAGGCTTCAAATCCTCCCAGGAAAATTCAAAGCAAGCACCAAAATGGGGATATTTTGGGCTTGATCCCTGCTTTCCATGTGCCTTGGGAATGTGGGAAAAGGGTCTATCCTTGTGTTTTAAGGATGAGGCAATTTGAGGAATCCCTCAGGAATTCCTGGATGTGTCAGGCTGTTGTGTGACCATTCCCACCACATTCCTGAGTGCCAGGCTGGCACTGGGAGAGGTGGGAAGGGAAGGGAAGGCACAGAAGGGGCTGCCTAGGGAATGATGGAGTCCCCATCCCTGGAATTGTTCCCCAGATGTGTGGATTTGGATTACAGGTGACTGTTGGACTTGATCTCGGAGGGGTTTTCCAAGAGAAATAATTCTGTGATTCCAGTGGTGCTGGGCCTTGCTTGGGTGGCATCACACATTCTCAACTCCCTGGGGAAAAAGCTGGAAGGATGGAAAGGGGAAAGGGAAACCAAATTCTAGGCCTTGTCTTCTTTCCAGCCAAAATCATGGAATGGTTTGGGTTGGAAGGGATCTTAAAGCTCCCTCAGTTCCATGGGCAGGGAAGGTGTCCCTGCCCAGTGGAATGAGATCATCCTTAAAATCCCTTCCATTCCATGACTTTGTCCTTATGGGAATTGTGTGACGTCATTACTGTGATTGTGGGATGGGGCAGCCACAGCTTCCTTGGGAATTCCATCCCAGCCCCCCAGCCAGGAATTCCTTCTCAGTATCCCATTTAAATCACTGGGAAGCCATTCCCTGTGTCCTGTCCCTCCATCCCTTGTCCCCAGTCCCTCCCCAGCTCTCCTGGAGCCCCTTTAGGCCCTGGAATTTGCTCCAAAGCCTCCCTGGATCCTTCTCTTCTCCAGGGGAGCACCCCCAGCTCTCCCAGCCTGGCTCCACATCTGAGGGGCTCCAGCCCTGGGAGCAGCTCCGTGCCCAGCATGAATGGGGCTGGGAGTGCCCATGGAAGGGGTCCCTGCCTGCGGCACGGCTGGCACTGCAGGAGCTTTCCCAGCCTTCACACCCCAAACCATTCCAGGACTCCACACAGCCCCTGGATAGGGGGCGGCCCCTCAGCTGCAGGAGCAGAGCTCGGGAATCCCGGATAGGGATCTCAGAGACTCCCAGAAATCCAGAGCTTGGTTCCTTCCTGAAGTTCCTGGCGGAATTTCACCCTCTGTCTGCAGCTTCCCAGCCCTGCCTTGGTGGCTTGGAGCTATCAGCTTCCTTGGAAAAATTATCCCTTATTTGTAATCCCTATCAGGAAGGAATTCCAGGCTGTGAGGGTGGGGAGGGGCTGGGATGGAATTCCTGGAGAAGCTGTGGCTGCCCCTGGATCCCTGGGAGTGTCCCAGGCCAGGTGGGATCACCGGGGCTATGGAAGGTGTCCCTGCCCTGCTCCCATGTTTCAAACCCTTGGGAAGTGCTGCTTTTCCATAGCTCCTCCCTGTTCCCTGGTTTATATGTGTTCCCAATTGGAATCAATCACTCCGGGGAGATGGTTCCGTGCTGACCAGTCTTGGACAAGCTTTGCAAAATGATTGATTCCCAGCCCAGCTTTGGAAAACTTGCGAGCAGCTCCATGTGGAGCCGGAGCCAGTCCCACTCTGCGCTCCTGGCAGCGCCGGGGGCTGGCGGAGCAGCCATTCCCTCCAGGCCCAGAGCCGGGAGCACATATGGAAGTTTCTACTCCTTGTCACGTTTGCTGGGCATGTGGTACCTCCCTGCTATCCTGACACTGGGACTGATGGGATGGAGTGTGTGCAGAGCGGCACGGACGGCTCCGGAATGACAAACAGCTCTAATAGGCCTTTTCCCGGGAAAAGGACGGTGCTGGGAGCTGGGCTCATGTCTCTGCGTCGTTCCTGTCTCGGCACTCCAGGAAGCTCATTGTGGATCATCACAGAGATGATCCGGGAGCTGGAGCCACTCCCCTGTAGAGCCAGGCTGGGACACCTGGGAACCTTCACCTGGAGAAGGGAAGGATCCAGGGAGATCTCAGAGCACATTCCAGTGCCTGAAGGGGCTCCAGGAGGGCTGGAGAGGGACTGGGGACAAGGGATGGAGGGACAGCACACAGGGAATGGGATGCTGGGAAGGAATTCCTGGCTGTGAGAGTGGTGAGGGGCTCGGATGGAATTCCCAGAGAAGCTGTGGCTGTCCGTGGATCCCTGGAAGTGTCCAAGGCCAGGCTGGAATAACCTGGGCTATAGAAGATGTCCCTGCCCATGGCAGGGGGTGGCACTGGATGATCCTTAAGGTCCCTTGTTACCCAAACCATTCCACAGGGAGGGCTCTTCCCTGTCCCAGGGAACTGGAAGGGCTGTGGATGTGATTCCATAAAACCCCAAAATCCAGGTTTGGGTCCCATTCAGAGATGGGGAATCCACAACCCCTCTGGGTGACCATTCCCAAATCCGTGATGCTGGATCATGTCAGGATGTGGAAGCAGCTTCTCCTCTGAGGATCAGGACTTTTTTCTCTACCAATTCCTGTTCCCATGGGAAAAAAAGGGACTCTGTTTATATTCCCAGCTGGTGAACAGGAAGAGGTTAAAAATCCTTGGAAGCTCTTGAAGCTTTTTGGCCCCGTCGTTCCTTTGGTCTCTCAGATGTTTTCCAGCGACTTTGGTTCCAAACATTATCCCTGGGAGCTCTCTGAGCTTTCCCTGTGTTCTCCCATTCAAAGGGAAAACATGGATTCCCTCATTAAACTTGGGAATTCAGCCACGAAACCCTTTGTTAAGGGGGAGCCAAGGCGGGATGTTCCCCCCAAGCCAACCTGAGCCAGCATTCCGCTTGCAAGGCCTTTGTATCCAACATTTCCACAGGAAAATGGGATGACAAGGGCCTTGTAAGGTGAGCAGGGCCGGGCTTTAAGGATTTGTTGGAATAATTTGCCAAAGAGGAACATTTTGAAGCTGGTCCTGGTAGAAAATCCCCCCTGGATCATCTTGAAAGGGAAGCAAGGCAGAATCCAACATGGTGACAAGTTTTTTTCCAGGAAAAATATTCCCAAAATATTCCTTTCTGCACCTCATTGTTCCTCAGCGTCTCATCCATCCCCCCCGCAAAGTGGTGACACCTCCCAGAGGGTTTAGGCTTGGAAAAAATGGGATGAGGGCACTTGCAGGTGTTTGGAATTTCAGCCTGGCACGGAAATGGTACATGGAAAACAGGGATACCAGGAACGGTGTCTCTTAGTTTATAATTCATAGGAATATCCTGATAAAAACTGGGGCTCCCTGGGAATTATCCAGCCCCTTATGGTGCCTTTTTTCCCCATCCATTAATATCCCGGGATTGTCCATATTTCCATGCCTTCCTCTCTGTATTTCCTGGGATTTTGGGGTTGGAAAGGGATTTTTTGCTGAATCCAGAGGCTGATGAAGCTCAATCTCTTTGCTCCAAAACACTGGAGCCACTTTTTTTTGGGAACTGGTGAGGGAATAGATTGGGAAAGTCACCCGGGTCAGGAGCAGGGGGAGAGGAGCAGGAATTTGGCAGGAAAATGTTGGGAGCGGCTCCGGTGATCCAGGTGCACTTGGGCTCCTGCACGGAGGGACTCCTCCCAGCTGGAAGGTCATGGAACACATTCCATGCTCCCCTTCTTCCTGGGAAAAGCCCTCATTAAACGGTGAGAACGGTGGGATCGCCACATCCTGGCCGACATTCCCGGTGCCGGAGCGGAGGGAACAAAGCAGGGAAGCGGTGCTGGCAGGGAGAGCAGAGGGATCTGAACGGGAATAATGGAGGGAAGGAGCTTTGATCTTTAATAATGTCAGGAATTTTAATTGGAGGGACAGAGCTGCAAGAAAAGAGCGGGATGAGCCTGTTTCCTGGGATAAAGGGCAGGAATTCCTAGGAAATAAGAAATAATTGTAGGAGAAATCACTGGGAAGTTCAGTGGCAGAAGGAATTGCTTTAAATGGATTCATTTTGGCTCAATCTCCTGATAAATTGGTAGAAAAGCGGGAAAGGCATTGGTGTTCCTGGCAGATCCAGGTGTGGGAAGGGAAGCAGGGATTGCTGGGAGCCTCCTGCTCTCTCCAGAGGCACTTCCAGCCTCACGGGGCCACCTCTCCATCAGAAGGTGGATATTCCTGCTCCCACATTCCCGCTCCATGGGCTGAGTACCTGCAGGTGCAGAGCATCCCGGGATTCCCAACCTGCATCCCTGCTCCTTATCCTGCCCCTGCCCAGTTGGGAGAAACCAGGGATGTGATCTGATGCTTTTCCCTGATCCCACCTGGATAAGGCTCCTCCGAGGCTTTGGGAGAAGGGCCCAGATGTCCCTGGAGCCACATCCCAGAGCTCGGAGGGGCACGGGAAGCAGCCGGACTCCCGGGATGCTCCGACCCCAGCCCTTGGCAGCCATTCAGGGAAGGAGCTTCAGCTGTTCCCGGCTCATCCCATTTTCCTCCCGCCTGGGACGTTCCAGGCTTGATGCCGCATCGGTGCCAACAAAAAATATCCCAGGAATTCAAAATGCAGGGATTTTTCCCTGAGCCATGGTTTTGGATTCCAGGTTCCCTTTAATGAGAGTTAATTTCATTAGGAAAATTCTGCACTCGAATCCCACCTGTTTCCACAACAAAGGAAAAATATTCCAGCTTTTTCTAAGGATGATTTCCAGTTTTTTCCCGACCTCTTCAACCCGAGACAAATATTCAAGTGAAATCCACATAATTTTCCTTTAAAAAGCAGCCCCTGAGCTTTGCAGCAGCAGCAGCAGCAGTTGGGTTTTTCCAGGAGGGATAATTTCCTTTCCATCTGGATGGATTTGGTGGATTCTCTCCCTCTCCAGCTTTAACTCTTTGTCTTGTTATTCCCGTTTTGGAGGCAGCAGGAAAAAAATAACAAAACCAGGAAGGTGTAGAAACACCATAAAAAAACAAGGCAAAAGATTGGAATTAATAAGAAATCCAGGGCTGTGGCTCCGTGGGGAAAATCCTGGGAATTTAGGATTTTGCTATGTTGTTTATTTTGATAATTTCAGGAATTGTTTTTGGTTTCAATTCCAATGTCTTTCAACATCTCTGGACATGAAACCCTTTGAAACCTCCTCCTTTCTCCCGAAATGGTGATTCTGATCCCGACACACTCCTGAGTTTCCAGAGTTGGGACTGGGAGTAGGGAGGCCCTGCATTCCACGGGGGTACTTTGGAAAGGTTGGAATTTTCGGAGCAGAGCTTACTGGTCCTTTTATAGGATTTTGGGATAAATATAGATATATTTTCATCCCAGTTTTCCTCCCTGTTGCCAGCTGGGAACTCTGAGGCACTGGGAGCCGAATTCCCAGCAATTCCTGGTTCGGGATGACCCCCTCCCGAAATGACCCCCTTAAACTTGCCTCATTTCCTTGTCCTGTAAAAACCCCCTTGGGGATTTCTTGTCCCGTAGAAAGCTCTGCAGCTTTTTCCTCAGGAAAAAGTTGGGATGAGGAAGGCTGGGCTCCGGAGGGGACATGGCTTTTTCTGCTCCTTTCCTCCCCTGGCCTTGGAAAATGCTCTTGGTGCGCTTGGAGTTCTCCCGGAGTGCAAGGAGAGAGTAGCTGGATATAGGGATTCATCCCAAGTCTCCTGGCCTTGCCCCCACAGGGATAAACCTGGCCCAGCTTTAGCAGGTCCGGCTCTATGGGGAGGCCGAGGTGCAGGGAGAATTCCCAAGCCCAGCATTTCCTGACCATTCCCCAAATTCCCTTCATTTGCAGGGAATATTCACTGTAAATCAGTGTTCACCTGGCCCTTAAAATCCCATTTTTTTGCCAGGAATGTTCACAGGAAATCCGTATTTATTGTGAAATGGCCCAAAGCGTTCCCAAAATTCCCTTTTTTCCTGATATCCACAATGAATCAATATTTATTGCGAAATGATCCAAAGCATTCCCTAAATTCCTTTTATTTCCAGAGAACATTCACAATAAATTAAATATTTATTTGGAAACACTCCAAAACATTCCCTAAATTCCCTTATTTCCAGATATTCACAATAAACTAATATTTATTGTGAAAAGGTAAAAAAAAAAAAAAATTCTTAAAATTCCTTTATTTCCAGAGAATGTTCTCAATAAACTGATATTCATTTGGAAACACTCCAAAACATTTCCTAAATTGCTTTTATTTTCAGATATTCACAATAAATTAATGTTTACTGTGAAATGATCCAAAATATTCCCTAAATCCCCATATTTTCAGATATTCACAGTAAATTAGTGTTTATTGTGAAATGACCCAAAATATTCCCTAAATTCCCATATTTTCTGATATTCACAATAAATCAGTATGTATTGTGATATGCGCCAAAGCAATCCGTAAAATCCCATTTATTTTCTGAGAATCCTTGCAATAAATCCACGTTCTTTCGGAAATACTCCGAGACATTCCCAAAAATCCTCTTCTTTTCAAAGGATGTTCCCATTTTTCCTTTTCCCCTGGAGTTCTGGCACCTCTGTCTCTATTATTCCCTATTATTTTGTATTATGTGAGAGATTCCCAAGGTTTTTCTGCTGCTGCAGGTGTTGTTTATCACCGGAGCAGCCTCGTGGCAGGTGGAGATTATCCATGAAATTGGAGAGAGGAGCGAAAACGGTGGGACTGGAGATTTTGGGACCTGTCCAGAAGGCAGGTGTGGAAGTGATTTTCCCAGTCTCTCGGCTCCTGTTTGTGCGTGGGATGAGAGGACATGAAATGAGAGGACATGGGATGGGGACATGGGATGAGAGGCCACGGGATGGGAGAACACGGGATGAGGACATGGCATGAGAGGAAAGGGCCTCAGGCAGTACCAGGGGACGTCCAGCTCGGGCAGCAGCAGGAATTTTTGCAGGGAAAGGGCTGCCCCGGGCGCGCTCCGCTCCGCTCCGCTCCGGCTGGCCGGCCGCTGCGAGAGCCCGGCGGCGCTGGGGGTGCGTGGCGGCCGCGGCTCCCCCCTCCCGCCGGGAAGGGGGCTTTGGCAGCCCGCGGCCCTCGGGGGGCACCGGGGCAGCCCCGAGCGCGGCTCCCGGCGCCAACAAGGAGCCCTTTGTTCCCGGCGCCGGCCGCTCGTGGGATCGGGCAGCTCCCGGCGGGCCGCGCGGAGCGGAGCGGGGGCACCCTCGGCATTGGGCTCCTCGGGGCCATTTGCATGTCAATGGCTCTCCGGCTGCTCCCTCCGACGCGCTCGCCGGAATGCCGATGAGGGCGAACGCGGGCCCCGCCGCACGGCCGGGAATTCGGGAAGTGCGGGTAGAGCCGCCGACGGCTTTGGGGGCGTCGGAGGGGCGTCTTTTGGCGGGGACGAGGCGCCGCTCCCCGCGCGCTGTGCCCAGACCTTGGCTGTGCCCAGACCTTGGCTGTGCCCAGACCTTGGCTGTGCCGGGCACTTTGGCCCGGGCTGGGATGTGCACGGGCAGTTTATCCCGGCCTTGGATGCACCCGGACAGTTCCGTCGGCCTCGGATCTTCCCGGGAAGTTCCCCCGCGGTTGGATGTGCCCGGGCACTTTCTCCCGGGCTTGGATGTGCCCCGGGTCGGATGTGTCGAGGCATTTTATCCCGGGTTTGAACGTGCCCGGGCACTTTCCCCCGGGCTTGGATGCGCCCGCGCAGTTTATCCCGGGCTTAGATGTGCGCGGGAAGTTCCCCCGGGGCTGGGATGCACTCGGGCACTTTCCCCCGGGCCTGGATGCGCCCGGGAAGTTTTCCCGGAATCTGTAGCGAAGCAAATACTCAGAATCCTCGCCCGAATCCATATTTTCCAAATCCATCTTGAAATCCCTGATTTCATGGGGTTTATCCCGTTGTTTCCCGGGAATAAAGTGGGTGGATGGAGTGAGGTCCTCACTGCGGCCGTGCCAGAGCCTTAATTGGTTTGGGGATTCTGGAGTGCTTTGTATCCAGTCAGTTCCCAAATATTAGTGATAGTCCAGCTATTTCCCTGGTTTGATCGTTCCTCTTGTCCAGCCCACTGGGGGTTTAATATTTTACATATATTTTACATATATATAACATATATTTTACGTATATTTTATATATAATATATACTTTATTTTACATGTATGTTATATTTTGTATCTACTGTATATGTGTTTTATATTTATATTACATATATTTAGTATGTTTTTATATGGTATATATTTGATATATATTTGATATAATATATATTTTACATATAAAATACATATTTTATATATTCTACATATATTTTATCTGTTTCTATATACATTCTAGGCATATATATTGTCTATACAATATATTTTTATAAATTGTCATATATTTTCTATGTTTAATTTACATAATATGTATAACATATGCCTTTTACCTATTGTACATTTAAAATATTTTTATATATTTTCCATATTTATATTCATTTTTAAATATTTCCTTTAAATCTTGGATCTTTTCTATGGATTTAGATATATTCTATTTTTAGAGCTATTTTACATCTATTTTATCTCTTCTTATTTGTCTATTAGGCATATCTTAGATACATTTTAGATGCATTTTAGGTATATTTTAGATATTTTATGTATATTTTAGAGAATTTTATTTATATTATAAGCCTTGATAGATTTGATTCCCAGATTTTTCCCCAGGACAACGCAGCTGCTTCATCCACACAGAAGCAGCAGAATTCCATGATTTTAATTTTATTATCATTATTGTTAAATCCCTGGACTTCCCTCCCTCCAAAATCCGTGCCAGCAGAGCTCCCGAAGTTTTCCAAGCAGTGGCTGAAGAGTCCCTGAAATTCCCCGAAGCCCCGAATTCCTCCTATTTCCCTGGCGTTCGGTGCGGGCGAAATTCCGGTGGTGTCCCCTTTAAAGATCCGCCCGTTCCCACGTCTCGCTCCGCTCCCGAAGCTTTCCTTCCCGGGTTATTTTTAGGGATGAGCAGCTAATGATGAGGGAGGTCGCACGGATGGATCCTGCAAATCCCTGTTTCCTTGAATCCCTTGCAGCAAAGTCTCCTGGGAGGGGACATGGACATCGGCACCCCCGGAGCGCTGTCCCCATCCAAGCCCGGCTCCCAGTACTACCAGTATCCCAGCAATAATCCGCGCCGGAGGCCTCTCCACAGCTCCTCCATGGGTGAGTGACCCCTGCACCTCTGGCCTGCCGCCGCTTCCCGAGGATTCCCGCTTTACCGAGCGGGACTTGGGAAGGGACACAATAAGTGCCGCCGGAGCGAAGCTCCCGGGCGTTATTGCAGCCTCATCGAGCCTTCAAAATTCCCTGTTTTCCCCGAGCCGGAGGCAAAACCTACCGCTTGTAACACCCACATCCCAAGTATTAAGAATTTCCTGCCTTTTCCCCTTGGAATTGTTTATTCCTTATTATGTCTTGTTCTTTATTTCTTGTTCCTTATAATTATTGTCCCTCGCCACAGCGGGAAAGGGACAAGCCAGTAAAATCCTGGGGGAGAAACCAATGGAATTCCTAAAAAATCCTGCTGGGAACATCTTGGAGGAGAAATCACTGAGGTCCCTAAAAATATTCCTGCTTTATAAAGCAGCTTTTTCTCCCCTTTTTTTTCCAGAAGTTCAGACAAAGAAAGTTCGGAAAGTTCCTCCGGGTTTGCCATCCTCAGTAAGTACCGCGCACTCCGGAGGCTTTGTTTGGGAACAGGGGGATGGAAGGAGCCTGTTCCCAAGGGATGAGGCTCAGGGGATGGTCAGGAACGCCCGGAGCCTTGGCCCAGAAGGCTTGGAGCCGGGAGTGTGTTCCCCGGGAATGTGGTGCTCTGGGAATGCGGTACCTGCTCCGGGCACGTGCCCTTTGTGAGGCTGATTGATGGATCGACGGTGGGAAGAATTAATGAGGAATTCCCTGGGAATCATCCCCAGGACTCAGGAGAAGTCTCCTGGCGTTCCAGAGGGATGCAGGATGGCAGCCCCGGCATTCCAGAGCTCCGGGAGCTGCTGGGGGGGGGGGCAGGTGCCAAGCGCTTCCTTCCAGGTGTTCCAGAGGCTCATTAATGCCCCTTATCCTGGTTTTCCCCCCAAATGCTCAGGAATATCCCAGAGCCCCTCGATTTATTGACAATCACAGGCATGTTTTGTAGTGTTTTCTTGGCATTTCCCCATTTTCCAGCCAGAAATCGCCAGGTTTCTCCGCAAAATCCTTTGTTCCACGCTGCGGAAAATTTTTCAATCAATTCCAATTTTTTGGATTCTTTTGTGAAATCTTCATGGAATTTTTCCCCAGAAAGCCATTCCCATGTGCTTTCATTTCAAATCCATGAAAATCCATGGAAAAAATGGAGTTTTGTGAGAAATGACCCAACATTTCAGTCCCCAAATTATGGCTAAAATTGCATTTGATTGGAATTTTGGAATTTTTTCATTCCAATTTTTTTCATTATCTTTAAAATAAATTCATATTTATTTGTATCTCATTTGCAAACCAATAGTAAAGAAACCCCCCAGGGAGGGAAAAGCATCCCTTTCCTACCTGAGAAATCCTGCTCTTTGGGCTCTGAATCTGATTATTAGTGGCAATTAATCCTTGGGAATATGCAATGAATTAATATTAGAATCGATACAAATGAATCTCCCATGGATTTGAGGATTTTACCTGGAATCCCTGGAAACTGGCAGTTGGCAAATATATTTATATCTACAAAATATATCTAAATATAAAGCTCTAAATTTAAATATAAAGTTGCTAAAGTACTTTTAATAATGATCACTTTATAATCAATAAAGTTCAAATTGAAAGTGGGAAATAAATGGAAACATCCACATTTATTCCCACGGATTAATCAAATCTTTATAAAATTGATCAAATACAAACATTAGAAGTGGTTAAAATATAATATCATAGAAATATTCAAATGCAAACCTCAATTAATTGATAAAATTCATTATTTTGAATTAAAAATCAAGTCCCAAAAGTGCCTTTGGAATTTATTTCCCTCGGTGCTTTTTGGGCCTCGATTTTCTTGGGCACTTGAAATGCTTGGAATTATGTCATGAGGAAATCTGCCATCTGAGCTATTCCTGAATATTGGAATCCTTCAAAACTCCGTTTTCTGGGAATAAATGGATCAAAAGGTAGGTCCTGGAAGGGGAATAAAAGTGTGGAATGATGGAAATAGGGGTTTTTCGAAGGGAAAATGGGGAGATTTGGTGCATTTGGGGTTCAGATATCCCAGAATCACATCTTTAATTTGGGATTTAATTAGGGTGGATACATGGATGGATACATCCTTAGTGGATGGGGTGGGAATGTTCTGGGATTTCTCTTAAAATGTGGCTTTTCCCATGGGATTTGTGCCAGGAACACGGAGCAGCGTCGGTGAATAACCCTCAGTTATCGGGGGTTAAATCAGCAGCAGGTGGAAATTCCAGGGATACATGGGAATAAATGTGCTGGAGCAGCTCCTCCTTTATTCGGGAAGCAGCGGCGAGTTTGGAAAACAAAATCCAGGAAACAATGGGAACAATCAGTTGGCAAATAAGGACTTGCAGATGAACTGGGGGAGACTCTTGGGGGGATTTCAGGGAGTGATCCCAGGCCGGGATGAGCTGGAATCCAGGTGTGGATTCCCAACACTTGGTCAGAATGTAGCTGTGGCCCTCAAAACCCACCTGCTTTTCCAGTGCCGTGGAATGTTCTCAGTTGCTGCCGGAATCTGAGGTGCTCTGAGGTGGGGGGGGGGTGGGATTGGCTTCATCAGCATATTGCCAGGGTTGGATCTTTCCAGGTGGAGCTTCTCCCACCTCGGAGAGATTTCCCGTGGTCCTTCTCCATGGACACTTTTCCTTTACAATTCCAAGGCCTCCTGCTCCCGGAGCTCCGTAGGCAGAGGGATGGAAGTGGTGGATCCCATTGTCCAGCATATCCCACATCCTGCTCTGCCCATGGAGAAGGGATCCATGGAGAAGGAGCTACTCTAGCTTACCCCCCCAGGAGTAAATCCTGAGAAAGTGATGGCGCCGTTCTGGTATCCCAGCTTTCCATCCGCTGGATCCTCAGAATTCTGGGAGCGGCACCGAGGGTGATGTTCGGAGAGCTGCTTTCCTGAGATCCCAGGGAGGTGATTCGTGGTTGGAATGGGTGACCCTGGAGGTCTTTTCCAATATAAACTCTTCCATGGTTCTGTCCTTGTTACCCCCCGAGGAGCTGGAGTGTCCTGAGAGTCCCCAGTCCCGGGATCCTCAGGTGTGAGAATTCCTCAGGTGTGGAGGCTCCTCACATGGAACCGTCTCCTTGGAAGTGGCCGCTGGGTGAGGGACCTTTCCCTAAAATCCAGCCTGGGTGAGGGATCTTGGGCAGGGGGTCTTTGAGGATCAGTGGGATGGGCGAGGCCTCCTCGGCACAGAGTGGCCTTCCTGGACACAGATCCAAGGAAAGGAGGGAAAATGGGAGTGGAAACTTGGAAACACCCCCGTGTTGGTGTTTTAAAACAGATTAAAAGGCACAAACATTCCCATGAAAATGATTTTACAGATTTTAAGGCATTGCACGGGATATCCCCAGCGTGGAAAGGTGTCTGGAATGGGATGTGGGTGCTCCAATATTTGTATTTTCCTGGGAAATCGACCCACTTGGGGATGTTGAAGTATTTTGCACTCCTAAAAAAATCTCTTAAAAATCCAAGAGTGAATCTTCCCGGTTGGGATTAGTGGAATCTGGTTTAGCTGGGCCAGAGACTCCCTCTTCAGCAAACTGTGGGAAGTGCACAAGGATTCAGGAAGGAGTTGCCTCAAAAATTCCAGGTTCTTTCAGAATTCCTGCAAAATGAGACCCAGGGGCTCCAGGGCAATATTTTTAAGGAAGTTCCTTGAAATTTGGAGCCAGGAATTCCGTTTGTTCTTTGGGATGAGAGTCCAAAAAATACTTCGGATATAAATTAGTATTAATTAAATATAATAAATAAATATTCAGATCCATAGGAATTCCATATCCAGCTTCCAGCACTTCGTTTCTCTGATGAAATCATTTATAATTTGATTTTCCTTTGGGAATTCAACTGAGTTTCCCGAGTGGAAACGCCAGGACTTAATTGAACATAGAAACACTTCAATCCTCTCTTGGATCTGGCTCTTCCCACATGGATTTGGGAAAGGAAGGATTCTAGGGGTGGGAATGGCTTCATTTCAGCCCCTTCTTAGATTCCTTGAGGTTTTTCTGCCATTCCAGAAGGGATGGGACATGGGATGGGAGTGGAGAGCAGGATGCTAAGGAGGGAATTCTCCCTGGAAGGGAGAATTGCATCCCAGCATCCCATCCAAAGCAGTGGGAAGCCATTCCCTGTGTCCTGTCCCTCCATCCCTTGTCCCCAGGCCCTCTGCAGCTCTCCTGGAGCCCCTTTAGGCACGGGAAGGGGCTCTGAGGCCTCCCTGGGAGCAGGACCGGGATTAGGACCAGGAGCAGAACCAGGATGAGGATTAGGACCAGAAACAGGGACTGGGAGTGGGAACCAGGCCAGGAGCAGAGGCTGGGAGTGGGAACCAGGCCAGTAGCGGGAGCAGGGGCAGGAGCAGGACTGGGAGCAGGAGCCAGAAGCAGGAGCAGAACTAGGATTAGGAGCAGGAGCAGGAGCAGGAGCCGAAGCAGGCCTGGGATCTGCAGCAGGAGGGACATTCCCCATTCCTGGCCGTCCTTTGGGTTCTCCGAGCCCTGCCAGCCCCAGCCCCTGGCACTGTCCGTGTGCCAGCGCGGCCCCAGCTCCCATGGCGCGCCGCAGCCCCTCTCGCAGCGCTCCCGGTTCATTTGGGATTCTGTGGAGGGTGTTTTTTGAGGAAAGGCGCGTTTCCCTTGCTGACCCTGGAGCATCTGTTCCGATTATTTTTTTCCCCGAGCCTCCTTTGGCATTGGGGAAGTGTTAATGTCTCTCGGATCTGTTGAACGCTATTTAGGGATATTTATGATCACCTCTTGCTTTCCGGGGGGAAAGTGTGCCGGGATTTTTCCTTCCCAGGCAGCCGGGGAGAGCTTGGGATGAGGGAACAGCTTGCTGGGAACATGTGCTTCCCGTGACAGTAAAAAGAACAAATCCCATCCAATCAGGGGAACCGGTGCGCAAAGCTGGAGCTTTAGGCCTGGCCTAACCTGGAATTGCTTCCCAAATTCCATGTAAAACTCAATGTTGGGGATCTGTCAGTGTTTTCCAAGCGGTTTCGCTGCTTCCAGCCTCCGCTTTTGCCTTTTAAATTGGGGAAATCGGAGCGTTGGATCCCTTCCTGATCCTAAAAGCAACGAGGAATCAGAAGGAAGGGCTTGGGAAAGTGAATGGATTCAGAGGGAGGAATTGTGAGATCCTGAAGTGGTTTGAGTTGGAATTACGGAGTCGTGGAATGGTTTTGGTTGGAATCACAGAGTCCTGGAATGGGTTGGGTTGGAATCGTAGAGTCCTGGAGTAGTTTTGCTTGGAATCACTGTCCTGGAATGGTCTGGGTGGGAAGGGATTTTAAGGATCATCTCATTTTGCCATGGACAGGGACATCTTCCACTATCCCAGGTTGCTCCAACCTGGCCTTGGAAAATTCTAGGGATGGAGCAGCCACAGCTTCTCCAGGCTTGGGAACACTTCCTGCCTTTGTGCTGCTTCCAAGACCTTGGAAAATTCAGGAGGATGAGACTGGGGTGGTGCTTCCATGGGATTGTGGAATGGCTTGGATGGGAAGGGACCTTCCAAGGCCATCTGGTTCCAGGATCCCATGGGATGTGCAGTCCCAGCAGTGGGGTAAAGCTGCTCCTGAGGGTCCATGTGCTAGCCCTGAGGGTCCCTTTGGCTCCCATTCCCGTGGGATGGCCTTGTGCTTGGGAATGACCCTCCTGGGCCCCCCAGCTGTGTCCCAGCATCCCAAGAGCTTGGATAAGGATCCCTGGGAGCTGCCAGGGCTGTCCCAGCACCCCAGATCAGCCTCAGAGCCACGGATAGAGCTGGGAATAACTGAGTTATCCATGGAAACAGGACTGACAGGGAATTCTGTGCCCTCAAACCTAAGCCTTAACAGATACCTCCAATATATCCCAAATTTTTGCTCCTTATTTCCCTACTGGGGGGGTGGAAACTCCTCCAGCTCATCCTTCAGGATACCCCCTAAATCCCTGCTTCCCTTTGCATCCCTTTTTTCCTTGGAAAAAGCAGCTGGGAAAGAATGAAAGGCCCTTTCTGGCGTCTTCCCCCAATTAGTTCCCTCACCCTCCGATTTCCTGACCTTTCCAGAAGATTCCTGGAACATTCAACCTCCTCAGGTGACAATAGGGAAGGGGGGGGTTATCCCTGTGCAGCAAAGTGATTCTGGGAGGATGGAGAAGGGAGGGATTCGCCCCAAAACCACTGAAAAATGAGCAAAATCCCAGGATTATTTTTGCTGACTCTGGAATGCAGTTGCTGGGATAATTGGCACCCATCTCCCAAGACTTCCCGACATTCCCGGTTCACCTCCCCGCCGCCCGTCTAATCCCCCTTTTCTCCCCGGCCGCCATCCGAGCGGAGACGTGGGATTGCCATGCAACAGGTCCCCCCGAAGATTCTCAGGAATCCGCAGGTTCCCCCCCCCCAAACTTCCCCCTTTTGTTTTTTTTTTTTCCTTTTTTTTCCCTGGCTTTGTGGGGAAAAAAAACCCAACAACCCCCAACCCCCAAATTTGGAGCCTCACCATAAGGGCTGCTTTGCATTTTTAATTTAGTAACTAACATATGCATACATTTGCATATTAATGAGTTGCAGATGAAATCATGCATACATAATTGCCTCCGCACCGTGGGGAAGGCTCCTCACCGCCCCCGCCCGCCTCCCAAACATTCCCAATCCTGACCCCTTGGAAGGGGATTACACCCAGCCGCCCTCCGCTCCCGGTCCCAATCCCGAAAAACACCCCCCTGGCATGGGAAAGGGGCGGCAGGCGCCCCGTTTTCCCTGGATTTTGCCCCTGTGCCGAGCAGTTGAGGATCTGTAATCATTAATGCATCTGCTAATTATGCAGCATATGTCGGTTAACCCCTGCCCGGCCGCTCCCTTCCCGACAAAACTCCGGCACTGCAGCCGCATCCCGGGATTTTGTCCCCTGCGCTGCGCCCCCTCGCTTCAGCCTTCCCCCCGCGCGGGGAGAGGCGGCAATTCCGGGATCTGGGGGTTCCTTGGCTGGTGGGTTGTTGGAGGAGCAGCGGAGTTCCTGCTGAATTCCTCGCCTCCGGCCAAGGCCATATCCCAATTATTCCCAAATATTCCCAAATATTCCCATATATTCCTAAGCATTGCCCAAGTTATCCCAAGAACCAGGGAGGGAAGGCGGCTTGATCCGCTCGTCCCTGCCTGCAGCCACCCTCAGGCTCCGAGGCCCCTGGGAATTGTCTGTGCTTCCAGCCTGGAAGCAGCACCTGGACACGACTTCCAGCTTCCAGACACACAATCAAAACCTGGATTTGGGCTCCTGGCAAAAAAGCGGGATTTGGCTTGCTGGGAGCCGAGCTCCCAGCATTCCCAGAGTTTTTGGAAGCAGGTCTGGCTTTGCCTCTGGGTTTGTCTGTTGCTCGGAGGGCCTGAAATCCCTGTTTTTCAGTGGGATGTGGGTTTTTATGGAATTAGTGACTTTTTGGAGCTGAGGCTTGAGGAAAAAATAAACCCTGAAAGAAGAGGGAATATTGAGGATCCTGCAAATCACAGGAGTTGCTACACTGGCCTAATCAGTGATTCATCAGTTGATTCCCTTCTTCACCTGATCCATGAAGCAGTTTTCAAGGAAAAGCAGTTTCAGAGGAATTCCTGGCTCATCCAGGCTGATCCAGGGAGACCTTGGAGCAAATTCCAGGGCCTAAAGGGGCTCAAGGAGAGCTGGAGAGGGCCTGGGGACAAGGGATGGAGGCACAGGACACAGGAAATGGCTTTCTACTGGTTTAGATAGAATATTGGGCAGGAATTCCTGGCTGGGAGGGTAAAGATTGTGGATTCCCCATCCCTGGAAGTGCCCGAGGCCAGGTTGGAATAGCCTGGGATAGTGGAAGGTGTCCCTGCCCGTGGGAGTGAGAGCAGCATTCCCATTCCCAGCTCTTAGCTGGGTTGGGAACAAACCTTTCCCAACAAGATTTTCCGTGCCTGGAAAATCTTGTTGGAAAAGATACAGGATCCTTTTCATCCTTGTCCTCCTCCTCGTCCTCCTCCTTCCTTCCCAGTATCCTTCCCCAGGATGCTCAAGATTTGGGGGATGGGACCCCAGGATATTAATCATGAGTCCCTGTTTATTTTAGGGATATTTATCTCTGGATATATTTATTTACTTATTGTAAGGCTCCTTCCTTGATGTTATATTGGGATTTGCAGATATTGGGATTTGATTCGTGGGTTTTGGGATTTTTGGGGAATTTTAATGGATATATTGGTTTTTTAGGGATATTTATGGCAATACTTTTGGGAATATTTATTTGATATCCCTCTTTTTAGGGATATTTTAGAGATTTGGGAGGATATGGACTTTTGAGGGTTATTTATTCCATATTATCCTTCCTTTACAGACATTGATTTCATATCCAGTTTTTTTAGGGATGCTTCAGGGATGGATTTGAGATACTGCCTTTTAGGGTTATATCTGTGTTTGGGGGGGATATTTTTGGGCTTTTTTAGGATATTGACTTTCAAGGCTTGTTTATTCCATATTATCCTTCATTATAGAGACATTTAGTTTACATCCATGTTTTTAGGGATTCTTAGGGACATTTTTCACATATTGACATCTCGGCCTATTTATTCCATATTCCATTTGATTTTATGGACATTTCTTTTCTGGGGATATTTTTAGGGGTGTTTTTAGGGATACTTCAGGCTTTTTTATGGATCCTTGGAAATGTTTGGAGGGATACTTGGGGCTGGCTTTGATATATTGACTTTTGGGACTGTTTGTTTCCTCTTCTCTCTCATTTCCCAGATATTTATTCCATATCCATGTTTTTAGGGAAACTTTAGGGCTCCTTTAGGGGTGGATTTAGGGAGGGTTTGGGGGCTAATTTAGGGATATTTTAGGGCTGTTTATTTCAGATTTGGTTTTATAGACATTTAATTTATGGCTGGAGTTTTAGGGACACATTAGGGCTGGTTTTAGGGATACTCAGGGCTGGTTTTAGGGATACTTTAGGGATTTCTAGGGATATCCAGGGCTGTTTTTAGGGACATTTTAGGAATACTTTAAGGATTTTTAGGGATATCCGGTGCTGTTTTTAGGGATACTCAGGGCTGCTTTTAGAGACACTTGAAGGCTGGTTTTAGGGATACTTTGTGTTGTTTTAGGGATACTCAGGGCTGTTTTTAGGGACATTTTAGGAATACTTTAAGGATTTTTAGGGATATCCGGTGCTGTTTTTAGGGATACTCAGGGCTGCTTTTAGGGACACTTGAAGGCTGGTTTTAGGGATACTTTGTGTTGTTTTAGGGATACTCAGGGCTGTTTTTAGGGATACTCTGGGCTGCTTTTAGGGACACTCAGGGCTGCTTTTAGGCACACTTGAGGGCTGTTTTTAGGGATACTGCAGGGCTTTCTCGGGGTGCTCGGGGCTGTTTCTCGGGACCCGTTGGGGCCGGTTTGGGGCTGTGGCCGGAGCTGGTGCAGCCCCCCTGGCCCAGCCCGCCATCCGCGGCGGTTGCCGGTGTCGCTGCCCGGCCCGCCGGCTTTGGGGCTGTTTGTGGGGCCGCGGCAGCTGCGCACAAAGCTGGGAGCGCGCCAGCAGCGCGGCCACATGGCCAGCCGGCCACGGCCTGCCCCGCCCGCCGCGCCGCTCGGAAACACGAGTGGAAACACGTGTGGAAACTCGAGTGGGCACAGGCGGGGAAGGGGGAGACGGAGAAGGGAAGGGGGAAAGAGGGGGAAGAGGGGGGAAAAGGAAACAGAGGGAGGAAAGGGGAAATGGGGGGAAGAAAGAGGGAAAAAAGAGGGAAAAAAGAGGGGGAAGAGGTCAAATTTAGAAAGAAAGGGGGAAAAGGGGTAAAGAGAAAAGGAAGAGGAGGGAAAAGAGGGGGAAAGGAGGAGGGAAAAGGAAAAATAGGAAAACGGGGAAAAGAGATGAAAAAGGGCAAAAAAGGAGAGCAAAAGTTGGGGAGAAAGAGGAGAAAAAAGGGGGAAAGGAGAAAATGGGGAAAAAGGAAAAACGAAAAAAGAGAGAAGAGGGAAAAGGAGGAAAAAAGGGAGAGAAAAGGGGGAAAGGAGGAAAAACTTGGGAAAAGGAGGGAAAAAGGGGAAATAGGAAAAAAAGAGGAAAAAGAGACAAAAGAAGGGAAAAAAGATAAGATAGGGAAAAGTCAGAAAAAATAGGGAAATGGAGGAAAAAGGAGGAAGGAGAGAAAACAGCATAAAAAATAGGGAAAAATATGAAAAAAAGAGGGGGAAAAGGGATAAAATAGGGAAAATTAGAAAAATAGGAAAAAGGTGAAAAAAAAAGAGGGGAAAAGGAATAAAGTGGGAAAAAGATGGGGAAAAGGTATAAAATAGGCAAAAAATAGGGGAAAAAGAGGGAAAAAAGGATAAAATAGAAAGATGGGGAAAAAAAGAGGAGGGAAGGAGTAAAATGGGGGAAAGGGATAAAATTGGGGGGAAATAGGGGAAAAGAGGGAAAGAGGATAAAATAGGAAAAAACAGGAAAAGAGAAAAAAGAGGGGAAAAGGGGATATAACAGGGAAAAGAAAAAATAAAGGGGAAAAGGAGTAAAATAGGGGGAAGCCAGGAAACAACAGTGGGAAAGGGGAAAAAATAGATAAAATGGGGAAAAGGGCTAAAAGAGGGAAAAAAGGGATGAACTAGGGGAAACGTCGGGCGAAACGGGGAGAGGGGAAGGTGGGAGCGGCGGGCGCATCGCAGGCAGGGCCGGGAAGGGGCGGGGAGGCTCCGCGGCCGCGTTCCCGGGCCGGCCCATTCCCGGCGCCAGCGCCATTCCCGGCCCGCGGGGGCGGAGGGAGGGGCGGGGGCGGCCCCGGCGGGGCCGGGCCGGGCTGAGGCGGGCCGGGCGGAGGCGAGCCGGGCTGAGGCGAGCCTGGCGGAGCCGAGCCCGGCGGAGCGGGCGCGATGTACTGCGCGTACCCCGTGGGCGGCGCGGGCGGCGGCTCCCTGCTCTACTGCTGCAGCGGCAAGGCGGTAAGGACACGCTTCGTCTGTTCGCCACCCCCCTCGCAAAAGTTTGCCAAAGGAAGGGAAAACGCGGCATTCCAGCCGCTAAAAGAAGGGAAACCGAGGCGTTCCAGCTGCGCTCCTGCTCTTTGCAGTCGTTCCCCCCCCCTTCCCCGCTCGCTCAGCAGCACGGGCGTGGGGGGGAAAGCAGGAAAAGCGGCTGCTTTGAGTTGGCGCAGCCCGGAAGGTCCGCACTCGCCATCTGGAGGGGCTTGGGGGGCTTCTCCCGCTGGAAAAGTGGTGGGGAATATTTGGGAAGGCTCGGGGAAGGCGGCTGGAAGCATCCGAGCGCGGTGGGGAGCGGTAGGGAAGAGCGGAGGGAGCAGCTCCCAACTTTGTGGCGTCGCTCAGCCCAGTCCGGAGCGGAGTCGGACTGGGAGGGAACTGGGATGGAGGGAAGCGGGATCCATGGCCGGCTCCGTCGGGAAGCGGCGGCATGTGGGATGGGGCCGCTGGGAAAGGCTGCTGGGCAGAAACAGCTGTGGGAAGAGCCGGGCTGCGTGATTTCTGTAATTTCTGTGGATTTCTTGGCCGCCTCGGGGGCCTTTTGTTTGGGATATTTTGGGAAGAACGCGTGGCAGGAATGCAGGATGCGGCGAAACTCCGGGAATGGGCACAGGAAAAGCGGGCAAAACTTAAAATTGAGGAATCCCACATTCCTCAGTTTTCCCCGAGGCTTTTATTTGCCCTGTTTGTCTTTGATTTTCAAGGAGTTATTCCCATTCCAGAGTTTGACATTCCCATGCATGGAATTACACGGGAGCTTTCCAAAAGTTCCCAAGGCTGCTGTTTATCAGGAGTAGGGAATAAAATCCGGGGGCAGCGGCCACGGGGGACGATTCCCAGCACTTGGAGCAACTTTGTGCGTCCTTGGATTTTCGTCTGGGCGGGGGGAAAGAAGGAAATAGAGGTTGGAGTTGGTGTGTTTTGGGATTTTTCCCTGGATTTATTTGCGTCTTTTTGTTGGTGTGGTGTTTTTTTTGTTCTGTTTTTTTTTGTGGTTTTTTTTTTTTTTTTTTGGAAGTAACTAAAGGTGGAAGGAAGCAAAATTCCCAGATTGCCCGGGGAGCATTCCCTGCTCCGGGAAGGCCGGGAATGCCGACCCTCCGTGACATCCCAGGCCTTGGGTGTTTTCCAGGTGGGAATCATCAGCTCCCAGCGGGCTCCAGTCGGGATGCTGTGGAAGAGACGGCTCGGCATTCCCGGCCATTCCCGGCTCCGGGAAAGCACAAAGAGGGAAGCGCCGCGGGGGAAATCGATCGTGACTACCTCTCCTTCTCCTCGAGAAGGGGTTGGAGCATCCTGATGTGTGGATATTTGGGAATTGCGGCCTGGCATTGTTCTGGCACAGCCCGGGCATTGTGCGGCTCTTGACGCCGTGCCAGCGGCGCGCCGGGATGCCGGGAATGAGTATCCCAAATCCCGGCGCTGCGCTGCCTCCACACGGACACTCCCGAATCTCTGCTTTTTATCCCGGTTTCCCCCTCCCCGAAAAGTCAACTTGTTTAAATCCAGCTGTAATTTAAACCTGGCAGGTTTTCTCGAGAATAAACAAAAGACAAGGAAGGGGGAAAAAAAAACCCAAAACACTCCAAATCATTCCCTAAACCCTCCTCCCCGCGAGTGGAAGTTGAGGAGGGAATTTGGGGACAGGAAGCACGAAAATGGCTGGGAAAAAATTCCAGGCAGGATTCGCAGGACAGATATTCTGGGACTTGCTTTTTTTCCCGTTTTTTTTTTTTTTTTTTCCGTGTTCAAGGGGAATTTTAGGAGGGAGACACTTTGTGCCTTTATCTCTTCGCAGTGGCTCCTCGGCAGGAAATTTCTCCTTCCCATTCCATGGATTTTTCGGATCGAAAACCTTCAGCTCAGGGGATAACAATGTGTAGGATAAATGAGTTAATTGCTGGAATTAATTAATAGTGGGACAGAGGAATAATGGGCTCTTCATTCCCTTTTTTTTCCCTGGAATCCTGTAGGAAAGCAGGATGTTGTTTGTGAGGGACCCTCAGGAAGCTGAAGCGAGAGGAATTTTCTGTTGTCTGAGAAAAAGGTGGGATTTGGGGATGTTGGAACTGCAGGATTGCTGCTGGACTCAGCTTTCTGGGGATTGCTCCCTTCCCGTTGCAACTGCCAGAGATTTGGATCGCTACTTGCTCATGGAAAACATTTTTGAAGTCGTTTCCAGGTGCTAAAGAAAGAGGAGGGGAGTGGAAAAGCAGAAAAATCTTCTTGGAGTGGGTTTTGAGGAGTTTTTCCTGTTGACATTCTGGCCACTCTTCCTATTCCCAAGCTTTTCAGTGCCCTGGAATTCCTGGAGGAGATGGATGCTCCCTGCCCTCATTCCCAAGGAGGGTCATAATTCCATGTTCCTGCTCCAGAGTGACAAGTGAGGAGTTGTGAATGATTCAGAGCCGGGAATGGGAATGAGGGGGGGAACTTCCCTTGGTGGAGAGAATTTCAAGGAATAAAAAATGGGAATGAGAGCCCTGCGCCGCCCGGGCATCCCGGTGGGAACATGGGATCGTAAAACTCACGCTCTTGGTGGAAGTTCCAGGAGGATTCATGGAAGGTTTCCCAGGGGTCGGGAGCAGGGAGCGTAGAAGGTGGAATTGTGCGGCCCTTCCCGGCAGCAGGGAGGGATCCCGGAGCGCTGGGAGCTGGGATCCGGCCCGGGGGCTTGGGGATCTGCGGGGACAAACGCGGAGCTGGAAATGGCTGCAGGGATCCACGGGCACCTGTGTCCCCGTGCAGAGAGAGGGCAGAGGGAAACACCCGGAGATGGGAGACGGCAGAACAGAGACATACACAACTAGACAAAGAGGTGGCTTCAGAGATCTCTAAATGCATAAAAGATATAAAAATAGATCTGTAAACAAATAGGAATGCTTTAACTCCTTGGGTTCTCTATGTGTAATATAAGTACATATAAAATCTATATAAAATATAGATTAAAATATAGACGTAAAAAGGCTGGAGCTCTTCAGGATCAATAAGTAAAATAATTTTTTATATATATATATATATATATATATATATATATACACACATACATAAAACTGCTTGAGCCCCTCAGGTTCTCTGTGTATCATAGAAATATATATAGTAAATATATGCATATTAAAATGCATCCTGGAGCTCCTCATTATCGGTATGGAAAATAAAAGAATATATATATAAAATATATATAAATATATATATAAAAGTGCTTGAGCTCCTCAGGTTCTATATATATCATATAAATAGGTGTATTTTATATATATATAAAAATATATATATAAAATGCTGGAGCTCTTCAGGATCTATATAAAATCAAGGATATTGAAATATATATATATAAAATATAGTAAATATATATAAAAATATAAAGTGCTTGAGCTCAGAATCTATGTGCCTAATATAAATATATATATTTTATATATGTGTGTATAAATATATTGAGCTCTTCTGCATCCAGATGTAAAATTTAAAAAGTTCTAAATATATAAATATATAAAAATGTATAAGCGCTCACAGGATCTCTGTGTATAATATAATAAACGATATAAATAGGTATATAAAAATATAGATAGATAGGAAAATATATACTACAGGTATCAAATGAGCTCAGCAGGGTTTATATTTATAATATAAAAACAGAGAAACAAATATGTATAAAATAGGGATATGAAAGTGCTGGAGCCCTGCAGGATTCAAAGGGATAATAGCAAATAAATATCAAAGATATTAAAATATATAAAGTGCTTTATCTCCTTGCGATCTTTGTGTACCATATAAAAATAAAAAATATATAGATAGAGAAATACATAAAAATATAGATAGAAATGCTAGAGCTCTTCAACAGGCATGTAAAATATATATATAAATATATATATATAATATACATATACACACACATATATATATAAAATATATAAATCTAGAGATATAAAAATGCCTGAACTCAGCTGAGTCTCTCTGTATAATATAGTTTAATATCTAATATATAAAAATGTATTATATATATAGTATTTAATATATTTATATAAGGAAGATCTAGAAAGATATATGAGACATAAAGATCTAGAGATACCTTTATGTAAAGATACAGAAGATTTAGGTAAAATTTATTGAAAATAAATTTCCATAGAAATATAAAGAGAAATATGTAGGTAAATATCTATAAGTCTCTCTAAAATTTGTAGAGGAATATCTATAAATCTATGGAGAAAGATCTTTAAATTCTATAAATCTCTCTAATCTATAGATAAATATCTCAAAATCTCTATAAATCTACAGATAAATATCTGTAAATACTCCTATAAATCTATAGATAAAGATCTAGAAATATCCCTATAAATTTTTACATATCTCTACAAAATTATAGATAAAGATCTGGAAATGTCTCTAAAAATCTGCAGATAAATATCTATAAATCTACAGATAAATATCTCTCAATCTATAGGTAAATATCTGTAAATCTCTATAAATTTATAGAGAAATGTTAAGAAATATATATAAATGTGTAGATAAATATCTCCAAATTTCTGTAATCTATAGATAAATATCTCTGTCGATCTCTAGAGAAATATCTATAAATCTGTAGATAAATGTCTTTAAATCTCTATATAATCCATAGATAAATATGTATAAATCTCTAGGAAAATATCTAATAAATCTATGGATAAATGTCTATAAATCTCTCTAAATTTATAGAGAAATCTCTATAAATCTGTAGATAAAGATCTATAAATGTGCCTATAAATCTGTAGATAATTATCTAAAAATCTCTTTAAATCTCTAGAGAAATCTCTATAAATCTGTAGAGAAATCTCTCTAAATGTGTCTATAAATCAACACATAAATATAAATCTCTATAATCTATGGATAAATATCTACAAATATCTATAAATCTATAGATAAATAGCAATAAATCTGTAGATAAATGTGTCTATAAATCAATAGATAAATAGAAATGTCTATAGATAAATATCTACAAATATCTGTGAATCTGTAGATAAATAGCTATAAATCTGTAGGTAAATCTCTGTAGGTGTGTCGATGCATCTGTGGATAATTGTCTGTCAATCTCTAGAGCAGTATCTGCATCTCACTATAAATCCATGTACAAAGGTCTGTAAATGTCTGTAATCTCGGGACAAATGTCCATAACTGTTTCCGTGGTCTGGAGGTAGCTGTGAATGTGCAGGTGAATTCCCACGAATCTGCTGATTGGCGTCTGTAAATCCACAGGTCAGTGCCTGTAAAGCTCCGTCGGTCGATCGATCGATTGACAAAGCAAAGCGGAATAATTCCATAGCTTTGCCCCAGGGGGTTGTGCTTTGGGATCTGGAGCAAGGGAATAAGTGAGCTTGGATTTGGGAGCCTGCTGGAATAATGGGAATGTCTTTTAAGGCCTGGAATTCCTGGTTATTCCCTTAAAGCAGCCACTTAGCAGCTCATTCCCCCTGGATTTTGTGTGAATCCAAGTGGCCTCATGCTGGACCGGGAGGGATTCAGGGAATTCTTCCAGTGTGGGATGCAGAGGGAATCTTGGAATTAGAGCTGCTTCGCATATGCTGGTGGGAAGGGAACTTTAGGACGACTCCTGGGAATATTTGGGCCCCAACATGGGAATTCTGAGTGGAATTTTGCCATTTGGAAGTGGAATTTTAGCCTTTAGTAGTGCAATTTTACATTTTTCATGGAATTGTATCGTTTGGGAATGTAATTTGAGCATTTAGGAGTGGAATTTTGTGAATTTTAATGGAATTTTGTGACTTCCAAGTGGAATTTGGCTGCTTCCAACTGGAATCTCTGCCCCTGGAGGACCCGGAAAACCATGTTGGGGTGTTGACATCTTGGAATAATATCCGTTCTAATCCCCCTTTTTTGTGGGAAGGGCTGGAATGGGGAGGGGGGTTTTAACAAAACCTCTGGAAGCGCCTTTTCCAATTGATCTCCAGGAAATTGTTCCCAGGGATTGTTTGTTTCCTGTTTCGCCCCGAGTCTGGTTTCGATTAGGCTCGGGAGACCGGGATTGGCTTCTTTACCCCGGCAAATCCTTGGGAAAAGGGAATATTTTCACCTCTCTTCGTCGTTTTCCTCCTGACTTTTGGGTCTTCTGGGATTAGTTTCTAATTCTCATGGTTTTTTAACCCTTCTTGGAGGTTTTCCAGCGCTGTGGGATGGGAAGGACTCAGAGCAGCCGCCTCCTGAGGCCCCACGGCCGAGGGAAAATCCTGTGGGAAGTGCAGAGTGGCTTTTCCTTCCTTCCTTTTCCCTGTTTTTTTTTTTTCCTTAAAAAAAAAAAGAAAAAAAAAAAAAAAGAAAAGAAAGAAGGAAGTAGTTTTGTGAGGATGCTTTAAGGAGAATTTACTTTACTTTTCCCTATTATTTTTCCTTTGGAAAAAAAAAATAGGGAATTCAGTGAAGATGCTCCAGGGAGAATCCAACTCTTCCTTCCTTCTCTCTATTTTTATTTTGCTTAAAAACCCAGGGAATTAGTTTTGTGCAGACATTGGAGTGAGAACCAGCTTTTCCTTATTTTCCCTATTTTTTACTGCTTTAAAAACCAGGGAATTAGCTCTGTGAAGATGCTCTGGGGAAAATTCAGCTCTTCCTTTTTTTTCCCCTGGTTTTATTCCTTAAAAAAAAAGGAATTCCGTGTTATATTTTCCTGAAGATGCTCTGGTGAGAATCCCCTTTTTCCTTTCCTTTCCCTTTTTTTGCCTTTAAAAAAAAAAAAGAGGGAATTAATGTAGTGCAGATGCTCCGGCACCAGTCCAATCTTTCCTTTCCCTATTTTCCTGCCTGAAAAACCTGGGAAGTCTCCTTGTGCCCCTGCTCCAGGGAGACTCCAGCAAGGAGCTGGTGGGATACACAAGGATTTGGGATTGAAAGTGCCTGGATTTGTTATTGTTTGGGAATCAAAGGATCGTCTCTGCCGATGGCTCGTTACGTCAGCGCCGATCCCAGCTCTCCTTTTTCTGGGAAGAAATTCCCGGTTTCGTTAAAATTGCCTCGGGAGCAGGGAAGGGGCTCCTCAGGTATCCCCAAATCCTCCAGTCTCTGTCATCCCAAATTGCAGCAGCTTGGATATTATTTTAGGGATGTTCTCCCTGAGGTCCCAGAATTGCTTTTTGCAACTTCCTGGATTTTAGAGCTTCCATTAAGTTGGTTGAGATCCCTCGTTTTCCGGGGATTTCTCCTTCTGTCCTGTCGTTGTTCCCTAAGGCTTTGGATGTTCCCAGCTTTTTCCAAACGGAGGGATTCCTGGAAAACCCAGCCTGCAGGGTCCAACATGCCAGGTGCATTTGAACCTCGCAGGCAGGGAAGTATGAAATCTCTGGGATTTGTGCTGTGGAATCGGAGGTGGGAATTTTCTCCCTCTGGAACTGCATCAGCTTTGCTTCGGAAATGAATAATCCTGGGGAAAAAAACCCAAACAAACAAATGAGGAAACCTTCCCAAAGTTGCCGGGGAGGAAATTCCATCCACCTGCAGCTTTAGGGGCTGGGGGAGGGATATTGTGCAGGATCAAATCCTGCTTTTCTCCAGGACTGGGAAGCAGCTGGAGCGCAGAGAGGGAGCCTCCAGGCCCCCTGGGTCGCAGGAAGCAGAGCTGAATCCCGTTGTTCTCTGGGCCCGGTGCATTCCCGGGACATGGGGCTGGTAATTGGAGGGGCCGCTCCGGGAATGTCATGGAGCAGCTGCTCCATTGTGGGAATGAAAGGGCCAGGAACGATCCCAGAGAACGTTGGCCTTGGCTTTGTCACCTGGGAAAAGGGGGAATTTTGGCGCTGCAGTGGCTGGATATCCATGGGCAAATCCAAAGTCATCCCTCTGGAGAAGGTCTGCTCTTTATTTATTCCAAGGAATAACGTGGATTAAACAGGAGAAGAGGGATTTATTCCTAGTGATTAAACCCATGCATTGAGACCTGCTGGGATGGAAATTGGAGTATTCCTTTAATAAGTCAAAAGCAATTTCCTCCCTGCCTCCCCCTCCCAATTCCAGGGGTTTTTCAGTGGAATGTTTTCATTCCTGACAGAATTCCGGTGCTAAACCACTCCCAGTTGTTTTCCCGGCATCTTCTTCCCGCTGCACCTGCCGGCGTGGCCGACCTGGGAATGGGGGGGCTGCATCCCTGTATCCCTGTGGAAGTATGGAAAGCATCAGGAGCAGATCCCAAGTCCAGGTTTCCTTGTTGTAAGTGAGTATGGAGAATTCCCAGAAAAAATTCCCATACATTTTCGGCAGCTTAGGAAAAAATAGGCAAGTCTAAATCCTGTTCCCAAGGTCCCTGGGAGCACATGGATCCCAGGGAAAGGGGTTGGGAGGCAGGAATGTGTCCTAGAGGGAAAGCTGTAGTTTTCCAAGGATTTTGGTTAAAACCAGCAGAGGGAATTTCGGGAAGAATCCCAGGATAAAACTGCTTTAAAACTGCCAATTCCAAATTTATTTTCCCTCCTTTTTTTGGGATTTTGGCTCCATGTTATTGCAGTCTCTGCTTCTCCCAGGATTTTTGGGAGTGACAGAGGATATTCCGGTTCAGGTGCTCTGAAGTGCCACTCTGCCCCCCAAATCCTTGGAATATCAGAACTGGAGAGGGAAGGATTTAACTTTTTTGGTGGGGGGGGGGTATGGTTAAGGTGCTTCGCCACTTACAGGTGGGAATTAGGGAATGATTTGAATTCCTGGGATTTGGGAACAGCTGATCCAAACTGCAGCTCTCCCACATTTGGGATGTGGGATTTTTCCCAATCACTGTCACTGTTGGGATGGAGATTTTTCCCGATGAACCCTTTTTCCGGAGGGAAAAGGTGGTGAATCCCTCACATCCACGACCCCCTTTGGTGCCGGAGCCCATTCCCAGTGCTGATCCTACAGGAAGCTGGAGTGGCAAAGGGAGGGATAAGGTGGGATCTGCCACATTCCCCCTGTTTGCACATCCCTGTCAGGGGGGGTTTGGGAACAGGGTACTGCTTTTCCTGCTAACACCTGGATAAGAGCTGGGAGAGCCCTGGAATTTTTCCGTGAGATCCCTTTCCCCCCTTTCCTCTTCCCCTTTTCCTTCCCTTTCCTCTTCCCCTTTTCCTTCCCTTTCCTCTTCCCTTTTTCCTTCCCTTCCCTCTTCCCTTTTTCCTTTCCCTTTTCCCCTTTCCCTTTTTCCCCCTTCTTTTCTTCCTCCCTTTCCTCTTCCCTTTTTTCTTTACCCTTTTCCTCCATCTCCTCCTTTTTTTGCTCCTTTTCCCCTCCTTTTTCCCCCCTTTCCCACACCAGCCATCCATAAATACTGTGGGATCACTCCAGATCCCAGTGTCCCTGGATGTGGCCACTCTCCAGCATTTCCATATCCAGCCAGAGCTTGGGAACTGTGGAATTATAATCTGGGAAGAGATAAATCCCAAGACAACAAATTACACCCGGCAGGATCCCTTTCCTGATTATCCCCCTGACTGACACACCCGGATCTGTGGGATCTAGGATGTGGATCTGGTGGCATCCAGGTGGATGGCTTGGAATGTTTAATGGATTGCTTCCTCCTGGAAGGGTTGGAATGTTCAGTGGGTTGGGTCCCTTCCACCTCTGCTGGAGAAGTCACCGTAACCTGGGAATGCTGGAATGGTTTGGGTGGGAAGGGACCTTAAATGCCATCCCATTCCATGGGCTGGGACACTTCCCATAGCTCAGGTTGCTCCACCTGGATTCCAGGCTGGAATCCACAACCTCTGTGTGTTTGCAGGGATGAAGATCCCTCATCCCCGGTGCAGGAATGAGTTTGCTTTCATACCATGGGATCAGTGGGAATTTAACCCTTCCCCTCCCCATCTCGGTCCAAGCTCTCCTGGGATCTCCTCCCATGAAGTTTCTGGGAGCAGCAGGTTCCCTGGAGAACTTTTCATCCCAATTTTTGGAATATTTCTTTATCTACATCTCAAATCTGGTGCATCCCTGTATTTCCTTTAAGCAAGGAATTCCTCCAGCTAATGCTGCATGAACTGGGAATTCCATCGGCCTCTGGCTCTGGGATTAAGAAATATGGGAAAAACCCCTCACAACTTTCCCTTGGGATAATTCCATTCCCGGAAAGTCATTCCTAGCCCATAAAAATTGCCTTTCATCCGGAAGCAAAGTCTTCCAGCCCCTCTGTTCTTGGAGCCACCGGGCACCGGGAGATAACAGCTCCAGCAGCTGCTCCGTGCCAGAGCTCGGGATGCTTCACACGCTCCGTGCTTTTTCCCGGATAATTACGGTGTGAAGAGGCACATTTGTTGTTCCCTTTGGTTCCCGGTATGCAAATTCCCGCTTTTAAACTTCGGGAGGCCAATTTGCATTAATATTTCGGTTTCCTATGGAAAAAAAATCCCCCCCTTCCTCCCCCCCCATCCCAACAAGTGCATTTTAATGAGGAAAAAAAAAACCTTGGGAAAAATAAAAGATATGGAGCTCATTAAAGGCCTTTCAGCGAAATGTGGGATCGGCTGCCAAAAATCATTAGGCTGGAATGAATAAAACGGGATTGGGGCCGGCAACGAGGCCTGCTCGGATCCGTGGGGTTTAAACTCCACTCCTGATCCGTAGAACACGAATTCTGGGGGCTTTTAGGCTTTCTTAAGTCCTGGGCTTTTTTTAATCCTCAGCTTTTCCATGCCCGACTCTAAGCAGGGTTCATGGAATCATTAAGGTTGGGAAAGGCCTTTAAGATCCTCGGTCCCACTGTGGGATTAAATCTCTTCATTTATAGGATCCTCTGGAACATTAAACCCCAGAAACACTGCCTGGCAGTGAGTGTTTTATTCCCAAATGCCATCCCAGAGCTCAGTTTTCCAGCTGGTTTTCCCTCAACAGGAAATTTTCCCCTCCTGACCTTGAGCCAGAGGCCGAAGGGACACTGAGGAATTGCAGCATTCCCACGGATCTCCGGCAATTCTCCCGCTCATGGGGGGCCTTTTTATAGACTTTTCCAGAGTTTTCCAATATTTGGGATGCCTGTGTGTATCAACCCCTGAGTTTTCCCAAATTGGGAGTATCTGTGTTATAACCCCCCCCAGACATGTCCAGGGCTATCACTGCTCCTTCATCCCAGTAAACCTCTGGATTTCTGGCCTGGTCACTCCCAAAAATCCCCTTTTCCTGGGAGGCACCTTTCCCATGTGTTCCCTCCTCCACCAGCATTTTAATATCAAAACAAATCCATGTATTTTTCATATTAATCTGCTTTAACCCCCGATCGAACACTTGATCCCGAGGTGGCTCCTTCTCCTGGCTCCTGGCTGAGGGAAGGCAAGGATGGGGTTAAGGAATTCTTTCCATCGTTTCTGTGGCCTAATGGAGCTTAATTAGTGGTCAATTAAACCTTTGATTGGCCCCTTTCCGAAGGGGCTCCCTTTCTTGGGCTCCCACCATCTTGAATTCCTCAGGAAGTGGGAATACTTTGGGAAGCGCTCAGCGCTGGCTTTCTCTTCCTGGCTTTTTTCCCTCTTTTTCCTCAGAGTGGCCGAGCCCTCCGAAGGGGATTTTTCCCCCCAAAACAGTGCTAAGGAACCAGGAGTCGGTGCTTCCTCCTCGCTTTACTCCTTGCGCTAATCCCTGTTTTCTCTCTAGGAAATTTAGGGAGCAGCCAGGAAATGCTGTTATTTAAATAGCAATATTCCTATTTTGATTAATTACATAGTCATTAATTAATTTTAACTGCAAAACTCAGAAAGAAACGGATTTTTTTTTTTTTTTTTTTTTTTTTTTTTTTTTCTGGTGGTTTGTTTGAATGATTTGATTTGGATTAGACTTTTAGTTAGCCCAGCCTTTCCCAGTTCTCTGCGTGCGGCTCCCACTGGGAACGGCTCCAGCTTCCCGGCGGTCGGGTTATTTTTAATTCCTGCCTCCAGTCCGCCCATTCCCACATGCCCGGGTTTAAGCTGAAGTCAAACTCGAGCCTAAATCGCCGTCTTAACCTCCTCGGTGTCCCTTGGTGGTGTTTGAACCCGGAATATTCACTATCGTCTCGGTATCCATTGATTTTACTCCAAACCTTGTGGTGCCGTAATCTCTCTGGCTGCTTTTCCAGTGATTCATCCCCAGAAATTCCAGCGGTTTGAGCTTGTGATGGATTTTTGGAAGCTTAGTTCTGTGGCATTTAGGCAGAGCTTAAGGCGGGAGCCTCCTCGCATCCCACATTTGCTATCCTGGTGTTTGCTAAAGCGGAAATCATCCGAAAAAAAGGGGGAATAAGTAACCGGTGTGTTTTCCAGCAAACGTTCGCTTCCCTCGGTGTGGGGCACCTGGAAGTGCTGGAGCCACATTCCTGCCCTTCCCGGCCGTGAGGGAATTTGTGCTGAGGGCACGGCTCGGGATTTGTCCCCCGGGATGGTGTTGAAGTGCTGGGCTTGGAGCAGGACCCGCCTCTTCCTAAAAATCTGACTCTGGGAAGGTTCAGTCCGGTTTGGGATCCTTTCTGCTCATCAGACCTTCATTTTGTGGGATTGTGGAATGGCTTGGGTGGGAAGGGAGTGAAAGGATCATCTCGTTCCACCCCACACCTTCCACAGCCCAGGTTGCTCCAAGCCTTATCCTTGGACAATTCCAGGGATGGGGAGGCCAATTCCAACACTGTGGAAAGGGTGCCCAGGGCAGGGGTGGAGTCCCCATTCCTTCAGGGATTTATGTTGGACATGAGGGAAAATTCCTGCCTGGAAAGGGTTTCCAGGCCTGGCAGGGGTGGAATCAAATCTCCTCACCCATTTCTTGGTGTTTTCCTTTTGCATTCCTCTCACTCTCCCTTTTCTTTCCCTAATCCCTGTTGGAAGTGTTGTGGTGGGACCGTTCAGCAAGCTTGGCCTCCTGGTTTTCCAGGATCCTGGAATTAGGGATGTGTTGGAGCAGAATCCCCTGAGCTGGCTGGGGGGGGGAATTTGCACCTGGACTGCTTTGGGAATGACCTGGGATGGAGAAATGAATCCAGGCTTGGAGCAACGTGGGAGAGTGGAAGGTGTCCCTGTGGAACAAGAAGGGCTTTCCAAGCCCAGCCGTTCCACGATCCTGTGAAGGAGCAGGAAGCAATCGGAGTGTGGCTGGAAAAGCTGCGGTTCTGGGCCGTGCCTGTTACTTTTCCAGCCGTGTCCTGTTGCACAGGGATGACATCAGGGCAGAATTTTTGCTTCCCTCTCTAATTTCCATGACCCCTTTTTAACTCTGGGCGTTCCTGAGCGTTGGGCTCAGCCTTCCCATCTGGAAAACATTGGAGCCAAGTGGGATCTGTGGCTTCAGAGGATCCTGGAGGGTGGGAGAAGGGAGGAAAAGCTGATGTTCGGGGGGTGCTGGGATGGCATTCCGGGGGGGAGCAGAGAATCCTGGGGTGGGAGGAATAGCAAGATCATCTCATTCCCAGCCCACACACCTTCCATAGCCCAGGTTATTCCAGCCTGGCCTTGGACACTCCCAGGGATGGGGCAGCAACAGCTTCTCTGGGAATTCTATCCCAGCCCCTCACAACTCTCCCAGCCAGGAGTTCCTGCCCAGTGCTGGAGAGGGACTTGGGATGAGGACTTGGAGGGACAGGACACAGGGAATAGCTTCCAGCTGGTTTAGATGTGATATTGGGAAGGAATTCCTGGCTGAGAGGGTGGTGAGGAGCTGGGCTGGAATTCCCAGAGAAGCTGTGGCTGCCCCTGGATCCCTGGAAGTGTCCAAGGCCAGCTTGGGATAACCTGGTCTCTGGAAGGTGTCCCTGCTCAGGAAACTGGATCCTTCAATCCTTCCATCCCAGAGCATTCCACACTTATGATAATCCCAGGATTAAACCTGGGATTCTGGGGAGTCCACTGTGTGCCAGACAGCTGGCTCCAGTGGCAATTCCGAGGTTCTGGAGCGCTTTGGGTGTGCTGATCCCAGCCTTCCCTGCCCTGAGTGCCGGACAGGTGCCTTCCCTTCCCGCTGCGCTCAGCAGGCCCTGGAATCTCATCCTGCTCCAGGCTCCGGGGGTGTTTTTTTTCCATGTGCTGCTCTGCGCCGGAGCTCAGCTGCTCCCAATTACCTTTGATGGCCGTGCTTTTGCCAGGAGAAGGCTCTGGAAGCGCCGACATCTGGTTGGGATTGGGGCCCTCGCAGGTCGGGCCGAGGCGGGTGGGGGCCTTTTCCTTCCGGCCCCTTCCAGCCCGTGCTGGGAATGCGCTTCCCTGGCTTTTCATCCGCCGCCCCCGCGTCCCGCTCCTCTTCCTCTCCCCCCTCGGCAACATGTGGCCCAAATTTAGGGACCTGCTGTTGGAAAAGAGCTGGAAACCTGGAGCGGGCCGGGCTGTGGGTCTATTTAGTTTGGGGATTTTTCACTGAAAAGGAGGGAATTTTGCACTGAAATGCAGGGATTTATCCCGAGAGCGGGGGCAGCACGAAGCGTGCCCCTCAGGGGGTTGGAAAGGAGGAAAAATGGGATTTAGGGAGTATTTTTTAATTCAGATTGGATTTTTTCTCCTGGCTCGTCCGTCTGTGGAGGCGCAGCATTCCAGAGGCCTGGGAATGCTCGTGGGCAAGGAAGTTGTGGCACAAAGGGCGGGTGACCAGTGGGAGGATCCAAGGGAACAGCTGGAGCTGGGGCATGGAATAGGCTGGATTTTGGGATAAGGTTCCCCACGGGGTGGTCAGGCACTGGAACAGGGAAGTGCTTCCGGCACTGGCATTCCAGTAGCCTTTGGACAACACTCCCAGGTGGGATTTTGGAGTTGTCCTCACAGGGCCAGGAGTTGGACTCCATAATCCTTAATTTCCCAGCTGGGTTGGCTTCCCAAACATCTGCCATTTCACGGTGTCTCCCTGAGGCATCTCCCAGTGCTTGGTGATTCCCACCAGAGACGGTGGCTCCTGGCCCGTGCAAGTGGGATATTCCACTCCAGCTGATAGGACTTCTCAAGGCTCTTTATCCTTAATTTGGGAAGCTTTGGATCCCCAAGGCACTGGGGTCCATCCAACAGGAGCATCCCGGGATGCTCATTTTGGATGGAAGAAAACCCAGGCTCCGTTCCCAGGAATTAAAGGAAAGGTGTTAGGGATTTGCTCCCAAAATGGCTCCAGCGTGGTGGGATTTGATCTGGAATGGCGTGTTTTTCTGGGATCATTCCTCACCATCTCCTCAAACCTCTTGGATGAGTCAGAGGGAGCTGCTAAATTCGGGTTTTCCAGATGGATATTGACATCCCCCGATCCAGATTTGCCATCAAATCAGGAATGAGGCTGGGATGGATGGATGGAGAACCACAGAATGGTTGAGACTGGGAGGGATTTTAAGGATCAGCATGTTCCACTGGGAAGGGATACCTCTCACCAGGATGGTCCAAGCTGGCCTGGGACAATTCCAGGGGATGTGCCGAGGAGGCCCTGGCACAGATTCCCAAGGACTTCCATCCCTGGAAGTGTCCAAGTCCAGATGGAATAACCTGGTCTATGGAAGGTGTCCTGTCCCTGGAATGAGAGGATCCTTAAAATGTTTTCTACCCTCAACCGTCCTGGAATTCTGTGGTGCCTCCCAGCATCTCTCAGGCTTTTCCAGAGTCTCTTCCCTGTATACCTGACCCTCCCTCTCTGGGATGGGGAGAGCACCTGGAGCCTCATTCTCAAATCCCAGGCAGACAGCAGGATTTGGTGTTCCTTGCCATGCATCCGTGCCTTTAATCCTGAGAAATGGTGGCATGGGAATGGAACTTCCTCTCCTGTGATCCCGGTGCTGTGAGTGGTGTCTCATCCCAGCCGGAATCTCCCGTTCCATGATCTGGGATCTGGTGGGCGCATAGTTGCCTCTTGATTTACCCATCCAAAGTCTCCAGCTTTCCTGGGATTCACTTCTGCTTTTCCTTTCATTTGGCCCCACCATGGAGCAGCCACTGAAATTCCCAACCCTCCAGATGTGCCACCCGGGATGCGCCTCCAGGAACTCCAGTGGGATGTTCCTCCGCATCCCACCTCCCCCAGCCCTTCTCTCCCTGTTTTCAGGGGGAGTTTCTGAGGAGAGAAGCCCTTCCAGCCACGCTTCCCTGGATTTCTCTTCCCTGTTCTCCGCGAGTGCCGGGAGTGGGCGTGGTGCCAACTCCTGGGAGCCGCTGCCGCTTCAAAATGGAGGCAGGAAGGGATCCATTTTCCTCAAGGAGATGACAGGGATTCAGCCTTCCCGACCATCTGGAGAGCGGGAGCGGCGGGAATCCGGCCCGCCCTGCACAGCACATTCCCTTCATCCAGCCGGCCTGGCTGGGGGGATCCGGCCTTCCCATTCCCTGCTCAGCTCAGAGGGAGAGTTCCAGCGGCCGCGCTCCGGTGGCTTAGGGAAAACCGGGAGCGAGGAGTGTTTGGCACCCACTCCCGGCTTTCTGCAGGGATGAATCGAGTCGTTCTGGGGAGAGGTGGAGTTTTTCCCCCCGAGTGTCCCCGCACTTTGTTGGTGGTCTCGTGCTCCTCCAGCTTTTGCAGGCTCCTTGCAAGCTGGATCCCTGGGAATTGCACATCCCGGGATAATGCCGTAATTCCGCATTGCCGGTACCGGTGCGGTCGGGAAATTAACACGTTCCCGGCCGAAAGCCGGGAATTTTGGAGTGGTTTCAGCTGTGTGCCGAGGTGGGTGAAGGCCACATCCCAAAAAATCCTCCTCATTGTTCCCAGTTCCTGTTTATTTTAAGCTCTGGGAGGCTTGAGGAGGAACACATGTCCATCTGCTGCCTAATTGGATTTACAGAACCCAGACTTGGACAAATATTCCCTCTCCAGGCTGGAAAATGTCAGCCTGGAGCCGCTTTTGAAGTTGGGAATTGACTTTCCAGTCACACGGGTTTTGCGTTCCAGGGGAATTGGGCAGGGATTTGGCCGGAAAACTGGATTTTGGGGCTAAATGAGGCTTTTTTTTCTCCCCAGGTTTATGCTCCCTCAGCCAGTACTGCCGACTACAACAGGGATTCTCCGGGTTATCCCTCCTCCAAACCAGCAGCCAGCACTTTTCCCAGCTCCTTCTTCATGCAAGGTAGGAAGGAAATAGATTTTCTAGCTTTTTTTTTTCCAGGCTTATATTTAATTTATCCATAGCTGAGGCATTTTGGGATCACTGCCCTGAAAGCCCTGTCTCCATATCCCAGTTTTCCTGCATGTGGAATTAGAGCCACAGGGTTAAAATGAGGCTGAATCCTGAATTTTTCCTGGTTTTGCTGCTTCCAGGTTGTTGTGATTACATGGAAATGCAAAGGAATTTGGGATAAATTAATTACTAACATTCCCAGAGTTGGAAAAGATCCACGTAAAATTCAGCTGCGCAGTTTTTGCCACATTGAGGGCAAAATTATCCACTTTTTAAGGATAAGTGTCATAAAGTCATGGAATTATTAAGGTTGGGAAAGCCGTCCAAGATTATCAAGTCTGACCATCCATGGCCACCACTGTCCATGTTCCCACATGCCACATCCACATGTTTTTTGGACACTTCCAGGGATGGAAATCCACTGCTGATTATTCCAGGGCTTGAGCACCCTTTCCATGAAGGAATTTTTTCCTAATCCTTTTCATGTATTATCACCCTAAGAGCTCTGAATTCCTCGTCTGGAATTCCAGAGCTGGAGATTACCAGAATTCTGATGATATATCAAGGATTTACCCTTGGAAGTGTCCAAGGCCAGGCTGGATGGGCTTGGAGCAAACTGGGCTGGTGGGAGATGTGTGTGCCCGTGGATCAGATGCTGTGGGATGTGCCTTCCAAGGTGAAGCGCTCCCTGATTCTCTGATTTCTGTCTTGCAGATGGCCACCACAGCAGCGACCCCTGGAGCTCCTCCAGCGGGATGAACCAGCCTGGCTATGGGGGAATGCTGGGCAACTCTTCCCACATTCCCCAATCCAGCAGCTACTGCAGCCTCCACCCGCACGACCGCTTGGTGAGGATCCTGTGGGAAGGGGCAGTGGGATGGGATGGGGTGGGATGGGGTGAGGTGGAGTGGGGTGGGATGGGATAGGGGAACTTTCCAGAGAATCCATGGCTGCTCCATCCCTGCAAGTGCCCAAGGCCAGGTTGGAGCAGCCTGGGCTGTGGAAAGTGTCCCTGCCCATGGCAAGGGGTGGGAATGAGATGATCCTTAAAATCCCTTCCCACCCAACCCATTTTAGGTTAGATTCCAGGACTGGGATCTCCAACATGAAGGTGTTGGAGCAGGCCCAGAGGAGGCCACAGGGATGCTCCGAGGGCTGGAGCTCCTCTGTTCTGGAGCCAGGGTGGGAGAGCTGTGAATGTCTGCCTGGAGAGGAGAAGGCTCCAGGGAAACCTCACAGCCCCTTCCAGGGCCTAAAGGGGTTCCAGGAGAGCTGGAGAGGGACTGGAGATGAGGACCTGGAGGGGCAGGACACAGGGAATGGCTTCCCACTGGGTTAGATGGGATACTGGGAAGGAATTCCTGGCTGGAGGCGGGGTGAAGGGCTGGGATGGAATTCCCAGAAAAGCTGTGGCTGCCCCATCCCTGCAAGTGTCCAGGTTGGAATAACCTGGTCTATGGAAGGTGTCCCTTTCTATGGGAACAAGATGATCCTTAAAATCCCTTCCAACAACCCTCAGGCCACTATGAGCAGCATCCCAGCCTCTCTGTAATCCCAACGTTCCCTGTTTTTCTCGGCACAGAGCTACCCATCCCACTCCTCAGCTGACATCAACTCCAGTCTTCCTCCGATGTCCACGTTCCACCGGAGCGGGACCAACCACTACAGCGCCTCGTCCTGCACCCCTCCAGCCAACGGCACCGACACCATCCTGGGTGAGCTGGCTCCCCCCAAACTCTGGGAATCACCTGGGGGCACATCCCGCCACCCCCCGAGAGGGCAAAGCCACCCCTGAGGTCAAATGTCCCCAGATATCCAGGGAATAGTCAAAGATGGGAAATAAGAACCACTTGCTGGGTCTCTCCGGGAGCGATTCCATAGTTCAGTGATGGGGAAATCAGGACACGTGGTTTGGATTACGCATGTGATTGCAGGCGGGACGGCGGAGCGGGACTAATGCCGGAGGAATGGAGGGTGGGGTTTTTTAGGATCTGAGAACAAAGGAGGAACTAAACCAGGCTCAGAGGCCGAGTTCTCCCAGGGGTTGTGGATTCCTGCTCCCTGGGATTGTGCCAGGGCATAGAGTTGGGCTGGGAGAAGGTGTCCCTGCTCTCAGAATGGGATGAGCTGTGAGCTTCCCAATGTGGAGGAGCTTCCTGGAGCCTTGCTGCCTCCTGGCTTGGCTTTTCCAGGCTGGAATATCCCTGGTTTTGAGTTTGTCCCCTGAAGGAACCACCCTCTGCCATCCTTTCCTCCTTGAGGGACTTCTCATTCATTCCTGCAGGTGGGGCAGGAGAAGGAGTTTTGGAATGTTCTCCCAGCTGGATTTACATGGAATTTTTTGCCTTGCAGCCAACAGAGGAAGTGGGGCAGCGGGAAGTTCGCAGACTGGTGATGCCCTGGGGAAAGCACTCGCCTCTGTAAGGAAACATTTACTTTGGAATTCCCATGTTGACACCTTGGGAAGGGAATTTGAGTCTCAGTTCTCTGGCTGGAGTTGCTGGAGATGAGCAGCAGGTCACCCCTCTGGAGCCCCTGCCAGCTGGAATAAGGGATAATCAGGGAAAGGGGATGTTGGGAAAGCTTTAGAGGGAATTTTAGGGTAGGATAGGAGTGGAAAGAGGGCGGGGCTTGAGCTGTGCCAAGTCCATCCCACTTTTCTACGGGAGAGGGAGGACAGAACCCGGAGCAGGAACGACTCCTGCACTCCCAGACCGCCCTCCAACAGAATTCCTTTGGAATTCCCCAGAGGTTCTCTCTGTTCCATGGCAGCTCCATCTCTCCAGTTCATGTGGTGGCTGTTAAAGGCAGCAGTTCCCATGTTTTTCTGGGATAACTGGATGCAGCACTTCCCAGCTCCTGCTGGCACATTCCCACCCTGTTCCCGTTATCCCGGTGGCACTGGCTGCCCTTTAACCAGGACCATTCCTATTATTTTCTGGGCACAGTGGGTTCCTTTGAGTTCTCATGACACTCGTTCATAAAATGAAGTCGAGACAACAAAATGGTGTTGGAGCCGATCCCTGAAATCCCAATCCCTGGAGTCCCTTCCCGAGGGACCCGGTGTCCAGCTTCCTCCTCTCCTGTGCCTCAAAGAGCCGAATGGCACAGCCAAGAGGCTTTGAACTCTCCTGGAGTTAATTGACCGGATCGGAAGGAATTTTCTGAGCCTGTCCTGCTTTCATTGAAATGAACGGAATGCATAAGAATTCCAAGCTTTTTTTTTTCTGGATTGGGTTGTGACAGCTTTATTTAGATTAATTGTGTATCATCTTTTAAAGATCTATTCTCCAGATCACACCAACAACAGCTTTTCATCAAATCCTTCAACTCCTGTTGGTTCTCCCCCTTCTCTCTCAGGTATTGTTATGATTCTATTTTCCGCAACGGTTCCTCCCAAGGTGGGTTTTTTTTTGGGAAGAGATCCCTGCCCCAGCTCCGGCGGGGCCGCCCATCCCAAACTTGACTGTCCCGCCTCTGGGGCGGAGGGAAGGTTGTTGCAGCTCCCAGGGAAATATCCCAGATTATCCCTGTGGAGCTTCCTGCACCCTCAGGGACAATCCCCCAGGAACGGTGGGGCGATGGTTTGGAGCTAAATCCAGGCAGTTGGATTTTAGGAAGGTTTTTTTAGGATCAGGGAGTATAAAACACTGGCACAGGTTGTCCAGAGGAGCTGGAATTCTCCAGGGCCCGGTTGGACAAGACTTGGAGCAATGTGGGACAGTGGGAGGTGTCCCAGGGTTGGACTAAATGACCTTTAGAGGTCCCTTCCAGCTCAACCTATTCCATGATTTTGTGATCCTGCACTTTATTGGAATGTTTGCATCCTTTCCCCAAATCCCGAGGCCCGGGGTTGTTCTCATGAGCATCAGGTGGTGGAAATATTCCTCAGGCTGGAATTCCCAGTTTTTAATCTGTGAGCCTTTTCCAGCTGGCTCCTCCTCTCAGCAGTACATCCCACCTCCCTGGAGAATCCCACTTGGAGCCCAGGTTTAATCCAAGACTCCCTTGGATCCCAATTAACTCACCGGGAATCCGGAGTCGGAGCTGAGGCCGCTGTGTCTCTGTAGGGCAGGGAAAAATGGGATCATCCCTTGCTCTCCATGGGGAGCTCCTGATCCTCACAGGAGATATCCCACTTCCCATACATCCCTACAGGGATGAGACCCTTTGGGAAGGAGGGTTGGTCAGGGCAGGTCCAGGAGAGCACCACCCTCCACCTTTATCCCATAAAATTGAGATGAAACCTGGCCTGGCTTGGGGGGTCCCACAGCACAAAAAACAACTTCCCACCCTTATTTTCCCTGGAATTACCCCTGAATTTAGAAGAGACTATGTGTCTTCTTCCTTTCCCTACAGAGGGGGCCAAGCCAGAGGGAGAATTCCCTGATAGTTTGGGCTGTGCTGCTTCCCGGTGGGAAATAGGGATAACCCAGAGTCAAACCAGTGTAGAAAATTAGTGAATAGAAGTGGATTGAAGGAAGAGCTGGAATTGTTTTGCATGGAAATTTTCCTCAGGGATAAAAGAGATAAGAAACCATTTGCCATGAGTTCTATCCTGGCCTGACATTCCAAACAAATCCCACTCTGATGGGAATTCAGACTCCAATCCTGATATTCCCATCTCCATTTTATGGGATCCTTCAGAAGATCCAATAGAACATCAGAAATCATATCCAGCATAATCTGGTCAGTCCCCAAAAACCATTGGGGAAAAGAGTGGAAAAGAGCTTTTCCCCAAAATCTATTGGAAAAAGAGCGGAGAAAGCCGCTTTTCCCCAGAAGCCTTTGGGAAAAGAGCGGAGAAAGCTGGTTTTCCCCATTTTTCCTTCACTGTTGGCACAGAGGCCGATCTTTCCTTGGAAAACTCGAAGAGCAGGAATGCCTTTCCTCCCAGCACAGCAAGGCCAAGGTTTGGCTCCGAGCGCAGGAGTTGCACTGAAGCCTTTGGCGCTCCAAGGAGCGTCTCGGGAAGCTTCGGCTCGGCATAGGCCATTCCCGTGGCTCGGAAAAAGCGTCCCAGAAAAGTCGGGAACGTTGCGCTCACCTAGTTCCAACGGTAACTCCGATTTTACTTATTAGCAGGAACAGCTGTTTGGTCTAGGAATGGAGGTCAAGCGTCATCATCTCCCAATTATGAAGGTCCCTTACACTCCCTGGTATGTTCCAACCGGTGACCTCCTTCCTGCGGGAATTCCTTGCGTTCCTTGGTGTCGCGCTCTGTCCCACGTGCCGGTTCCTCCCACGCAGGTTTTGTGCGCCCATAGTGGCCCCGGAATTGTTGTCCCACTGTGCCTGGTGGAGCTGGGGTGGGGGGGTTGGAGGTGCTCCCGAGAGGGAAAGGGGATGTTGGGATCTGCTGGAAAAAGGGGGTGAGGAGCAGGAAAGAGGGTGAGGAGGGAGATGGGGTGGATGGATGGATGGGAGTAGGAAGATGCGGTGGATGCAGGATGGTGCATCCATGAGTCCTGTGGGGTGAGGGAGAGGATGATCAGGGATCCCCATGGAATGAGGGAGAAGATGGTCTGGGGTCCCCTGGAGATGGTCGGGGCTCCCCTGGAATGAGGGATATGTTGGTCAGGGGTCCTGGAGTGATGGGGATGATGGTCATGGTCTTCTCTCCATGGAGTGAGGGAGATGATGGTCAGGGTTCTCTCCATGGCGAATGAGGAAGGTGACGGTCAAGGGTCTTCTCCTCATGGAACGAGGGAGATGACGATCAGAGATCCCCATGGAATGAGGCAGAGGATGGTCCTTGTCGTCCCCCTGTGGAGTGATGGAAGTGATGGTGAGGTCCCCTGGAGTGACAGTGATGATGGTCGTGGTCCTGTCCCCATGGACCGAGGGAGGGGATGGTCTCAGTTGGAAGTGTCAGGAAGTTTGCCTGAGTCAGAAATTAGGATCCAGAAATCCTTGTGCTGATGGAAGCCAGTGTTTTCCAGGCTTTCCTGTGGAGGTTCTGGTGAGCAGGGGATGGCTGGGGGCTCTGCTGAGGAGCTCCAGCAGCTCTGCCTGGTTCCCGTGGCAGCTCAGGGTCCTGGGGAGTGTCACAACCCTAGGGATTGTCCTGTTGGGATTCTCCAGCACCTGGAGACTTGGGGACTGTCCTGGTGAGGTTCCTAATCCCTTGGGGACCTTCCTGTTGAGATTCCAGGTTCCTCAGCCCTTGGGAACTCGGGAAGTGTCCTGTTGAGGTCCAGGTTCTGCAGCACTTGGGCCCTGTCCTGTTGAGATTCCTTGGCCCTGGGGGACTTGGGAAGTGTCCTGTTGAAGTTCCCCATCCCTTGGGATCCCTAAAGCTCCGACCTGTAGGGATCAAACCCTCGTGGCTGTGGGACCTGGGAGTTCTTCCTCCTCTCTGTGTGTGATCCTGGGATTATTTGGGTGGGGAGGAAAACAGCAGCAAAACCTTTTTGTTTCTTTCCTTCTCCTGCTTTTCTTTTTGATTTTGCTTTGGAATTTTCTGTTTTTGAATCCTTCTTTGACGTTGCTCTCACTCCAACTCTGCTGAGACCTGGAGGGCAAACGCTGTCCTGGCCTGATTCATGTTCATGAGGAATCATTGAACCTGTTTTGCCCATGAAAATCAAAGCTGGACTCGTTAACATTCTGTAGGGTTCAACATTCCCCGGGGCTCAGCCTTCCCTAGGGTTTGACATTCCCTAGAGAAGCAAACCCATTCCTTAAGATAAAAAAAGTCCGAGGAAAACCTAGCAAATCCAGGGCTCATGAGGTCGAAGCACAAGGGGCTGAGCAGGGAGGCCTGGCCGTGTCCCGGGGCGGACTCCTCACGCTGTTCCTGCTTTTCCCACCCTGCAGCAGAGCCGGATCGAGGACCGGCTGGAGCGGTTGGACGATGCCATCCACGTGCTGAGGAACCACGCGGTGGGAGCCGCCCCCATGGCCGGTGCCCACGGGGACATGCACGGGCTGCTGGGCGCCCACAACGGTGCCATGGCCGGGCTGGGCGCCGGCTACGGCACCGGGCTGCTCTCGGCAAACCGCCACTCCATCATGGTGAGTGCCCCGGGGGAATGGGAGTGGGGCGGGAGGGTGCTGTGGGGATGGGACAATCTGGTTGGCATTAGATGATCCCAGGGCAAGCTGCCCCATGGGAATGGGAGAATCCTGGTGGGACAGGAGAATGCCAGTGGGGCAGGAGCATCCCGGTAAGAGCTGCTCCACTGGAATGGGAGTATCGCATGGGGCAGGAGTATCCCAGTGGGACAGGAGCATCCCAGTAAGAGCTGCTCCATGGGAATGGGAGCATCCCAGTGGAATTTTCTGTAGAAAAAAAGGGATTTTTCTGCTGGAGAAAAGGGGAGTTCTGTGGAGAAAAAGGTGGTTTTTTTGGAGAAAAAGGGAGTTTTTTGTCAGAACTCAAGTTTCCTGTGGAAAAAGGCTCCTGAACTTTGCCTTTTCCCTGCTTTCATCTCCCTCGCTGTTTTTTTTTTTTGGTGCTGATTAAATCCTTTCCTTCGCTTTTGATCTTATTTATAGACCAGCCAGCTCTCATCTGGCAATTATTATGGGATGGCAGCCACATGAAAGGGCCAGGGAAGGGAATCATTTGGAATACACACATCCAATGGGATGGGATGGATTTGCTGGGGGGGTTAAGTCAGGTTCAGCTGGGCTTGGCTTTGGAATCTGGCCTATCTAGGCCCTGGGTTAACACAGCACCTTCCAATTCCCTGCTGGATTTATCCCATAGGATAAAGGACCAAGAAATATTGCTGTGGTCATCCTGGCATTGGGAAGTTTGGTGGTGGAAGGGGATTGGTTTGGGGGTCCTTCCCAATTCAAACCTGTCTGGTATGAGGGAGCAGCTTCCTGGTGGGAATGTAGTGGCAGTGACCCCCATTCCTCCTGGATTTCCATTCCTCCTGGATCCCAATTCCTCCTGTCCCCCCTAATTCCTCCTGGTCATTACTTCCTTGCCTCACTCACCCCTTTTCCTTAGGGAAGGTGGAACCCTGAGCTGACAGGGATGTATCCCTTTGGATTGGGGATGGGGTGGTTAATAAATCCCTATGGTTGTGTCTCTTGATGTCAGGAATACAGGGACACTGGGAATGTCAGGAAGCCAAGCCGCCATTCCGAGCATGCTGCCAACTCTCGATTCCCACTGGATTTCCCGGCTCTGGGGGGAAATTGTAGGGCCCCCAATTAAACAGATGGGCCTGGAGATAATTGTCAGCTGTGCTGGAGAGGGGACAGATGGGAAGGAATCCGGGAGGCACCTTGGGAGTGGGAATGACATTTTACCTGCCAGAGTGTCTGTCACGGCCATGGACCATCTGTGCCCTCCATGAGGAGCATCCCAGGATTGGGGCTCATCCCGAGCGATCTGGGGGTTTGGACTTCCTGGGATTTCCCTTTTTGGGAAGTTTAGAGCTACATTTTATCATTGATTGTGGCTGCCCCAGCTCAAGGCCAGGTGGGACAGGGCTTGGAGCAACCTGGGATAGTGGAAGGTGTCCCTGCCCGTGGCACCTCCAACCACCCTCAGTGGTGGAGAAGGGTTCTCCCAAATCCCTTTGGGATTAAAGCTCTGGGAGAGGCTGCCCAGGGCAGGGGTGGAATCCCCATTCCTGGAGGGATTTCAGATCCATATGGATGGGGCACTTGGGGATACGGGTTGGTGTTGGACTCCGTGGCCTTAGAGGCCTTTTCTAACTTAATAATCCCCCATTCCAACAACAAGCTTTGGCTAAACGGCTCAGAATTCCCCCCTTGCTAAACCTCCCCACCAAACTCTTCCTCCTCCAATCCCGGGCGGAACTGTGCACTGGTTTAGTGGGTGAGGAACAGCGAGTGTCCTGGGGGTTTTCCTGAGCCCGGGGGCAGAGTGCCGGGGGTGTGCTGAGCGTTCCCCGTGTCCCGCAGGTGGGAGCGCACCGGGAGGACGGGGTGAGCCTCCGCGGGAGCCACTCGCTCGTGCCCAACCAGGTGCCTGTCCCGCAGCTTCCTGTCCAGTCGGCCACGTCCCCGGACCTGAACCCCCCCCAGGATCCCTACAGGGGTGAGTGGACATTCCTGCATCCCTGTTGGAATTGTCGTGCTCTGGCGGGACCATTCTGTGAGCTCGGCCTCCTGGTTGTCCAGGATCCGGGAATTGAGGGGTGGCTTGTTGTTGAATACACCTGCGGTCCCTGAGCTGGTGGTTGCTCTTGGAATGAGCTGGGAATGAGCTGGGATCGGTAAGGGCTTGGAGCAACCTGGTCTTGTGGAAGATGTCACAGCCCATGGAAGAAGGATTAGAATGAGGATCCTTCAAATCCTTTCCAAGCCAAACTGGCCATGTTGGAGCAACCTGGGCCAGTGAGAGGTGCCCCTGCCCATAGCAGAGATTTGGAATGACATCATCCATAAAAACCCTTCCATCCCAACCCAAGGGCTGTTTGAAGCTCTCCCTGACCTGCCCTCCCTATTTTCCTGCAGGAATCCCGACGGGACTGCAAGGCCAGAGTGTCTCATCGGGCAGCTCTGAGATCAAATCCGACGACGAGGGCGACGAGAACCTCCAGGACACCAAGTCTTCGGAGGACAAGAAACTGGAGGATGACAAGAAGGATATCAAATCCATTACTAGGTCAAGATCTAGGTAACGGGAGAAAGAGTGTCGCTTCATTTAATTCCTGCGTGGATTTCGATGAAGTGAACGGAACAGGCGGAATCACGGAGCGCCCGGCCCAGCAGGACCCACCACTTTTGGGGGACCTGCGCTCCGGGACAGCCTCCCTTTCCAACAATTCCCAAATTTGGCCACTGACAGATTATATTAGGCCAAAATCAATCGATTAGGCTCTTAGCCCTCTCATCCTGCGCTTCCAAATTGGAATACAGTTGGATTTGCTTTGCTTTGATGTATTATTTGTCGTTCCCGGTCCTTTGTTGCTGTAAATTCTGAGGGTTTGGAGCCTTAGTAAATTCTGTATGGATTTTTTAGAAGTTTAAAGCTGGGTTTTATCGTTGGCTGTGGCTGCCCAATCCCTGGAATGTGCAAGGCCAAGTGGAGCAGGGCTTGGAGCAACCTGGGATAGTGGAAGTGTCCCTTCCCATGGCAGTGGAACGGGATGAGCCTTAAGCTCCCTCCCAACCCAAACCATTCCAGGATTCCATGATTTAAACCCAGTGCCTTTGGCACCTCCAACCACCCTCAGTGGCGGAGAAGGATTCTCCCAAATCCCTTTGGGATTAAAGACCTGGGAGAGGCCACCCAGGGCAGAGATGGAATCCCCATTCCTGGAGGGATTTCAGGTCGGTATGGATATGGCACTTGGGGACACGGGTTGATCTCGGACCCCATGGCCTTAGAGGCCTTTTCTAACTTAATAATCCCCCATTCCAACAACAAGCTTTGGCTAAATGGCTCAGAATTCCCCCCCTCTTGCCAAACCTCCCCACCAAACCCTTCCTCCTCAAATTTCTGGCCACAGCTTTGGTTGGAATGCCGTGTCCCTTCCATCCCACAGCAATAACGACGACGAGGACCTGACCCCCGAGCAGAAGGCGGAGCGGGAGAAGGAGCGGCGCATGGCCAACAACGCGCGGGAGCGGCTGCGCGTGCGCGACATCAACGAGGCCTTCAAGGAGCTGGGCCGCATGGTGCAGCTCCACCTCAAGAGCGACAAGCCCCAGACCAAGCTCCTCATCCTCCACCAGGCCGTGGCCGTCATCCTCAGCCTGGAGCAGCAGGTCCGAGGTCAGTCCCGGGACAGCGCTTGGGTGAAACACCGTCCGTGAGGAACTGCGGGAGCAGTGGGACTCAGGGGGCTTGTCCCACCTCAGGGGGCTGAGAATAGGGGTGGTTGAGTTCCAGGAGCTGGAAATTGCGATGTTGGAGTTCTGTGAGGTGAAAATAGAAATGTTGGAGTTCCGTGATCCGAAAATGGGGATGTTTGACGTCTCCTTTCCCTCCTAGAACGGAATCTGAATCCAAAGGCCGCGTGCCTGAAAAGAAGGGAAGAAGAGAAGGTCTCCTCGGATCCGCCCCCACTGTCCCTGGCAGGGCCCCATCCTGGGATGGGAGATGCCTCCAATCACATGGGACAGATGTAAAAAGGTAGGATTGGGATTAGCCACCTCCAGAATGGACCATTCCCGGGTGTTCTGCATGGGGAGGGATCATGGAATCATGGAATTAATGTCCTGAGTTGGAGGTGACCACAAGGATCATCCAGTCCAACTCCTGGCCCCTGGACAACCCCAAAATCCCACCATGTCCACACGCTTCTGGATTCCCTGGAAATGGAGATTGCAGTGCCCAGCAACCCTCTGGATGAAGATCCTTTCCCTAAATTCCAACCTAACCCCACCTTGGTGCAGCTCCAGGATGTTCCTGTGGGTCCCTTTGCTGGGCACCCGAGGGAATGCTGGGAACTGGGTCAGGAGAGGGTGAGGTTGGATATGGGAAATGGATATTAGGGTTGGAATTAGGGATGGATATTACAGTTGGTAATTGGGAATGGATATTAGGGATGGATTACTCTGGGGTTGGATATCAGTGCTGGAAATAAGGGATGGATATTATTGTTGGATATTGGAGTTGGATAATAGAATTGGATATTAGGGATGGATATTAGGAATGAGTATTTAGGTTGGATATTAGGGATGGATATCAGGGCTGAAAATTAGGGATGGATATTAATGTTGGATTTTGGGATTGGGTACTAGTACTGGATATTAGGGATGGATATTGGGATTGGATATCGGCTGGAAATTAGGGATGGATATTAATGTTGGATTTTGGGGTTGGATACTAGTATTGGATATTAGGGATGGATATTAATGGATATTTGGGTTCAGTATCAGCACTGGATATTAGGGGTGGAAATGAGGGATGGATATTACTGTTGGATGTCAGGTTTGGATATGAGGGATGGATATTGAGTTTGGATATTGTGGTTGGATATCAGGGATGGATTTTAGGGTTGGATAATAAGACTGGAATTAGGAGGGATGGATATTACTGTTGGATATTAGGGCTGGAAATGAGGGTTGGATATTAGGGCTGGGATTAGGGATGGACAGTAATGCATAATTGGGATGGGTATCAGGGTTGAAATCAAGGTTGGATATTTGGGATGCTCTGCTTCTTCTCAAGTGACTTTTGGGGCCCTCAATTTGCAGGGCAGTTTCCTGGGAAGGGGGTGGACCAAACCCTCCCTTTCCCACCTCTGACAGGCCCTTTCCCTTCTCCCACAGGTCCAAGTCGCCGCATTCCTGCCTGGAAAAGCGAGAGACCACTTCCTTATCCGCTGTATTTCTCTTAAATTCCCACATAAACACTTCTCCTTGCGAAACCCCTTTGTTTTGTAAAGATAAGACAAGTCTGAGCAGTTCCGAATCCCAGACGCAAAAAGAGATTCCAGCATTCCCGAGAGAAAAAAAAACAAACAAAAAAAACCCCACGGAACCCAACGAGAAAAAAATGAAACAAAAAAAGTGCAACTTCTGGAGGGATGACTCTCTTTGAACATATCAAGCAGAATGTCCAACTTGGAATTCCGAGACTGAATGGCAGTCTTTTTCCACACTGTGGGACAATGCATTTGTGCCTAAAATTCCTTGGGTTTTTTTGGGTTTTTTGGGTTTGGTTGTCTTTTTTTCGGTTTCGTTTTTGTTTTATTTTTTGGTGGGTTTTCAGTGTTTGTTTTTTTTTTTTATTTGGACAAAAAAAAGAAAAGCAAAAAGGGAAAAAAAACTTAAAAAAAAAGAAAAAAAAAAGAATTTGTAAAAGCCTGAGGATTAAAAAAAAATATTTAATTTAAAAACAAACAAAAAAAAAACAACAAAAAAGGTAAACTTGCAATAATGATAAAAAGTGTACTTCTGAAGAGGGGAAAATGAGACAAACAAAACTAAGGGAAAACGACGGAAAATGAGGTGGGTTTTTTTTTGTTTTTGTTTTGGGGGGTTGGTGTTTCTGCTCTTTATCCTCCGGGATGACAGATTCCTGAAATATTCCCAAAACCAGCAAAAACATCCCGACAAAACGAAACGGAAAAAAAAAAATAGGACCTGAGAATTTTAGCCATTCCTTAGGGTAGGAGAAACAGATGGATCTTATAGACCTATGACAAATATATATATATATATAAATATATATATAAATCTATATGAGAAATTTAGTGCAGATGATGGGTAAGGTTTTGTTCCTTCCGTTCTGAACTTTTTTTTTTTGGCTCCTGTAAAAAAAAAAAAGAAAAAAGAAAGAAAAAAAAGAGGAAAAAAACCCATGACAAAATGACAAAAAAAAAGGAGAATAGGATTAACTTTTTTAAGAAAAGAAAGACAAAAAAAGAGCTTTTCCTGTAAATATGGAATTTTTGGGGGGCTTCCCCCTCTTTTCCTTGTTTTTTTTTATTGTTATTTTTGGGTTTTCCCCCCTGTTTTCCTGGAGCCCGGAGTGCCAACTCCAGGCCGAGCGGGTGGACCCGCCGGCCCCGCCGTTGCTTCTCATCCATAACAAATTCCCTGGGACTTTGTTTTGGGGAGGGGAGGGTGGGTGGAAATTTAAACAAAAACAAACAAACAAACAAAAACAAAACAAAAAAGCCGGATTTGGGCCCTGTTTTTTTCCGGGAGTTTCCGAGGTGCAAGGTTAGGATGCTACAATGTTACCACTGTGCCTTCCAATGTTTCTCCATCGGCAGAACATCCCATCCTCTGAGTGGCTGATTCCGAGTTCCCTCTGTGTGTAGCGATTCCAGGGGCTGGGGGGGAGGGGGGGAAATTCCAAGGAGTGGGATGGATTGACTCCATGTGCGGACTTCCCCCCCCCCATCGTTTTCCTTGTTTCCGAGTGGATTTCTTCCCCCCCAGCACCTCATTTTTGTTGTTGTAGTGTTTTTTTTTTTTCTTCTGTGGGAAATGCCAATTTTTTGGGGTCCTAATGAGCCTTATGAGTCCTAAAAGCATTAAGTTGCACTTTGTCCAGGAGGGGGTTGATTCCCGGAATTCTCTGGCCAGTACAAAGGAAGTTTTTCCCGACCACACCGCCGGTGGCGCCGCAGCTTCGAAGTCTCGGCACGACCCGACTTCCAGAGTGACTCCCAATCCCGAGTGACTTTGGTGTACAGAACCAAGCCAGTGCTCATTAAATATTTATCAGCATCCCTTTCCGTCTCCAATCCCATTTTTTTCCCAGCCTGGCGTGGCTTCCCAATCCAACCCCCCCCTGCCTCCCCCCTCCTCCCCCCTTGTCCAAATTGAATTCCCGCTGAATAAATGCCATAAATCCATCCCCGATACGGTCTAAATGCTCCATCTGTTCTCCTGGTTTGCCAGTTTTCCAGAGGCCTGGGAACAAAAAAAAAATCCAACCACAGACAAAAAGAGAGATGTTTGTACATTTTATGCAACAAAACCCGGCCTGGCCGGCACGTTATTTTGGAATTGTGTATGTAAAAGTTCTATTTTTCCATGTAGACTCTCGTTATTCCGTGTTTTCCTACGTTGTGTTGGGGTTGGGGCGTCGTTGCAGTGTTTTTGTTTTTTTTTTTTTTTTCCAGTGGATTAAATTCTGGGTGGTTGAATGAATGAAAAAGAATCCCAGGGAGTGTCCTTGAAGGGGAAAAAGAAGTGGAATTTTCCTGTTCTCCTGAGAAAAACCGGGAAGAACGAACCAAATTCCCCACATGCTCCCGGAGAATCCGTTCAGGAAACTTCCCGGCTTTCAAGGTGTTGATAAGTTGCCAAAATGTGGAGGTGGAGTCACCTGGGGGAAAACTAAGCCCGGGCTTAAATCCAGGTGGGAATATGGCTGGACTCAGAGCCGGGCTTAGCTGAGGGGGAGTGAGAACTCTGGAATTCCGGAGCTGGCAGGAGCATGATGCCAAGGAACACGAGCCATAAATTCCATTTCCCAGGAAATCTCAGCCCCGTTGGATCACACTGGATTGGGGTGTCCGAGCACATCGCTCTGCCAGGATCGGGTTCAGCAGGAAATGGAGATTCCAAGGATTGAAATGCTGGAAAACCCCAACTTGATGTTTATTAAACTCCATTTCTGGATGGAAAGGAAATGTGGAATTTTGGGTAAAGAAACAAGGAATTTTGTCCCCGGAACTGGAAAAGCAAGGGAAAGGTTTACTTGTTCGGTGTATCCGGGGTATTCCCTCAGCCAGCCTGGATGGAAGAGCCGAAGATCACACTCCGGATGAGCCAAGATTTAACAAAACCACCTCCATTGAGTGTGTGATCTGTGATTTGTCCTTGTTTTCCCAGCCCAGGGAAGGCCTGCACGTCGTTCTCCAAAGCTGTGGAGGTTTTTATTCCCTGTGGGAATAAAACCAGGCTGAAAACTCCCTGAGGAAAGGCAAAATCCCATTTTTTTTTTTTTTAGCAGCTTTTTCCCCACCCAGATCCACCTCCACATGTCAGGAATTTTTGGATCTGCTGTATCAAGAACATTCAGCTGAAGCTTCCAAACTGCTGAGCTGCGAGAATGCCCTGAGTGCCAGCGAGGGAACTTGTAGTGATTCAGTCTTCCGCGTTTTTTTTGGAATTGTTTTCCAGGATTTCAGGGGGCTGGGAGGGAGGGAAGGCGCTGGAAAGGGCGATCAGGGAGAAATGATCCATATCCACACTCCAACTCTGACCAGTGCGAAGGACAAGGAGATTTTGGTGGAAAGAAGCACAAACTCCAGAGATAAAAAAAAAAAAAAAAAAAAAAAGTGTGTGGGGGAAATATTGAAAAAACACCGATGAAAAAAAATCAGGAAAATTCCAACTTTTCCACTGGCTGACAAGAAAACAAACAAACAAACAAACAAACAAACAAAACCACCTTGGAGGTGGAATAGTGTGGAATTCCAACACAGCGGGGCCTGGGAAGGCTCAAGTGTTTTGGTTCATTTCTGACTTTTTGGGTTGGTTTTGTTTGATTTTTCCCCCCCCCCCCATGTTTTTTTTGTTTTTCCTCTGGGACTCTTAAGTCGCCTCATGTTAGTGCAGTGCTGGGCGTGGCCCCTCCTCATTTTCGAGTATTTTAGCCCTTCTGTAATGGTGAGAAATGATGATGAACTGTGGCCTTTTTTCCTTCTTGTTACTTGTGATGCAATTTCGGTGAAAAAAAATGAAGAATTAAAAAAAAAAAAGTGAAAAAAAAAAAAGGCTGAAAAGCCTAAAAAAAACACAAAAAAACACACACACAAAAAAAGCGAGAGGTTTTACCATGTATCAGTGCCTGGCTTTTTGTTATAAAGCTTCGTTTGTCTAGTGCTCTTTTGGAATAAAATAGACGTAGGACACCCTTGTAGGATGGAAAAACTAGAGAATCCACCTCAGTTTACCAATAAGAAAAAAAATAAATATATTTGGCTTATTTTTCACAGGAGCGATTGCCTTTTCTGCCAGGAAAAAAAAAAAAAAAAAAGAGAAATAAGGAGAGAGAAGAAAAAAATAAGAAAAAAAATATAAGGGGGAAAATATAAGGGGGAAAAATAGGGGGAAAAATAAGAGAAAGAAAAGGGGGGGAAGGGATAAAAGAGAAAAAATATAAGGAAAAAATAAGGGAAAATGAGAAAAAATGAGGGAAAAAAGATTAAAAAGTGAAAAATAAGACAAAAGGGAAAAAAATAAAAAATAAGGGAAAAATATAAGGGGAAAAATAAAAAATACAAGGGAAAAAATAAGGGAAAATAAGGGGAAAGGGAAAAATATAAGGAAAAAGCAGAAAAGAGGAAAAATAAGGGGGGAAAAGGGGGAGGAGGAAAAGAGAAAAAATAAGAGGGAAAATAAGGAAAAAGTATGAAGGAAAAATAAGAGAAAAAAGGGGGGAAAAAGAGGAAAAATATATAAGGGAAAATTTGAGGAAAAAATAAAAGGAAATCATAAGGGAAAAAATTAGGGGAAAATAAAAAATACGGAAAAAATAAGGGGTGGAAAGGGAAAACGAGAAAAATACAAGGGAAAAAATAAAAAAAAAGGGAAAAGGAAAAATATAAGGGAAAAACAAGAAAAAAATTTGGGAAAAAAAGGGGAAAATATAAGAAAAAAATACAGGAATAAATATAAGGGAAAAATAAAGGAAAAAAAAGATAAAAAGTAAGGGGGGGAGGGAAGAAAATAAGGGAGAAAAGAGAAAAAAGAAGGAAAAAAAGGAAAAATATATAAGGAAAAAATGGGGAAAAGGGAAAAATAAGGGAAAAATTAAAGGAAAAAAACAATAAAAAATAAGGGGAAAAAGTATAAGGGAAAATAGGGGGGAAAATATGGGGAAAATATAAGGAAAAAATAGGAGAAATAAATAAGGGGGGAAATAAAAAATAGAGAAAAAAATTAGGGAATAAAAAGGGAAAAATAGGGAGAATGAAAAAAAGAGGAAACAAAATAGGGGAAAAGGAGAGAAAATGGGGAAAAGTATTGAAAAATGGAGAAAAATGTAGAAAAAAACAGGGGAACTGGGAAAGAAAGGAGAGGGAAATGGGGAAAAGAGAAAAAAAGCGGGAGAAAAATGAAAAAAGGGGGAAATTGAGAAAATGGGGGCAGGAGGGAAAATGGGGGGGGAAATGATGCGGGGTCTGCTAAGAAAAGTGCGGTCAAAAGAGCAGAACCCGGGGTTGTGAGTGTGGGAGAAACAAGGAACAGAGCAATGCAAGGGTCGTGCTCTGTCTCCAGGAGGGAGGGCAGCAGGAAAGGCCGTGGACTAAAACACCAAAGTGCTGTTCCTTAGGGAGCCCCTGCACAGCACTGAACTTCCTTCTGCACTTGCTGTCCCTTTCCCAGCAGAGCCAAAGCGTCAGGTGCAGGTGCTGGGGAGATGAAGCTGGCAAGGACAAACTGGGAGGGCGTTTGCAAAGAAGGGGGTAGAGGGAACTCTTGACGTGCTTTCTTTACTTCTTCATCCCACAGCACTGGCACGAGAGGAAATACCTCAGAGGGGCTTGCCTCCAACAAAGCTCTGAATATGTCGGGAGGTTTCAGCGGGGAGGAAAGAGCAGAGGAAGAAAAGCACCCTAAAGAGTAGCCAGTGGGGATTATCGGGTTTTGCAGCCAAGAAAAACAAGGACAGAGATGAGGGAATCGGTTTCCAATTAATAATGATTTGATGGGTGTACGAATCATTCCTGGCCGTTTACAGTTGCCGCGCCGCTCGCCTCGCACCGGCCCCGCCCCCTGGCTCGCGCCGGCCCCGCCCCCGGCTCGCGCCGGCCCCGCCCCCGGCTCGCACCGGCCCCGCCCCCGGCTCGCACCGCCTCTGCCCGCGCCCCCAAGTCACGCGCCCGCCTAAGGGGCCAAGCACCATTCTGTCCCCTCCCATGAGGGACAGCCCCATGAGTGGGCAGTGAGGATGACGAGGGGCGGGACAGCCCCATGAGTGGGCAGTGAGGATGACGAGGGGCGGGACAGCCCCATGAGTGGGCAGTGAGGATGACGAGGGGTGGGACAGCCTCAGGTGTGGGCAGTGAGGATGACGAGGGGCGGGACAGCCTCAGGTGTGGCCAGTGAGGATGACGAGGGGCGGGCCCTGCTGGGCGGTTATCTGGGGCTTTTGGAGAAGACGTTTTTTTCGGTGGGGATTTTCTGCAGAGGAGCAGTCGATTCCAAGGAGTCTCTCCAGCGGTGACAGTGGGGGCGTCTCACCGGGGCTGGGCCAAGCACCTGAGGTACCTGGATCATCGCTCAAGGAAGGGGCCGAGGGATGAGCCGTGTGCCGGGGAGCAGCGCAGGACAACAGGTAGGGGGGTGTGGGGGTGCAGGGAAGATGCAGCTCGGACTGGAGGAAGAGCTTGGAGGTTTCTTTTCTGTGTGTGCAAGTGCACATCCACCCCCGGGTCAGAGAGTCAGAGGTGTTTCTTGCACACCAGACACCACAGCCCCAGGTACCAGGAGCCTGCAGATGCTCTGCATTGCAATCCACAGCCTCCCTCAATCCTGCATGGGAAAGCAAAGGGATTTTTACTCCTTAGGGAGGAAAACACACAACAACAAGTGCTGTGCCAGGTGAGCTGGCCCTCAATTAGGAGTTTAAAACGCCTTCTGCATGGTTACAAAGTGCCACAAGGGGTTTGATTTTGTACTCCATTGTTGGTTTCAGAGCCAAAGTGCTCAGCAATGCCATCCCAGTTGTTTGGAGGCGCTGCTGTGGAATTTGGCTAGGGACGCTGCTGGGGCTGCGGGTGCCATGGCCACCGTCAGGTTAAAGCGTGGCAGTGGGCTCTGGAGGGGCTGCTGGAAGCTGCAGCCCGGGGTCCCAAGGCTGTGGGTGCACAGCTGGAATGTTAGGCTCTGGTCCTGTGTTTTGGAATGCTTTTTTTGGAGGGAAGGGAAGGGTGCTGCTGGGGCAGGACAGGACAGAAGGAAAGGGTGCTGCTAGGGTGGTCCAAGCCTTTTATTTTCAAGGAAGCTCCAAACTGGGTGGCAATCAGCTCCTGAAGTATCTGTGTTGGGGGTTTTCCAAATGGTTGGTTACCCAGCGCCCTTGACATGGGTGTCCTGTGTTTCCACCCACCCCTTTAGACTCGCTTTTGGGAGACAGACAAACCCAGCAAGCATCAAAGGTGGGAGTGAAGGACAGGGAACAGCAGCTCTTGGCTAACGCTGTCCCCACTGTCCCCACAGGCCCGGTTCCCAGCAGACTGCCATTTCCGGGAGCGCTTCCAGGAGAACAGCTACAACACCTACGCCTCAGCCGTGCACCGCAGCCCACGCTCGGGGTGCCAGTGGTACGTGGCCCTCAACAAGCGGGGCAAAGCCAAGAGGGGCTGCAGCCCCCGTGCCCGGCCCCAGCATGTCTCCACACACTTCCTGCCTCGCTTCTGGCAGCCGCAGCCCCCTGAGCTCACCTTCACCATCGCCCTCCCAGAGAAGAAGCCCCCGCTGCCGAAGCCAAAGGTTGCCCCATCCCCACCTCGGAAGAACGCTGGCCCCATCAAGTACCGGCTGAAGTTCCGCTTTGGGTAGTGCCACGGTGGGGACCCCAGTGCTGGAGAGACTGGGCAGCTTTTGGGGCTGACCCCACGGGACACCTGCGTCCCCCTCCCCAGATGGACACAGGAGATCTCCAGGTCTTCTCTTCACCGCCCGAGCCGGGTGGCATCTCCAGAGGTGTGTGTTGGGATGACACAGCTTGGGCTTTCCAAAGAGTATTCCTGTGGTGAACTGAAAACACTGCATGGACCTCAGGTTAGTGTTCTGATGCCGAAAGATACAGAAAGGTACCTCTCCAGCGAACGTATTTTTTTACCTTGTTTTCACTAGTGACTTCTTTGACAATCATTTTCATACGAGAGATGCTCAGAGCCAAGCGGCTTTGTTTGTTTTTCTTGCATCTCTTTCTTGCTGCACTTTTTCCTCCAACCTTACCTCAGACACCGGATATCCAGGTTTGCCCCTTCCTCTTCTCCTACAAATCAGCTCCTCCCTTCCACCCTGAAAGAGCAAAACCAAGCTCTGCAAATTCACTCCCCTGGTGGTGCAAGGGCGGTGGTTATTAAAACTCCTTGTTGGCAATAATAGACACATGTATGTATTTTTTAAGGGTTGCAGGCTTGGAAAGGGCAGCTGTTTGCAGCTCCGCTCCTGGGGTGTCTCCCGTTCTTCCCTGAACAAGCGGAGGAGCGAGTCTACTTCTGTCCCTCCAAGTATGGATTTGATGTCTGTGTTTAAATTACCTCTGCCCTGGTGCTGGGGCATAGCTGTTGCCTGGCAGAGCCCCTCCACACCCCTGCTCCCTGGAGACAGGGACACCTGTGGTCCCTGGGTGCCCACTGGTTTCTTGCAACAGTTTTTGCTGCTGATTTATTTTACCATTCACAATACATTTGCAGAGGTGGGGATCAAGGATTTTATTTTACAGTGAGCGTGGTGAGGTGGCAATAATACTGTTACAACTGCTTGTCCCTTTGGAAGTGTTTCCCCCTCCCCGGGTTGCCAGTGTTTCTCTGTGTGATGTACTCTGTGGAGTCACTGTGCCTATGGAGTTTGTAATCAGTCTTTAGCTGAGCTGCTGTACGTACAGACAACAGTAGCGTCGAACCTCACCGGTGAAGCCTTAATAGGAGCCCAGGTGGGCTCACGTGGGCAGAACCCCTCCAGACTTGAGCTGCCAGCGTCTGGCAGCAACAATGAGGGTGAGCGGCAGGGCTGAGCCTCTTCTCCAAATGTCATTGTGCTACAAATGACTGTTTGCACTGAGATCACATTTTTTTGCCTGTCATCCTTCTGGGCAGCCCCTGCTCCACGTATGGGGATGGATGGACCTGCCGGAATAAAAGAGTTGTGTTTCATTTTATAACCTGGTTGTGTAATCTCTTGTCTGTCTGTGCCTTCTTTTCTTCTCCTGAAGGAGAAACAAGTGCTGCTGAATTGGCTCTGTGTGTTTTTGCCTGGGGTCTGGTCAGCGCAGTGTCGGCAATGGGGTGAAGCACAGCCCACGCTCCCTGTGCCGTGTTCTGCAAACTGTGCACTGGGACATCCTTCCTGATGGCTCCTCTCGGGCAGGTGTTTGGATCTGGATCACGACAAGGTACAGGTGAGGATTTGGATCGCAGCAGGGTCAGGTGAATACGGGCCTTGTACCCCTGGTCACTTCCAGCCAGACAGCCTGACTGCGGATGTACGAAATGCAAATGCTGCTGCTGCTGCTGCTGCTGGGCCATTCAGCAGGTGGGCACCATCAGGTATAATTAGTGCTCAGGTCACCTCAGTGAACTAACGGAATGAAAATTTTGCAGGTGCCATCCTCAGCACCACCCAGGCAGGTGCCTGGAGTTCTCTGGGCAGGTAAGAGAGAAGGGAACGTGCTGGACACTTGCTACTGCTGCCTCCCCTCAGAGGCAAAAGGTATTGTTTTAATTTTTTTTTTAATAGAAAATTCTTACGGATAACTATGACCATAAAAAAAAAAAAAAAAAAAAAAAAAAAAGAGTAGAGCTTTACTGTTAGAATAGTAATTAAAACATCGCTGTGTTGCAGCAAAGAGGTCTGTACCAGGCAGAGAGCAGCCCCAGCAAAGAGATTAGGGTCAGGAACCCAACAAACACACCCTGTTCCTTTTGAGCACCCTTTGGCAAGAGAATTCACTAGGTTTGCTTATCAGGAGGGGACTGAAGGCCTTACAATACGGTAAATGTTTCTGTTAAATTTAAAACCTTCCAGTGGACAACTTGAGGAGCTTGTAAGGAATAAAGCTAACTTGTTCAGGGTGCTTCTTGCATTTCAAAAGTGATTTCCCTGGTGGCTTACTCTTATTTACAAGTGCTGATTGCATTTAAGCCTTCCTGACTCCTGCTTTTGCTTTGTGGCACTGGCCAGCCCCTGCCCTGAGTAGGACAGGGAGCCCTGAGCCTCCTGATCCCTGCTCCCTGGGCAAGCGTCCCCTCCTGCCCTTGGGCAGGCTGGTAGGAGCAGTGCTGCTGCAGAAGCAATGGGAGGGGGGGTCTGCTCTGTGTTGTGACTTTGAGGGAGGCAGAACTTCTGTGATGGCCCAGAAAGAAGGCTCCAGCTTTGCAGCTCTGAGTGTGCCATAAATCATCCTGTCAGCCACTCCTGTTTCCAGTGAATAAATCCCAGTGGATTTATCCTCTTGGCTTCAAGCACTGGGGCACTAATTGCTGGACTGTTAAGCAGACTTCTCTACTTATTTTGCGTAAAAGCTCTTGGTCTTGTCTTTACATCTTGCTGTATACAGAGGGAAAACCTGCTGGGAAAATGAACAGCGACGGGGGCTCTCCTGCCTCTCTTTTTGGGGAGCTGAGGGCAGCGGGCCATGCTAGGGAAGGGGCTCTGCATTTGGGGACGTGGGGAGGTCTGGCTGCTGGCAGCAAGCAAGGGGGTGGGGCTGGCTGGGGGGCCTGTGTGTGGGACCAGTGGCCTCTCTGGGGGACAGAATCCTGGAGCAGGCAGAGCAGCACTGGGATGAGCTGAGTGGTGGGTGGACTCCCGAGAGCCAGGATGCAAGAGGATAACACAGGTCTGTGAAGTTCTCTGCCCCAGGACACCAGCGTGGTGCCTCTGAGCTCTTTGTCAGCAGGGCTAAAAAGGGCACTATTACTCCCTGTGGACCGATAGCCCAAAGTCGTCTTTCTTCTCTCTCATTCCCATTCTGACTCCTCTTTTCCTGCAGTCTTGCCTGTGGCTTAGGCAGAGCACGAGGGGGTCGCTGGAACCTCAGCTCACACTACGATGGGAGCAGCATTGGAAAAACCTCCGAGGCTCCCGTGAGGCCCGGACACCGTGTTTGCTCTGCAGAGCTGGTGTTGGAGCCCAGCCGGGAGCCTTCAGGCTGTGCTGCCCAGGCTGCAGTGATGGGGTGCTCCCCTGGGAGTAACCCCAAACTGAGTTGAGCAGCCGAGGGGTAGCCGTGCCTTAGTGTGAGGAGCTGCACGTTGTGAGGGGTTGGAAGGTATGCTGGGATTTTTTGGGGGCTTTTTCTTGCTTTTCTCCGTTTTGACCAGTGTGGTGCTGGGGAAAAAAAGCTAGAAAGAAAACCAGTTGAAGGGAACTGTCACCTTCAGAGGAGGCGCAAATCCTCCTGGAGCTGAGGAAGGGGATGAGGGGAGTCCAGCATAGTGCGGTGAGCTGCCACTTGCCCCCAAGGCCCTTCTTTTGGAGGCATTTGTTGACTTTCTGAAATAAAAAAAAGCCTCCCTATCATCTTGTTTGCAACCCTAACAGCCACCCCTGCAGGTATGTGTCATGTTCCAGACCCCCAGAGGGATTTGTGTATGTCCTGTGCTGGTGGATGCAGGACATCCTTTAGCAGAAGGGAGAGGATTTGGGGAGGAGCTGTCAAGCTTGGGTGCGTCAGAAAACCCCCTTTGCCCCCCACCTTTGTGCACCCCCAGATATCCTTTGTCCTCTCTTTTCTCCACCCCTTTCCTCCTCTCCTCTTCTTGACCCCTGTTTTCCCTCTGCCTTGAACTCCCCATCTTGTACCCACCCTCCCTCTCTTTATTTCTGCCTTTGGGGGTGAGTAAAAAGGGGTGGGGGAGTCCAGGGGTGATGAGGTCATCAGGGGCATCCCGATGCCCAGCAGGTGAGTGGGGGATGAGAGGGGTCATATGGAGTCCTCCCCGAAAAGGGAGGCTAAGCCCAAAAATGCCTGAAAATTTAAAAGTTACCATCTCTCTTTTTTTCTATCTATTGAAATGCTAACTGACATATACATTGACTTCAAAAGAGAGCTCCGTCTCTACTTTATTATATCCAGGATCTTGTAGTGTAAGAAATGCAGGATACAGAAGGAGGGGGGGCTTTGAAAGCAGGACGAATGAAGCTCCAAGGCGCGTGCCAGTGCGAGGACGGCAGGCAGAGCTCTGGGTCGTGGCTTTGCCGGCCGCTCTCCCTTTCCCCAGGGGGCTCTCGAGGATCGCTGCTGCCGCCTGCGGGCGGCGCGCGGTACTGCAGGGAAAGCCGCGCGGCGAGCCGGATGCAGCCCCGTGGAACTGCGCTGCTGCAGCGAGTCTGGCCAGGCGCCCGTTCCCTGGCGGCATGTCCGGCTGGCGCCGGCAGCAAGGGAAGGGCCGGCGGGCCGGGGCTTTGGCCAGATTATGGTACTTTTGCCCCGCTTATCCTGCCGTGAGTCGCTTTGAGTGGGACATGCCCCCTTTGAGCTTTCCCCGGAGCCTGTGCCATTACGGTCAGCACGGGGGAACGAGGAAAAGCCAAATATGCCTTAACGTTCTCTGCCCCGCAGGACGCCGTGACCGGAAACTCTCGAGCCACACTAAAGATGGCGATGCCCTCACCGAAAGTCGTCACAGACCACACTGAAGATGGCGACGCCCTCACCGTAAGATCCTCAAAGCCCACACTCAAGATGGCGACGAGCACAACAGGGCGAATCGGCCAGAAAGCGTGTGTGACACCCGACCGGAATATTTGCATTGCTGGAAAAAAAGCACTGCCCCCCCGACCGGAATGCCGTACAAAAGATGGTGCCGCCTGTGCCCGAAAATACAGCGGGCCACACAAAAGATGGCGACGCCATGACCGGAAGTCCTCCAGCCTACAAATAAGATGGCGACGCCATGACCGGAAGTCCTCCAGCCTACAACCAAGATGGCGACGCTCTACCGGAAGTCCTCCAGCCTACAACCAAGATGGCGCTGCCCCTACCGGAAGTCCTCCAGCCTATAACCAAGATGGCGACGCCCGGACAGAAAGTCCTCCAGCCTACAAGCAAGATGGCGCCGCTCTACCGGCACGCCGTCTCCCCCCCCGCCGGGGCTGCCGGCACGCCGTTCCCCCCCCCCCGCCGGGGCCGCCGGGGCCGGAGCTGCCGCCGCAGCCGCCACGCCCCCCTGGCCCGCTCCACCCCGCCCCCCTGGCCCGCCCCACCCCGCCCCCCTGGCCCGCGCCACCCCGCCCCCCTGGCCCGCCCCGCCCCAACCCCCTGCCCAGCCCCCCTGTTCCCTCCCCGTCCCCGCCCAGCTTGGTGTAGTGGTGCTCTGATGGGGCTGGGCTGCGCCGCCGGAATCCTCCTTCCTTCTCCAGGAAGCTGCACGTGGCTCAGCCACGAGGACGACCGAGCGAGCGGCCGTTTCATTTCGGTGAGTGCAGGGGACTCCGCTTGGCTCTCTTCCATATCCCATCCCGCTCCGCTGCCGCTTCTTCGTCCCGTCCCGTCCCGCTTCCGCTCCGTCCCCCCCCAGCGTCCCGGTCCGCTCCGCTCCTTCCCCTCCCTGTGCCGCTGCCGTGCCACCCCGTCCCATCCCGTCCCGTCTCGTCTCGTCTCGTCCCGTCCCCACGCCCCTTGGTCTTGCGGTGCCGTGGCGATGGGCCGGGGCTGCGCTGCCGGAAGCCTCCCTCCTTCCCCGGAAGCTGCACGTGGCTTAAGCCTTTTTGTCTCTGCCGCGGCCAGCGGAGACACGGCCATAGCGCCGATCCGCGCTCGGGGAGCTCTGGGGGGGCTGGTGGGGAGCGGCGGCCCGGCTGCAGTGCCGCTCCCGGCCGTGTCCGCCAGGCGGCGCCTGCGAGGCGGGGGGCAGCTCGTCTCAGCAATGCTTCTGGTCCGGACAGGGCTCGGGACACCTCGCAGCTCTGCTTTGGGCTTGGGGGGTTATTTCTCTTGGCTTTTAAGGCAGAGGGTTGTTTGGCACGTCACTCTTGCTGCTTGCAATTCTTTCTTTTTCTGGTAGTGAATACATTTGAGAAGCCGTGGGGTTCTAGGATTCAGTTGTTCTAAATAAGGTGATTGTCTTAGTGAGCAATTGGAGTCGTTCTCCAGTGCGGAGTGCAGAAGGATTTTTCTGTCAACTAATTGTTTCCTAATTTCTTTTCAAGCTCTCCTACGAACCTTGCACCAGTGGGCTTAGCTGCACTTGCCGTGGGGGCTGAAGTGAGAAGCAGCTGGAGGTGTTTGCTCTCTGCTCGGTCCCCACCTTGCCCTCAGTTGCCTGGCCCTGCAGGTAATCACAGCTCACCTTGGCTTTTCCAGGGCCCTTGCTGAAGGGTTTCCAAGTGTGGCCCTGAGAATTTCTGCAGGTGGAATGGATGGCTGTTTCAGAGCACTTGTCACTGGGCCACCTGTGTTTTAACACTTGCCAAGGCAGGAGAATTGCAGCAGGAGAAGGGTAATTATTCCTCTGAAGTTGTAAGCGAGTGCAGGAGAAATGCTAGGAAGGCACCTGGATATGTATTTAGGTACCTGAGTAGCTTTGGCTGGTAGAAACACTCCATGGATGAGACAGAAAGGGCTGGTGCTGGAGCATGTTTAAGAAGCCAGCACAGGGAGCTTCAGTCTTCTAAAATTAGACAAAGCAGTGAAGGATGATGATGGAGTAGAACAAGTTGGTGTTTTCAGCTTTGGGACTTGACTTGCTCATGGGAACAATCTGAATGAGGGTGGATGTTGTTGCTGAGAATTCCCCCTGGTAGATCTTCCCCATCTAGGGTTGTATCATGGACAGTGTTTCCAATAGGCTGGAGATAAAGTTGTGAATCTTAGATCTGCAATGCTTTGGAGCTTGGATGTTTTGTGAAGTAGGAGAAATTGTGACTTTGGAAAGTGAATGAGCTAGGCTCTATACATATAGCTCAAATCTTAGGTTAAGAACACCCAAAAATGAAAAAAAGAGCAAAGGGCTTAGATTTGCACAGAAAGGAAAGCAAAGCTGAAATGTGCTGCAGAGCTGTCCAGAGGCTGGGCAAGGAATTTCTGTGGCTTTGGGGTTTGAAATAGGAAGTAATGGGAGTGGCAGAGAATAATTGTCTTTTGTTATTGCTTTGGAAGCATTCACAGCTACACCGGTCTGCTCCAAGGCCTGATGATGGTGGCTGATGCAATCCTAAATAAAAGCACATAGAATGAAGCTAAATCTGAGCAGTTTCATTTAATCCAGTCCCAGTGGGGAGAAAATGAAAGAGGAGGGAAACTTGGGGAGTTTGGTAATTTTAATCTGAGCACTGCTGATTCTTGTGCTGGAGAGAGTTTAGTGACACATGAGGTCCTTGAGAGAATTCTTGGCTTATTGGTTCAATGAGAGGCCTCGAGCAGCTGTTAAAAAATGTTTTCTCTTCAGTTCAGTTTCAGAGTTCTGTGATCCCGGCCTCATCTCGTCCACCTCACTTGGACTCCCCGGAGGAAAAGGTAGAAGAGAGTTACAGTAAGAATAAAAAATGCAGTCACCTGGGATTTCAAGGTTTTGCACATGTGCTTTTTTTTCTTGCTAAGGGGAAACCACTTCTTTATCTTAGATTGATATCATGAGGAATATTTACTGACACTGGTAGGATTGAAAGCTTTCCATAGATCCCATTACCGGGCCAGAGTAGAATTGGGCATTTTGCAATTCCTTGAAAAATATGTCACAACACAGTTCAGGCTTTGTGTTTTGCTTCAGGGAATTTTTTCCTGATTCGTGCCTTGTATTTTTTTTAATTTTTTTTTTTTTTTTTTTTAATATTCAGTACTTTTCATCTTCTTCACTTTTCTCTTGAAATTGTACATCTACTCATCTTTTCACTTGTGAGGTCTCCCACAACATTCTCAGAAGTGTCTTGGAAATCTGTTGCAGAATTTGTGCAAACCCGGCCAGACTCTCCACTCACAGAGCGTGGTTTTCAGCCATCTGCGACTGAATTGGAATTAGCTGGGTTTTGCAGGGAGACTCTCCAGAGGTCTACGTCTTCGTTGGGACTGCTACTGACTGAGCAAAAGGTATGCCTGTTATTCTTGACAGCAGCATGCAGCTGAGAAGAGCACAGCCGTCCGTTTGTAGCCACACACACACACACACACACACACACACACACAGAAAAAAGGCAGGAAAAATTAGAAGAAACAGTCTAAAAATCAAACGCTACTGTTCAGACAGATGTATGCATTGCAGTTGGAATTCCTCGAGCACATAAACAAAGGTTCAGGTAGGACTAAGTAGGAAATCATGTTTTGTCGTCGTTGGGTTTACTTTTGGGGTTTGTTTCTTTTTTGTTTTGAGTTTTGTGTGGTTTTGGTTGGTTGGTTTAGTTTTGGGGTTTTTTTCTTTGTTTATCTGATTGCTTTTGTTTGTCTTTTGCTGTTGTTTTTTTTGTGTGTGGTGTGGGTTTTTTTGTTTTTCATGTTCACAGTTCGAGGGGAATTAAAATCAGGAACCATGCAAACCATGACAAAGGGGTCCAGAGGAGAGCATAAGAATAATTCTCTTTGCCTGCCTCTTTTATAATTCTCTTTGCCTGCCTTTTTTCTAATTCTTAAGGCAGAGTAATAAAGTTTCTTTAGCCTATAGAACAAAGAGGAAGGTTTAGGAGGGGATGTTAAGAACCTTCAAATATTTAAAAGACTTTTTTCTGGCTGAAAAACCAATCCAATTCTCAAGTGCCTGTAGTGCTTATGTCAAGAGGCATGAACCAAGGGGTAAAGCTTCAGGAGAGGTGCAGATTAAAGCTTCATTCTGGGAGAGTACAGCAATAGAAATGCCCAACTCTCTGCATACAACCATAATCTTTTCTCCTCCAAAGGCCCCTTTTTGGTAAGAGAGTGTGAATGTGGCTATCATCAAGACTGTTTGTGTAGACTTCCACACAACGTGGTCCACACTTTTCAGCAGTTGTTTTCCATATGTTTATATGTTCAGCTTTTCTGTGGGGGGATGTCATTGCTTTCATCATATGCTTGAGGACAGTTTTTTTCCAGAAATGATTATATGTAGCATGGTGCTGGGGAGGGGGGGGGGGGGGGGGAAGTAATCACTAAAATCTGTGCTTTCTCTCAGTGAAACTAAGAAATTTCAGACCTTGCTTGCTGAAGATTGTGTAGAGCTTTGTTTCATACCTTTCTTGAAAAATACGTCTTTTTGCAGCTTGTAACTCTAAAACCTGGTGATACTAAACCCCGTGTTCTTGGCAGCTTTCATCCATATGTGAGGCTTTTTCTCTGTCAAATATAAGCATTCATTTTCAAGGAAAGATAGCCAATTACTGTGTCCACACATCAGGCACTGACTTAGAGTCTTCAGATATCTACATATATCTATATATCTACATATCTATATCTCTGTATACATATACGTGTATATCTACAGTCTCTGCCCTTTTCCATCCTGAGTTCAGTTCTCTTCTGTCGCCTCTTTTCATCCTCAGCCTTGCAGTTCCACTTCCCTACTGGTTTATACGGGGCCGGGGAGTCAAAGTGAAGCTAATCAATCCTCACTTTTTCGCCCATTTCTTTGGTGTGATTGGTGGGGGAGGCTGCTTAATGTTCTTGAATGGCAGGAATAAATTCTCTGGGTCAGTTTGCAGTGGGAGTAAAGAACAGCCTCTTAACTTTTGGTCCATATGCGTGTTAATTGCTCAGACAACAAACGATGGCTCTAAGAATATTGCTCTACTCTGCAGTGAATCCAGGTATTTTCAGTCCAGCTGCTTTAGGCCAGGCTGCAGTTTTATGGCCTCTTGTCCATCAAGCCAACAGCTCCCTGTCACCTGTGCACTTTTTCTGCTCCACTTTGTGAGAAGAGGGGAAATACAGTTCATGAAGGAGATAGATAGATAGATAGATAGATAGATAGATAGAAGGCACTAAGAATGTCTAAAGTTTAAATTCAACCCTTCCTAAATTCAATCTGCTGGAGTCAGGGAGGAGGGTGCAAGGACCAGCACAGGATCAGAGCCCACCGAGGCTCATCCGGGGAGGGTCTGCATGATCCCAATGCCACAGCTGAGGGCATTCCCCAGGGACTCCCAGATCCTGACATCTCTGCCCAGGTAAGGAAAGCTGACACCGTGCCAAAGCACGCTCCTCTCCAAAACCCAGCAACTAGGGAAAACATCCGGGGAGCAACGGGAAGAAAAGCTGCTGATTGAATTCACAGGTGGGGGAGCTGCACCGCCAGAACCCTCCCTGTCCTCCCGGAAACTGCACGCGGCCTGGGGTGGCAGGCCTCATCTTTTGTCTCTGCCGCGGCCAGTGGAGACTTTTCTCAGCCGATCGGTGCTCTGGGAACACTTCAGGTGGTGGTGGGGCCCGGGGCCCGGCTGCAGTGCCGCTCCTTGCCGTGTCCGCCAGGCGGCGCCTGCGAGGCGGGGGACAGCTCGTCTCAGCAATGCTTCTGGTCCGGACAGGGCTCGGGCCACCTCGCAGCTCTGCTTTGGCCTTGGTGGGTTATTTCTCTTGGCTTTTAAGGCAGAGGCTTCTTTGCCACGTCTCTCTTGCTGCTTGCAATTCTTCCTTTGGCTGCTAGTGAATACATTTGAGAAGGCATGGGCTTCTAGGATTCACTTGTTCTAAATATGGTGATTCTCTTAGTGAGCAATTGGAGTCGTTCTCCAGTGCGGAGTGCAGAAGGATTTTTCTCTCGACTAATTGTTTCCTAATTTCTTTTCAAGCTCTCCTACGAACCTTGGACCGGTGGGCTTCGCCGCACTTGCTGTGGGGGCTGGAGTGAGAAGCAGCTGGAGGTGTTTGCTCTCTACTCGGTCCCTGCCTTGCCCTCAGTTGCCTGGCCCTGCAGGTAAGCACAGCTCACCTTGGCTTTTCCAGGGCCCTTGCTGAAGGGTTTCCAAGTGTGGCCCTGAGAATTTCTGCAGGTGGAATGGATGGCTGTTTCAGAGCACTTGTCACTGGGCCGCCTGTGTTTTAACACTTGCCAAGGCAGGAGAATTGCAGCAGGAGAAGGGTAATTATTCCTCTGAAGTTGTAAGCGAGTGCAGGAGAAATGCTAGGAAGACACCTGGATATGTAGTTAGGTATTTGAGTACCTTTGGCTGGTAGAAACACTCCATGGATGAGACAGAAAGGGCTGGTGCTGGAGCATGTTTAAGAAGCCAGCACAGGGAGCTTCAGTCTTCTAAAATTAGACAAAGCAGTGAGGGATGATGATGGAGTAGAACATGCTGGTGTTTTCAGCTTTGGGACTTGATTTGCTCATGGGAACAATCTGAATGAGGGTGGATGTTGTTGCTGAGAATTCCCCCTGGTAGATCTTCCCCATCTAGGGTTGTATCACGGACAGTGTTCCCAATAGTCTGGAGATAAAGTTGTGAATTAGAGAGGAAGCGATGCACAACAAATGCAGGGAGAAAAGGTGGAATCGTGATGGAATCCTGGAGTGGTTTGGGTTGGAAGGGACCTTAAAGTTCATCCAGCCCCACTCCCTGAGCAGGGACACTTTCCCCTAGGCCAGGTTGCCCCTGGTCGCAGATGGCTATGGAAGTGCTGGAGGTGTTTAGGGAATGCTGATAGTTTTTCCCCCACCTCTGGCCATCGGGTCGTTAAAAAGACTGATTCACCTCTTCCCACAGGGAAAAACGCTAGAGCAGAGGGAGGGAAGGAGCAGAGAGAACTGCAGCCCCCAGCAGCTCGGTCAGTGCTGGATGGACTCGGGGCTGGGAAAGGTCCCTCAGTGTGAGGGCAGGTGAGAGCCCAGGGTGGCCCTGGCAGCACTGGGGCTGGGAACAAGTCCAGTGGGCAAAAGAATGGACCCTGGAGAGCTGGGTAAACAGCTGGAGGAGTTTCAAGGAGAAGCAGGAAACTGGACAAGTTGCAGCAGCTCCTTTTATGTGTGTTTAGAACCACCTCTAGTGCAGCCACGAGTGAGGTGGAAAATGAACCTCAGGAGGCTGGGAATGAGTCCCACAAACTGCTTACAGTGGGATTGAGTCTTCCCAAGAGCCTGAGAAGCTTTACTTTAGTTCGGCTTTATAAACTGCAAACTGAAGTGATTGTCGATGTGATGGCCCTTGCTGTCCTGTGTCTTTGGTGAGGTGTTGACTCAGTACCTTTATTGGAGCTGATGTGGATGAACGGGTGCTCCTAATTTGCCTTTAAGGTCCTGGTTTCTTCCATTCTTCTACCAGCTTCTCCATCCAGGAGATGGAATTCCAGTGCTACAGTATAGATAACTCGTTGTACTCCCAAAAGGAGCCTTTCTGCCTTCGGGACAAGTTGTGGTGCCACTGGAGCTGCTGGGAGAAGCAGAGGGTCGGCAGTGACAGGTCTAGAATGCTGTTGCTGTGGCACCGCCTCTGCCCGCGCCCCCAAGTCACGTGCCCGCCTGAGGGGCCAAGCACCATTCTGTCCCCTCCCATGAGGGACAGCCCCATGAGTGGGCAGTGAGGATGACGAGGGGTGGGACAGCCTCAGGTGTGGGCAGTGAGGATGACGAGGGGCGGGACAGCCTCAGGTGTGGGCAGTGAGGATGACGAGGGGCGGGACAGCCTCAGGTGTGGGCAGTGAGGATGACGAGGGGCGGGCCCTGCTGGGCGGTTATCTGGGGCTTTTGGAGAGGATGCTTTTTTCGATGGGGGTTTTCTGCAGAGGAGCAGTCAATTCCAAGGAGTCTCTCCAGCGGTGACAGTGGGGGCGTCTCACCGTGGCTGGGCCAAGCACCTGAGATACCTGGATCATCGCTCAAGGAAGGGGCCGAGGTATGAGCCGTGTGCTGGGGAGCAGTGCAGGACAACAGGTGGGGGCGTGTAGGGGTGCAGGGAAGATGCAGCTCGGACTGGAGGAAGAGCTTGGAGGTTTCTTTTCTGGATATGAACATGCAAAGCAGGGAGCGAGGTGGAATATAAGCACTCTAGGTGCTCGGGCAGGTGAGCCAGGACTTAGGGGAGGGACTAGCTTTCCTGAGCACCAAAAGTTCCAGTTAATTGCCTCTCTCAGGAGCAGTCAAGAGGAGTTTCTACTTTAGGGCTGGGCTACAAAGGAAAGCACCTGAAACTGCTGTGGGAAACTTACTGCTGTAACCAGACTGTAGTTTCCACTGATATTTTTGCTACTAAAACTAGGGAGTTTTATTTTCTCTGTGCACAAAACCTGCTGGTATTTGTTAAACTCACTTTCTAACTTATGCATTGCTTGATAAGCACTTGCCTCTTTCCCTTTTCCTAGGGGGATGATTGGTCTTTCCTTGGAAGCAAGAGAATGTCCTGGTGTGTGTGCTTTTGCCATTGTTTCCCCCCCAGCTTACCTTTGAGCTTTTCTTGGTGCTGCATGTAATTTTTTTTGGCACTGTGGGAAGGGCACAACCTGCCATAATATAGACCTGTCTCCTCCTCTATGCAAAAGGATGTGTTTCAGCAAGTGTGATGTTGCCTGGTGCCACCTGCAGAGCTCTCTGGCTGCCAGAGCCCTCTTTTCCTGTTGCTTTTCTTTTGTGGCTGTAATTGGCAGCTGGATAACTTTAGAAGAGCTGTTAAGTTCCTTGCCTGTGTAAATGCGCTGGTAATACCCAGGAGGGAAATGCTTGAGGCAGTAGTGATAACTGGGCTATGAGCAGAGTTTCTGGGGGACTAACAATAGCAAGGGGAAGCAAATAGCAAGCACCCAACAACTTGGCTGTTTTGAACGCATCAAAGTTTTTTTCCCCATGTTGTTTGGCACAGTGCTGTGAGCAGATGGTTTTGGGGAACAGATTGGGAGGAAATTCAGTATTGGTTGTATGAGGCCAAAGGTGTCCCTCTGTGCGTGTCTCCTGCTGCAGGAATCCCCCCAGTGGGGCTGCTGTTCCCATTCTTGGCATTGCCATGGCTGTGCTGCTCTATTCAGATCCAATGGGTGAGTTGGCAGTGCTTGACAGCTCTGTCAGAATGGCGAGGTGGGGGTGCCCATCCTTAGGGTAACCCTTAGAGAAATGGCCAGGGAAAATGGTCCCTTGTTTGCAAGGAGAGGGGGCTTGCTGTACTTACTAACCAGAACACTCACCTTGGGATGTGCGAGGTAAGGAAATCTTGGTTCTGTGTAGGCTTGAGAAAAGGTGTGTAGGTACCTGTGAGTGGTGTCTGCAAAGATGAGGAGATAAAGATAATCAGAGTTGCTTTTTTGGGGTAAAATCTAGGTAACCTAGGGATCGAATGAATATTTTGGGCATAAAATCAGAGGTAAACCATAGGAGACAGAGTGTATATTTTGAGTGTAATGCTTCAGATAGTCTTTTCCATGGAAAGGGAAGCATGTAGCCCCATGATTGGAGGTGTAAATGACAGATTGTCAGAAGGGAACTGAGGCAGCAGCCAAGCAGCACCAAGTCCCTCTACACCAAGGTGAATTGTTTGAAGCTGATTAGGTGGTGACTTAGAAAACTGGGGTCTCCAGGCAGAGGTGATCACCAGAGACCTGCAATGTAGCCACTCAGAGACCTTCTAAGGGGATGTAAGTATGGTAACAAGTGTTGGGGAATGTCCTGAAGGTGGAACAGGAATGCGGGGAACAAAATGAACCCTCCTGGAATGCTGAGCCCTCCCATCAGCTACTACCGAAGTACCTCTGTGTGCACTGTGGGAGCTGATGGCCAGGACCCCCGGTGGGCTGGGATCACTGCAGGGTGTTGTCAGCAAGGAATGCCTGGCTTCTAAAACTCACCAGCTGAGTCTTAGAGGCTTCTTTGCCAAGCTGCTTTCAGGCAGCCAAATTGGCCCCGGCAGGGACTCTGTGCCTGCTCTCCCGTGGTTCCCAGGGATCTCTGGACCTTCACGCCGGCACCGAGATGTTCTCGGGAAGGCCCTCAGATCCCCGGAGCAGTCTGGGACACGGGCAAGGTCCCGCTGCATTTCGGGAGCAGATTGGGCCCCCCTGGAGGGACAGTGCTGTTGGTGCACCCCAGGCTCGGGGACACGCGGAGGACTCCGGCGCGCACCGAAAGGGTTCTTCGGGGAGCTCCTCCGAGTGCCCCAAGCTGGGGAGCTCAAAGCAAAGTCCCTGGAATGGATTCAGGCATTCCTGAGAGTATCAGAGGTATAGCTGTCCGTCCTGGCCATGCAGCTCTGGAATGGACTTGGAACTGGATTCTAAAAGTGGTGCTCTAACGGCAAAAGGAGTGTGGGATTGGAATTAAGGAAGGAGTGGTGATGGTACCGTTGGCTGTTTTTTCTTGACTGGATTTGTGAGAGCTGCAGGAGTGCAAGGTGTGGGTTCCAGTCCCCAGCATTTGGTTTGCACGTGTCCTGGTCAGACACAGGTCCAGCTTCCTCAGCCCTTAACACACCGGAGGGAGAATTAAGGGATGGCACTGTGAAGGTGATTGGTGTGACAGGGGTTAAACTGGGAAAACACTGGGTAATTCCTCGGTTGGTTAATTTGCAAGCTCCCCTAAACCTTTGCTCGGAAGAGATTGGTTGGACAAGTTGAGGCAGAAATGAACTTGGAAAATGGGGAGATGGAAACTGTAGTTGCTGAAACTAAATGTGTGAGAGCAGCAGCTCTTCTTGTGCAGGAAGTAACTCCCGTCAGCAGCACCGTCCCAACTGAAGCGGCAGATGCAGTTGTTCCTGTGGTGTGGGCCAGTGGAAAACAGTGTGGCCTATGAAGGGCCAAGTTAGACAGTTGTCAAACAGTAGCAGAAGTGACTCTCCAGGTAGCCCAATATAAATATGAGAAGCAAAGTGGTCAAGTAAACCAGTGCATGCTGTGACTGCAGAGGCAGGGATAGGTTGGGATCCAAAAAACTGGGGTGGAGATGCTTGTGATTTAACTGCTTTAGAGCGTGTTTCAGAGGGTGAAGTGTTTGCTGAAGCACAGCAAATAACAGGAGGGAAAGTGGAAGGTGACCCCGATGGTTATCCCGTCAGGCCTGATGTGGTGGAGGATTTTACTCAGCCTGAACTTGCTGGTGTTCTGGAGAGGTTTAAAGCAAAGACCAGGGAGTCTGTGATCTCCTGGGCAGTTGGGCTGCATGAGCTGGGAGCCTCTGGGATCAGATTGGACTGGGCAGACAGGGAGCAGTTTGTCCCGTGGAGCTGGACTGGGTTTGTTCAGGATGCTTTCGGAGGCAGGGCTGGAGAGGCTCCTTTGTTGGTTGTAGTGGTGGAAGGTTGTCCCAGGAGGGCTGGAGCCTTTGACCTCCTGCTCCCCCCATGAGCCCCGACGGGACCGTGCACTTGGCAATGGAGGGCCCCCCATTGCTGAGTCAGCGGTTCCGGGGGCTGGCAGGGATGGGATCAGGATGCTGAGCTCCAGCCAAGGCAGGGCAGGAAATGGTGCAGCCACTGCAAGAAGTGAAGGCAGAGTGAGATGAAGGCCAAGCTCCAGCACAAGGGTGGGTGAGAAAAGCCCATGGCCCTCAGGTGGAGCTTTGAATTCCTTGGAAAAATGGATCTTGTCAAAGGGCTCAGGCCCATGTGGGTGCTGGAGCGGAGGCCTCTTCAACTCATGGTCAGCCTAAAAAGGTGCAAGGACAGCAAGTTTTGATGATAGAACGAGGTGGCAAACAAGGTGAAGTGGTAAAGAGAAAAGCTGAGCTTCAGATTGGTCCTGTGCCACAGCAGCCTTGTGGAGTGCTTGTTGCTTTCCCTGACTGTGGAATGGCAGTGGATATTTCCAAGGGCTGCCTTGTGCTGAGGAACACTGGGGTCAGTTCCCTTTCCCTGGGCAGGGCAGGCAGGGCAAGTTTACCTGCCCCCCTGGAGGGTGGCTGGATGAGACTTGATCACCAAATGCAAACAGTAAGTAGAGGAGGTCCATTGGTGACCTTTGGGCATCAGGTAGAACAACTCACTGCTCACTCCTGGGGGGATATATTTACAGCATTCTCACCATCGGATAGGAAGTTTTTGAAGACTTTATTTCATCCACTAATCATAGTAATTACACTGATTTTATGAACAATAGGGAGTTGTTGTCTATGGCATCTCCTCCAAGAAGTTGTTTCTTGCATGTGTCTATCCTGACCAGGGATCAAAGGAGCGAAGGGAAAGGATGAGAAGTTCCCCGAGAGTTGCTGCCCAGGGGCTGCTGCCCCTGAGGAACAGGGTGAAGGCTGCCTGTGCTCAGGTGCCCTGGCTGAAGTGTGCAGTTGGTGTGAGTGTTGCTGGAGAAAGGCAGGCCAGGTGTGTGCAGCTGTTCCGTGCCCTCCACCCTTGGCCCTGCTGGGGCACCCGGCCAGCGCTCCAGGGGTGGCCAACTTGGAGCTCCCGAGAAGCTGCCCATACCCACAGCCGGATAGTGCCAGGCCTGGCCTAAAGCCGGCTCTGTTGGTCAGAGTCTGGCCAGCAGGAGCCTCTTGTAGCCGCCCCGCAGCCTCCCCTGCGGGTGGACGCACCCATAGGAATTGTGGCAGTTCCCGGAGACTGCGGGATCGGCTGCGCCGGGGCTGCCCAGCTGCCCTGTGGGCTGGGGGTGGAGCGTGAGGGGGCCGTGGGGGAGAGATTTCTGCTTAGCCACAGTTCTGTCTCTCGAGGCAGTCAGGATTTGATACCTTGCTCATTTATCAGATCCCATAAATCTGTATCTGATGTGTTGGATTGGGTTTGTTTCAACTGTTCCTATTATCCTGTGACTTGTGAGGAGTTGTTTCCTCAAGTGCCTTGCCCGTGGGCACAACAGCAGGTGTGTGCAGCAGCTGGAGCCTGGGCAGGTTTGGGGGCAGTGGTGTCCCAGCTCCCTTTGCCATCCCTGCTGCAGGGTGGGAGCTGCACAGAGCCAGCAGCGTCCAGCTGGAGGATCCAGGAGGACGCAGCTCTGCTTTTCTGGGAGGTAAGAGGTGGGGGTGCAGGAGCTGGAAGGGGTGTTCTCCAGGCAGAGGAAGGGAAGGAGCAGAGAGAACTGCAGCCCCCAGCAGCTCGGTCAGTGCTGGATGGACTCGGGGCTGGGAAAGGTCACTCAGTGTGAGGGCAGGTGAGAGCCCAGGGTGGCCCTGGCAGCCCTGGGAACAAGTCCAGTGGGCAAAGGAATGGACCCTGGAGAGCTGGGCAAACAGCTGGAGGAGTTTCAAGGAGAAGCAGGAAACTGGACAAGTTGCAGCAGCTCCTTTTATGTGTGTGTGTGTGTAGCCAGGTCTAGTGCAGCCACGAGTGAGGTGGGAAATGAACCTCAGGAGGCTGGGAATGAGTCCCACAAACTGGTTACAATGGGATTGAGTCTTCCCAAGTGTCTGAAAAGCTTTACTTTAGTTTGACTTTATAAATTGAAAACTGAAATGATTGTCTAGGTGTTAGGCCTTGCTGTCGTGTGTCTTTGGTGAGGTGTTGACTCAGTACCTTTCTTGGAGCTGCTGTTTGGTGTCCCTAATTGACCTGTAAGGTCCTGGTTTGTTCCCTGCTTCTCCCAGCTTGTTCAGGAGATGGAATTCCAGCGCTACAGTATAGATGGCTCATGGTGCTCCCAAAAGGAGCCTTTCTGCCTTCGGGACAAGTTGTGATGCCACTGGAGCTGTTGGGAGAAGCGGAGGGTCGGCAGTGCCAGGCCTGGAATGCTGCTGCTGTGGCACAGACGCTGCTCCCTGGCAGGTTCTTGGGTTGGATTCCTTGGCTGCCACTGGGCAAGGCCTGAAAGGGCCTCAGTTGTGTAGGGAACAAAACATGGAATGGGAAAGCAAAGCTGGGGAGGTTCTGGTTTCAGAAAGGTTCATTGCCTTCTCTTTCTGAAGGGACACTCACCAGGTCCAGCTGTGGTAAGAAGAGCAAGTGGGCTGTGAAGGTTTGGGGCAGTCTGGAAGCTCCCTTGTGCCCAAAGGATCCTGGCAAGTGCAGCCCTGGAAGAGTCAGGAATAATGAAAAGTGCCTCAGTTCTCATAAAGCTCAGCTTTGTAAGACACGTCTCAAGACCAGACAAAATCCTCCAGCAGTGAGCTTGGCAGAAAAGGCCTGTGAAGCAAAGCAGCATGAAAATCTAGAACTGCTTGGGGATGGCAGGTGAAAGCTGGAGCCCTCCCAGGTCAAGGTGTCTGATCCCCACAATCCTCTTTGTGTCCTCTGCCAGAAGCTGCCCTTGGTCATTCTTGTGGTTTGCAGGTTGTAAAAAGACCCTTGAGATTTGCTTCTGGGAACGGGGATCCATTTCCTGATGGGAGTCCTTGAAATACAAGTGAGTGTGTATGGGAAATGAGGAGGCTCCAGGAGTGCTGGGGCTGGAGAGTCCACAGTGAGTATGGTTTGAGTGTCCTGATGTCCCTGACCCAATGCTGTGTTGTCATCAAGTCCCTTCATTCTGATTTAAATTGTCTTTAAATGTGCTGGAAGTCCAAATTGAAGTAGAAAATGCTTGTGGAAAGCTTAGTGTTCCCAAGGGAATGCTTTAGGGACGTGCAGCTTGTGAACTGCAGAAATAATTCGGGTTCCCCCAGAAACCTGCTGGGCTGTTTAGGAGGTTTTTAGTCCCCCCTTTTTTTCTTCCCCCCTTTTTTTCTTCCCCCCTTTTTTTCTTCCCCCCTTTTTTTCTTCCCCCCTTTTTTTCTTCCCCCCTTTTTTTCTTCCCCCCTTTTTTTCTTCCCCCCTTTTTTCTTCCCCCCTTTTTTCTTCCCCCCTTTTTTTCTTCCCCCCTTTTTTTCTTCCCCCCTTTTTTTCTTCCCCCCTTTTTTTCTTCCCCCCTTTTTTTCTTCCCCCCTTTTTTTCTTCCCCCCTTTTTCGCGTCCCCCCTTTTTCTCGTCCCCCCTTTTTCGCGTCCCCCCTTTCTCGCGTCCCCCCTTTCTCGCGTCCCCCCTTTCTCGCGTCCCCCCTTTCTCGCGTCCCCCCTTTCTCGCGTCCCCCCTTTCTCGCGTCCCCCCTTTCTCGCGTTCCCCCTTTCTCGCGTCCCACCTTTTTCTCGTCCCCCCTTTTCTCGTCCCCCCTTTTCTCGTCCCCCCTTTTCTCGTCCCCCCTTTTCTCGTCCCCCCTTTTTCTCGTCCCCGCTTTTCTCGTCCCCCCTTTTTCTCGTCCCCCCTTTTTCTCGTCCCCCCTTTTTCTCGTCCCCCCTTTTTCTCGTCCCCCCCTTTTCTCGTCCCAATTCTTCTCGTCCCCCTTCTTCTCGTCCCCCTTCTTCTCGTCCCCCTTCTTCTCGTACCCCTTCTTCTCGTCCCCCCTTTTTCTCGTCCCCCCTTTTTCTCGTCCCCCCTTTTTCTCGTCCCCCCTTTTTCTCGTCCCCCCTTTTTCTCGTCCCCCCTTTTTCTCGTCCCCTCTTTTTCTCGTCCCCCCTTTTTCTCGTCCCCCCTTTTTCTCGTCCCCCCTTTTTCTCGTCCCCCCTTTTTCTCGTCCCCCCTTTTTCTCGTCCCCCCTTTTTCGCGTCCCCCCTTTTTCGCGTCCCCCCTTTTTCACGTCCCCCCTTCTTCTCGTCCTTCCTTTTTCGCGTCCCCCCTTTTTCGCGTCCCCCCTTTTTCGCGTCCCCCCTTTTTCGCGTCCCCCCTTTTTCTCGTCCCCCCTTTTCTCGTCCCCCCTTTTTCTCGTCCCCCCTTTTTCTAATCCTTCCTTTTTCGCGTCCCCCCTTTTTCGCGTCCCCCCTTTTTCTCGTCCCCCCTTTTTCTCGTCCCCCCTTTTTCTCGTCCCCCCTTTTTCTCGTCCCCCCTTTTTCTCGTCCCCCCTTTTGCTCGTCCCCCCTTTTGCTCGTCCCCCCTTTTGCTCGTCCCCCCTTTTGCTCGTCCCCCCTTTTGCTCGTCCCCCCTTTTGCTCGTCCCCCTTTCTCGCGTCCCCCTTTCTCGCGTCCCCCCTTTCTCGCGTCCCCCCTTTCTCGCGTCCCCCCTTTTGCTCGTCCCCCCTTTTCTTGTCCCCCCTTTTTCTCGTCCCCCCTTTTCTCGTCCCCCCTTTTCTCGTCCCCCCTTTTTCTCGTCCCCCCCTTTTCTCGTCCCCCTTCTTCTCGTCCCCCTTCTTCTCGTCCCCCTTCTTCTCGTCCCCCTTCTTCTCGTCCCCCTTCTTCTCGTCCCCCCTTTTTCGCGTCCCCCCTTTTTCGCGTCCCCCCTTTTTCTCATCCCCCCTTTTTCTCGTCCCCCCTTTTTCTCGTCCCCCCTTTTTCTCGTCCCCCCTTTTTCTCGTCCCCCCTTTTGCTCGTCCCCCCTTTTTCTCGTCCCCCCTTTTGCTCGTCCCCCCTTTTTCTCGTCCCCCCTTTTTCTCGTCCCCCCTTTTTCTCTTCCCCCCTTTTTCTCGTCCCCTCTTTTTCTCGGCCCCCCTTTTTTCTCGTCCCCTCTTCTTCTCGTCCCCCCTTCTTCTTTTCCTCCCTTTTCTCGTCCCCTCTTTTCTCGTCCCCCCTTTTCTCGTCCCCCCTTTTCTCGTCCCCCCTTTTCTCGTCCCCCCTTTTCTCGTCCCCCTTTTCTCGTCCCCCTTTTCTCGTCCCCCTTCTTCTCGTCCCCCTTCTTCTCGTCCCCCTTCTTCTCGTCCCCCTTCTTCTCGTCCCCCCTTCTTCTCGTCCCCCTTTTTCGCGTCCCCCCTTCTTCTCGTCCTTCCTTTTTCGTGTCCCCCCTTTTTCGCATCCCCCCTTCTTCTCGTCCCCCTTCTTCTCGTCCCCCTTCTTCTCGTCCCCCCTTTTTCTCGTCCCCCCTTTTTCTCGTCCCCCCTTTTTCTCGTCCCCCCTTTTTCTCGTCCCCCCTTTTTCTCGTCCCCCCTTTCTCTCGTCCCCCTTCTTCTCGTCCCCCTTCTTCTTGTCCCCCTTCTTCTCGTCCCCCTTCTTCTCGTCCCCCTTCTTCTCGTCCTTCCTTTTTCGCGTCCCCCCTTCTTCTCGTCCTTCCTTTTTCGCGTCCCCCCTTTTTCTCGTCCCCCCTTTTTCTCGTCCCCCCTTTTGCTCGTCCCCCCTTTTTCTCGTCCCCCCTTTTTCTCGTCCCCCCTTTTGCTCGTCCCCCCTTTTGCTCGTCCCCCCTTTTTCTCGTCCCCCCTTTTTCTCGTCCCCCCTTTTGCTCGTCCCCCTTTCTCGCGTCCCCCCTTTCCCGCGTCCCCCCTTTCTCGCGTCCCCCCTTTCTCGCGTCCCCCCTTTCTCGCGTCCCCCCTTTCTCGCGTCCCCCCTTTCTCGCGTCCCCCCCTTTCTCGCGTCCCCCCTTTTTCTCGTCCCCCCTTTTCTCGTCCCCCCTTTTCTTGTCCCCCCTTTTTCTCGTCCCCCCCTTTTCTCGTCCCCCTTCTTCTCGTCCCCCTTCTTCTCGTCCCCCCTTTTTCTCGTCCCCCCTTTTTCTCGTCCCCCCTTTTTCTCATCCCCCCTTTTTCTCATCCCCCCTTTTTCTCGTCCCACCTTTTGCTCGTCCCCCCTTTTTCTCGGCCCCCCTTTTTCTCGTCTCCCCTTTTTCTCGGCCCCCCTTTTTCTCTTCCCCCCTTTTTCTCGTCCTTCCTTTTTCTCGGCCCCCCTTTTTCTCGTCCCCTCTTCTTCTCGTCCCCCCTTCTTCTTTTCCGCCCTTTTCTCGTCCCCCCTTTTCTCGTCCCCCCTTTTCTCGTCCCCCCTTTTCTCGTCCCCCCTTTTCTCGTCCCCCCTTTTCTCGTCCCCCCTTTTCTCGTCCCCCTTTTCTCGTCCCCCTTCTTCTCGTCCCCCCTTCTTCTTTTCCGCCCTTTTCTCGTCCCCTCTTTTCTCGTCCCCCCTTTTCTCGTCCCACCTTTTCTCGTCCCCCCTTTTCTCGTCCCCCCTTTTCTCGTCCCCCTTTTCTCGTCCCCCTTCTTCTCGTCCCCCTTCTTCTCGTCCCCCTTCTTCTCGTCCCCCTTCTTCTCGTCCCCCTTCTTCTCGTCCCCCTTTTTCGCGTCCCCCCTTTTTCGCGTCCCCCCTTTTTCGCGTCCCCCCTTTTTCTTGTCCCCCCTTTTTCTTGTCCCCCCTTCTTCTCGTCCTTCCTTTTTCGCGTCCCCCCTTCTTCTCGTCCTTCCTTTTTCGCGTCCCTCCTTTTTCGCGTCCCCCCTTTTTCTCGTCCCCCCTTTTTCTCGTCCCCCCTTTTTCTCGTCCCCCCTTTTTCTCGTCCCCCCTTTTTCTCGTCCCCCCTTTTGCTCGTCCCCCCTTTTTCGCGTCCCCCCTTTTTCTCGTCTTTCCTTTTTCTCGGCCCCCCTTTTTCTCGGCCCCCCTTTTTCTCGGCCCCCCTGTGTCTCGTCCCCCCTTTTTCTCGGCCCCCCTTTTCTCGTCCCCTCTTCTTCTCGTCCCCCCTTCTTCTTTTCCGCCCTTTTCTCGTCCCCTCTTTTCTCGTCCCCCCTTTTCTCGTCCCCCCTTTTCTCGTCCCCCTTCTTCTCGTCCCCCTTCTTCTCGTCCCCCTTCTTCTCGTCCCCCTTTTTCGCGTGCCCCCTTTTTCGCGTCCCCCCTTTTTCTCGTCCCCCCTTTTTCTAGTCCCCCCTTTTTCGCGTCCCCCCTTTTTCGCGTCCCCCCTTTTTCTCGTCCCCCCTTTTTCGCATCCCCCCTTCTTCTTGTCCTTCCTTTTTCGCGTCCCCCCTTCTTCTCGTCCCCCCTTTCTCGCGTCCCCCCTTTCTCGCGTCCCCCCTTTCTCGCGTCCCCCCTTTCTCGCGTCCCCCCTTTCTCGCGTCCCCCCTTTTTCTCGTCCCCCCTTTTCTCGTCCCCCCTTTTCTCGTCCCCCCTTTTCTCGTCCCCCCTTTTTCTCGTCCCCCCCTTTTCTCGTCCTCCTTCTTCTCGTCCCCCTTCTTCTCGTCCCCCTTCTTCTCGTCCCCCCTTTTTCTCTTCCCTCCTTTTTCTCGTCCCCCCTTTTTCTCATCCCCCCTTTTTCTCGTCCCCCCTTTTGCTCGTCCCCCCTTTTTCTCGTCCCCCCTTTTTCTCGGCCCCCCTTTTTCTCGGCCCCCCTTTTTCTCTTCCCCCCTTTTTCTCGTCCCCCCTTTTTCTCGGCCCCCCTTTTTCTCGTCCCCTCTTCTTCTCGTCCCCCCTTCTTCTTTTCCGCCCTTTTCTCGTCCCCTCTTTTCTCGTCCCCCCTTTTCTCGTCCCCCCTTTTCTCGTCCCCATTTTCTCGTCCCCCTTCTTCTCGTCCCCCTTCTTCTCGTCCCCCTTCTTCTCGTCCCCCTTCTTCTCGTCCCCCTTTTTCGCGTCCCCCCTTTTTCGCGTCCCCCCTTTTTTGCGTCCCCCCTTCTTCTCGTCCTTCCTTTTTCGCGTCCCCCCTTCTTCTCGTCCTTCCTTTTTCGCGTCCCCCCTTTTTCGCGTCCCCCCTTTTTCTCGTCCCCCCTTTTCTCGTCCCCCCTTTTTCTCGTCCGCCCTTTTGCTCGTCCCCCCTTTTTCTCGGCCCCCCTTTTTCTCGGCCCCCCTTTTTCTCGTCCCCCCTTTTTCTCCGCCTCCCTTTTTCTCGTCCCCTCTTCTTCTCGTCCCCCCTTCTTCTTTTCCGCCCTTTTCTCGTCCCCTCTTTTCTCGTCCCCCCTTTTCTTGTCCCCCCTTTTCTCGTCCCCCTTCTTCTCGTCCCCCTTCTTCTCGTCCCCCTTCTTCTCGTCCCCCTTCTTCCCGTCCCCCTTCTTCTCGTCCCCCTTTTTCGCGTCCCCCCTTTTTCGCGTCCCCCCTTCTTCTCGTCCTTCCTTTTTCGCGTCCCCCCTTCTTCTCGTCCCCCCTTTCTCGCGTCCCCCCTTTCTCGCGTCCCCCCTTTCTCGCGTCCCCCCTTTCTCGCGTCCCACCTTTCTCGCTTCCCTCCTTTTTCTCGTCCCCCCTTTTCTCGTCCCCCCTTTTCTCGTACCCGCTTTTCTCGTCCCCCCTTTTTCTCGTCCCCCCTTTTTCTCGTCCCCCCTTTTTCTCGTCCCCCCTTTTTCTCGTCCCCCCTTTTTCTCGTCCCCGCTTTTCTCGTCCTCCCTTTTCTCGTCCCCCCTTTTCTCGTCCCCCCTTTTCTCGTCCCCCCTTTTCTCGTCCCCCCTTTTCTCGTCCCCCCTTTTCTCGTCCCCCCTTTTCTCGTCCCCCTTCTTCTCGTCCCCCTTCTTCTCGTTCCCCCTTTTTTTCGTCCCCCCTTTTCTCGTCCCCCCTTTCTCTCGTCCCCCCTTTTTCGCGTCCCCCCTTTCTCGCGTCCCCCCTTTCTCGCGTCCCCCCTTTCTCGCGTCCCCCCTTTCTCGCGTCCCCCCTTTCTCGCGTCCCCCCTTTTTCGCGTCCCCCCTTTTTCGCGTCCCCCCTTTTTCGCGTCCCCCCTTTTTCTCGTCCCCCCTTCTTCTCGTCCTTCCTTTTTCGTGTCCCCCCTTTTTCTCGTCCCCCCTTTTTCTCGTCCCCCCTTTTTCTCTTCCCCCCTTTTTCTCTCCCCCCCTTTCTTAAGAATTAAGCGATGGCACTGTGAAGGTGGTTGGTGTGACAGGGGTTAAACTGGGAAAACACTGGGTAATTCCTCGGTTGGTTAATTTGCAAGCTCCCCTAAACCTTTGCTCGGAAGAGATTGGTTGGACAAGTTGAGGCAGAAATGAACTTGGAAAATGGGGAGATGGAAACTGTAGTTGCTGAAACTAAATGTGTGAGAGCAGCAGCTCTTCTTGTGCAGGAAGTAACTCCCGTCAGCAGCACCGTCCCAACTGAAGCGGCAGATGCAGTTGTTCCTGTGGTGTGGGCCAGTGGAAAACAGTGTGGCCTATGAAGGGCCAAGTTAGACAGTTGTCAAACAGTAGCAGAAGTGACTCTCCAGGTAGCCCAATATAAATATGAGAAGCAAAGTGGTCAAGTAAACCAGTGCATGCTGTGACTGCAGAGGCAGGGATAGGTTGGGATCCAAAAAACTGGGGTGGAGATGCTTGTGATTTAACTGCTTTAGAGCGTGTTTCAGAGGGTGAAGTGTTTGCTGAAGCACAGCAAATAACAGGAGGGAAAGTGGAAGGTGACCCCGATGGTTATCCCGTCAGGCCTGATGTGGTGGAGGATTTTACTCAGCCTGAACTTGCTGGTGTTCTGGAGAGGTTTAAAGCAAAGACCAGGGAGTCTGTGATCTCCTGGGCAGTTGGGCTGCATGAGCTGGGAGCCTCTGGGATCAGATTGGACTGGGCAGACAGGGAGCAGTTTGTCCCGTGGAGCTGGACTGGGTTTGTTCAGGATGCTTTCGGAGGCAGGGCTGGAGAGGCTCCTTTGTTGGTTGTAGTGGTGGAAGGTTGTCCCAGGAGGGCTGGAGCCTTTGACCTCCTGCTCCCCCCATGAGCCCCGACGGGACCGTGCACTTGGCAATGGAGGGCCCCCCATTGCTGAGTCAGCGGTTCCGGGGGCTGGCAGGGATGGGATCAGGATGCTGAGCTCCAGCCAAGGCAGGGCAGGAAATGGTGCAGCCACTGCAAGAAGTGAAGGCAGAGTGAGATGAAGGCCAAGCTCCAGCACAAGGGTGGGTGAGAAAAGCCCATGGCCCTCAGGTGGAGCTTTGAATTCCTTGGAAAAATGGATCTTGTCAAAGGGCTCAGGCCCATGTGGGTGCTGGAGCGGAGGCCTCTTCAACTCATGGTCAGCCTAAAAAGGTGCAAGGACAGCAAGTTTTGATGATAGAACGAGGTGGCAAACAAGGTGAAGTGGTAAAGAGAAAAGCTGAGCTTCAGATTGGTCCTGTGCCACAGCAGCCTTGTGGAGTGCTTGTTGCTTTCCCTGACTGTGGAATGGCAGTGGATATTTCCAAGGGCTGCCTTGTGCTGAGGAACACTGGGGTCAGTTCCCTTTCCCTGGGCAGGGCAGGCAGGGCAAGTTTACCTGCCCCCCTGGAGGGTGGCTGGATGAGACTTGATCACCAAATGCAAACAGTAAGTAGAGGAGGTCCATTGGTGACCTTTGGGCATCAGGTAGAACAACTCACTGCTCACTCCTGGGGGGATATATTTACAGCATTCTCACCATCGGATAGGAAGTTTTTGAAGACTTTATTTCATCCACTAATCATAGTAATTACACTGATTTTATGAACAATAGGGAGTTGTTGTCTATGGCATCTCCTCCAAGAAGTTGTTTCTTGCATGTGTCTATCCTGACCAGGGATCAAAGGAGCGAAGGGAAAGGATGAGAAGTTCCCCGAGAGTTGCTGCCCAGGGGCTGCTGCCCCTGAGGAACAGGGTGAAGGCTGCCTGTGCTCAGGTGCCCTGGCTGAAGTGTGCAGTTGGTGTGAGTGTTGCTGGAGAAAGGCAGGCCAGGTGTGTGCAGCTGTTCCGTGCCCTCCACCCTTGGCCCTGCTGGGGCACCCGGCCAGCGCTCCAGGGGTGGCCAACTTGGAGCTCCCGAGAAGCTGCCCATACCCACAGCCGGATAGTGCCAGGCCTGGCCTAAAGCCGGCTCTGTTGGTCAGAGTCTGGCCAGCAGGAGCCTCTTGTAGCCGCCCCGCAGCCTCCCCTGCGGGTGGACGCACCCATAGGAATTGTGGCAGTTCCCGGAGACTGCGGGATCGGCTGCGCCGGGGCTGCCCAGCTGCCCTGTGGGCTGGGGGTGGAGCGTGAGGGGGCCGTGGGGGAGAGATTTCTGCTTAGCCACAGTTCTGTCTCTCGAGGCAGTCAGGATTTGATACCTTGCTCATTTATCAGATCCCATAAATCTGTATCTGATGTGTTGGATTGGGTTTGTTTCAACTGTTCCTATTATCCTGTGACTTGTGAGGAGTTGTTTCCTCAAGTGCCTTGCCCGTGGGCACAACGGCAGGTGTGTGCAGCAGCTGGAGCCTGGGCAGGTTTGGGGGCAGTGGTGTCCCAGCTCCCTTTGCCATCCCTGCTGCAGGGTGGGAGCTGCACAGAGCCAGCAGCGTCCAGCTGGAGGATCCAGGAGGACGCAGCTCTGCTTTTCTGGGAGGTAAGAGGTGGGGGTGCAGGAGCTGGAAGGGGTGTTCTCCAGGCAGAGGAAGGGAAGGAGCAGAGAGAACTGCAGCCCCCAGCAGCTCGGTCAGTGCTGGATGGACTCGGGGCTGGGAAAGGTCAATCAGTGTGAGGGCAGGTGAGAGCCCAGGGTGGCCCTGGCAGCCCTGGTAACAAGTCCAGTGGGCAAAGGAATGGACCCTGGAGAGCTGGGCAAACAGCTGGAGGAGTTTCAAGGAGAAGCAGGAAACTGGACAAGTTGCAGCAGCTCCTTTTATGTGTGTGTGTGTGTAGCCAGGTCTAGTGCAGCCACGAGTGAGGTGGGAAATGAACCTCAGGAGGCTGGGAATGAGTCCCACAAACTGGTTACAATGGGATTGAGTCTTCCCAAGTGTCTGAAAAGCTTTACTTTAGTTTGACTTTATAAATTGAAAACTGAAATGATTGTCTAGGTGTTAGGCCTTGCTGTCGTGTGTCTTTGGTGAGGTGTTGACTCAGTACCTTTCTTGGAGCTGCTGTTTGGTGTCCCTAATTGACCTGTAAGGTCCTGGTTTGTTCCCTGCTTCTCCCAGCTTGTTCAGGAGATGGAATTCCAGCGCTACAGTATAGATGGCTCATGGTGCTCCCAAAAGGAGCCTTTCTGCCTTCGGGACAAGTTGTGATGCCACTGGAGCTGTTGGGAGAAGCGGAGGGTCGGCAGTGCCAGGCCTGGAATGCTGCTGCTGTGGCACAGACGCTGCTCCCTGGCAGGTTCTTGGGTTGGATTCCTTGGCTGCCACTGGGCAAGGCCTGAAAGGGCCTCAGTTGTGTAGGGAACAAAACATGGAATGGGAAAGCAAAGCTGGGGAGGTTCTGGTTTCAGAAAGGTTCATTGCCTTCTCTTTCTGAAGGGACACTCACCAGGTCCAGCTGTGGTAAGAAGAGCAAGTGGGCTGTGACGGTTTGGGGCAGTCTGGAAGCTCCCTTGTGCCCAAAGGATCCTGGCAAGTGCAGCCCTGGAAGAGTCAGGAATAATGAAAAGTGCCTCAGTTCTCATAAAGCTCAGCTTTGTAAGACACGTCTCAAGACCAGACAAAATCCTCCAGCAGTGAGCTTGGCAGAAAAGGCCTGTGAAGCAAAGCAGCATGAAAATCTAGAACTGCTTGGGGATGGCAGGTGAAAGCTGGAGCCCTCCCAGGTCAAGGTGTCTGATCCCCACAATCCTCTTTGTGTCCTCTGCCAGAAGCTGCCCTTGGTCATTCTTGTGGTTTGCAGGTTGTAAAAAGACCCTTGAGATTTGCTTCTGGGAACGGGGATCCATTTCCTGATGGGAGTCCTTGAAATACAAGTGAGTGTGTATGGGAAATGAGGAGGCTCCAGGAGTGCTGGGGCTGGAGAGTCCACAGTGAGTATGGTTTGAGTGTCCTGATGTCCCTGACCCAATGCTGTGTTGTCATCAAGTCCCTTCATTCTGATTTAAATTGTCTTTAAATGTGCTGGAAGTCCAAATTGAAGTAGAAAATGCTTGTGGAAAGCTCAGTGTTCCCAAGGGAATGCTTTAGGGACGTGCAGCTTGTGAACTGCAGAAATAATTCGGGTTCCCCCAGAAACCTGCTGGGCTGTTTAGGAGGTTTTTCTTCCCCCCTTTTTTTCTTCCCCCCTTTTTTTCTTCCCCCCTTTTTTTCTTCCCCCCTTTATTTCTTCCCCCCTTTTTCTCGTCCCCCCTTTTTCTCGTCCCCCCTTTTTCTCGTCCCCCCTTTTCTCGTCCCCCCTTTTCTCGTCCCCCTTCTTCTCGTCCCCCTTTTTCGCGTCCCCCCTTTTTCGCGTCCCCCCTTTTTCGCGTCCCCCCTTCTTCTCGTCCTTCCTTTTTCGCGTCCCCCCTTTTTCTCGTCCCCCTTTTTCTCGTCCCCCCTTCTTCTTTTCCCCCCTTTTCTCGTCCCCGCTTTTCTCGTCCCCGCTTTTCTCGTCCCCCCTTTTCTCGTCCCCCCTTTTCTCGTCCCCCCTTTTCTCGTCCCCCCTTTTCTCGTCCCCCTTCTTCTCGTTCCCCCTTCTTCTCGTTCCCCCTTCTTCTCGTTCCCCCTTTTTCTCGTCCCCCCTTTTCTTGGCCCCTCTTTCTCTCGTCCCCCCTTTTTCGCGTCCCCCCTTCTTCTCGTCCTTCCTTTTTCGCGTCCCCCCTTCTTCTCGTCCTTCCTTTTTCGCGTCCCCCCTTTTTCGCATCCCCCCTTTTTCGCGTCCCCCCTTTTGCTTGTCCCCCTTTTGCTCGTCCCCCCTTTCTCGCGTCCCCCCTTTCTCGCGTCCCAACTTTCTCGCGTCCCCCCTTTTTCTCGTCCCCCCTTTTCTCGTCCCTCCTTTTTCTCGTCCCCCCTTTTTCTCGTCCCCCCTTTTTCTCGTCCCCCTTCTTCTCGTCCCCGTTCTTCTCGTCCCCCCTTTTTCTCGTCCCCCCTTTTTCTCGTCCCCCCTTTTTCTCTCCCCCCTTTTGCTCGTCCCCCCTTTTGCTCGGCCCCCCTTTTTCTCGTCCCCTCTTTTTCTCGGCCCCCCTTTTTCTCGTCCCCTCTTCTTCTCGTCCCCCCTTCTTCTTTTCCGCCCTTTTCTCGTCCACTCTTTTCTCGTCCCCCCTTTTCTCGTCCCCCCTTTTCTCGTCCCCCCTTTTCTCGTCCCCCCTTTTCTTGTCCCCCTTCTTCTCGTCCCCCTTCTTCTCGTCCCCCTTCTTCTCGTCCCCCTTTTTCGCGTCCCCCCTTTCTCGCGTCCCCCCTTTCTCGCGTCCCCCCTTTCTCGCGTCCCCCCTTTCTCGCGTCCCCCCTTTCTCGCGTCCCCCCTTTTGCTCGTCCCCCCTTTTCTTGTCCCCCCTTTTTCTCGTCCCCCCTTTCTCGCGTCCCCCCTTTCTCGCGTCCCAACTTTCTCGCGTCCCCCCTTTTTCTCGTCCCCCCTTTTCTCGTCCCTCCTTTTTCTCGTCCCCCCTTTTTCTCGTCCCCCCTTTTTCTCGTCCCCCTTCTTCTCGTCCCCGTTCTTCTCGTCCCCCCTTTTTTTCGTCCCCCCTTTTTCTCGTCCCCCCTTTTTCTCTCCCCCCTTTTGCTCGTCCCCCCTTTTGCTCGGCCCCCCTTTTTCTCGTCCCCTCTTTTTCTCGGCCCCCCTTTTTCTCATCCCCTCTTCTTCTCGTCCCCCCTTCTTCTTTTCCGCCCTTTTCTCGTCCCCTCTTTTCTCGTCCCCCCTTTTCTCGTCCCCCCTTTTCTCGTCCCCCCTTTTCTTGTCCCCCTTCTTCTCGTCCCCCTTCTTCTCGTCCCCCTTCTTCTCGTCCCCCTTTTTCGCGTCCCCCCTTTCTCGCGTCCCCCCTTTCTCGCGTCCCCCCTTTCTCGCGTCCCCCCTTTCTCGCGTCCCCCCTTTCTCGCGTCCCCCCTTTTGCTCGTCCCCCCTTTTCTTGTCCCCCCTTTTTCTCGTCCCCCCTTTTTCTCGTCCCCCCTTTTCTTGTCCCCCCTTTTTCTCGTCCCCCCTTTTTCTCGTCCCCCCTTTTTCTCGTCCCCCCTTTTTCTCTTCCCCCCTTTTTCTCTCCCCCCCTTTCTTAAGAATTAAGCGATGGCACTGTGAAGGTGGTTGGTGTGACAGGGGTTAAACCGGGAAAACACTGGGTAATTCCTCGGTTGGTTAATTTGCAAGCTCCCCTAAACCTTTGCTCGGAAGAGATTGGTTGGACAAGTTGAGGCAGAAATGAACTTGGAAAATGGGGAGATGGAAACTGTAGTTGCTGAAACTAAATGTGTGAGAGCAGCAGCTCTTCTTGTGCAGGAAGTAACTCCCGTCAGCAGCACCGTCCCAACTGAAGCGGCAGATGCAGTTGTTCCTGTGGTGTGGGCCAGTGGAAAACAGTGTGGCCTATGAAGGGCCAAGTTAGACAGTTGTCAAACAGTAGCAGAAGTGACTCTCCAGGTAGCCCAATATAAATATGAGAAGCAAAGTGGTCAAGTAAACCAGTGCATGCTGTGACTGCAGAGGCAGGGATAGGTTGGGATCCAAAAAACTGGGGTGGAGATGCTTGTGATTTAACTGCTTTAGAGCGTGTTTCAGAGGGTGAAGTGTTTGCTGAAGCACAGCAAATAACAGGAGGGAAAGTGGAAGGTGACCCCGATGGTTATCCCGTCAGGCCTGATGTGGTGGAGGATTTTACTCAGCCTGAACTTGCTGGTGTTCTGGAGAGGTTTAAAGCAAAGACCAGGGAGTCTGTGATCTCCTGGGCAGTTGGGCTGCATGAGCTGGGAGCCTCTGGGATCAGATTGGACTGGGCAGACAGGGAGCAGTTTGTCCCGTGGAGCTGGACTGGGTTTGTTCAGGATGCTTTCGGAGGCAGGGCTGGAGAGGCTCCTTTGTTGGTTGTAGTGGTGGAAGGTTGTCCCAGGAGGGCTGGAGCCTTTGACCTCCTGCTCCCCCCATGAGCCCCGACGGGACCGTGCACTTGGCAATGGAGGGCCCCCCATTGCTGAGTCAGCGGTTCCGGGGGCTGGCAGGGATGGGATCAGGATGCTGAGCTCCAGCCAAGGCAGGGCAGGAAATGGTGCAGCCACTGCAAGAAGTGAAGGCAGAGTGAGATGAAGGCCAAGCTCCAGCACAAGGGTGGGTGAGAAAAGCCCATGGCCCTCAGGTGGAGCTTTGAATTCCTTGGAAAAATGGATCTTGTCAAAGGGCTCAGGCCCATGTGGGTGCTGGAGCGGAGGCCTCTTCAACTCATGGTCAGCCTAAAAAGGTGCAAGGACAGCAAGTTTTGATGATAGAACGAGGTGGCAAACAAGGTGAAGTGGTAAAGAGAAAAGCTGAGCTTCAGATTGGTCCTGTGCCACAGCAGCCTTGTGGAGTGCTTGTTGCTTTCCCTGACTGTGGAATGGCAGTGGATATTTCCAAGGGCTGCCTTGTGCTGAGGAACACTGGGGTCAGTTCCCTTTCCCTGGGCAGGGCAGGCAGGGCAAGTTTACCTGCCCCCCTGGAGGGTGGCTGGATGAGACTTGATCACCAAATGCAAACAGTAAGTAGAGGAGGTCCATTGGTGACCTTTGGGCATCAGGTAGAACAACTCACTGCTCACTCCTGGGGGGATATATTTACAGCATTCTCACCATCGGATAGGAAGTTTTTGAAGACTTTATTTCATCCACTAATCATAGTAATTACACTGATTTTATGAACAATAGGGAGTTGTTGTCTATGGCATCTCCTCCAAGAAGTTGTTTCTTGCATGTGTCTATCCTGACCAGGGATCAAAGGAGCGAAGGGAAAGGATGAGAAGTTCCCCGAGAGTTGCTGCCCAGGGGCTGCTGCCCCTGAGGAACAGGGTGAAGGCTGCCTGTGCTCAGGTGCCCTGGCTGAAGTGTGCAGTTGGTGTGAGTGTTGCTGGAGAAAGGCAGGCCAGGTGTGTGCAGCTGTTCCGTGCCCTCCACCCTTGGCCCTGCTGGGGCACCCGGCCAGCGCTCCAGGGGTGGCCAACTTGGAGCTCCCGAGAAGCTGCCCATACCCACAGCCGGATAGTGCCAGGCCTGGCCTAAAGCCGGCTCTGTTGGTCAGAGTCTGGCCAGCAGGAGCCTCTTGTAGCCGCCCCGCAGCCTCCCCTGCGGGTGGACGCACCCATAGGAATTGTGGCAGTTCCCGGAGACTGCGGGATCGGCTGCGCCGGGGCTGCCCAGCTGCCCTGTGGGCTGGGGGTGGAGCGTGAGGGGGCCGTGGGGGAGAGATTTCTGCTTAGCCACAGTTCTGTCTCTCGAGGCAGTCAGGATTTGATACCTTGCTCATTTATCAGATCCCATAAATCTGTATCTGATGTGTTGGATTGGGTTTGTTTCAACTGTTCCTATTATCCTGTGACTTGTGAGGAGTTGTTTCCTCAAGTGCCTTGCCCGTGGGCACAACGGCAGGTGTGTGCAGCAGCTGGAGCCTGGGCAGGTTTGGGGGCAGTGGTGTCCCAGCTCCCTTTGCCATCCCTGCTGCAGGGTGGGAGCTGCACAGAGCCAGCAGCGTCCAGCTGGAGGATCCAGGAGGACGCAGCTCTGCTTTTCTGGGAGGTAAGAGGTGGGGGTGCAGGAGCTGGAAGGGGTGTTCTCCAGGCAGAGGAAGGGAAGGAGCAGAGAGAACTGCAGCCCCCAGCAGCTCGGTCAGTGCTGGATGGACTCGGGGCTGGGAAAGGTCAATCAGTGTGAGGGCAGGTGAGAGCCCAGGGTGGCCCTGGCAGCCCTGGGAACAAGTCCAGTGGGCAAAGGAATGGACCCTGGAGAGCTGGGCAAACAGCTGGAGGAGTTTCAAGGAGAAGCAGGAAACTGGACAAGTTGCAGCAGCTCCTTTTATGTGTGTGTGTGTGTAGCCAGGTCTAGTGCAGCCACGAGTGAGGTGGGAAATGAACCTCAGGAGGCTGGGAATGAGTCCCACAAACTGGTTACAATGGGATTGAGTCTTCCCAAGTGTCTGAAAAGCTTTACTTTAGTTTGACTTTATAAATTGAAAACTGAAATGATTGTCTAGGTGTTAGGCCTTGCTGTCGTGTGTCTTTGGTGAGGTGTTGACTCAGTACCTTTCTTGGAGCTGCTGTTTGGTGTCCCTAATTGACCTGTAAGGTCCTGGTTTGTTCCCTGCTTCTCCCAGCTTGTTCAGGAGATGGAATTCCAGCGCTACAGTATAGATGGCTCATGGTGCTCCCAAAAGGAGCCTTTCTGCCTTCGGGACAAGTTGTGATGCCACTGGAGCTGTTGGGAGAAGCGGAGGGTCGGCAGTGCCAGGCCTGGAATGCTGCTGCTGTGGCACAGACGCTGCTCCCTGGCAGGTTCTTGGGTTGGATTCCTTGGCTGCCACTGGGCAAGGCCTGAAAGGGCCTCAGTTGTGTAGGGAACAAAACATGGAATGGGAAAGCAAAGCTGGGGAGGTTCTGGTTTCAGAAAGGTTCATTGCCTTCTCTTTCTGAAGGGACACTCACCAGGTCCAGCTGTGGTAAGAAGAGCAAGTGGGCTGTGAAGGTTTGGGGCAGTCTGGAAGCTCCCTTGTGCCCAAAGGATCCTGGCAAGTGCAGCCCTGGAAGAGTCAGGAATAATGAAAAGTGCCTCAGTTCTCATAAAGCTCAGCTTTGTAAGACACGTCTCAAGACCAGACAAAATCCTCCAGCAGTGAGCTTGGCAGAAAAGGCCTGTGAAGCAAAGCAGCATGAAAATCTAGAACTGCTTGGGGATGGCAGGTGAAAGCTGGAGCCCTCCCAGGTCAAGGTGTCTGATCCCCACAATCCTCTTTGTGTCCTCTGCCAGAAGCTGCCCTTGGTCATTCTTGTGGTTTGCAGGTTGTAAAAAGACCCTTGAGATTTGCTTCTGGGAACGGGGATCCATTTCCTGATGGGAGTCCTTGAAATACAAGTGAGTGTGTATGGGAAATGAGGAGGCTCCAGGAGTGCTGGGGCTGGAGAGTCCACAGTGAGTATGGTTTGAGTGTCCTGATGTCCCTGACCCAATGCTGTGTTGTCATCAAGTCCCTTCATTCTGATTTAAATTGTCTTTAAATGTGCTGGAAGTCCAAATTGAAGTAGAAAATGCTTGTGGAAAGCTTAGTGTTCCCAAGGGAATGCTTTAGGGACGTGCAGCTTGTGAACTGCAGAAATAATTCGGGTTCCCCCAGAAACCTGCTGGGCTGTTTAGGAGGTTTTTCTTCCCCCCTTTTTTTTTCTTCCCCCCTTTTTTTCTTCCCCCCTTTTTTTCTTCCCCCCTTTTTTTCTTCCCCCTTTTTTTCTTCCCCCCTTTTTTCTTCCCCCCTTTTTTCTTCCCCCCTTTTTCTCGTCCCCCCTTTTTCTCGTCCCCGCTTTTCTCGTCCTCCCTTTTCTCGTCCCCCCTTTTCTCGTCCCCCCTTTTCTCGTCCCCCCTTTTCTCGTCCCCCCTTTTCTCGTCCCCCCTTTTCTCGTCCCCCCTTTTCTCGTCCCCCCTTTTCTCGTCCCCCTTCTTCTCGTCCCCCTTCTTCTCGTTCCCCCTTTTTTTCGTCCCCCCTTTCTCGTCCCTCCTTTCTCTCGTCCCCCCTTTTTCGCGTCCTCCCTTTCTCGCGTCCCCCCTTTCTCGCGTCCCCCCTTTCTCGCGTCCCCCCTTTCTCGCGTCCCCCCTTTTGCTCGTCCCCCCTTTTTCTCGTCCCCCCTTTTTCTCGTCCCCCCTTTTTCTCGTCCCCCATTTTTCTCGTCCCCCCTTTTGCTCGTCCCCCTTTCTCGCGTCCCCCCTTTCTCGCGTCCCCCCTTTCTCGCGTCCCCCCTTTCTCGCGTCCCCCCTTTCTCGCGTCCCCCCTTTCTTGCGTCCCACCTTTCTCGCGTCCCCCCTTTTTCTCGTCCCCCCTTTTCTCGTCCCCCCTTTTCTCGTCCCCCCTTTTCTCGTCCTTCCTTTTTCTCGTCCCCGCTTTTCTCGTCCCCCCTTTTTCTCGTCCCCCCTTTTTCTCGTCCCCCCTTTTTCTCGTCCCCCCCTTTTCTCGTCCCCCTTCTTCTCGTCCCCCTTCTTCTCGTCCCCCCTTTTTCTCGTCCCCCCTTTTTCTCGTCCCCCCTTTTTCTCGTCGCCCCTTTTTCTCGTCCCCCCTTTCTCTCGTCCCCCCTTTCTCTCGTCCCCCCTTTTTCTCGTCCCCCCTATTTCTCGTCCCCCCTTTTTCTCGTCCCCCCTTTTTCTCGTCCCCCCTTTTTCGCGTCCCCCCTTTTTCGCGTCCCCCCTTTTTCGCGTCCCCCCTTTTTCTCGTCCCCCCTTTCTCTCGTCCCCCTTCTTCTCGTCCCCCTTCTTCTCGTCCCCCTTCTTCTCGTCCCCCTTCTTCTCGTCCCCCTTTTTCTCGTCCCCCCTTTTTCTCGTCCCCCCTTCTTCTCGTCCTTCCTTTTTCGCGTCCCCCCTTCTTCTCGTCCTTCCTTTTTCGTGTCCCCCCTTTTTCGCGTCCCCCCTTTTTCGCGTCCCCCCTTTTGCTCGTCCCCCCTTTTGCTCGTCCCCCCTTTCTCGCGTCCCACCTTTCTCGCTTCCCTCCTTTTTCTCGTCCCCCCTTTTCTCGTCCCCCCTTTTCTCGTCCCCGCTTTTCTCGTCCCCCCTTTTTCTCGTCCCCCTTTTTCTCGTCCCCCCTTTTTCTCGTCCCCCCTTTTTCTCGTCCCCGCTTTTCTCGTCCTCCCTTTTCTCGTCCCCCCTTTTCTCGTCCCCCCTTTTCTCGTCCCCCCTTTTCTCGTCCCCCCTTTTCTCGTCCCCCCTTTTCTCGTCCCCCCTTTTCTCGTCCCCCTTCTTCTCGTCCCCCTTCTTCTCGTCCCTCCTTTCTCTCGTCCCCCCTTTTTCGCGTCCTCCCTTTCTCGCGTCCCCCCTTTCTCGCGTCCCCCCTTTCTCGCGTCCCCCCTTTCTCGCGTCCCCCCTTTTTCTCGTCCCCCCTTTTTCTCGTCGCCCCTTTTTCTCGTCCCCCCTTTCTCTCGTCCCCCCTTTTTCTCGTCCCCCTTCTTCTCGTCCCCCTTCTTCTCGTCCCCCTTCTTCTCGTCCCCCTTTTTCTCGTCCCCCCTTTTTCGCGTCCCCCCTTCTTCTCGTCCTTCCTTTTTCGCGTCCCCCCTTCTTCTCGTCCTTCCTTTTTCGTGTCCCCCCTTTTTCTCGTCCCCCCTTTTTCGCGTCCCCCCTTTTTCGCGTCCCCCCTTTTTCTCGTCCCCCCTTTCTCTCGTCCCCCCTTTCTCTCGTCCCCCTTCTTCTCGTCCCCCTTCTTCTCGTCCCCCTTCTTCTCGTCCCCCTTCTTCTCGTCCCCCTTCTTCTTGTCCACCTTTTTCTCGTCCCCCCTTTTTCGCGTCCCCCCTTCTTCTCGTCCTTCCTTTTTCGCGTCCCCCCTTCTTCTCGTCCTTCCTTTTTCGTGTCCCCCCTTTTTCGCGTCCCCCCTTTTTCTCGTCCCCCCTTTTGCTCGTCCCCCCTTTTGCTCGTCCCCCCTTTCTCGCGTCCCCCCTTTCTCGCGTCCCCCCTTTCTCGCGTCCCCCCTTTCTCGCGTCCCACCTTTCTCGCGTTCCCCCTTTTTATCTTCCCCCCTTTTCTCGTCCCCCTTCTTCTCGTCCCCCCTTTTTCTCGTCCCCCCTTTTTCTCGTCCCCCCTTTTTCTCGTCCCCCCTTTTTCTCGTCCCCCCTTTTTCTCGTCCCCCCTTTTGCTCGTCCCCCCTTTTTCTCGTCCCCCCTTTTTCTCGGCCCCCCTTTTTCTCGTCCCCCCTTTTTCTCGTCCCCCCTTTTTCTCGGCCCCCCTTTTTCTCGTCCCCTCTTCTTCTCGTCCCCCCTTCTTCTTTTCCGCCCTTTTCTCGTCCCCTCTTTTCTCGTCCCCCCTTTTCTCGTCCCCCCTTTTCTCGTCCCCCTTTTCTCATCCCCCTTCTTCTCGTCCCCCTTCTTCTCGTCCCCCTTCTTCTCGTCCCCCTTCTTCTCGTCCCCCTTCTTCTCGTCCCCCTTCTTCTCGTCCCCCTTCTTCTCGTCCCCCTTTTTCGCGTCCCCCCTTTTTCGTGTCCCCCCTTTTTCGCGTCCCCCCTTCTTCTCGTCCTTCCTTTTTCGCGTCCCCCCTTCTTCTCGTCCTTCCTTTTTCGCGTCCCCCCTTTTTCTCGTCCCCCCTTTTTCTCGGCCCCCCTTTTGCTCGTCCCCCCTTTTGCTCGTCCCCCCTTTTTCTCGTTCCCCCTTTTTCTCGTCCCCCCTTTTTCTCGGCCCCCCTTTTTCTCGGCCCCCCTTTTTCTCGGCCCCCCTTTTTCTCGGCCCCCCTTTTTCTCGGCCCCCCTTTTTCTCGTCCCCCCTTCTTCTTTTCCGCCCTTTTCTCGTCCCCTCTTTTCTCGTCCCCCCTTTTCTCGTCCCCCCTTTTCTCGTCCCCCTTCTTCTCGTCCCCCTTCTTCTCGTCCCCCTTCTTCTCGTCCCCCTTCTTCTCGTCCCCCTTTTTCGCATCCCCCCTTTTTCGCGTCCCCCCTTTTTCGCGTCCCCCCTTCTTCTCGTCCTTCCTTTTTCGCGTCCCCCCTTCTTCTCGTCCCCCCTTTCTCGCGTCCCCCCTTTCTCGCGTCCCCCCTTTCTCGCGTCCCACCTTTCTCGCTTCCCTCCTTTTTCTCGTCCCCCCTTTTCTCGTCCCCCCTTTTCTCGTCCCCGCTTTTCTCGTCCCCCCTTTTTCTCGTCCCCCTTTTTCTCGTCCCCCCTTTTTCTCGTCCCCCCTTTTTCTCGTCCCCGCTTTTCTCGTCCTCCCTTTTCTCGTCCCCCCTTTTCTCGTCCCCCCTTTTCTCGTCCCCCCTTTTCTCGTCCCCCCTTTTCTCGTCCCCCTTCTTCTCGTCCCCCTTCTTCTCGTTCCCCCTTTTTTTCGTCCCCCCTTTTCTCGTCCCCCCTTTCTCTCGTCCCCCCTTTTTCGCGTCCTCCCTTTCTCGCGTCCCCCCTTTTTCGCGTCCTCCCTTTCTCGCGTCCCCCCTTTCTCGCGTCCCCCCTTTCTCGCGTCCCCCCTTTCTCGCGTCCCCCCTTTTGCTCGTCCCCCCTTTTTCTCGTCCCCCCTTTTTCTCGTCCCCCCTTTTTCTCGTCCCCCCTTTTTCTCGTCCCCCCTTTTTCGTGTCCCCCCTTTTTCTCGTCCCCCCTTTTTCTCGTCCCCCCTTTTTCTCTTCCCCCCTTTTTCTCTCCCCCCCTTTCTTAAGAATTAAGCGATGGCACTGTGAAGGTGGTTGGTGTGACAGGGGTTAAACTGGGAAAACACTGGGTAATTCCTCGGTTGGTTAATTTGCAAGCTCCCCTAAACCTTTGCTCGGAAGAGATTGGTTGGACAAGTTGAGGCAGAAATGAACTTGGAAAATGGGGAGATGGAAACTGTAGTTGCTGAAACTAAATGTGTGAGAGCAGCAGCTCTTCTTGTGCAGGAAGTAACTCCCGTCAGCAGCACCGTCCCAACTGAAGCGGCAGATGCAGTTGTTCCTGTGGTGTGGGCCAGTGGAAAACAGTGTGGCTTATGAAGGGCCAAGTTAGACAGTTGTCAAACAGTAGCAGAAGTGACTCTCCAGGTAGCCCAATATAAATATGAGAAGCAAAGTGGTCAAGTAAACCAATGCATGCTGTGACTGCAGAGGCAGGGATAGGTTGGGATCCAAAAAACTGGGGTGGAGATGCTTGTGATTTAACTGCTTTAGAGCGTGTTTCAGAGGGTGAAGTGTTTGCTGAAGCACAGCAAATAACAGGAGGGAAAGTGGAAGGTGACCCCGATGGTTATCCCGTCAGGCCTGATGTGGTGGAGGATTTTACTCAGCCTGAACTTGCTGGTGTTCTGGAGAGGTTTAAAGCAAAGACCAGGGAGTCTGTGATCTCCTGGGCAGTTGGGCTGCATGAGCTGGGAGCCTCTGGGATCAGATTGGACTGGGCAGACAGGGAGCAGTTTGTCCCGTGGAGCTGGACTGGGTTTGTTCAGGATGCTTTCGGAGGCAGGGCTGGAGAGGCTCCTTTGTTGGTTGTAGTGGTGGAGGGTTGTCCCAGGAGGGCTGGAGCCTTTGACCTCCTGCTCCCCCCATGAGCCCCGACGGGACCGTGCACTTGGCAATGGAGGGCCCCCCATTGCTGAGTCAGCGGTTCCGGGGGCTGGCAGGGATGGGATCAGGATGCTGAGCTCCAGCCAAGGCAGGGCAGGAAATGGTGCAGCCACTGCAAGAAGTGAAGGCAGAGTGAGATGAAGGCCAAGCTCCAGCACAAGGGTGGGTGAGAAAAGCCCATGGCCCTCAGGTGGAGCTTTGAATTCCTTGGAAAAATGGATCTTGTCAAAGGGCTCAGGCCCATGTGGGTGCTGGAGCGGAGGCCTCTTCAACTCATGGTCAGCCTAAAAAGGTGCAAGGACAGCAAGTTTTGATGATAGAATGAGGTGGCAAACAAGGTGAAGGGGTAAAGAGAAAAGCTGAGCTTCAGATTGGTCCTGTGCCACAGCAGCCTTGTGGAGTGCTTGTTGCTTTCCCTGACTGTGGAATGGCAGTGGATATTTCCAAGGGCTGCCTTGTGCTGAGGAACACTGGGGTCAGTTCCCTTTCCCTGGGCAGGGCAGGCAGGGCAAGTTTACCTGCCCCCCTGGAGGGTGGCTGGATGAGACTTGATCACCAAATGCAAACAGTAAGTAGAGGAGGTCCATTGGTGACCTTTGGGCATCAGGTAGAACAACTCACTGCTCACTCCTGGGGGGATATATTTACAGCATTCTCACCATCGGATAGGAAGTTTTTGAAGACTTTATTTCATCCACTAATCATAGTAATTACACTGATTTTATGAACAATAGGGAGTTGTTGTCTATGGCATCTCCTCCAAGAAGTTGTTTCTTGCATGTGTCTATCCTGACCAGGGATCAAAGGAGCGAAGGGAAAGGATGAGAAGTTCCCCGAGAGTTGCTGCCCAGGGGCTACTGCCCCTGAGGAACAGGGTGAAGGCTGCCTGTGCTCAGGTGCCCTGGCTGAAGTGTGCAGTTGGTGTGAGTGTTGCTGGAGAAAGGCAGGCCAGGTGTGTGCAGCTGTTCCGTGCCCTCCACCCTTGGCCCTGCTGGGGCACCCAGCCAGCGCTCCAGGGGTGGCCAACTTGGAGCTCCCGAGAAGCTGCCCATACCCACAGCCGGATAGTGCCAGGCCTGGCCTAAAGCCGGCTCTGTTGGTCAGAGTCTGGCCAGCAGGAGCCTCTTGTAGCCGCCCCGCAGCCTCCCCTGCGGGTGGACGCACCCATAGGAATTGTGGCAGTTCCCGGAGACTGCGGGATCGGCTGCGCCGGGGCTGCCCAGCTGCCCTGTGGGCTGGGGGTGGAGCGTGAGGGGGCCGTGGGGGAGAGATTTCTGCTTAGCCACAGTTCTGTCTCTCGAGGCAGTCAGGATTTGATACCTTGCTCATTTATCAGATCCCATAAATCTGTATCTGATGTGTTGGATTGGGTTTGTTTCAACTGTTCCTATTATCCTGTGACTTGTGAGGAGTTGTTTCCTCAAGTGCCTTGCCCATGGGCACAACAGCAGGTGTGTGCAGCAGCTGGAGCCTGGGCAGGTTTGGGGGCAGTGGTGTCCCAGCTCCCTTTGCCATCCCTGCTGCAGGGTGGGAGCTGCACAGAGCCAGCAGCGTCCAGCTGGAGGATCCAGGAGGACGCAGCTCTGCTTTTCTGGGAGGTAAGAGGTGGGGGTGCAGGAGCTGGAAGGGGTGTTCTCCAGGCAGAGGAAGGGAAGGAGCAGAGAGAACTGCAGCCCCCAGCAGCTCGGTCAGTGCTGGATGGACTCGGGGCTGGGAAAGGTCAATCAGTGTGAGGGCAGGTGAGAGCCCAGGGTGGCCCTGGCAGCCCTGGTAACAAGTCCAGTGGGCAAAGGAATGGACCCTGGAGAGCTGGGCAAACAGCTGGAGGAGTTTCAAGGAGAAGCAGGAAACTGGACAAGTTGCAGCAGCTCCTTTTATGTGTGTGTGTGTGTAGCCAGGTCTAGTGCAGCCACGAGTGAGGTGGGAAATGAACCTCAGGAGGCTGGGAATGAGTCCCACAAACTGGTTACAATGGGATTGAGTCTTCCCAAGTGTCTGAAAAGCTTTACTTTAGTTTGACTTTATAAATTGAAAACTGAAATGATTGTCTAGGTGTTAGGCCTTGCTGTCGTGTGTCTTTGGTGAGGTGTTGACTCAGTACCTTTCTTGGAGCTGCTGTTTGGTGTCCCTAATTGACCTGTAAGGTCCTGGTTTGTTCCCTGCTTCTCCCAGCTTGTTCAGGAGATGGAATTCCAGCGCTACAGTATAGATGGCTCATGGTGCTCCCAAAAGGAGCCTTTCTGCCTTCGGGACAAGTTGTGATGCCACTGGAGCTGTTGGGAGAAGCGGAGGGTCGGCAGTGCCAGGCCTGGAATGCTGCTGCTGTGGCACAGACGCTGCTCCCTGGCAGGTTCTTGGGTTGGATTCCTTGGCTGCCACTGGGCAAGGCCTGAAAGGGCCTCAGTTGTGTAGGGAACAAAACATGGAATGGGAAAGCAAAGCTGGGGAGGTTCTGGTTTCAGAAAGGTTCATTGCCTTCTCTTTCTGAAGGGACACTCACCAGGTCCAGCTGTGGTAAGAAGAGCAAGTGGGCTGTGACGGTTTGGGGCAGTCTGGAAGCTCCCTTGTGCCCAAAGGATCCTGGCAAGTGCAGCCCTGGAAGAGTCAGGAATAATGAAAAGTGCCTCAGTTCTCATAAAGCTCAGCTTTGTAAGACACGTCTCAAGACCAGACAAAATCCTCCAGCAGTGAGCTTGGCAGAAAAGGCCTGTGAAGCAAAGCAGCATGAAAATCTAGAACTGCTTGGGGATGGCAGGTGAAAGCTGGAGCCCTCCCAGGTCAAGGTGTCTGATCCCCACAATCCTCTTTGTGTCCTCTGCCAGAAGCTGCCCTTGGTCATTCTTGTGGTTTGCAGGTTGTAAAAAGACCCTTGAGATTTGCTTCTGGGAACGGGGATCCATTTCCTGATGGGAGTCCTTGAAATACAAGTGAGTGTGTATGGGAAATGAGGAGGCTCCAGGAGTGCTGGGGCTGGAGAGTCCACAGTGAGTATGGTTTGAGTGTCCTGATGTCCCTGACCCAATGCTGTGTTGTCATCAAGTCCCTTCATTCTGATTTAAATTGTCTTTAAATGTGCTGGAAGTCCAAATTGAAGTAGAAAATGCTTGTGGAAAGCTCAGTGTTCCCAAGGGAATGCTTTAGGGACGTGCAGCTTGTGAACTGCAGAAATAATTCGGGTTCCCCCAGAAACCTGCTGGGCTGTTTAGGAGGTTTTTCTTCCCCCCTTTTTTTCTTCCCCCCTTTTTTTCTTCCCCCCTTTTTTTCTTCCCCCCTTTATTTCTTCCCCCCTTTTTCTCGTCCCCCCTTTTTCTCGTCCCCCCTTTTTCTCGTCCCCCCTTTTCTCGTCCCCCCTTTTCTCGTCCCCCTTCTTCTCGTCCCCCTTTTTCGCGTCCCCCCTTTTTCGCGTCCCCCCTTTTTCGCGTCCCCCCTTCTTCTCGTCCTTCCTTTTTCGCGTCCCCCCTTTTTCTCGTCCCCCTTTTTCTCGTCCCCCCTTCTTCTTTTCCCCCCTTTTCTCGTCCCCGCTTTTCTCGTCCCCGCTTTTCTCGTCCCCCCTTTTCTCGTCCCCCCTTTTCTCGTCCCCCCTTTTCTCGTCCCCCCTTTTCTCGTCCCCCTTCTTCTCGTTCCCCCTTCTTCTCGTTCCCCCTTCTTCTCGTTCCCCCTTTTTCTCGTCCCCCCTTTTCTTGGCCCCTCTTTCTCTCGTCCCCCCTTTTTCGCGTCCCCCCTTCTTCTCGTCCTTCCTTTTTCGCGTCCCCCCTTCTTCTCGTCCTTCCTTTTTCGCGTCCCCCCTTCTTCTCGTCCTTCCTTTTTCGCGTCCCCCCTTTTTCGCATCCCCCCTTTTTCGCGTCCCCCCTTTTGCTTGTCCCCCCTTTTGCTCGTCCCCCCTTTCTCGCGTCCCCCCTTTCTCGCGTCCCAACTTTCTCGCGTCCCCCCTTTTTCTCGTCCCCCCTTTTCTCGTCCCTCCTTTTTCTCGTCCCCCCTTTTTCTCGTCCCCCCTTTTTCTCGTCCCCCTTCTTCTCGTCCCCGTTCTTCTCGTCCCCCCTTTTTCTCGTCCCCCCTTTTTCTCGTCCCCCCTTTTTCTCTCCCCCCTTTTGCTCGTCCCCCCTTTTGCTCGGCCCCCCTTTTTCTCGTCCCCTCTTTTTCTCGGCCCCCCTTTTTCTCGTCCCCTCTTCTTCTCGTCCCCCCTTCTTCTTTTCCGCCCTTTTCTGGTCCCCTCTTTTCTCGTCCCCCCTTTTCTCGTCCCCCCTTTTCTCGTCCCCCCTTTTCTTGTCCCCCTTCTTCTCGTCCCCCTTCTTCTCGTCCCCCTTTTTCGCGTCCCCCCTTTCTCGCGTCCCTCCTTTCTCGCGTCCCCCCTTTCTCGCGTCCCCCCTTTCTCGCGTCCCCCCTTTTGCTCGTCCCCCCTTTTCTTGTCCCCCCTTTTTCTCGTCCCCCCTTTTCTTGTCCCCCCTTTTTCTCGTCCCCCCTTTTTCTCGTCCCCCCTTTTTCTCGTCCCCCCTTTTTCTCTTCCCCCCTTTTTCTCTCTCCCCCTTTCTTAAGAATTAAGCGATGGCACTGTGAAGGTGGTTGGTGTGACAGGGGTTAAACCGGGAAAACACTGGGTAATTCCTCGGTTGGTTAATTTGCAAGCTCCCCTAAACCTTTGCTCGGAAGAGATTGGTTGGACAAGTTGAGGCAGAAATGAACTTGGAAAATGGGGAGATGGAAACTGTAGTTGCTGAAACTAAATGTGTGAGAGCAGCAGCTCTTCTTGTGCAGGAAGTAACTCCCGTCAGCAGCACCGTCCCAACTGAAGCGGCAGATGCAGTTGTTCCTGTGGTGTGGGCCAGTGGAAAACAGTGTGGCCTATGAAGGGCCAAGTTAGACAGTTGTCAAACAGTAGCAGAAGTGACTCTCCAGGTAGCCCAATATAAATATGAGAAGCAAAGTGGTCAAGTAAACCAGTGCATGCTGTGACTGCAGAGGCAGGGATAGGTTGGGATCCAAAAAACTGGGGTGGAGATGCTTGTGATTTAACTGCTTTAGAGCGTGTTTCAGAGGGTGAAGTGTTTGCTGAAGCACAGCAAATAACAGGAGGGAAAGTGGAAGGTGACCCCGATGGTTATCCCGTCAGGCCTGATGTGGTGGAGGATTTTACTCAGCCTGAACTTGCTGGTGTTCTGGAGAGGTTTAAAGCAAAGACCAGGGAGTCTGTGATCTCCTGGGCAGTTGGGCTGCATGAGCTGGGAGCCTCTGGGATCAGATTGGACTGGGCAGACAGGGAGCAGTTTGTCCCGTGGAGCTGGACTGGGTTTGTTCAGGATGCTTTCGGAGGCAGGGCTGGAGAGGCTCCTTTGTTGGTTGTAGTGGTGGAAGGTTGTCCCAGGAGGGCTGGAGCCTTTGACCTCCTGCTCCCCCCATGAGCCCCGACGGGACCGTGCACTTGGCAATGGAGGGCCCCCCATTGCTGAGTCAGCGGTTCCGGGGGCTGGCAGGGATGGGATCAGGATGCTGAGCTCCAGCCAAGGCAGGGCAGGAAATGGTGCAGCCACTGCAAGAAGTGAAGGCAGAGTGAGATGAAGGCCAAGCTCCAGCACAAGGGTGGGTGAGAAAAGCCCATGGCCCTCAGGTGGAGCTTTGAATTCCTTGGAAAAATGGATCTTGTCAAAGGGCTCAGGCCCATGTGGGTGCTGGAGCGGAGGCCTCTTCAACTCATGGTCAGCCTAAAAAGGTGCAAGGACAGCAAGTTTTGATGATAGAACGAGGTGGCAAACAAGGTGAAGTGGTAAAGAGAAAAGCTGAGCTTCAGATTGGTCCTGTGCCACAGCAGCCTTGTGGAGTGCTTGTTGCTTTCCCTGACTGTGGAATGGCAGTGGATATTTCCAAGGGCTGCCTTGTGCTGAGGAACACTGGGGTCAGTTCCCTTTCCCTGGGCAGGGCAGGCAGGGCAAGTTTACCTGCCCCCCTGGAGGGTGGCTGGATGAGACTTGATCACCAAATGCAAACAGTAAGTAGAGGAGGTCCATTGGTGACCTTTGGGCATCAGGTAGAACAACTCACTGCTCACTCCTGGGGGGATATATTTACAGCATTCTCACCATCGGATAGGAAGTTTTTGAAGACTTTATTTCATCCACTAATCATAGTAATTACACTGATTTTATGAACAATAGGGAGTTGTTGTCTATGGCATCTCCTCCAAGAAGTTGTTTCTTGCATGTGTCTATCCTGACCAGGGATCAAAGGAGCGAAGGGAAAGGATGAGAAGTTCCCCGAGAGTTGCTGCCCAGGGGCTGCTGCCCCTGAGGAACAGGGTGAAGGCTGCCTGTGCTCAGGTGCCCTGGCTGAAGTGTGCAGTTGGTGTGAGTGTTGCTGGAGAAAGGCAGGCCAGGTGTGTGCAGCTGTTCCGTGCCCTCCACCCTTGGCCCTGCTGGGGCACCCGGCCAGCGCTCCAGGGGTGGCCAACTTGGAGCTCCCGAGAAGCTGCCCATACCCACAGCCGGATAGTGCCAGGCCTGGCCTAAAGCCGGCTCTGTTGGTCAGAGTCTGGCCAGCAGGAGCCTCTTGTAGCCGCCCCGCAGCCTCCCCTGCGGGTGGACGCACCCATAGGAATTGTGGCAGTTCCCGGAGACTGCGGGATCGGCTGCGCCGGGGCTGCCCAGCTGCCCTGTGGGCTGGGGGTGGAGCGTGAGGGGGCCGTGGGGGAGAGATTTCTGCTTAGCCACAGTTCTGTCTCTCGAGGCAGTCAGGATTTGATACCTTGCTCATTTATCAGATCCCATAAATCTGTATCTGATGTGTTGGATTGGGTTTGTTTCAACTGTTCCTATTATCCTGTGACTTGTGAGGAGTTGTTTCCTCAAGTGCCTTGCCCGTGGGCACAACGGCAGGTGTGTGCAGCAGCTGGAGCCTGGGCAGGTTTGGGGGCAGTGGTGTCCCAGCTCCCTTTGCCATCCCTGCTGCAGGGTGGGAGCTGCACAGAGCCAGCAGCGTCCAGCTGGAGGATCCAGGAGGACGCAGCTCTGCTTTTCTGGGAGGTAAGAGGTGGGGGTGCAGGAGCTGGAAGGGGTGTTCTCCAGGCAGAGGAAGGGAAGGAGCAGAGAGAACTGCAGCCCCCAGCAGCTCGGTCAGTGCTGGATGGACTCGGGGCTGGGAAAGGTCACTCAGTGTGAGGGCAGGTGAGAGCCCAGGGTGGCCCTGGCAGCCCTGGGAACAAGTCCAGTGGGCAAAGGAATGGACCCTGGAGAGCTGGGCAAACAGCTGGAGGAGTTTCAAGGAGAAGCAGGAAACTGGACAAGTTGCAGCAGCTCCTTTTATGTGTGTGTGTGTGTAGCCAGGTCTAGTGCAGCCACGAGTGAGGTGGGAAATGAACCTCAGGAGGCTGGGAATGAGTCCCACAAACTGGTTACAATGGGATTGAGTCTTCCCAAGTGTCTGAAAAGCTTTACTTTAGTTTGACTTTATAAATTGAAAACTGAAATGATTGTCTAGGTGTTAGGCCTTGCTGTCGTGTGTCTTTGGTGAGGTGTTGACTCAGTACCTTTCTTGGAGCTGCTGTTTGGTGTCCCTAATTGACCTGTAAGGTCCTGGTTTGTTCCCTGCTTCTCCCAGCTTGTTCAGGAGATGGAATTCCAGCGCTACAGTATAGATGGCTCATGGTGCTCCCAAAAGGAGCCTTTCTGCCTTCGGGACAAGTTGTGATGCCACTGGAGCTGTTGGGAGAAGCGGAGGGTCGGCAGTGCCAGGCCTGGAATGCTGCTGCTGTGGCACAGACGCTGCTCCCTGGCAGGTTCTTGGGTTGGATTCCTTGGCTGCCACTGGGCAAGGCCTGAAAGGGCCTCAGTTGTGTAGGGAACAAAACATGGAATGGGAAAGCAAAGCTGGGGAGGTTCTGGTTTCAGAAAGGTTCATTGCCTTCTCTTTCTGAAGGGACACTCACCAGGTCCAGCTGTGGTAAGAAGAGCAAGTGGGCTGTGAAGGTTTGGGGCAGTCTGGAAGCTCCCTTGTGCCCAAAGGATCCTGGCAAGTGCAGCCCTGGAAGAGTCAGGAATAATGAAAAGTGCCTCAGTTCTCATAAAGCTCAGCTTTGTAAGACACGTCTCAAGACCAGACAAAATCCTCCAGCAGTGAGCTTGGCAGAAAAGGCCTGTGAAGCAAAGCAGCATGAAAATCTAGAACTGCTTGGGGATGGCAGGTGAAAGCTGGAGCCCTCCCAGGTCAAGGTGTCTGATCCCCACAATCCTCTTTGTGTCCTCTGCCAGAAGCTGCCCTTGGTCATTCTTGTGGTTTGCAGGTTGTAAAAAGACCCTTGAGATTTGCTTCTGGGAACGGGGATCCATTTCCTGATGGGAGTCCTTGAAATACAAGTGAGTGTGTATGGGAAATGAGGAGGCTCCAGGAGTGCTGGGGCTGGAGAGTCCACAGTGAGTATGGTTTGAGTGTCCTGATGTCCCTGACCCAATGCTGTGTTGTCATCAAGTCCCTTCATTCTGATTTAAATTGTCTTTAAATGTGCTGGAAGTCCAAACTGAAGTAGAAAATGCTTGTGGAAAGCTTAGTGTTCCCAAGGGAATGCTTTAGGGACGTGCAGCTTGTGAACTGCAGAAATAATTCGGGTTCCCCCAGAAACCTGCTGGGCTGTTTAGGAGGTTTTTCTTCCCCCCTTTTTTTTTCTTCCCCCCTTTTTTTCTTCCCCCCTTTTTTTCTTCCCCCCTTTTTTTCTTCCCCCTTTTTTTCTTCCCCCCTTTTTTTCTTCCCCCCTTTTTTCTTCCCCCCTTTTTCTCGTCCCCCCTTTTTCTCTTCCCCCCTTTCTCTCGTCCCCCCTTTTCTCGTCCCCCTTCTTCTCGTCCCCCTTCTTCTCGTCCCCCCTTTTCTCGTCCCCCCTTTTCTCGTCCCCCCTTTTCTCGTCCCCCCTTTTCTCGTCCCCCTTCTTCTCGTTCCCCCTTCTTCTCGTTCCCCCTTCTTCTCGTTCCCCCTTTTTCTCGTCCCCCCTTTTCTTGGCCCCTCTTTCTCTCGTCCCCCCTTTTTCGCGTCCCCCCTTCTTCTCGTCCTTCCTTTTTCGCGTCCCCCCTTCTTCTCGTCCCCCCTTCTTCTCGTCCTTCCTTTTTCGCGTCCCCCCTTTTTCGCGTCCCCCCTTTTTCGCATCCCCCCTTTTTCGCGTCCCCCCTTTTGCTTGTCCCCCCTTTTGCTCGTCCCCCCTTTCTCGCGTCCCCCCTTTCTCGCGTCCCAACTTTCTCGCGTCCCCCCTTTTTCTCGTCCCCCCTTTTCTCGTCCCTCCTTTTTCTCGTCCCCCCTTTTTCTCGTCCCCCCTTTTTCTCGTCCCCCTTCTTCTCGTCCCCGTTCTTCTCGTCCCCCCTTTTTCTCGTCCCCCCTTTTTCTCGTCCCCCCTTTTTCTCTCCCCCCTTTTGCTCGTCCCCCCTTTTGCTCGGCCCCCCTTTTTCTCGTCCCCTCTTTTTCTCGGCCCCCCTTTTTCTCGTCCCCTCTTCTTCTCGTCCCCCCTTCTTCTTTTCCGCCCTTTTCTCGTCCCCTCTTTTCTCGTCCCCCCTTTTCTCGTCCCCCCTTTTCTCGTCCCCCCTTTTCTTGTCCCCCTTCTTCTCGTCCCCCTTCTTCTCGTCCCCCTTTTTCGCGTCCCCCCTTTCTCGCGTCCCCCCTTTCTCGCGTCCCCCCTTTCTCGCGTCCCCCCTTTCTCGCGTCCCCCCTTTTGCTCGTCCCCCCTTTTCTTGTCCCCCCTTTTTCTCGTCCCCCCTTTTCTTGTCCCCCCTTTTTCTCGTCCCCCCTTTTTCTCGTCCCCCCTTTTTCTCGTCCCCCCTTTTTCTCTTCCCCCCTTTTTCTCTCCCCCCCTTTCTTAAGAATTAAGCGATGGCACTGTGAAGGTGGTTGGTGTGACAGGGGTTAAACCGGGAAAACACTGGGTAATTCCTTGGTTGGTTAATTTGCAAGCTCCCCTAAACCTTTGCTCGGAAGAGATTGGTTGGACAAGTTGAGGCAGAAATGAACTTGGAAAATGGGGAGATGGAAACTGTAGTTGCTGAAACTAAATGTGTGAGAGCAGCAGCTCTTCTTGTGCAGGAAGTAACTCCCGTCAGCAGCACCGTCCCAACTGAAGCGGCAGATGCAGTTGTTCCTGTGGTGTGGGCCAGTGGAAAACAGTGTGGCCTATGAAGGGCCAAGTTAGACAGTTGTCAAACAGTAGCAGAAGTGACTCTCCAGGTAGCCCAATATAAATATGAGAAGCAAAGTGGTCAAGTAAACCAGTGCATGCTGTGACTGCAGAGGCAGGGATAGGTTGGGATCCAAAAAACTGGGGTGGAGATGCTTGTGATTTAACTGCTTTAGAGCGTGTTTCAGAGGGTGAAGTGTTTGCTGAAGCACAGCAAATAACAGGAGGGAAAGTGGAAGGTGACCCCGATGGTTATCCCGTCAGGCCTGATGTGGTGGAGGATTTTACTCAGCCTGAACTTGCTGGTGTTCTGGAGAGGTTTAAAGCAAAGACCAGGGAGTCTGTGATCTCCTGGGCAGTTGGGCTGCATGAGCTGGGAGCCTCTGGGATCAGATTGGACTGGGCAGACAGGGAGCAGTTTGTCCCGTGGAGCTGGACTGGGTTTGTTCAGGATGCTTTCGGAGGCAGGGCTGGAGAGGCTCCTTTGTTGGTTGTAGTGGTGGAAGGTTGTCCCAGGAGGGCTGGAGCCTTTGACCTCCTGCTCCCCCCATGAGCCCCGACGGGACCGTGCACTTGGCAATGGAGGGCCCCCCATTGCTGAGTCAGCGGTTCCGGGGGCTGGCAGGGATGGGATCAGGATGCTGAGCTCCAGCCAAGGCAGGGCAGGAAATGGTGCAGCCACTGCAAGAAGTGAAGGCAGAGTGAGATGAAGGCCAAGCTCCAGCACAAGGGTGGGTGAGAAAAGCCCATGGCCCTCAGGTGGAGCTTTGAATTCCTTGGAAAAATGGATCTTGTCAAAGGGCTCAGGCCCATGTGGGTGCTGGAGCGGAGGCCTCTTCAACTCATGGTCAGCCTAAAAAGGTGCAAGGACAGCAAGTTTTGATGATAGAACGAGGTGGCAAACAAGGTGAAGTGGTAAAGAGAAAAGCTGAGCTTCAGATTGGTCCTGTGCCACAGCAGCCTTGTGGAGTGCTTGTTGCTTTCCCTGACTGTGGAATGGCAGTGGATATTTCCAAGGGCTGCCTTGTGCTGAGGAACACTGGGGTCAGTTCCCTTTCCCTGGGCAGGGCAGGCAGGGCAAGTTTACCTGCCCCCCTGGAGGGTGGCTGGATGAGACTTGATCACCAAATGCAAACAGTAAGTAGAGGAGGTCCATTGGTGACCTTTGGGCATCAGGTAGAACAACTCACTGCTCACTCCTGGGGGGATATATTTACAGCATTCTCACCATCGGATAGGAAGTTTTTGAAGACTTTATTTCATCCACTAATCATAGTAATTACACTGATTTTATGAACAATAGGGAGTTGTTGTCTATGGCATCTCCTCCAAGAAGTTGTTTCTTGCATGTGTCTATCCTGACCAGGGATCAAAGGAGCGAAGGGAAAGGATGAGAAGTTCCCCGAGAGTTGCTGCCCAGGGGCTGCTGCCCCTGAGGAACAGGGTGAAGGCTGCCTGTGCTCAGGTGCCCTGGCTGAAGTGTGCAGTTGGTGTGAGTGTTGCTGGAGAAAGGCAGGCCAGGTGTGTGCAGCTGTTCCGTGCCCTCCACCCTTGGCCCTGCTGGGGCACCCGGCCAGCGCTCCAGGGGTGGCCAACTTGGAGCTCCCGAGAAGCTGCCCATACCCACAGCCGGATAGTGCCAGGCCTGGCCTAAAGCCGGCTCTGTTGGTCAGAGTCTGGCCAGCAGGAGCCTCTTGTAGCCGCCCCGCAGCCTCCCCTGCGGGTGGACGCACCCATAGGAATTGTGGCAGTTCCCGGAGACTGCGGGATCGGCTGCGCCGGGGCTGCCCAGCTGCCCTGTGGGCTGGGGGTGGAGCGTGAGGGGGCCGTGGGGGAGAGATTTCTGCTTAGCCACAGTTCTGTCTCTCGAGGCAGTCAGGATTTGATACCTTGCTCATTTATCAGATCCCATAAATCTGTATCTGATGTGTTGGATTGGGTTTGTTTCAACTGTTCCTATTATCCTGTGACTTGTGAGGAGTTGTTTCCTCAAGTGCCTTGCCCGTGGGCACAACGGCAGGTGTGTGCAGCAGCTGGAGCCTGGGCAGGTTTGGGGGCAGTGGTGTCCCAGCTCCCTTTGCCATCCCTGCTGCAGGGTGGGAGCTGCACAGAGCCAGCAGCGTCCAGCTGGAGGATCCAGGAGGACGCAGCTCTGCTTTTCTGGGAGGTAAGAGGTGGGGGTGCAGGAGCTGGAAGGGGTGTTCTCCAGGCAGAGGAAGGGAAGGAGCAGAGAGAACTGCAGCCCCCAGCAGCTCGGTCAGTGCTGGATGGACTCGGGGCTGGGAAAGGTCACTCAGTGTGAGGGCAGGTGAGAGCCCAGGGTGGCCCTGGCAGCCCTGGGAACAAGTCCAGTGGGCAAAGGAATGGACCCTGGAGAGCTGGGCAAACAGCTGGAGGAGTTTCAAGGAGAAGCAGGAAACTGGACAAGTTGCAGCAGCTCCTTTTATGTGTGTGTGTGTGTAGCCAGGTCTAGTGCAGCCACGAGTGAGGTGGGAAATGAACCTCAGGAGGCTGGGAATGAGTCCCACAAACTGGTTACAATGGGATTGAGTCTTCCCAAGTGTCTGAAAAGCTTTACTTTAGTTTGACTTTATAAATTGAAAACTGAAATGATTGTCTAGGTGTTAGGCCTTGCTGTCGTGTGTCTTTGGTGAGGTGTTGACTCAGTACCTTTCTTGGAGCTGCTGTTTGGTGTCCCTAATTGACCTGTAAGGTCCTGGTTTGTTCCCTGCTTCTCCCAGCTTGTTCAGGAGATGGAATTCCAGCGCTACAGTATAGATGGCTCATGGTGCTCCCAAAAGGAGCCTTTCTGCCTTCGGGACAAGTTGTGATGCCACTGGAGCTGTTGGGAGAAGCGGAGGGTCGGCAGTGCCAGGCCTGGAATGCTGCTGCTGTGGCACAGACGCTGCTCCCTGGCAGGTTCTTGGGTTGGATTCCTTGGCTGCCACTGGGCAAGGCCTGAAAGGGCCTCAGTTGTGTAGGGAACAAAACATGGAATGGGAAAGCAAAGCTGGGGAGGTTCTGGTTTCAGAAAGGTTCATTGCCTTCTCTTTCTGAAGGGACACTCACCAGGTCCAGCTGTGGTAAGAAGAGCAAGTGGGCTGTGAAGGTTTGGGGCAGTCTGGAAGCTCCCTTGTGCCCAAAGGATCCTGGCAAGTGCAGCCCTGGAAGAGTCAGGAATAATGAAAAGTGCCTCAGTTCTCATAAAGCTCAGCTTTGTAAGACACGTCTCAAGACCAGACAAAATCCTCCAGCAGTGAGCTTGGCAGAAAAGGCCTGTGAAGCAAAGCAGCATGAAAATCTAGAACTGCTTGGGGATGGCAGGTGAAAGCTGGAGCCCTCCCAGGTCAAGGTGTCTGATCCCCACAATCCTCTTTGTGTCCTCTGCCAGAAGCTGCCCTTGGTCATTCTTGTGGTTTGCAGGTTGTAAAAAGACCCTTGAGATTTGCTTCTGGGAACGGGGATCCATTTCCTGATGGGAGTCCTTGAAATACAAGTGAGTGTGTATGGGAAATGAGGAGGCTCCAGGAGTGCTGGGGCTGGAGAGTCCACAGTGAGTATGGTTTGAGTGTCCTGATGTCCCTGACCCAATGCTGTGTTGTCATCAAGTCCCTTCATTCTGATTTAAATTGTCTTTAAATGTGCTGGAAGTCCAAACTGAAGTAGAAAATGCTTGTGGAAAGCTTAGTGTTCCCAAGGGAATGCTTTAGGGACGTGCAGCTTGTGAACTGCAGAAATAATTCGGGTTCCCCCAGAAACCTGCTGGGCTGTTTAGGAGGTTTTTCTTCCCCCCTTTTTTTTTCTTCCCCCCTTTTTTTCTTCCCCCCTTTTTTTCTTCCCCCCTTTTTTTCTTCCCCCTTTTTTTCTTCCCCCCTTTTTTTCTTCCCCCCTTTTTTCTTCCCCCCTTTTTCTCGTCCCCCCTTTTTCTCTTCCCCCCTTTCTCTCGTCCCCCCTTTTCTCGTCCCCCTTCTTCTCGTCCCCCTTCTTCTCGTCCCCCCTTTTCTCGTCCCCCCTTTTCTCGTCCCCCCTTTTCTCGTCCCCCCTTTTCTCGTCCCCCTTCTTCTCGTTCCCCCTTCTTCTCGTTCCCCCTTCTTCTCGTTCCCCCTTTTTCTCGTCCCCCCTTTTCTTGGCCCCTCTTTCTCTCGTCCCCCCTTTTTCGCGTCCCCCCTTCTTCTCGTCCTTCCTTTTTCGCGTCCCCCCTTCTTCTCGTCCCCCCTTCTTCTCGTCCTTCCTTTTTCGCGTCCCCCCTTTTTCGCGTCCCCCCTTTTTCGCATCCCCCCTTTTTCGCGTCCCCCCTTTTGCTTGTCCCCCCTTTTGCTCGTCCCCCCTTTCTCGCGTCCCCCCTTTCTCGCGTCCCAACTTTCTCGCGTCCCCCCTTTTTCTCGTCCCCCCTTTTCTCGTCCCTCCTTTTTCTCGTCCCCCCTTTTTCTCGTCCCCCCTTTTTCTCGTCCCCCTTCTTCTCGTCCCCGTTCTTCTCGTCCCCCCTTTTTCTCGTCCCCCCTTTTTCTCGTCCCCCCTTTTTCTCTCCCCCCTTTTGCTCGTCCCCCCTTTTGCTCGGCCCCCCTTTTTCTCGTCCCCTCTTTTTCTCGGCCCCCCTTTTTCTCGTCCCCTCTTCTTCTCGTCCCCCCTTCTTCTTTTCCGCCCTTTTCTCGTCCCCTCTTTTCTCGTCCCCCCTTTTCTCGTCCCCCCTTTTCTCGTCCCCCCTTTTCTTGTCCCCCTTCTTCTCGTCCCCCTTCTTCTCGTCCCCCTTTTTCGCGTCCCCCCTTTCTCGCGTCCCCCCTTTCTCGCGTCCCCCCTTTCTCGCGTCCCCCCTTTCTCGCGTCCCCCCTTTTGCTCGTCCCCCCTTTTCTTGTCCCCCCTTTTTCTCGTCCCCCCTTTTCTTGTCCCCCCTTTTTCTCGTCCCCCCTTTTTCTCGTCCCCCCTTTTTCTCGTCCCCCCTTTTTCTCTTCCCCCCTTTTTCTCTCCCCCCCTTTCTTAAGAATTAAGCGATGGCACTGTGAAGGTGGTTGGTGTGACAGGGGTTAAACCGGGAAAACACTGGGTAATTCCTCGGTTGGTTAATTTGCAAGCTCCCCTAAACCTTTGCTCGGAAGAGATTGGTTGGACAAGTTGAGGCAGAAATGAACTTGGAAAATGGGGAGATGGAAACTGTAGTTGCTGAAACTAAATGTGTGAGAGCAGCAGCTCTTCTTGTGCAGGAAGTAACTCCCGTCAGCAGCACCGTCCCAACTGAAGCGGCAGATGCAGTTGTTCCTGTGGTGTGGGCCAGTGGAAAACAGTGTGGCCTATGAAGGGCCAAGTTAGACAGTTGTCAAACAGTAGCAGAAGTGACTCTCCAGGTAGCCCAATATAAATATGAGAAGCAAAGTGGTCAAGTAAACCAGTGCATGCTGTGACTGCAGAGGCAGGGATAGGTTGGGATCCAAAAAACTGGGGTGGAGATGCTTGTGATTTAACTGCTTTAGAGCGTGTTTCAGAGGGTGAAGTGTTTGCTGAAGCACAGCAAATAACAGGAGGGAAAGTGGAAGGTGACCCCGATGGTTATCCCGTCAGGCCTGATGTGGTGGAGGATTTTACTCAGCCTGAACTTGCTGGTGTTCTGGAGAGGTTTAAAGCAAAGACCAGGGAGTCTGTGATCTCCTGGGCAGTTGGGCTGCATGAGCTGGGAGCCTCTGGGATCAGATTGGACTGGGCAGACAGGGAGCAGTTTGTCCCGTGGAGCTGGACTGGGTTTGTTCAGGATGCTTTCGGAGGCAGGGCTGGAGAGGCTCCTTTGTTGGTTGTAGTGGTGGAAGGTTGTCCCAGGAGGGCTGGAGCCTTTGACCTCCTGCTCCCCCCATGAGCCCCGACGGGACCGTGCACTTGGCAATGGAGGGCCCCCCATTGCTGAGTCAGCGGTTCCGGGGGCTGGCAGGGATGGGATCAGGATGCTGAGCTCCAGCCAAGGCAGGGCAGGAAATGGTGCAGCCACTGCAAGAAGTGAAGGCAGAGTGAGATGAAGGCCAAGCTCCAGCACAAGGGTGGGTGAGAAAAGCCCATGGCCCTCAGGTGGAGCTTTGAATTCCTTGGAAAAATGGATCTTGTCAAAGGGCTCAGGCCCATGTGGGTGCTGGAGCGGAGGCCTCTTCAACTCATGGTCAGCCTAAAAAGGTGCAAGGACAGCAAGTTTTGATGATAGAACGAGGTGGCAAACAAGGTGAAGTGGTAAAGAGAAAAGCTGAGCTTCAGATTGGTCCTGTGCCACAGCAGCCTTGTGGAGTGCTTGTTGCTTTCCCTGACTGTGGAATGGCAGTGGATATTTCCAAGGGCTGCCTTGTGCTGAGGAACACTGGGGTCAGTTCCCTTTCCCTGGGCAGGGCAGGCAGGGCAAGTTTACCTGCCCCCCTGGAGGGTGGCTGGATGAGACTTGATCACCAAATGCAAACAGTAAGTAGAGGAGGTCCATTGGTGACCTTTGGGCATCAGGTAGAACAACTCACTGCTCACTCCTGGGGGGATATATTTACAGCATTCTCACCATCGGATAGGAAGTTTTTGAAGACTTTATTTCATCCACTAATCATAGTAATTACACTGATTTTATGAACAATAGGGAGTTGTTGTCTATGGCATCTCCTCCAAGAAGTTGTTTCTTGCATGTGTCTATCCTGACCAGGGATCAAAGGAGCGAAGGGAAAGGATGAGAAGTTCCCCGAGAGTTGCTGCCCAGGGGCTGCTGCCCCTGAGGAACAGGGTGAAGGCTGCCTGTGCTCAGGTGCCCTGGCTGAAGTGTGCAGTTGGTGTGAGTGTTGCTGGAGAAAGGCAGGCCAGGTGTGTGCAGCTGTTCCGTGCCCTCCACCCTTGGCCCTGCTGGGGCACCCGGCCAGCGCTCCAGGGGTGGCCAACTTGGAGCTCCCGAGAAGCTGCCCATACCCACAGCCGGATAGTGCCAGGCCTGGCCTAAAGCCGGCTCTGTTGGTCAGAGTCTGGCCAGCAGGAGCCTCTTGTAGCCGCCCCGCAGCCTCCCCTGCGGGTGGACGCACCCATAGGAATTGTGGCAGTTCCCGGAGACTGCGGGATCGGCTGCGCCGGGGCTGCCCAGCTGCCCTGTGGGCTGGGGGTGGAGCGTGAGGGGGCCGTGGGGGAGAGATTTCTGCTTAGCCACAGTTCTGTCTCTCGAGGCAGTCAGGATTTGATACCTTGCTCATTTATCAGATCCCATAAATCTGTATCTGATGTGTTGGATTGGGTTTGTTTCAACTGTTCCTATTATCCTGTGACTTGTGAGGAGTTGTTTCCTCAAGTGCCTTGCCCGTGGGCACAACGGCAGGTGTGTGCAGCAGCTGGAGCCTGGGCAGGTTTGGGGGCAGTGGTGTCCCAGCTCCCTTTGCCATCCCTGCTGCAGGGTGGGAGCTGCACAGAGCCAGCAGCGTCCAGCTGGAGGATCCAGGAGGACGCAGCTCTGCTTTTCTGGGAGGTAAGAGGTGGGGGTGCAGGAGCTGGAAGGGGTGTTCTCCAGGCAGAGGAAGGGAAGGAGCAGAGAGAACTGCAGCCCCCAGCAGCTCGGTCAGTGCTGGATGGACTCGGGGCTGGGAAAGGTCACTCAGTGTGAGGGCAGGTGAGAGCCCAGGGTGGCCCTGGCAGCCCTGGGAACAAGTCCAGTGGGCAAAGGAATGGACCCTGGAGAGCTGGGCAAACAGCTGGAGGAGTTTCAAGGAGAAGCAGGAAACTGGACAAGTTGCAGCAGCTCCTTTTATGTGTGTGTGTGTGTAGCCAGGTCTAGTGCAGCCACGAGTGAGGTGGGAAATGAACCTCAGGAGGCTGGGAATGAGTCCCACAAACTGGTTACAATGGGATTGAGTCTTCCCAAGTGTCTGAAAAGCTTTACTTTAGTTTGACTTTATAAATTGAAAACTGAAATGATTGTCTAGGTGTTAGGCCTTGCTGTCGTGTGTCTTTGGTGAGGTGTTGACTCAGTACCTTTCTTGGAGCTGCTGTTTGGTGTCCCTAATTGACCTGTAAGGTCCTGGTTTGTTCCCTGCTTCTCCCAGCTTGTTCAGGAGATGGAATTCCAGCGCTACAGTATAGATGGCTCATGGTGCTCCCAAAAGGAGCCTTTCTGCCTTCGGGACAAGTTGTGATGCCACTGGAGCTGTTGGGAGAAGCGGAGGGTCGGCAGTGCCAGGCCTGGAATGCTGCTGCTGTGGCACAGACGCTGCTCCCTGGCAGGTTCTTGGGTTGGATTCCTTGGCTGCCACTGGGCAAGGCCTGAAAGGGCCTCAGTTGTGTAGGGAACAAAACATGGAATGGGAAAGCAAAGCTGGGGAGGTTCTGGTTTCAGAAAGGTTCATTGCCTTCTCTTTCTGAAGGGACACTCACCAGGTCCAGCTGTGGTAAGAAGAGCAAGTGGGCTGTGAAGGTTTGGGGCAGTCTGGAAGCTCCCTTGTGCCCAAAGGATCCTGGCAAGTGCAGCCCTGGAAGAGTCAGGAATAATGAAAAGTGCCTCAGTTCTCATAAAGCTCAGCTTTGTAAGACACGTCTCAAGACCAGACAAAATCCTCCAGCAGTGAGCTTGGCAGAAAAGGCCTGTGAAGCAAAGCAGCATGAAAATCTAGAACTGCTTGGGGATGGCAGGTGAAAGCTGGAGCCCTCCCAGGTCAAGGTGTCTGATCCCCACAATCCTCTTTGTGTCCTCTGCCAGAAGCTGCCCTTGGTCATTCTTGTGGTTTGCAGGTTGTAAAAAGACCCTTGAGATTTGCTTCTGGGAACGGGGATCCATTTCCTGATGGGAGTCCTTGAAATACAAGTGAGTGTGTATGGGAAATGAGGAGGCTCCAGGAGTGCTGGGGCTGGAGAGTCCACAGTGAGTATGGTTTGAGTGTCCTGATGTCCCTGACCCAATGCTGTGTTGTCATCAAGTCCCTTCATTCTGATTTAAATTGTCTTTAAATGTGCTGGAAGTCCAAATTGAAGTAGAAAATGCTTGTGGAAAGCTTAGTGTTCCCAAGGGAATGCTTTAGGGACGTGCAGCTTGTGAACTGCAGAAATAATTCGGGTTCCCCCAGAAACCTGCTGGGCTGTTTAGGAGGTTTTTCTTCCCCCCTTTTTTTTTCTTCCCCCCTTTTTTTCTTCCCCCCTTTTTTTCTTCCCCCCTTTTTTTCTTCCCCCTTTTTTTCTTCCCCCCTTTTTTTCTTCCCCCCTTTTTTCTTCCCCCCTTTTTCTCGTCCCCCCTTTTTCTCTTCCCCCCTTTCTCTCGTCCCCCCTTTCTCTCGTCCCCCCTTTTCTCGTCCCCCTTCTTCTCGTCCCCCTTCTTCTCGTCCCCCTTTTTCTCGTCCCCCCTTTCTCTCGTCCCCCCTTTTTCTCGTCCCCCCTTTTTCTCGTCCCCCCTTTTTCGCGTCCCCCCTTTTTCGCGTCCCCCCTTTTTCGCGTCCCCCCTTTTTCGCGTCCCCCCTTCTTCTCGTCCTTCCTTTTTCGCGTCCCCCCTTCTTCTCGTCCTTCCTTTTTCTCGTCCCGCCTTTTTCGCGTCCCCCCTTTTTCGCGTCCCCCCTTTCTCGCGTCCCCCCTTTCTCGCGTCCCCCCTTTCTCGCGTCCCCCCTTTCTTGCGTCCCACCTTTCTCGCGTCCCCCCTTTTTCTCGTCCCCCCTTTTCTCGTCCCCCCTTTTCTCGTCCCCCCTTTTCTCGTCCTTCCTTTTTCTCGTCCCCGCTTTTCTCGTCCCCCCTTTTTCTCGTCCCCCCTTTTTCTCGTCCCCCCTTTTTCTCGTCCCCCCTTTTTCTCGTCCCCCCCTTTTCTCGTCCCCCTTCTTCTCGTCCCCCTTCTTCTCGTCCCCCCTTTTTCTCGTCCCCCCTTTTTCTCGTCGCCCCTTTTTCTCGTCCCCCCTTTCTCTCGTCCCCCCTTTTTCTCGTCCCCCCTATTTCTCGTCCCCCCTTTTTCTCGTCCCCCCTTTTTCTCGTCCCCCCTTTTTCTCGTCCCCCCTTTTTCTCGTCCCCCCTTTTTCGCGTCCCCCCTTTTTCGAGTCCCCCCTTTCTCTCGTCCCCCCTTTCTCTCGTCCCCCTTCTTCTCGTCCCCCTTCTTCTCGTCCCCCTTCTTCTCGTCCTTCCTTTTTCGCGTCCCCCCTTTTTCGCGTCCCCCCTTTTTCGCGTCCCCCCTTTTTCGCGTCCCCCCTTTTTCGCGTCCCCCCTTTTTCTCGTCCCCCCTTTTGCTCGTCCCCCCTTTTGCTCGTCCCCCCTTTCTCGCGTCCCCCCTTTCTCGCGTCCCCCCTTTCTCGCGTCCCCCCTTTCTCGCGTCCCCCCTTTCTCGCGTCCCCCCTTTCTCGCGTCCCACCTTTCTCGCGTCCCCCCTTTTTATCTTCCCCCCTTTTCTCGTCCCCCTTCTTCTCGTCCCCCCTTTTTCTCGTCCCCCCTTTTTCTCGTCCCCCCTTTTTCTCGTCCCCCCTTTTTCTCGTCCCCCCTTTTGCTCGTCCCCCCTTTTTCTCGTCCCCCCTTTTTCTCGTCCCCCCTTTTTCTCGGCCCCCCTTTTTCTCGTCCCCCCTTTTTCTCGTCCCCCCTTTTTCTCGGCCCCCCTTTTTCTCGTCCCCTCTTCTTCTCGTCCCCCCTTCTTCTTTTCCGCCCTTTTCTCGTCCCCTCTTTTCTCGTCCCCCCTTTTCTCGTCCCCCCTTTTCTCGTCCCCCTTTTCTCATCCCCCTTCTTCTCGTCCCCCTTCTTCTCGTCCCCCTTCTTCTCGTCCCCCTTCTTCTCGTCCCCCTTCTTCTCGTCCCCCTTTTTCGCGTCCCCCCTTTTTCGTGTCCCCCCTTTTTCGCGTCCCCCCTTCTTCTCGTCCTTCCTTTTTCGCGTCCCCCCTTCTTCTCGTCCTTCCTTTTTCGCGTCCCCCCTTTTTCTCGTCCCCCCTTTTTCTTGGCCCCCCTTTTGCTCGTCCCCCCTTTTGCTCGTCCCCCCTTTTTCTCGTCCCCCCTTTTTCTCGTCCCCCCTTTTTCTCGTCCCCCCTTTTTCTCGTCCCCCCTTTTTCTCGGCCCCCCTTTTTCTCGGCCCCCCTTTTTCTCGGCCCCCCTTTTTCTCGTCCCCTCTTCTTCTCGTCCCCTCTTCTTCTCGTCCCCCCTTCTTCTTTTCCGCCCTTTTCTCGTCCCCTCTTTTCTCGTCCCCCCTTTTCTCGTCCCCCCTTTTCTCGTCCCCCTTTTCTCATCCCCCTTCTTCTCGTACCCTTCTTCTCGTCCCCCTTCTTCTCGTCCCCCTTCTTCTCGTCCCCCTTCTTCTCGTCCCCCTTCTTCTCGTCCCCCTTTTTCGCGTCCCCCCTTTTTCGCGTCCCCCCTTTTTCTCGTCCCCCCTTTTGCTCGTCCCCCCTTTTGCTCGTCCCCCCTTTCTCGCGTCCCCCCTTTCTCGCGTCCCCCCTTTCTCGCGTCCCCCCTTTCTCGCGTCCCCCCTTTCTCGCGTCCCCCCTTTCTCGCGTCCCACCTTTCTCGCGTCCCCCCTTTTTATCTTCCCCCCTTTTCTCGTCCCCCTTCTTCTCGTCCCCCCTTTTTCTCGTCCCCCCTTTTTCTCGTCCCCCCTTTTTCTCGTCCCCCCTTTTTCTCGTCCCCCCTTTTTCTCGTCCCCCCTTTTGCTCGTCCCCCCTTTTTCTCGTCCCCCCTTTTTCTCGTCCCCCCTTTTTCTCGGCCCCCCTTTTTCTCGTCCCCCCTTTTTCTCGTCCCCCCTTTTTCTCGGCCCCCCTTTTTCTCGTCCCCTCTTCTTCTCGTCCCCCCTTCTTCTTTTCCGCCCTTTTCTCGTCCCCTCTTTTCTCGTCCCCCCTTTTCTCGTCCCCCCTTTTCTCGTCCCCCTTTTCTCATCCCCCTTCTTCTCGTCCCCCTTCTTCTCGTCCCCCTTCTTCTCGTCCCCCTTCTTCTCGTCCCCCTTTTTCGCGTCCCCCCTTTTTCGTGTCCCCCCTTTTTCGCGTCCCCCCTTCTTCTCGTCCTTCCTTTTTCGCGTCCCCCCTTCTTCTCGTCCTTCCTTTTTCGCGTCCCCCCTTTTTCTCGTCCCCCCTTTTTCTCGGCCCCCCTTTTGCTCGTCCCCCCTTTTGCTCGTCCCCCCTTTTTCTCGTCCCCCCTTTTTCTCGTCCCCCCTTTTTCTCGGCCCCCCTTTTTCTCGGCCCCCCTTTTTCTCGGCCCCCCTTTTTCTCGTCCCCTCTTCTTCTCGTCCCCTCTTCTTCTCGTCCCCCCTTCTTCTTTTCCGCCCTTTTCTCGTCCCCTCTTTTCTCGTCCCCCCTTTTCTCGTCCCCCCTTTTCTCGTCCCCCTTTTCTCATCCCCCTTCTTCTCGTACCCTTCTTCTCGTCCCCCTTCTTCTCGTCCCCCTTCTTCTCGTCCCCCTTCTTCTCGTCCCCCTTCTTCTCGTCCCCCTTCTTCTCGTCCCCCTTTTTCGCGTCCCCCCTTTTTCGTGTCCCCCCTTTTTCGCGTCCCCCCTTCTTCTCGTCCTTCCTTTTTCGCGTCCCCCCTTCTTCTCGTCCTTCCTTTTTCGCGTCCCCCCTTTTTCTCGTCCCCCCTTTTTCTCGGCCCCCCTTTTGCTCGTCCCCCCTTTTGCTCGTCCCCCCTTTTTCTCGTCCCCCCTTTTTCTCGTTCCCCCTTTTTCTCGTCCCTTCTTTTTCTCGGCCCCCCTTTTTCTCGGCCCCCCTTTTTCTCGGCCCCCCTTTTTCTCGGCCCCCCTTTTTCTCGGCCCCCCTTTTTCTCGGCCCCCCTTTTTCTCGGCCCCCCTTTTTCTCGTCCCCTCTTCTTCTCGTCCCCCCTTCTTCTTTTCCGCCCTTTTCTCGTCCCCTCTTTTCTCGTCCCCCCTTTTCTCGTCCCCCCTTTTCTCGTCCCCCTTCTTCTCGTCCCCCTTCTTCTCGTCCCCCTTCTTCTCGTCCTTCCTTTTTCGCGTCCCCCCTTCTTCTCGTCCCCCCTTTCTCGCGTCCCCCCTTTCTCGCGTCCCCCCTTTCTCGCGTCCCACCTTTCTCGCTTCCCTCCTTTTTCTCGTCCCCCCTTTTCTCGTCCCCCCTTTTCTCGTCCCCGCTTTTCTCGTCCCCCCTTTTTCTCGTCCCCCCTTTTTCTCGTCCCCCCTTTTTCTCGTCCCCCCTTTTTCTCGTCCCCGCTTTTCTCGTCCTCCCTTTTCTCGTCCCCCCTTTTCTCGTCCCCCCTTTTCGCGTCCCCCCTTTCTCGCGTCCCCCCTTTTCTCGTCCCCCCTTTTCTCGTCCCCCCTTTTCTCGTCCCCCCTTTTCTCGTCCCCCCTTTTCTCGTCCCCCCTTTTCTCGTCCCCCTTCTTCTCGTCCCCCTTCTTCTCGTTCCCCCTTTTTTTCGTCTCCCCTTTCTCGTCCCTCCTTTCTCTCGTCCCCCCTTTTTCGCGTCCTCCCTTTCTCGCGTCCCCCCTTTCTCGCGTCCCCCCTTTTGCTCGTCCCCCCTTTTTCTCGTCCCCCCTTTTTCTCGTCCCCCCTTTTTCTCGTCCCCCCTTTTTCTCGTCCCCCCTTTTTCGTGTCCCCCCTTTTTCTCGTCCCCCCTTTTTATCGTCCCCCCTTTTTCTCTTCCCCCCTTTTTCTCTCCCCCCCTTTCTTAAGAATTAAGCGATGGCACTGTGAAGGTGGTTGGTGTGACAGGGGTTAAACTGGGAAAACACTGGGTAATTCCTCGGTTGGTTAATTTGCAAGCTCCCCTAAACCTTTGCTCGGAAGAGATTGGTTGGACAAGTTGAGGCAGAAATGAACTTGGAAAATGGGGAGATGGAAACTGTAGTTGCTGAAACTAAATGTGTGAGAGCAGCAGCTCTTCTTGTGCAGGAAGTAACTCCCGTCAGCAGCACCGTCCCAACTGAAGCGGCAGATGCAGTTGTTCCTGTGGTGTGGGCCAGTGGAAAACAGTGTGGCCTATGAAGGGCCAAGTTAGACAGTTGTCAAACAGTAGCAGAAGTGACTCTCCAGGTAGCCCAATATAAATATGAGAAGCAAAGTGGTCAAGTAAACCAATGCATGCTGTGACTGCAGAGGCAGGGATAGGTTGGGATCCAAAAAACTGGGGTGGAGATGCTTGTGATTTAACTGCTTTAGAGCGTGTTTCAGAGGGTGAAGTGTTTGCTGAAGCACAGCAAATAACAGGAGGGAAAGTGGAAGGTGACCCCGATGGTTATCCCGTCAGGCCTGATGTGGTGGAGGATTTTACTCAGCCTGAACTTGCTGGTGTTCTGGAGAGGTTTAAAGCAAAGACCAGGGAGTCTGTGATCTCCTGGGCAGTTGGGCTGCATGAGCTGGGAGCCTCTGGGATCAGATTGGACTGGGCAGACAGGGAGCAGTTTGTCCCGTGGAGCTGGACTGGGTTTGTTCAGGATGCTTTCGGAGGCAGGGCTGGAGAGGCTCCTTTGTTGGTTGTAGTGGTGGAGGGTTGTCCCAGGAGGGCTGGAGCCTTTGACCTCCTGCTCCCCCCATGAGCCCCGACGGGACCGTGCACTTGGCAATGGAGGGCCCCCCATTGCTGAGTCAGCGGTTCCGGGGGCTGGCAGGGATGGGATCAGGATGCTGAGCTCCAGCCAAGGCAGGGCAGGAAATGGTGCAGCCACTGCAAGAAGTGAAGGCAGAGTGAGATGAAGGCCAAGCTCCAGCACAAGGGTGGGTGAGAAAAGCCCATGGCCCTCAGGTGGAGCTTTGAATTCCTTGGAAAAATGGATCTTGTCAAAGGGCTCAGGCCCATGTGGGTGCTGCAGCGGAGGCCTCTTCAACTCATGGTCAGCCTAAAAAGGTGCAAGGACAGCAAGTTTTGATGATAGAACGAGGTGGCAAACAAGGTGAAGGGGTAAAGAGAAAAGCTGAGCTTCAGATTGGTCCTGTGCCACAGCAGCCTTGTGGAGTGCTTGTTGCTTTCCCTGACTGTGGAATGGCAGTGGATATTTCCAAGGGCTGCCTTGTGCTGAGGAACACTGGGGTCAGTTCCCTTTCCCTGGGCAGGGCAGGCAGGGCAAGTTTACCTGCCCCCCTGGAGGGTGGCTGGATGAGACTTGATCACCAAATGCAAACAGTAAGTAGAGGAGGTCCATTGGGGACCTTTGGGCATCAGGTAGAACAACTCACTGCTCACTCCTGGGGGGATATATTTACAGCATTCTCACCATCGGATAGGAAGTTTTTGAAGACTTTATTTCATCCACTAATCATAGTAATTACACTGATTTTATGAACAATAGGGAGTTGTTGTCTATGGCATCTCCTCCAAGAAGTTGTTTCTTGCATGTGTCTATCCTGACCAGGGATCAAAGGAGCGAAGGGAAAGGATGAGAAGTTCCCCGAGAGTTGCTGCCCAGGGGCTACTGCCCCTGAGGAACAGGGTGAAGGCTGCCTGTGCTCAGGTGCCCTGGCTGAAGTGTGCAGTTGGTGTGAGTGTTGCTGGAGAAAGGCAGGCCAGGTGTGTGCAGCTGTTCCGTGCCCTCCACCCTTGGCCCTGCTGGGGCACCCGGCCAGCGCTCCAGGGGTGGCCAACTTGGAGCTCCCGAGAAGCTGCCCATACCCACAGCCGGATAGTGCCAGGCCTGGCCTAAAGCCGGCTCTGTTGGTCAGAGTCTGGCCAGCAGGAGCCTCTTGTAGCCGCCCCGCAGCCTCCCCTGCGGGTGGACGCACCCATAGGAATTGTGGCAGTTCCCGGAGACTGCGGGATCGGCTGCGCCGGGGCTGCCCAGCTGCCCTGTGGGCTGGGGGTGGAGCGTGAGGGGGCCGTGGGGGAGAGATTTCTGCTTAGCCACAGTTCTGTCTCTCGAGGCAGTCAGGATTTGATACCTTGCTCATTTATCAGATCCCATAAATCTGTATCTGATGTGTTGGATTGGGTTTGTTTCAACTGTTCCTATTATCCTGTGACTTGTGAGGAGTTGTTTCCTCAAGTGCCTTGCCCGTGGGCACAACAGCAGGTGTGTGCAGCAGCTGGAGCCTGGGCAGGTTTGGGGGCAGTGGTGTCCCAGCTCCCTTTGCCATCCCTGCTGCAGGGTGGGAGCTGCACAGAGCCAGCAGCGTCCAGCTGGAGGATCCAGGAGGACGCAGCTCTGCTTTTCTGGGAGGTAAGAGGTGGGGGTGCAGGAGCTGGAAGGGGTGTTCTCCAGGCAGAGGAAGGGAAGGAGCAGAGAGAACTGCAGCCCCCAGCAGCTCGGTCAGTGCTGGATGGACTCGGGGCTGGGAAAGGTCAATCAGTGTGAGGGCAGGTGAGAGCCCAGGGTGGCCCTGGCAGCCCTGGTAACAAGTCCAGTGGGCAAAGGAATGGACCCTGGAGAGCTGGGCAAACAGCTGGAGGAGTTTCAAGGAGAAGCAGGAAACTGGACAAGTTGCAGCAGCTCCTTTTATGTGTGTGTGTGTGTAGCCAGGTCTAGTGCAGCCACGAGTGAGGTGGGAAATGAACCTCAGGAGGCTGGGAATGAGTCCCACAAACTGGTTACAATGGGATTGAGTCTTCCCAAGTGTCTGAAAAGCTTTACTTTAGTTTGACTTTATAAATTGAAAACTGAAATGATTGTCTAGGTGTTAGGCCTTGCTGTCGTGTGTCTTTGGTGAGGTGTTGACTCAGTACCTTTCTTGGAGCTGCTGTTTGGTGTCCCTAATTGACCTGTAAGGTCCTGGTTTGTTCCCTGCTTCTCCCAGCTTGTTCAGGAGATGGAATTCCAGCGCTACAGTATAGATGGCTCATGGTGCTCCCAAAAGGAGCCTTTCTGCCTTCGGGACAAGTTGTGATGCCACTGGAGCTGTTGGGAGAAGCGGAGGGTCGGCAGTGCCAGGCCTGGAATGCTGCTGCTGTGGCACAGACGCTGCTCCCTGGCAGGTTCTTGGGTTGGATTCCTTGGCTGCCACTGGGCAAGGCCTGAAAGGGCCTCAGTTGTGTAGGGAACAAAACATGGAATGGGAAAGCAAAGCTGGGGAGGTTCTGGTTTCAGAAAGGTTCATTGCCTTCTCTTTCTGAAGGGACACTCACCAGGTCCAGCTGTGGTAAGAAGAGCAAGTGGGCTGTGACGGTTTGGGGCAGTCTGGAAGCTCCCTTGTGCCCAAAGGATCCTGGCAAGTGCAGCCCTGGAAGAGTCAGGAATAATGAAAAGTGCCTCAGTTCTCATAAAGCTCAGCTTTGTAAGACACGTCTCAAGACCAGACAAAATCCTCCAGCAGTGAGCTTGGCAGAAAAGGCCTGTGAAGCAAAGCAGCATGAAAATCTAGAACTGCTTGGGGATGGCAGGTGAAAGCTGGAGCCCTCCCAGGTCAAGGTGTCTGATCCCCACAATCCTCTTTGTGTCCTCTGCCAGAAGCTGCCCTTGGTCATTCTTGTGGTTTGCAGGTTGTAAAAAGACCCTTGAGATTTGCTTCTGGGAACGGGGATCCATTTCCTGATGGGAGTCCTTGAAATACAAGTGAGTGTGTATGGGAAATGAGGAGGCTCCAGGAGTGCTGGGGCTGGAGAGTCCACAGTGAGTATGGTTTGAGTGTCCTGATGTCCCTGACCCAATGCTGTGTTGTCATCAAGTCCCTTCATTCTGATTTAAATTGTCTTTAAATGTGCTGGAAGTCCAAATTGAAGTAGAAAATGCTTGTGGAAAGCTCAGTGTTCCCAAGGGAATGCTTTAGGGACGTGCAGCTTGTGAACTGCAGAAATAATTCGGGTTCCCCCAGAAACCTGCTGGGCTGTTTAGGAGGTTTTTCTTCCCCCCTTTTTTTCTTCCCCCCTTTTTTTCTTCCCCCCTTTTTTTCTTCCCCCCTTTATTTCTTCCCCCCTTTTTCTCGTCCCCCCTTTTTCTCGTCTCCCCTTTTTCTCGTCCCCCCTTTTCTCGTCCCCCCTTTTCTCGTCCCCCTTCTTCTCGTCCCCCTTCTTCTCGTCCCCCTTTTTCGCGTCCCCCCTTTTTCGCGTCCCCCCTTTTTCGCGTCCCCCCTTCTTCTCGTCCTTCCTTTTTCGCGTCCCCCCTTTTTCTCGTCCCCCTTTTTCTCGTCCCCCCTTCTTCTTTTCCCCCCTTTTCTCGTCCCCGCTTTTCTCGTCCCCCCTTTTCTCGTCCCCCCTTTTCTCGTCCCCCCTTTTCTCGTCCCCCCTTTTCTCGTCCCCCTTCTTCTCGTTCCCCCTTCTTCTCGTTCCCCCTTCTTCTCGTTCCCCCTTTTTCTCGTCCCCCCTTTTCTTGGCCCCTCTTTCTCTCGTCCCCCCTTTTTCGCGTCCCCCCTTCTTCTCGTCCTTCCTTTTTCGCGTCCCCCCTTCTTCTCGTCCCCCCTTCTTCTCGTCCTTCCTTTTTCGCGTCCCCCCTTTTTCGCGTCCCCCCTTTTTCGCATCCCCCCTTTTTCGCGTCCCCCCTTTTGCTTGTCCCCCCTTTTGCTCGTCCCCCCTTTCTCGCGTCCCCCCTTTCTCGCGTCCCAACTTTCTCGCGTCCCCCCTTTTTCTCGTCCCCCCTTTTCTCGTCCCTCCTTTTTCTCGTCCCCCCTTTTTCTCGTCCCCCCTTTTTCTCGTCCCCCTTCTTCTCGTCCCCGTTCTTCTCGTCCCCCCTTTTTCTCGTCCCCCCTTTTTCTCGTCCCCCCTTTTTCTCTCCCCCCTTTTGCTCGTCCCCCCTTTTGCTCGGCCCCCCTTTTTCTCGTCCCCTCTTTTTCTCGGCCCCCCTTTTTCTCGTCCCCTCTTCTTCTCGTCCCCCCTTCTTCTTTTCCGCCCTTTTCTCGTCCCCTCTTTTCTCGTCCCCCCTTTTCTCGTCCCCCCTTTTCTCGTCCCCCCTTTTCTTGTCCCCCTTCTTCTCGTCCCCCTTCTTCTCGTCCCCCTTTTTCGCGTCCCCCCTTTCTCGCGTCCCCCCTTTCTCGCGTCCCCCCTTTCTCGCGTCCCCCCTTTCTCGCGTCCCCCCTTTTGCTCGTCCCCCCTTTTCTTGTCCCCCCTTTTTCTCGTCCCCCCTTTTCTTGTCCCCCCTTTTTCTCGTCCCCCCTTTTTCTCGTCCCCCCTTTTTCTCGTCCCCCCTTTTTCTCTTCCCCCCTTTTTCTCTCCCCCCCTTTCTTAAGAATTAAGCGATGGCACTGTGAAGGTGGTTGGTGTGACAGGGGTTAAACCGGGAAAACACTGGGTAATTCCTCGGTTGGTTAATTTGCAAGCTCCCCTAAACCTTTGCTCGGAAGAGATTGGTTGGACAAGTTGAGGCAGAAATGAACTTGGAAAATGGGGAGATGGAAACTGTAGTTGCTGAAACTAAATGTGTGAGAGCAGCAGCTCTTCTTGTGCAGGAAGTAACTCCCGTCAGCAGCACCGTCCCAACTGAAGCGGCAGATGCAGTTGTTCCTGTGGTGTGGACCAGTGGAAAACAGTGTGGCCTATGAAGGGCCAAGTTAGACAGTTGTCAAACAGTAGCAGAAGTGACTCTCCAGGTAGCCCAATATAAATATGAGAAGCAAAGTGGTCAAGTAAACCAGTGCATGCTGTGACTGCAGAGGCAGGGATAGGTTGGGATCCAAAAAACTGGGGTGGAGATGCTTGTGATTTAACTGCTTTAGAGCGTGTTTCAGAGGGTGAAGTGTTTGCTGAAGCACAGCAAATAACAGGAGGGAAAGTGGAAGGTGACCCCGATGGTTATCCCGTCAGGCCTGATGTGGTGGAGGATTTTACTCAGCCTGAACTTGCTGGTGTTCTGGAGAGGTTTAAAGCAAAGACCAGGGAGTCTGTGATCTCCTGGGCAGTTGGGCTGCATGAGCTGGGAGCCTCTGGGATCAGATTGGACTGGGCAGACAGGGAGCAGTTTGTCCCGTGGAGCTGGACTGGGTTTGTTCAGGATGCTTTCGGAGGCAGGGCTGGAGAGGCTCCTTTGTTGGTTGTAGTGGTGGAAGGTTGTCCCAGGAGGGCTGGAGCCTTTGACCTCCTGCTCCCCCCATGAGCCCCGACGGGACCGTGCACTTGGCAATGGAGGGCCCCCCATTGCTGAGTCAGCGGTTCCGGGGGCTGGCAGGGATGGGATCAGGATGCTGAGCTCCAGCCAAGGCAGGGCAGGAAATGGTGCAGCCACTGCAAGAAGTGAAGGCAGAGTGAGATGAAGGCCAAGCTCCAGCACAAGGGTGGGTGAGAAAAGCCCATGGCCCTCAGGTGGAGCTTTGAATTCCTTGGAAAAATGGATCTTGTCAAAGGGCTCAGGCCCATGTGGGTGCTGGAGCGGAGGCCTCTTCAACTCATGGTCAGCCTAAAAAGGTGCAAGGACAGCAAGTTTTGATGATAGAACGAGGTGGCAAACAAGGTGAAGTGGTAAAGAGAAAAGCTGAGCTTCAGATTGGTCCTGTGCCACAGCAGCCTTGTGGAGTGCTTGTTGCTTTCCCTGACTGTGGAATGGCAGTGGATATTTCCAAGGGCTGCCTTGTGCTGAGGAACACTGGGGTCAGTTCCCTTTCCCTGGGCAGGGCAGGCAGGGCAAGTTTACCTGCCCCCCTGGAGGGTGGCTGGATGAGACTTGATCACCAAATGCAAACAGTAAGTAGAGGAGGTCCATTGGTGACCTTTGGGCATCAGGTAGAACAACTCACTGCTCACTCCTGGGGGGATATATTTACAGCATTCTCACCATCGGATAGGAAGTTTTTGAAGACTTTATTTCATCCACTAATCATAGTAATTACACTGATTTTATGAACAATAGGGAGTTGTTGTCTATGGCATCTCCTCCAAGAAGTTGTTTCTTGCATGTGTCTATCCTGACCAGGGATCAAAGGAGCGAAGGGAAAGGATGAGAAGTTCCCCGAGAGTTGCTGCCCAGGGGCTGCTGCCCCTGAGGAACAGGGTGAAGGCTGCCTGTGCTCAGGTGCCCTGGCTGAAGTGTGCAGTTGGTGTGAGTGTTGCTGGAGAAAGGCAGGCCAGGTGTGTGCAGCTGTTCCGTGCCCTCCACCCTTGGCCCTGCTGGGGCACCCGGCCAGCGCTCCAGGGGTGGCCAACTTGGAGCTCCCGAGAAGCTGCCCATACCCACAGCCGGATAGTGCCAGGCCTGGCCTAAAGCCGGCTCTGTTGGTCAGAGTCTGGCCAGCAGGAGCCTCTTGTAGCCGCCCCGCAGCCTCCCCTGCGGGTGGACGCACCCATAGGAATTGTGGCAGTTCCCGGAGACTGCGGGATCGGCTGCGCCGGGGCTGCCCAGCTGCCCTGTGGGCTGGGGGTGGAGCGTGAGGGGGCCGTGGGGGAGAGATTTCTGCTTAGCCACAGTTCTGTCTCTCGAGGCAGTCAGGATTTGATACCTTGCTCATTTATCAGATCCCATAAATCTGTATCTGATGTGTTGGATTGGGTTTGTTTCAACTGTTCCTATTATCCTGTGACTTGTGAGGAGTTGTTTCCTCAAGTGCCTTGCCCGTGGGCACAACGGCAGGTGTGTGCAGCAGCTGGAGCCTGGGCAGGTTTGGGGGCAGTGGTGTCCCAGCTCCCTTTGCCATCCCTGCTGCAGGGTGGGAGCTGCACAGAGCCAGCAGCGTCCAGCTGGAGGATCCAGGAGGACGCAGCTCTGCTTTTCTGGGAGGTAAGAGGTGGGGGTGCAGGAGCTGGAAGGGGTGTTCTCCAGGCAGAGGAAGGGAAGGAGCAGAGAGAACTGCAGCCCCCAGCAGCTCGGTCAGTGCTGGATGGACTCGGGGCTGGGAAAGGTCACTCAGTGTGAGGGCAGGTGAGAGCCCAGGGTGGCCCTGGCAGCCCTGGGAACAAGTCCAGTGGGCAAAGGAATGGACCCTGGAGAGCTGGGCAAACAGCTGGAGGAGTTTCAAGGAGAAGCAGGAAACTGGACAAGTTGCAGCAGCTCCTTTTATGTGTGTGTGTGTGTAGCCAGGTCTAGTGCAGCCACGAGTGAGGTGGGAAATGAACCTCAGGAGGCTGGGAATGAGTCCCACAAACTGGTTACAATGGGATTGAGTCTTCCCAAGTGTCTGAAAAGCTTTACTTTAGTTTGACTTTATAAATTGAAAACTGAAATGATTGTCTAGGTGTTAGGCCTTGCTGTCGTGTGTCTTTGGTGAGGTGTTGACTCAGTACCTTTCTTGGAGCTGCTGTTTGGTGTCCCTAATTGACCTGTAAGGTCCTGGTTTGTTCCCTGCTTCTCCCAGCTTGTTCAGGAGATGGAATTCCAGCGCTACAGTATAGATGGCTCATGGTGCTCCCAAAAGGAGCCTTTCTGCCTTCGGGACAAGTTGTGATGCCACTGGAGCTGTTGGGAGAAGCGGAGGGTCGGCAGTGCCAGGCCTGGAATGCTGCTGCTGTGGCACAGACGCTGCTCCCTGGCAGGTTCTTGGGTTGGATTCCTTGGCTGCCACTGGGCAAGGCCTGAAAGGGCCTCAGTTGTGTAGGGAACAAAACATGGAATGGGAAAGCAAAGCTGGGGAGGTTCTGGTTTCAGAAAGGTTCATTGCCTTCTCTTTCTGAAGGGACACTCACCAGGTCCAGCTGTGGTAAGAAGAGCAAGTGGGCTGTGAAGGTTTGGGGCAGTCTGGAAGCTCCCTTGTGCCCAAAGGATCCTGGCAAGTGCAGCCCTGGAAGAGTCAGGAATAATGAAAAGTGCCTCAGTTCTCATAAAGCTCAGCTTTGTAAGACACGTCTCAAGACCAGACAAAATCCTCCAGCAGTGAGCTTGGCAGAAAAGGCCTGTGAAGCAAAGCAGCATGAAAATCTAGAACTGCTTGGGGATGGCAGGTGAAAGCTGGAGCCCTCCCAGGTCAAGGTGTCTGATCCCCACAATCCTCTTTGTGTCCTCTGCCAGAAGCTGCCCTTGGTCATTCTTGTGGTTTGCAGGTTGTAAAAAGACCCTTGAGATTTGCTTCTGGGAACGGGGATCCATTTCCTGATGGGAGTCCTTGAAATACAAGTGAGTGTGTATGGGAAATGAGGAGGCTCCAGGAGTGCTGGGGCTGGAGAGTCCACAGTGAGTATGGTTTGAGTGTCCTGATGTCCCTGACCCAATGCTGTGTTGTCATCAAGTCCCTTCATTCTGATTTAAATTGTCTTTAAATGTGCTGGAAGTCCAAATTGAAGTAGAAAATGCTTGTGGAAAGCTTAGTGTTCCCAAGGGAATGCTTTAGGGACGTGCAGCTTGTGAACTGCAGAAATAATTCGGGTTCCCCCAGAAACCTGCTGGGCTGTTTAGGAGGTTTTTCTTCCCCCCTTTTTTTTTCTTCCCCCCTTTTTTTCTTCCCCCCTTTTTTTCTTCCCCCCTTTTTTTCTTCCCCCTTTTTTTCTTCCCCCCTTTTTTTCTTCCCCCCTTTTTTCTTCCCCCCTTTTTCTCGTCCCCCCTTTTTCTCTTCCCCCCTTTCTCTCGTCCCCCCTTTCTCTCGTCCCCCCTTTTCTCGTCCCCCTTCTTCTCGTCCCCCTTCTTCTCGTCCCCCTTTTTCTCGTCCCCCCTTTCTCTCGTCCCCCCTTTTTCTCGTCCCCCCTTTTTCGCGTCCCCCCTTTTTCGCGTCCCCCCTTTTTCGCGTCCCCCCTTTTTCGCGTCCCCCCTTTTTCGCGTCCCCCCTTTTTCGCGTCCCCCCTTCTTCTCGTCCTTCCTTTTCCGCGTCCCCCCTTCTTCTCGTCCTTCCTTTTTCTCGTCCCGCCTTTTTCGCGTCCCCCCTTTTTCGCGTCCCCCCTTTCTCGCGTCCCCCCTTTCTCGCGTCCCCCCTTTCTCGCGTCCCCCCTTTCTTGCGTCCCACCTTTCTCGCGTCCCCCCTTTTTCTCGTCCCCCCTTTTCTCGTCCCCCCTTTTCTCGTCCCCCCTTTTCTCGTCCTTCCTTTTTCTCGTCCCCGCTTTTCTCGTCCCCCCTTTTTCTCGTCCCCCCTTTTTCTCGTCCCCCCTTTTTCTCGTCCCCCCTTTTTCTCGTCCCCCCCTTTTCTCGTCCCCCTTCTTCTCGTCCCCCTTCTTCTCGTCCCCCCTTTTTCTCGTCCCCCCTTTTTCTCGTCGCCCCTTTTTCTCGTCCCCCCTTTCTCTCGTCCCCCCTTTTTCTCGTCCCCCCTATTTCTCGTCCCCCCTTTTTCTCGTCCCCCCTTTTTCTCGTCCCCCCTTTTTCTCGTCCCCCCTTTTTCTCGTCCCCCCTTTTTCGCGTCCCCCCTTTTTCGAGTCCCCCCTTTCTCTCGTCCCCCCTTTCTCTCGTCCCCCTTCTTCTCGTCCCCCTTCTTCTCGTCCCCCTTCTTCTCGTCCTTCCTTTTTCGCGTCCCCCCTTTTTCGCGTCCCCCCTTTTTCGCGTCCCCCCTTTTTCGCGTCCCCCCTTTTTCGCGTCCCCCCTTTTTCTCGTCCCCCCTTTTGCTCGTCCCCCCTTTTGCTCGTCCCCCCTTTCTCGCGTCCCCCCTTTCTCGCGTCCCCCCTTTCTCGCGTCCCCCCTTTCTCGCGTCCCCCCTTTCTCGCGTCCCCCCTTTCTCGCGTCCCACCTTTCTCGCGTCCCCCCTTTTTATCTTCCCCCCTTTTCTCGTCCCCCTTCTTCTCGTCCCCCCTTTTTCTCGTCCCCCCTTTTTCTCGTCCCCCCTTTTTCTCGTCCCCCCTTTTTCTCGTCCCCCCTTTTGCTCGTCCCCCCTTTTTCTCGTCCCCCCTTTTTCTCGTCCCCCCTTTTTCTCGGCCCCCCTTTTTCTCGTCCCCCCTTTTTCTCGTCCCCCCTTTTTCTCGGCCCCCCTTTTTCTCGTCCCCTCTTCTTCTCGTCCCCCCTTCTTCTTTTCCGCCCTTTTCTCGTCCCCTCTTTTCTCGTCCCCCCTTTTCTCGTCCCCCCTTTTCTCGTCCCCCTTTTCTCATCCCCCTTCTTCTCGTCCCCCTTCTTCTCGTCCCCCTTCTTCTCGTCCCCCTTCTTCTCGTCCCCCTTCTTCTCGTCCCCCTTTTTCGCGTCCCCCCTTTTTCGTGTCCCCCCTTTTTCGCGTCCCCCCTTCTTCTCGTCCTTCCTTTTTCGCGTCCCCCCTTCTTCTCGTCCTTCCTTTTTCGCGTCCCCCCTTTTTCTCGTCCCCCCTTTTTCTCGGCCCCCCTTTTGCTCGTCCCCCCTTTTGCTCGTCCCCCCTTTTTCTCGTCCCCCCTTTTTCTCGTCCCCCCTTTTTCTCGTCCCCCCTTTTTCTCGGCCCCCCTTTTTCTCGGCCCCCCTTTTTCTCGGCCCCCCTTTTTCTCGTCCCCTCTTCTTCTCGTCCCCTCTTCTTCTCGTCCCCCCTTCTTCTTTTCCGCCCTTTTCTCGTCCCCTCTTTTCTCGTCCCCCCTTTTCTCGTCCCCCCTTTTCTCGTCCCCCTTTTCTCATCCCCCTTCTTCTCGTACCCTTCTTCTCGTCCCCCTTCTTCTCGTCCCCCTTCTTCTCGTCCCCCTTCTTCTCGTCCCCCTTCTTCTCGTCCCCCTTCTTCTCGTCCCCCTTTTTCGCGTCCCCCCTTTTTCGTGTCCCCCCTTTTTCGCGTCCCCCCTTCTTCTCGTCCTTCCTTTTTCGCGTCCCCCCTTCTTCTCGTCCTTCCTTTTTCGCGTCCCCCCTTTTTCTCGTCCCCCCTTTTTCTCGGCCCCCCTTTTGCTCGTCCCCCCTTTTGCTCGTCCCCCCTTTTTCTCGTCCCCCCTTTTTCTCGTTCCCCCTTTTTCTCGTCCCCCCTTTTTCTCGGCCCCCCTTTTTCTCGGCCCCCCTTTTTCTCGGCCCCCCTTTTTCTCGGCCCCCCTTTTTCTCGGCCCCCCTTTTTCTCGGCCCCCCTTTTTCTCGGCCCCCCTTTTTCTCGTCCCCTCTTCTTCTCGTCCCCCCTTCTTCTTTTCCGCCCTTTTCTCGTCCCCTCTTTTCTCGTCCCCCCTTTTCTCGTCCCCCCTTTTCTCGTCCCCCTTCTTCTCGTCCCCCTTCTTCTCGTCCCCCTTCTTCTCGTCCTTCCTTTTTCGCGTCCCCCCTTCTTCTCGTCCCCCCTTTCTCGCGTCCCCCCTTTCTCGCGTCCCCCCTTTCTCGCGTCCCACCTTTCTCGCTTCCCTCCTTTTTCTCGTCCCCCCTTTTCTCGTCCCCCCTTTTCTCGTCCCCGCTTTTCTCGTCCCCCCTTTTTCTCGTCCCCCCTTTTTCTCGTCCCCCCTTTTTCTCGTCCCCCCTTTTTCTCGTCCCCGCTTTTCTCGTCCTCCCTTTTCTCGTCCCCCCTTTTCTCGTCCCCCCTTTTCGCGTCCCCCCTTTCTCGCGTCCCCCCTTTTCTCGTCCCCCCTTTTCTCGTCCCCCCTTTTCTCGTCCCCCCTTTTCTCGTCCCCCCTTTTCTCGTCCCCCTTCTTCTCGTCCCCCTTCTTCTCGTTCCCCCTTTTTTTCGTCTCCCCTTTCTCGTCCCTCCTTTCTCTCGTCCCCCCTTTTTCGCGTCCTCCCTTTCTCGCGTCCCCCCTTTCTCGCGTCCCCCCTTTTGCTCGTCCCCCCTTTTTCTCGTCCCCCCTTTTTCTCGTCCCCCCTTTTTCTCGTCCCCCCTTTTTCTCGTCCCCCCTTTTTCGTGTCCCCCCTTTTTCTCGTCCCCCCTTTTTATCGTCCCCCCTTTTTCTCTTCCCCCCTTTTTCTCTCCCCCCCTTTCTTAAGAATTAAGCGATGGCACTGTGAAGGTGGTTGGTGTGACAGGGGTTAAACTGGGAAAACACTGGGTAATTCCTCGGTTGGTTAATTTGCAAGCTCCCCTAAACCTTTGCTCGGAAGAGATTGGTTGGACAAGTTGAGGCAGAAATGAACTTGGAAAATGGGGAGATGGAAACTGTAGTTGCTGAAACTAAATGTGTGAGAGCAGCAGCTCTTCTTGTGCAGGAAGTAACTCCCGTCAGCAGCACCGTCCCAACTGAAGCGGCAGATGCAGTTGTTCCTGTGGTGTGGGCCAGTGGAAAACAGTGTGGCCTATGAAGGGCCAAGTTAGACAGTTGTCAAACAGTAGCAGAAGTGACTCTCCAGGTAGCCCAATATAAATATGAGAAGCAAAGTGGTCAAGTAAACCAATGCATGCTGTGACTGCAGAGGCAGGGATAGGTTGGGATCCAAAAAACTGGGGTGGAGATGCTTGTGATTTAACTGCTTTAGAGCGTGTTTCAGAGGGTGAAGTGTTTGCTGAAGCACAGCAAATAACAGGAGGGAAAGTGGAAGGTGACCCCGATGGTTATCCCGTCAGGCCTGATGTGGTGGAGGATTTTACTCAGCCTGAACTTGCTGGTGTTCTGGAGAGGTTTAAAGCAAAGACCAGGGAGTCTGTGATCTCCTGGGCAGTTGGGCTGCATGAGCTGGGAGCCTCTGGGATCAGATTGGACTGGGCAGACAGGGAGCAGTTTGTCCCGTGGAGCTGGACTGGGTTTGTTCAGGATGCTTTCGGAGGCAGGGCTGGAGAGGCTCCTTTGTTGGTTGTAGTGGTGGAGGGTTGTCCCAGGAGGGCTGGAGCCTTTGACCTCCTGCTCCCCCCATGAGCCCCGACGGGACCGTGCACTTGGCAATGGAGGGCCCCCCATTGCTGAGTCAGCGGTTCCGGGGGCTGGCAGGGATGGGATCAGGATGCTGAGCTCCAGCCAAGGCAGGGCAGGAAATGGTGCAGCCACTGCAAGAAGTGAAGGCAGAGTGAGATGAAGGCCAAGCTCCAGCACAAGGGTGGGTGAGAAAAGCCCATGGCCCTCAGGTGGAGCTTTGAATTCCTTGGAAAAATGGATCTTGTCAAAGGGCTCAGGCCCATGTGGGTGCTGCAGCGGAGGCCTCTTCAACTCATGGTCAGCCTAAAAAGGTGCAAGGACAGCAAGTTTTGATGATAGAACGAGGTGGCAAACAAGGTGAAGGGGTAAAGAGAAAAGCTGAGCTTCAGATTGGTCCTGTGCCACAGCAGCCTTGTGGAGTGCTTGTTGCTTTCCCTGACTGTGGAATGGCAGTGGATATTTCCAAGGGCTGCCTTGTGCTGAGGAACACTGGGGTCAGTTCCCTTTCCCTGGGCAGGGCAGGCAGGGCAAGTTTACCTGCCCCCCTGGAGGGTGGCTGGATGAGACTTGATCACCAAATGCAAACAGTAAGTAGAGGAGGTCCATTGGGGACCTTTGGGCATCAGGTAGAACAACTCACTGCTCACTCCTGGGGGGATATATTTACAGCATTCTCACCATCGGATAGGAAGTTTTTGAAGACTTTATTTCATCCACTAATCATAGTAATTACACTGATTTTATGAACAATAGGGAGTTGTTGTCTATGGCATCTCCTCCAAGAAGTTGTTTCTTGCATGTGTCTATCCTGACCAGGGATCAAAGGAGCGAAGGGAAAGGATGAGAAGTTCCCCGAGAGTTGCTGCCCAGGGGCTACTGCCCCTGAGGAACAGGGTGAAGGCTGCCTGTGCTCAGGTGCCCTGGCTGAAGTGTGCAGTTGGTGTGAGTGTTGCTGGAGAAAGGCAGGCCAGGTGTGTGCAGCTGTTCCGTGCCCTCCACCCTTGGCCCTGCTGGGGCACCCGGCCAGCGCTCCAGGGGTGGCCAACTTGGAGCTCCCGAGAAGCTGCCCATACCCACAGCCGGATAGTGCCAGGCCTGGCCTAAAGCCGGCTCTGTTGGTCAGAGTCTGGCCAGCAGGAGCCTCTTGTAGCCGCCCCGCAGCCTCCCCTGCGGGTGGACGCACCCATAGGAATTGTGGCAGTTCCCGGAGACTGCGGGATCGGCTGCGCCGGGGCTGCCCAGCTGCCCTGTGGGCTGGGGGTGGAGCGTGAGGGGGCCGTGGGGGAGAGATTTCTGCTTAGCCACAGTTCTGTCTCTCGAGGCAGTCAGGATTTGATACCTTGCTCATTTATCAGATCCCATAAATCTGTATCTGATGTGTTGGATTGGGTTTGTTTCAACTGTTCCTATTATCCTGTGACTTGTGAGGAGTTGTTTCCTCAAGTGCCTTGCCCGTGGGCACAACAGCAGGTGTGTGCAGCAGCTGGAGCCTGGGCAGGTTTGGGGGCAGTGGTGTCCCAGCTCCCTTTGCCATCCCTGCTGCAGGGTGGGAGCTGCACAGAGCCAGCAGCGTCCAGCTGGAGGATCCAGGAGGACGCAGCTCTGCTTTTCTGGGAGGTAAGAGGTGGGGGTGCAGGAGCTGGAAGGGGTGTTCTCCAGGCAGAGGAAGGGAAGGAGCAGAGAGAACTGCAGCCCCCAGCAGCTCGGTCAGTGCTGGATGGACTCGGGGCTGGGAAAGGTCAATCAGTGTGAGGGCAGGTGAGAGCCCAGGGTGGCCCTGGCAGCCCTGGTAACAAGTCCAGTGGGCAAAGGAATGGACCCTGGAGAGCTGGGCAAACAGCTGGAGGAGTTTCAAGGAGAAGCAGGAAACTGGACAAGTTGCAGCAGCTCCTTTTATGTGTGTGTGTGTGTAGCCAGGTCTAGTGCAGCCACGAGTGAGGTGGGAAATGAACCTCAGGAGGCTGGGAATGAGTCCCACAAACTGGTTACAATGGGATTGAGTCTTCCCAAGTGTCTGAAAAGCTTTACTTTAGTTTGACTTTATAAATTGAAAACTGAAATGATTGTCTAGGTGTTAGGCCTTGCTGTCGTGTGTCTTTGGTGAGGTGTTGACTCAGTACCTTTCTTGGAGCTGCTGTTTGGTGTCCCTAATTGACCTGTAAGGTCCTGGTTTGTTCCCTGCTTCTCCCAGCTTGTTCAGGAGATGGAATTCCAGCGCTACAGTATAGATGGCTCATGGTGCTCCCAAAAGGAGCCTTTCTGCCTTCGGGACAAGTTGTGATGCCACTGGAGCTGTTGGGAGAAGCGGAGGGTCGGCAGTGCCAGGCCTGGAATGCTGCTGCTGTGGCACAGACGCTGCTCCCTGGCAGGTTCTTGGGTTGGATTCCTTGGCTGCCACTGGGCAAGGCCTGAAAGGGCCTCAGTTGTGTAGGGAACAAAACATGGAATGGGAAAGCAAAGCTGGGGAGGTTCTGGTTTCAGAAAGGTTCATTGCCTTCTCTTTCTGAAGGGACACTCACCAGGTCCAGCTGTGGTAAGAAGAGCAAGTGGGCTGTGACGGTTTGGGGCAGTCTGGAAGCTCCCTTGTGCCCAAAGGATCCTGGCAAGTGCAGCCCTGGAAGAGTCAGGAATAATGAAAAGTGCCTCAGTTCTCATAAAGCTCAGCTTTGTAAGACACGTCTCAAGACCAGACAAAATCCTCCAGCAGTGAGCTTGGCAGAAAAGGCCTGTGAAGCAAAGCAGCATGAAAATCTAGAACTGCTTGGGGATGGCAGGTGAAAGCTGGAGCCCTCCCAGGTCAAGGTGTCTGATCCCCACAATCCTCTTTGTGTCCTCTGCCAGAAGCTGCCCTTGGTCATTCTTGTGGTTTGCAGGTTGTAAAAAGACCCTTGAGATTTGCTTCTGGGAACGGGGATCCATTTCCTGATGGGAGTCCTTGAAATACAAGTGAGTGTGTATGGGAAATGAGGAGGCTCCAGGAGTGCTGGGGCTGGAGAGTCCACAGTGAGTATGGTTTGAGTGTCCTGATGTCCCTGACCCAATGCTGTGTTGTCATCAAGTCCCTTCATTCTGATTTAAATTGTCTTTAAATGTGCTGGAAGTCCAAATTGAAGTAGAAAATGCTTGTGGAAAGCTCAGTGTTCCCAAGGGAATGCTTTAGGGACGTGCAGCTTGTGAACTGCAGAAATAATTCGGGTTCCCCCAGAAACCTGCTGGGCTGTTTAGGAGGTTTTTCTTCCCCCCTTTTTTTCTTCCCCCCTTTTTTTCTTCCCCCCTTTTTTTCTTCCCCCCTTTATTTCTTCCCCCCTTTTTCTCGTCCCCCCTTTTTCTCGTCTCCCCTTTTTCTCGTCCCCCCTTTTCTCGTCCCCCCTTTTCTCGTCCCCCTTCTTCTCGTCCCCCTTCTTCTCGTCCCCCTTTTTCGCGTCCCCCCTTTTTCGCGTCCCCCCTTTTTCGCGTCCCCCCTTCTTCTCGTCCTTCCTTTTTCGCGTCCCCCCTTTTTCTCGTCCCCCTTTTTCTCGTCCCCCCTTCTTCTTTTCCCCCCTTTTCTCGTCCCCGCTTTTCTCGTCCCCCCTTTTCTCGTCCCCCCTTTTCTCGTCCCCCCTTTTCTCGTCCCCCCTTTTCTCGTCCCCCTTCTTCTCGTTCCCCCTTCTTCTCGTTCCCCCTTCTTCTCGTTCCCCCTTTTTCTCGTCCCCCCTTTTCTTGGCCCCTCTTTCTCTCGTCCCCCCTTTTTCGCGTCCCCCCTTCTTCTCGTCCTTCCTTTTTCGCGTCCCCCCTTCTTCTCGTCCCCCCTTCTTCTCGTCCTTCCTTTTTCGCGTCCCCCCTTTTTCGCGTCCCCCCTTTTTCGCATCCCCCCTTTTTCGCGTCCCCCCTTTTGCTTGTCCCCCCTTTTGCTCGTCCCCCCTTTCTCGCGTCCCCCCTTTCTCGCGTCCCAACTTTCTCGCGTCCCCCCTTTTTCTCGTCCCCCCTTTTCTCGTCCCTCCTTTTTCTCGTCCCCCCTTTTTCTCGTCCCCCCTTTTTCTCGTCCCCCTTCTTCTCGTCCCCGTTCTTCTCGTCCCCCCTTTTTCTCGTCCCCCCTTTTTCTCGTCCCCCCTTTTTCTCTCCCCCCTTTTGCTCGTCCCCCCTTTTGCTCGGCCCCCCTTTTTCTCGTCCCCTCTTTTTCTCGGCCCCCCTTTTTCTCGTCCCCTCTTCTTCTCGTCCCCCCTTCTTCTTTTCCGCCCTTTTCTCGTCCCCTCTTTTCTCGTCCCCCCTTTTCTCGTCCCCCCTTTTCTCGTCCCCCCTTTTCTTGTCCCCCTTCTTCTCGTCCCCCTTCTTCTCGTCCCCCTTTTTCGCGTCCCCCCTTTCTCGCGTCCCCCCTTTCTCGCGTCCCCCCTTTCTCGCGTCCCCCCTTTCTCGCGTCCCCCCTTTTGCTCGTCCCCCCTTTTCTTGTCCCCCCTTTTTCTCGTCCCCCCTTTTCTTGTCCCCCCTTTTTCTCGTCCCCCCTTTTTCTCGTCCCCCCTTTTTATCGTCCCCCCTTTTTCTCTTCCCCCCTTTTTCTCTCCCCCCCTTTCTTAAGAATTAAGCGATGGCACTGTGAAGGTGGTTGGTGTGACAGGGGTTAAACCGGGAAAACACTGGGTAATTCCTCGGTTGGTTAATTTGCAAGCTCCCCTAAACCTTTGCTCGGAAGAGATTGGTTGGACAAGTTGAGGCAGAAATGAACTTGGAAAATGGGGAGATGGAAACTGTAGTTGCTGAAACTAAATGTGTGAGAGCAGCAGCTCTTCTTGTGCAGGAAGTAACTCCCGTCAGCAGCACCGTCCCAACTGAAGCGGCAGATGCAGTTGTTCCTGTGGTGTGGGCCAGTGGAAAACAGTGTGGCCTATGAAGGGCCAAGTTAGACAGTTGTCAAACAGTAGCAGAAGTGACTCTCCAGGTAGCCCAATATAAATATGAGAAGCAAAGTGGTCAAGTAAACCAGTGCATGCTGTGACTGCAGAGGCAGGGATAGGTTGGGATCCAAAAAACTGGGGTGGAGATGCTTGTGATTTAACTGCTTTAGAGCGTGTTTCAGAGGGTGAAGTGTTTGCTGAAGCACAGCAAATAACAGGAGGGAAAGTGGAAGGTGACCCCGATGGTTATCCCGTCAGGCCTGATGTGGTGGAGGATTTTACTCAGCCTGAACTTGCTGGTGTTCTGGAGAGGTTTAAAGCAAAGACCAGGGAGTCTGTGATCTCCTGGGCAGTTGGGCTGCATGAGCTGGGAGCCTCTGGGATCAGATTGGACTGGGCAGACAGGGAGCAGTTTGTCCCGTGGAGCTGGACTGGGTTTGTTCAGGATGCTTTCGGAGGCAGGGCTGGAGAGGCTCCTTTGTTGGTTGTAGTGGTGGAAGGTTGTCCCAGGAGGGCTGGAGCCTTTGACCTCCTGCTCCCCCCATGAGCCCCGACGGGACCGTGCACTTGGCAATGGAGGGCCCCCCATTGCTGAGTCAGCGGTTCCGGGGGCTGGCAGGGATGGGATCAGGATGCTGAGCTCCAGCCAAGGCAGGGCAGGAAATGGTGCAGCCACTGCAAGAAGTGAAGGCAGAGTGAGATGAAGGCCAAGCTCCAGCACAAGGGTGGGTGAGAAAAGCCCATGGCCCTCAGGTGGAGCTTTGAATTCCTTGGAAAAATGGATCTTGTCAAAGGGCTCAGGCCCATGTGGGTGCTGGAGCGGAGGCCTCTTCAACTCATGGTCAGCCTAAAAAGGTGCAAGGACAGCAAGTTTTGATGATAGAACGAGGTGGCAAACAAGGTGAAGTGGTAAAGAGAAAAGCTGAGCTTCAGATTGGTCCTGTGCCACAGCAGCCTTGTGGAGTGCTTGTTGCTTTCCCTGACTGTGGAATGGCAGTGGATATTTCCAAGGGCTGCCTTGTGCTGAGGAACACTGGGGTCAGTTCCCTTTCCCTGGGCAGGGCAGGCAGGGCAAGTTTACCTGCCCCCCTGGAGGGTGGCTGGATGAGACTTGATCACCAAATGCAAACAGTAAGTAGAGGAGGTCCATTGGTGACCTTTGGGCATCAGGTAGAACAACTCACTGCTCACTCCTGGGGGGATATATTTACAGCATTCTCACCATCGGATAGGAAGTTTTTGAAGACTTTATTTCATCCACTAATCATAGTAATTACACTGATTTTATGAACAATAGGGAGTTGTTGTCTATGGCATCTCCTCCAAGAAGTTGTTTCTTGCATGTGTCTATCCTGACCAGGGATCAAAGGAGCGAAGGGAAAGGATGAGAAGTTCCCCGAGAGTTGCTGCCCAGGGGCTGCTGCCCCTGAGGAACAGGGTGAAGGCTGCCTGTGCTCAGGTGCCCTGGCTGAAGTGTGCAGTTGGTGTGAGTGTTGCTGGAGAAAGGCAGGCCAGGTGTGTGCAGCTGTTCCGTGCCCTCCACCCTTGGCCCTGCTGGGGCACCCGGCCAGCGCTCCAGGGGTGGCCAACTTGGAGCTCCCGAGAAGCTGCCCATACCCACAGCCGGATAGTGCCAGGCCTGGCCTAAAGCCGGCTCTGTTGGTCAGAGTCTGGCCAGCAGGAGCCTCTTGTAGCCGCCCCGCAGCCTCCCCTGCGGGTGGACGCACCCATAGGAATTGTGGCAGTTCCCGGAGACTGCGGGATCGGCTGCGCCGGGGCTGCCCAGCTGCCCTGTGGGCTGGGGGTGGAGCGTGAGGGGGCCGTGGGGGAGAGATTTCTGCTTAGCCACAGTTCTGTCTCTCGAGGCAGTCAGGATTTGATACCTTGCTCATTTATCAGATCCCATAAATCTGTATCTGATGTGTTGGATTGGGTTTGTTTCAACTGTTCCTATTATCCTGTGACTTGTGAGGAGTTGTTTCCTCAAGTGCCTTGCCCGTGGGCACAACAGCAGGTGTGTGCAGCAGCTGGAGCCTGGGCAGGTTTGGGGGCAGTGGTGTCCCAGCTCCCTTTGCCATCCCTGCTGCAGGGTGGGAGCTGCACAGAGCCAGCAGCGTCCAGCTGGAGGATCCAGGAGGACGCAGCTCTGCTTTTCTGGGAGGTAAGAGGTGGGGGTGCAGGAGCTGGAAGGGGTGTTCTCCAGGCAGAGGAAGGGAAGGAGCAGAGAGAACTGCAGCCCCCAGCAGCTCGGTCAGTGCTGGATGGACTCGGGGCTGGGAAAGGTCAATCAGTGTGAGGGCAGGTGAGAGCCCAGGGTGGCCCTGGCAGCCCTGGTAACAAGTCCAGTGGGCAAAGGAATGGACCCTGGAGAGCTGGGCAAACAGCTGGAGGAGTTTCAAGGAGAAGCAGGAAACTGGACAAGTTGCAGCAGCTCCTTTTATGTGTGTGTGTGTGTAGCCAGGTCTAGTGCAGCCACGAGTGAGGTGGGAAATGAACCTCAGGAGGCTGGGAATGAGTCCCACAAACTGGTTACAATGGGATTGAGTCTTCCCAAGTGTCTGAAAAGCTTTACTTTAGTTTGACTTTATAAATTGAAAACTGAAATGATTGTCTAGGTGTTAGGCCTTGCTGTCGTGTGTCTTTGGTGAGGTGTTGACTCAGTACCTTTCTTGGAGCTGCTGTTTGGTGTCCCTAATTGACCTGTAAGGTCCTGGTTTGTTCCCTGCTTCTCCCAGCTTGTTCAGGAGATGGAATTCCAGCGCTACAGTATAGATGGCTCATGGTGCTCCCAAAAGGAGCCTTTCTGCCTTCGGGACAAGTTGTGATGCCACTGGAGCTGTTGGGAGAAGCGGAGGGTCGGCAGTGCCAGGCCTGGAATGCTGCTGCTGTGGCACAGACGCTGCTCCCTGGCAGGTTCTTGGGTTGGATTCCTTGGCTGCCACTGGGCAAGGCCTGAAAGGGCCTCAGTTGTGTAGGGAACAAAACATGGAATGGGAAAGCAAAGCTGGGGAGGTTCTGGTTTCAGAAAGGTTCATTGCCTTCTCTTTCTGAAGGGACACTCACCAGGTCCAGCTGTGGTAAGAAGAGCAAGTGGGCTGTGACGGTTTGGGGCAGTCTGGAAGCTCCCTTGTGCCCAAAGGATCCTGGCAAGTGCAGCCCTGGAAGAGTCAGGAATAATGAAAAGTGCCTCAGTTCTCATAAAGCTCAGCTTTGTAAGACACGTCTCAAGACCAGACAAAATCCTCCAGCAGTGAGCTTGGCAGAAAAGGCCTGTGAAGCAAAGCAGCATGAAAATCTAGAACTGCTTGGGGATGGCAGGTGAAAGCTGGAGCCCTCCCAGGTCAAGGTGTCTGATCCCCACAATCCTCTTTGTGTCCTCTGCCAGAAGCTGCCCTTGGTCATTCTTGTGGTTTGCAGGTTGTAAAAAGACCCTTGAGATTTGCTTCTGGGAACGGGGATCCATTTCCTGATGGGAGTCCTTGAAATACAAGTGAGTGTGTATGGGAAATGAGGAGGCTCCAGGAGTGCTGGGGCTGGAGAGTCCACAGTGAGTATGGTTTGAGTGTCCTGATGTCCCTGACCCAATGCTGTGTTGTCATCAAGTCCCTTCATTCTGATTTAAATTGTCTTTAAATGTGCTGGAAGTCCAAATTGAAGTAGAAAATGCTTGTGGAAAGCTCAGTGTTCCCAAGGGAATGCTTTAGGGACGTGCAGCTTGTGAACTGCAGAAATAATTCGGGTTCCCCCAGAAACCTGCTGGGCTGTTTAGGAGGTTTTTCTTCCCCCCTTTTTTTCTTCCCCCCTTTTTTTCTTCCCCCCTTTTTTTCTTCCCCCCTTTATTTCTTCCCCCCTTTTTCTCGTCCCCCCTTTTTCTCGTCTCCCCTTTTTCTCGTCCCCCCTTTTCTCGTCCCCCCTTTTCTCGTCCCCCTTCTTCTCGTCCCCCTTCTTCTCGTCCCCCTTTTTCGCGTCCCCCCTTTTTCGCGTCCCCCCTTTTTCGCGTCCCCCCTTCTTCTCGTCCTTCCTTTTTCGCGTCCCCCCTTTTTCTCGTCCCCCTTTTTCTCGTCCCCCCTTCTTCTTTTCCCCCCTTTTCTCGTCCCCGCTTTTCTCGTCCCCCCTTTTCTCGTCCCCCCTTTTCTCGTCCCCCCTTTTCTCGTCCCCCCTTTTCTCGTCCCCCTTCTTCTCGTTCCCCCTTCTTCTCGTTCCCCCTTCTTCTCGTTCCCCCTTTTTCTCGTCCCCCCTTTTCTTGGCCCCTCTTTCTCTCGTCCCCCCTTTTTCGCGTCCCCCCTTCTTCTCGTCCTTCCTTTTTCGCGTCCCCCCTTCTTCTCGTCCCCCCTTCTTCTCGTCCTTCCTTTTTCGCGTCCCCCCTTTTTCGCGTCCCCCCTTTTTCGCATCCCCCCTTTTTCGCGTCCCCCCTTTTGCTTGTCCCCCCTTTTGCTCGTCCCCCCTTTCTCGCGTCCCCCCTTTCTCGCGTCCCAACTTTCTCGCGTCCCCCCTTTTTCTCGTCCCCCCTTTTCTCGTCCCTCCTTTTTCTCGTCCCCCCTTTTTCTCGTCCCCCCTTTTTCTCGTCCCCCTTCTTCTCGTCCCCGTTCTTCTCGTCCCCCCTTTTTCTCGTCCCCCCTTTTTCTCGTCCCCCCTTTTTCTCTCCCCCCTTTTGCTCGTCCCCCCTTTTGCTCGGCCCCCCTTTTTCTCGTCCCCTCTTTTTCTCGGCCCCCCTTTTTCTCGTCCCCTCTTCTTCTCGTCCCCCCTTCTTCTTTTCCGCCCTTTTCTCGTCCCCTCTTTTCTCGTCCCCCCTTTTCTCGTCCCCCCTTTTCTCGTCCCCCCTTTTCTTGTCCCCCTTCTTCTCGTCCCCCTTCTTCTCGTCCCCCTTTTTCGCGTCCCCCCTTTCTCGCGTCCCCCCTTTCTCGCGTCCCCCCTTTCTCGCGTCCCCCCTTTCTCGCGTCCCCCCTTTTGCTCGTCCCCCCTTTTCTTGTCCCCCCTTTTTCTCGTCCCCCCTTTTCTTGTCCCCCCTTTTTCTCGTCCCCCCTTTTTCTCGTCCCCCCTTTTTATCGTCCCCCCTTTTTCTCTTCCCCCCTTTTTCTCTCCCCCCCTTTCTTAAGAATTAAGCGATGGCACTGTGAAGGTGGTTGGTGTGACAGGGGTTAAACCGGGAAAACACTGGGTAATTCCTCGGTTGGTTAATTTGCAAGCTCCCCTAAACCTTTGCTCGGAAGAGATTGGTTGGACAAGTTGAGGCAGAAATGAACTTGGAAAATGGGGAGATGGAAACTGTAGTTGCTGAAACTAAATGTGTGAGAGCAGCAGCTCTTCTTGTGCAGGAAGTAACTCCCGTCAGCAGCACCGTCCCAACTGAAGCGGCAGATGCAGTTGTTCCTGTGGTGTGGGCCAGTGGAAAACAGTGTGGCCTATGAAGGGCCAAGTTAGACAGTTGTCAAACAGTAGCAGAAGTGACTCTCCAGGTAGCCCAATATAAATATGAGAAGCAAAGTGGTCAAGTAAACCAGTGCATGCTGTGACTGCAGAGGCAGGGATAGGTTGGGATCCAAAAAACTGGGGTGGAGATGCTTGTGATTTAACTGCTTTAGAGCGTGTTTCAGAGGGTGAAGTGTTTGCTGAAGCACAGCAAATAACAGGAGGGAAAGTGGAAGGTGACCCCGATGGTTATCCCGTCAGGCCTGATGTGGTGGAGGATTTTACTCAGCCTGAACTTGCTGGTGTTCTGGAGAGGTTTAAAGCAAAGACCAGGGAGTCTGTGATCTCCTGGGCAGTTGGGCTGCATGAGCTGGGAGCCTCTGGGATCAGATTGGACTGGGCAGACAGGGAGCAGTTTGTCCCGTGGAGCTGGACTGGGTTTGTTCAGGATGCTTTCGGAGGCAGGGCTGGAGAGGCTCCTTTGTTGGTTGTAGTGGTGGAAGGTTGTCCCAGGAGGGCTGGAGCCTTTGACCTCCTGCTCCCCCCATGAGCCCCGACGGGACCGTGCACTTGGCAATGGAGGGCCCCCCATTGCTGAGTCAGCGGTTCCGGGGGCTGGCAGGGATGGGATCAGGATGCTGAGCTCCAGCCAAGGCAGGGCAGGAAATGGTGCAGCCACTGCAAGAAGTGAAGGCAGAGTGAGATGAAGGCCAAGCTCCAGCACAAGGGTGGGTGAGAAAAGCCCATGGCCCTCAGGTGGAGCTTTGAATTCCTTGGAAAAATGGATCTTGTCAAAGGGCTCAGGCCCATGTGGGTGCTGGAGCGGAGGCCTCTTCAACTCATGGTCAGCCTAAAAAGGTGCAAGGACAGCAAGTTTTGATGATAGAACGAGGTGGCAAACAAGGTGAAGTGGTAAAGAGAAAAGCTGAGCTTCAGATTGGTCCTGTGCCACAGCAGCCTTGTGGAGTGCTTGTTGCTTTCCCTGACTGTGGAATGGCAGTGGATATTTCCAAGGGCTGCCTTGTGCTGAGGAACACTGGGGTCAGTTCCCTTTCCCTGGGCAGGGCAGGCAGGGCAAGTTTACCTGCCCCCCTGGAGGGTGGCTGGATGAGACTTGATCACCAAATGCAAACAGTAAGTAGAGGAGGTCCATTGGTGACCTTTGGGCATCAGGTAGAACAACTCACTGCTCACTCCTGGGGGGATATATTTACAGCATTCTCACCATCGGATAGGAAGTTTTTGAAGACTTTATTTCATCCACTAATCATAGTAATTACACTGATTTTATGAACAATAGGGAGTTGTTGTCTATGGCATCTCCTCCAAGAAGTTGTTTCTTGCATGTGTCTATCCTGACCAGGGATCAAAGGAGCGAAGGGAAAGGATGAGAAGTTCCCCGAGAGTTGCTGCCCAGGGGCTGCTGCCCCTGAGGAACAGGGTGAAGGCTGCCTGTGCTCAGGTGCCCTGGCTGAAGTGTGCAGTTGGTGTGAGTGTTGCTGGAGAAAGGCAGGCCAGGTGTGTGCAGCTGTTCCGTGCCCTCCACCCTTGGCCCTGCTGGGGCACCCGGCCAGCGCTCCAGGGGTGGCCAACTTGGAGCTCCCGAGAAGCTGCCCATACCCACAGCCGGATAGTGCCAGGCCTGGCCTAAAGCCGGCTCTGTTGGTCAGAGTCTGGCCAGCAGGAGCCTCTTGTAGCCGCCCCGCAGCCTCCCCTGCGGGTGGACGCACCCATAGGAATTGTGGCAGTTCCCGGAGACTGCGGGATCGGCTGCGCCGGGGCTGCCCAGCTGCCCTGTGGGCTGGGGGTGGAGCGTGAGGGGGCCGTGGGGGAGAGATTTCTGCTTAGCCACAGTTCTGTCTCTCGAGGCAGTCAGGATTTGATACCTTGCTCATTTATCAGATCCCATAAATCTGTATCTGATGTGTTGGATTGGGTTTGTTTCAACTGTTCCTATTATCCTGTGACTTGTGAGGAGTTGTTTCCTCAAGTGCCTTGCCCGTGGGCACAACGGCAGGTGTGTGCAGCAGCTGGAGCCTGGGCAGGTTTGGGGGCAGTGGTGTCCCAGCTCCCTTTGCCATCCCTGCTGCAGGGTGGGAGCTGCACAGAGCCAGCAGCGTCCAGCTGGAGGATCCAGGAGGACGCAGCTCTGCTTTTCTGGGAGGTAAGAGGTGGGGGTGCAGGAGCTGGAAGGGGTGTTCTCCAGGCAGAGGAAGGGAAGGAGCAGAGAGAACTGCAGCCCCCAGCAGCTCGGTCAGTGCTGGATGGACTCGGGGCTGGGAAAGGTCACTCAGTGTGAGGGCAGGTGAGAGCCCAGGGTGGCCCTGGCAGCCCTGGGAACAAGTCCAGTGGGCAAAGGAATGGACCCTGGAGAGCTGGGCAAACAGCTGGAGGAGTTTCAAGGAGAAGCAGGAAACTGGACAAGTTGCAGCAGCTCCTTTTATGTGTGTGTGTGTGTAGCCAGGTCTAGTGCAGCCACGAGTGAGGTGGGAAATGAACCTCAGGAGGCTGGGAATGAGTCCCACAAACTGGTTACAATGGGATTGAGTCTTCCCAAGTGTCTGAAAAGCTTTACTTTAGTTTGACTTTATAAATTGAAAACTGAAATGATTGTCTAGGTGTTAGGCCTTGCTGTCGTGTGTCTTTGGTGAGGTGTTGACTCAGTACCTTTCTTGGAGCTGCTGTTTGGTGTCCCTAATTGACCTGTAAGGTCCTGGTTTGTTCCCTGCTTCTCCCAGCTTGTTCAGGAGATGGAATTCCAGCGCTACAGTATAGATGGCTCATGGTGCTCCCAAAAGGAGCCTTTCTGCCTTCGGGACAAGTTGTGATGCCACTGGAGCTGTTGGGAGAAGCGGAGGGTCGGCAGTGCCAGGCCTGGAATGCTGCTGCTGTGGCACAGACGCTGCTCCCTGGCAGGTTCTTGGGTTGGATTCCTTGGCTGCCACTGGGCAAGGCCTGAAAGGGCCTCAGTTGTGTAGGGAACAAAACATGGAATGGGAAAGCAAAGCTGGGGAGGTTCTGGTTTCAGAAAGGTTCATTGCCTTCTCTTTCTGAAGGGACACTCACCAGGTCCAGCTGTGGTAAGAAGAGCAAGTGGGCTGTGAAGGTTTGGGGCAGTCTGGAAGCTCCCTTGTGCCCAAAGGATCCTGGCAAGTGCAGCCCTGGAAGAGTCAGGAATAATGAAAAGTGCCTCAGTTCTCATAAAGCTCAGCTTTGTAAGACACGTCTCAAGACCAGACAAAATCCTCCAGCAGTGAGCTTGGCAGAAAAGGCCTGTGAAGCAAAGCAGCATGAAAATCTAGAACTGCTTGGGGATGGCAGGTGAAAGCTGGAGCCCTCCCAGGTCAAGGTGTCTGATCCCCACAATCCTCTTTGTGTCCTCTGCCAGAAGCTGCCCTTGGTCATTCTTGTGGTTTGCAGGTTGTAAAAAGACCCTTGAGATTTGCTTCTGGGAACGGGGATCCATTTCCTGATGGGAGTCCTTGAAATACAAGTGAGTGTGTATGGGAAATGAGGAGGCTCCAGGAGTGCTGGGGCTGGAGAGTCCACAGTGAGTATGGTTTGAGTGTCCTGATGTCCCTGACCCAATGCTGTGTTGTCATCAAGTCCCTTCATTCTGATTTAAATTGTCTTTAAATGTGCTGGAAGTCCAAATTGAAGTAGAAAATGCTTGTGGAAAGCTTAGTGTTCCCAAGGGAATGCTTTAGGGACGTGCAGCTTGTGAACTGCAGAAATAATTCGGGTTCCCCCAGAAACCTGCTGGGCTGTTTAGGAGGTTTTTCTTCCCCCCTTTTTTTTTCTTCCCCCCTTTTTTTCTTCCCCCCTTTTTTTCTTCCCCCCTTTTTTTCTTCCCCCTTTTTTTCTTCCCCCCTTTTTTTCTTCCCCCCTTTTTTCTTCCCCCCTTTTTCTCGTCCCCCCTTTTTCTCTTCCCCCCTTTCTCTCGTCCCCCCTTTCTCTCGTCCCCCCTTTTCTCGTCCCCCTTCTTCTCGTCCCCCTTTTTCTCGTCCCCCCTTTCTCTCGTCCCCCCTTTTTCTCGTCCCCCCTTTTTCGCGTCCCCCCTTTTTCGCGTCCCCCCTTTTTCGCGTCCCCCCTTTTTCGCGTCCCCCCTTTCTCGCGTCCCCCCTTTCTCGCGTCCCCCCTTTCTCGCGTCCCCCCTTTCTCGCGTCCCACCTTTCTCGCGTCCCCCCTTTTTCTCGTCCCCCCTTTTCTCGTCCCCCCTTTTCTCGTCCCCCCTTTTCTCGTCCTTCCTTTTTCTCGTCCCCGCTTTTCTCGTCCCCCCTTTTTCTCGTCCCCCCTTTTTCTCGTCCCCCCTTTTTCTCGTCCCCCCTTTTTCTCGTCCCCCCTTTTTCTCGTCCCCCCCTTTTCTCGTCCCCCTTCTTCTCGTCCCCCTTCTTCTCGTCCCCCCTTTTTCTCGTCCCCCCTTTTTCTCGTCGCCCCTTTTTCTCGTCCCCCCTTTCTCTCGTCCCCCCTTTTTCTCGTCCCCCCTATTTCTCGTCCCCCCTTTTTCTCGTCCCCCCTTTTTCTCGTCCCCCCTTTTTCTCGTCCCCCCTTTTTCTCGTCCCCCCTTTTTCGCGTCCCCCCTTTTTCGAGTCCCCCCTTTCTCTCGTCCCCCCTTTCTCTCGTCCCCCCTTTCTCTCGTCCCCCTTCTTCTCGTCCCCCTTCTTCTCGTCCCCCTTCTTCTCGTCCCCCTTCTTCTCGTCCTTCCTTTTTCGCGTCCCCCCTTTTTCGCGTCCCCCCTTTTTCGCGTCCCCCCTTTTTCGCGTCCCCCCTTTTTCGCGTCCCCCCTTTTTCTCGTCCCCCCTTTTGCTCGTCCCCCCTTTTGCTCGTCCCCCCTTTCTCGCGTCCCCCCTTTCTCGCGTCCCCCCTTTCTCGCGTCCCCCCTTTCTCGCGTCCCCCCTTTCTCGCGTCCCACCTTTCTCGCGTCCCCCCTTTTTATCTTCCCCCCTTTTCTCGTCCCCCTTCTTCTCGTCCCCCCTTTTTCTCGTCCCCCCTTTTTCTCGTCCCCCCTTTTTCTCGTCCCCCCTTTTTCTCGTCCCCCCTTTTGCTCGTCCCCCCTTTTTCTCGTCCCCCCTTTTTCTCGGCCCCCCTTTTTCTCGTCCCCCCTTTTTCTCGTCCCCCCTTTTTCTCGGCCCCCCTTTTTCTCGTCCCCTCTTCTTCTCGTCCCCCCTTCTTCTTTTCCGCCCTTTTCTCGTCCCCTCTTTTCTCGTCCCCCCTTTTCTCGTCCCCCCTTTTCTCGTCCCCCTTTTCTCATCCCCCTTCTTCTCGTCCCCCTTCTTCTCGTCCCCCTTCTTCTCGTCCCCCTTCTTCTCGTCCCCCTTCTTCTCGTCCCCCTTTTTCGCGTCCCCCCTTTTTCGTGTCCCCCCTTTTTCGCGTCCCCCCTTCTTCTCGTCCTTCCTTTTTCGCGTCCCCCCTTCTTCTCGTCCTTCCTTTTTCGCGTCCCCCCTTTTTCTCGTCCCCCCTTTTTCTCGGCCCCCCTTTTGCTCGTCCCCCCTTTTGCTCGTCCCCCCTTTTTCTCGTCCCCCCTTTTTCTCGTTCCCCCTTTTTCTCGTCCCCCCTTTTTCTCGGCCCCCCTTTTTCTCGGCCCCCCTTTTTCTCGGCCCCCCTTTTTCTCGGCCCCCCTTTTTCTCGTCCCCTCTTCTTCTCGTCCCCCCTTCTTCTTTTCCGCCCTTTTCTCGTCCCCTCTTTTCTCGTCCCCCCTTTTTTCGTCCCCCCTTTTCTCGTCCCCCTTCTTCTCGTCCCCCTTCTTCTCGTCCCCCTTCTTCTCGTCCCCCTTTTTCGCATCCCCCCTTTTTTCGCGTCCCCCCTTTTTCGCGTCCCCCCTTCTTCTCGTCCTTCCTTTTTCGCGTCCCCCCTTCTTCTCGTCCCCCCTTTCTCGCGTCCCCCCTTTCTCGCGTCCCCCCTTTCTCGCGTCCCACCTTTCTCGCTTCCCTCCTTTTTCTCGTCCCCCCTTTTCTCGTCCCCCCTTTTCTCGTCCCCGCTTTTCTCGTCCCCCCTTTTTCTCGTCCCCCCTTTTTCTCGTCCCCCCTTTTTCTCGTCCCCCCTTTTTCTCGTCCCCGCTTTTCTCGTCCTCCCTTTTCTCGTCCCCCCTTTTCTCGTCCCCCCTTTTCGCGTCCCCCCTTTCTCGCGTCCCCCCTTTTCTCGTCCCCCCTTTTCTCGTCCCCCCTTTTCTCGTCCCCCCTTTTCTCGTCCCCCCTTTTCTCGTCCCCCCTTTTCTCGTCCCCCTTCTTCTCGTCCCCCTTCTTCTCGTTCCCCCTTTTTTTCGTCCCCCCTTTCTCGTCCCTCCTTTCTCTCGTCCCCCCTTTTTCGCGTCCTCCCTTTCTCGCGTCCCCCCTTTCTCGCGTCCCCCCTTTCTCGCGTCCCCCCTTTCTCGCGTCCCCCCTTTTGCTCGTCCCCCCTTTTTCTCGTCCCCCCTTTTTCTCGTCCCCCCTTTTTCTCGTCCCCCCTTTTTCTCGTCCCCCCTTTTTCGTGTCCCCCCTTTTTCTCGTCCCCCCTTTTTATCGTCCCCCCTTTTTCTCTTCCCCCCTTTTTCTCTCCCCCCCTTTCTTAAGAATTAAGCGATGGCACTGTGAAGGTGGTTGGTGTGACAGGGGTTAAACTGGGAAAACACTGGGTAATTCCTCGGTTGGTTAATTTGCAAGCTCCCCTAAACCTTTGCTCGGAAGAGATTGGTTGGACAAGTTGAGGCAGAAATGAACTTGGAAAATGGGGAGATGGAAACTGTAGTTGCTGAAACTAAATGTGTGAGAGCAGCAGCTCTTCTTGTGCAGGAAGTAACTCCCGTCAGCAGCACCGTCCCAACTGAAGCGGCAGATGCAGTTGTTCCTGTGGTGTGGGCCAGTGGAAAACAGTGTGGCCTATGAAGGGCCAAGTTAGACAGTTGTCAAACAGTAGCAGAAGTGACTCTCCAGGTAGCCCAATATAAATATGAGAAGCAAAGTGGTCAAGTAAACCAATGCATGCTGTGACTGCAGAGGCAGGGATAGGTTGGGATCCAAAAAACTGGGGTGGAGATGCTTGTGATTTAACTGCTTTAGAGCGTGTTTCAGAGGGTGAAGTGTTTGCTGAAGCACAGCAAATAACAGGAGGGAAAGTGGAAGGTGACCCCGATGGTTATCCCGTCAGGCCTGATGTGGTGGAGGATTTTACTCAGCCTGAACTTGCTGGTGTTCTGGAGAGGTTTAAAGCAAAGACCAGGGAGTCTGTGATCTCCTGGGCAGTTGGGCTGCATGAGCTGGGAGCCTCTGGGATCAGATTGGACTGGGCAGACAGGGAGCAGTTTGTCCCGTGGAGCTGGACTGGGTTTGTTCAGGATGCTTTCGGAGGCAGGGCTGGAGAGGCTCCTTTGTTGGTTGTAGTGGTGGAGGGTTGTCCCAGGAGGGCTGGAGCCTTTGACCTCCTGCTCCCCCCATGAGCCCCGACGGGACCGTGCACTTGGCAATGGAGGGCCCCCCATTGCTGAGTCAGCGGTTCCGGGGGCTGGCAGGGATGGGATCAGGATGCTGAGCTCCAGCCAAGGCAGGGCAGGAAATGGTGCAGCCACTGCAAGAAGTGAAGGCAGAGTGAGATGAAGGCCAAGCTCCAGCACAAGGGTGGGTGAGAAAAGCCCATGGCCCTCAGGTGGAGCTTTGAATTCCTTGGAAAAATGGATCTTGTCAAAGGGCTCAGGCCCATGTGGGTGCTGCAGCGGAGGCCTCTTCAACTCATGGTCAGCCTAAAAAGGTGCAAGGACAGCAAGTTTTGATGATAGAACGAGGTGGCAAACAAGGTGAAGGGGTAAAGAGAAAAGCTGAGCTTCAGATTGGTCCTGTGCCACAGCAGCCTTGTGGAGTGCTTGTTGCTTTCCCTGACTGTGGAATGGCAGTGGATATTTCCAAGGGCTGCCTTGTGCTGAGGAACACTGGGGTCAGTTCCCTTTCCCTGGGCAGGGCAGGCAGGGCAAGTTTACCTGCCCCCCTGGAGGGTGGCTGGATGAGACTTGATCACCAAATGCAAACAGTAAGTAGAGGAGGTCCATTGGTGACCTTTGGGCATCAGGTAGAACAACTCACTGCTCACTCCTGGGGGGATATATTTACAGCATTCTCACCATCGGATAGGAAGTTTTTGAAGACTTTATTTCATCCACTAATCATAGTAATTACACTGATTTTATGAACAATAGGGAGTTGTTGTCTATGGCATCTCCTCCAAGAAGTTGTTTCTTGCATGTGTCTATCCTGACCAGGGATCAAAGGAGCGAAGGGAAAGGATGAGAAGTTCCCCGAGAGTTGCTGCCCAGGGGCTACTGCCCCTGAGGAACAGGGTGAAGGCTGCCTGTGCTCAGGTGCCCTGGCTGAAGTGTGCAGTTGGTGTGAGTGTTGCTGGAGAAAGGCAGGCCAGGTGTGTGCAGCTGTTCCGTGCCCTCCACCCTTGGCCCTGCTGGGGCACCCGGCCAGCGCTCCAGGGGTGGCCAACTTGGAGCTCCCGAGAAGCTGCCCATACCCACAGCCGGATAGTGCCAGGCCTGGCCTAAAGCCGGCTCTGTTGGTCAGAGTCTGGCCAGCAGGAGCCTCTTGTAGCCGCCCCGCAGCCTCCCCTGCGGGTGGACGCACCCATAGGAATTGTGGCAGTTCCCGGAGACTGCGGGATCGGCTGCGCCGGGGCTGCCCAGCTGCCCTGTGGGCTGGGGGTGGAGCGTGAGGGGGCCGTGGGGGAGAGATTTCTGCTTAGCCACAGTTCTGTCTCTCGAGGCAGTCAGGATTTGATACCTTGCTCATTTATCAGATCCCATAAATCTGTATCTGATGTGTTGGATTGGGTTTGTTTCAACTGTTCCTATTATCCTGTGACTTGTGAGGAGTTGTTTCCTCAAGTGCCTTGCCCGTGGGCACAACAGCAGGTGTGTGCAGCAGCTGGAGCCTGGGCAGGTTTGGGGGCAGTGGTGTCCCAGCTCCCTTTGCCATCCCTGCTGCAGGGTGGGAGCTGCACAGAGCCAGCAGCGTCCAGCTGGAGGATCCAGGAGGACGCAGCTCTGCTTTTCTGGGAGGTAAGAGGTGGGGGTGCAGGAGCTGGAAGGGGTGTTCTCCAGGCAGAGGAAGGGAAGGAGCAGAGAGAACTGCAGCCCCCAGCAGCTCGGTCAGTGCTGGATGGACTCGGGGCTGGGAAAGGTCAATCAGTGTGAGGGCAGGTGAGAGCCCAGGGTGGCCCTGGCAGCCCTGGTAACAAGTCCAGTGGGCAAAGGAATGGACCCTGGAGAGCTGGGCAAACAGCTGGAGGAGTTTCAAGGAGAAGCAGGAAACTGGACAAGTTGCAGCAGCTCCTTTTATGTGTGTGTGTGTGTAGCCAGGTCTAGTGCAGCCACGAGTGAGGTGGGAAATGAACCTCAGGAGGCTGGGAATGAGTCCCACAAACTGGTTACAATGGGATTGAGTCTTCCCAAGTGTCTGAAAAGCTTTACTTTAGTTTGACTTTATAAATTGAAAACTGAAATGATTGTCTAGGTGTTAGGCCTTGCTGTCGTGTGTCTTTGGTGAGGTGTTGACTCAGTACCTTTCTTGGAGCTGCTGTTTGGTGTCCCTAATTGACCTGTAAGGTCCTGGTTTGTTCCCTGCTTCTCCCAGCTTGTTCAGGAGATGGAATTCCAGCGCTACAGTATAGATGGCTCATGGTGCTCCCAAAAGGAGCCTTTCTGCCTTCGGGACAAGTTGTGATGCCACTGGAGCTGTTGGGAGAAGCGGAGGGTCGGCAGTGCCAGGCCTGGAATGCTGCTGCTGTGGCACAGACGCTGCTCCCTGGCAGGTTCTTGGGTTGGATTCCTTGGCTGCCACTGGGCAAGGCCTGAAAGGGCCTCAGTTGTGTAGGGAACAAAACATGGAATGGGAAAGCAAAGCTGGGGAGGTTCTGGTTTCAGAAAGGTTCATTGCCTTCTCTTTCTGAAGGGACACTCACCAGGTCCAGCTGTGGTAAGAAGAGCAAGTGGGCTGTGAAGGTTTGGGGCAGTCTGGAAGCTCCCTTGTGCCCAAAGGATCCTGGCAAGTGCAGCCCTGGAAGAGTCAGGAATAATGAAAAGTGCCTCAGTTCTCATAAAGCTCAGCTTTGTAAGACACGTCTCAAGACCAGACAAAATCCTCCAGCAGTGAGCTTGGCAGAAAAGGCCTGTGAAGCAAAGCAGCATGAAAATCTAGAACTGCTTGGGGATGGCAGGTGAAAGCTGGAGCCCTCCCAGGTCAAGGTGTCTGATCCCCACAATCCTCTTTGTGTCCTCTGCCAGAAGCTGCCCTTGGTCATTCTTGTGGTTTGCAGGTTGTAAAAAGACCCTTGAGATTTGCTTCTGGGAACGGGGATCCATTTCCTGATGGGAGTCCTTGAAATACAAGTGAGTGTGTATGGGAAATGAGGAGGCTCCAGGAGTGCTGGGGCTGGAGAGTCCACAGTGAGTATGGTTTGAGTGTCCTGATGTCCCTGACCCAATGCTGTGTTGTCATCAAGTCCCTTCATTCTGATTTAAATTGTCTTTAAATGTGCTGGAAGTCCAAATTGAAGTAGAAAATGCTTGTGGAAAGCTTAGTGTTCCCAAGGGAATGCTTTAGGGACGTGCAGCTTGTGAACTGCAGAAATAATTCGGGTTCCCCCAGAAACCTGCTGGGCTGTTTAGGAGGTTTTTCTTCCCCCCTTTTTTTCTTCCCCCCTTTTTTTCTTCCCCCCTTTTTTTCTTCCCCCCTTTTTTTCTTCCCCCCTTTTTTTCTTCCCCCCTTTTTTTCTTCCCCCCTTTTTTTCTTAACCCCTTTTTTTCTTCCCCCCTTTTTTTCTTCCCCCCTTTTTCTCGTCCCCCCTTTTTCTCTTCCCCCCTTTCTCTCGTCCCCCCTTTCTCTCGTCCCCCTTCTTCTCATCCCCCTTCTTCTCGTCCCCCTTCTTCTCGTCCCCCTTTTTCTCGTCCCCCCTTTTTCGCGTCCCACCTTTTTCGCGTCCCCCCTTCTTCTCGTCCTTCCTTTTTCGCGTCCCCCCTTCTTCTCGTCCTTCCTTTTTCGCGTCCCCCCTTTTTCTCGTCCCCCCTTTTTCTCGTCCCCCCTTTTGCTCGTCCCCCCTTTTGCTCGTCCCCCCTTTTGCTCGTCCCCCCTTTTTCTCGTCCCCCCTTTTTCTCGTCCCCCCTTTTTCTCGTCCCCCCTTTTTCTCGTCCCCCCTTTTTCTCTTCCCCCCTTTTTCTCGGCCCCCCTTTTTCTCGTCCCCTCTTCTTCTCGTCCCCCCTTCTTCTTTTCCGCCCTTTTCTTGTCCCCTCTTTTCTCGTCCCCCCTTTTCTCGTCCCCCCTTTTCTGGTCCCCCTTCTTCTCGTCCCCCTTCTTCTCGTCCCCCTTCTTCTCGTCCCCCTTTTTCGCGTCCCCCCTTTTTCGCGTCCCCCCTTTTTCGCGTCCCCCCTTTTTCGCGTCCCCCCTTCTTCTCGTCCTTCCTTTTTCGCGTCCCCCCTTCTTCTCGTCCCCCCTTTCTCGCGTCCCCCCTTTCTCGCGTCCCCCCTTTCTCGCGTCCCACCTTTCTCGCTTCCCTCCTTTTTCTCGTCCCCCCTTTTCTCGTCCCCCCTTTTCTCGTCCCCGCTTTTCTCGTCCCCCCTTTTTCTCGTCCCCCCTTTTTCTCGTCCCCCCTTTTTCTCGTCCCCCCTTTTTCTCGTCCCCCCTTTTTCTCGTCCCCCCTTTTCTCGTCCCCCCTTTTCTCGTCCCCCCTTTTCTCGTACCCCCTTTTCTCGTACCCCCTTTTCTCGTCCCCCCTTTTCTCGTCCCCCCTTTTCTCGTCCCCCCTTTTCTCGTCCCCCCTTTTCTTGTCCCCCCTTTTCTCGTCCCCCTTCTTCTCGTCCCCCTTCTTCTCGTTCCCCCTTTTTTCGTCCCCCCTTTTCTCGTCCCCCCTTTCTCTCGTCCCCCCTTTTTCGCGTCCTCCCTTTTTCGCGTCCCCCCTTTCTCGCTTCCCCCCTTTCTCGCGTCCCCCCTTTCTCGCGTCCCCCCTTTTGCTCGTCCCCCCTTTTTCTCGTCCCCCCTTTTTCTCGTCCCCCCTTTTTCTCGTCCCCCCTTTTTCTCGTCCCCCCTTTTTCTCTTCCCCCCTTTTTCTCTTCCCCCCTTTTTCTCTCCCCTCCTTTCTTAAGAATTAAGCGATGGCACTGTGAAAGTGGTTGGTGTTACGGGGGTTAAACCGGGAAAACACTGGGTAATTCCTCGGTTGGTTAATTTGCAAGCTCCCCTAAACCTTTTCTCGGAAGAGATTGGTTGGACAAGTTGAGGCAGAAATGAACTTGGAAAATGGGGAGATGAAAACTGTAGTTGCTGAAACTAAATGTGTGAGAGCAGCAGCTCTTCTTGTGCAGGAAGTAACTCCCGTCAGCAGCACCGTCCCAACTGAAGCGGCAGATGCAGTTGTTCCTGTGGTGTGGGCCAGTGGAAAACAGTGTGGCCTATGAAGGGCCAAGTTAGACAGTTGTCAAACAGTAGCAGAAGTGACTCTCCAGGTAGCCCAATATAAATATGAGAAGCAAAGTGGTCAAGTAAACCAGTGCATGCTGTGACTGCAGAGGCAGGAATAGGTTGGGATCCAAAAAACTGGGGTGGAGATGCTTGTGATTTAACTGCTTTAGAGCGTGTTTCAGAGGGTGAAGTGTTTGCTGAAGCACAGCAAATAACAGGAGGGAAAGTGGAAGGTGACCCCGATGGTTATCCCGTCAGGCCTGATGTGGTGGAGGATTTTACTCAGCCTGAACTTGCTGGTGTTCTGGAGAGGTTTAAAGCAAAGACCAGGGAGTCTGTGATCTCCTGGGCAGTTGGGCTGCATGAGCTGGGAGCCTCTGGGATCAGATTGGACTGGGCAGACAGGGAGCAGTTTGTCCCGTGGAGCTGGACTGGGTTTGTTCAGGATGCTTTCGGAGGCAGGGCTGGAGAGGCTCCTTTGTTGGTTGTAGTGGTGGAAGGTTGTCCCAGGAGGGCTGGAGCCTTTGACCTCCTGCTCCCCCCATGAGCCCCGACGGGACCGTGCACTTGGCAATGGAGGGCCCCCCATTGCTGAGTCAGCGGTTCCGGGGGCTGGCAGGGATGGGATCAGGATGCTGAGCTCCAGCCAAGGCAGGGCAGGAAATGGTGCAGCCACTGCAAGAAGTGAAGGCAGAGTGAGATGAAGGCCAAGCTCCAGCACAAGGGTGGGTGAGAAAAGCCCATGGCCCTCAGGTGGAGCTTTGAATTCCTTGGAAAAATGGATCTCGTCAAAGGCCTCAGGCCCATGTGGGTGTTGGAGCGGAGGCCTCTTCAACTCATGGTCAGCCTAAAAAGGTGCAAGGACAGCAAGTTTTGATGATAGAACGAGGTGGCAAACAAGGTGAAGTGGTAAAGAGAAAAGCTGAGCTTCAGATTGGTCCTGTGCCACAGCAGCCTTGTGGAGTGCTTGTTGCTTTCCCTGACTGTGGAATGGCAGTGAATATTTCCAAGGGCTGCCTTGTGCTGAGGAACACTGGGGTCAGTTCCCTTTCCCTGGGCAGGGCAGGCAGGGCAAGTTTACCTGCCCCCCTGGAGGGTGGCTGGATGAGACTTGATCACCAAATGCAAACAGTAAGTAGAGGAGGTCCATTGGGGACCTTTGGGCATCAGGTAGAACAACTCACTGCTCACTCCTGGGGGGATATATTTACAGCATTCTCACCATCGGATAGGAAGTTTTTGAAGACTTTATTTCATCCACTAATCATAGTAATTACACTGATTTTATGAACAATAGGGAGTTGTTGTCTATGGCATCTCCTCCAAGAAGTTGTTTCTTGCATGTGTCTATCCTGACCAGGGATCAAAGGAGCGAAGGGAAAGGATGAGAAGTTCCCCGAGAGTTGCTGCCCAGGGGCTGCTGCCCCTGAGGAACAGGGTGAAGGCTGCCTGTGCTCAGGTGCCCTGGCTGAAGTGTGCAGTTGGTGTGAGTGTTGCTGGAGAAAGGCAGGCCAGGTGTGTGCAGCTGTTCCGTGCCCTCCACCCTTGGCCCTGCTGGGGCACCCGGCCAGCGCTCCAGGGGTGGCCAACTTGGAGCTCCCGAGAAGCTGCCCATACCCACAGCCGGATAGTGCCAGGCCTGGCCTAAAGCCGGCTCTGTTGGTCAGAGTCTGGCCAGCAGGAGCCTCTTGTAGCCGCCCCGCAGCCTCCCCTGCGGGTGGACGCACCCATAGGAATTGTGGCAGTTCCCGGAGACTGCGGGATCGGCTGCGCCGGGGCTGCCCAGCTGCCCTGTGGGCTGGGGGTGGAGCGTGAGGGGGCCGTGGGGGAGAGATTTCTGCTTAGCCACAGTTCTGTCTCTCGAGGCAGTCAGGATTTGATACCTTGCTCATTTATCAGATCCCATAAATCTGTATCTGATGTGTTGGATTGGGTTTGTTTCAACTGTTCCTATTATCCTGTGACTTGTGAGGAGTTGTTTCCTCAAGTGCCTTGCCCGTGGGCACAACAGCAGGTGTGTGCAGCAGCTGGAGACTGGGCAGGTTTGGGGGCAGTGGTGTCCCAGCTCCCTTTGCCATCCCTGCTGCAGGGTGGGAGCTGCACAGAGCCAGCAGCGTCCAGCTGGAGGATCCAGGAGGACGCAGCTCTGCTTTTCTGGGAGGTAAGAGGTGGGGGTGCAGGAGCTGGAAGGGGTGTTCTCCAGGCAGAGGAAGGGAAGGAGCAGAGAGAACTGCAGCCCCCAGCAGCTCGGTCAGTGCTGGATGGACTCGGGGCTGGGAAAGGTCACTCAGTGTGAGGGCAGGTGAGAGCCCAGGGTGGCCCTGGCAGCCCTGGGAACAAGTCCAGTGGGCAAAGGAATGGACCCTGGAGAGCTGGGCAAACAGCTGGAGGAGTTTCAAGGAGAAGCAGGAAACTGGACAAGTTGCAGCAGCTCCTTTTATGTGTGTGTGTGTGTAGCCAGGTCTAGTGCAGCCACGAGTGAGGTGGGAAATGAACCTCAGGAGGCTGGGAATGAGTCCCACAAACTGGTTACAATGGGATTGAGTCTTCCCAAGTGTCTGAAAAGCTTTACTTTAGTTTGACTTTATAAATTGAAAACTGAAATGATTGTCCAGGTGTTAGGCCTTGCTGTCGTGTGTCTTTGGTGAGGTGTTGACTCAGTACCTTTCTTGGAGCTGCTGTTTGGTGTCCCTAATTGACCTGTAAGGTCCTGGTTTGTTCCCTGCTTCTCCCAGCTTGTTCAGGAGATGGAATTCCAGCGCTACAGTATAGATGGCTCATGGTGCTCCCAAAAGGAGCCTTTCTGCCTTCGGGACAAGTTGTGATGCCACTGGAGCTGTTGGGAGAAGCGGAGGGTCGGCAGTGCCAGGCCTGGAATGCTGCTGCTGTGGCACAGACGCTGCTCCCTGGCAGGTTCTTGGGTTGGATTCCTTGGCTGCCACTGGGCAAGGCCTGAAAGGGCCTCAGTTGTGTAGGGAACAAAACATGGAATGGGAAAGCAAAGCTGGGGAGGTTCTGGTTTCAGAAAGGTTCATTGCCTTCTCTTTCTGAAGGGACACTCACCAGGTCCAGCTGTGGTAAGAAGAGCAAGTGGGCTGTGAAGGTTTGGGGCAGTCTGGAAGCTCCCTTGTGCCCAAAGGATCCTGGCAAGTGCAGCCCTGGAAGAGTCAGGAATAATGAAAAGTGCCTCAGTTCTCATAAAGCTCAGCTTTGTAAGACACGTCTCAAGACCAGACAAAATCCTCCAGCAGTGAGCTTGGCAGAAAAGGCCTGTGAAGCAAAGCAGCATGAAAATCTAGAACTGCTTGGGGATGGCAGGTGAAAGCTGGAGCCCTCCCAGGTCAAGGTGTCTGATCCCCACAATCCTCTTTGTGTCCTCTGCCAGAAGCTGCCCTTGGTCATTCTTGTGGTTTGCAGGTTGTAAAAAGACCCTTGAGATTTGCTTCTGGGAACGGGGATCCATTTCCTGATGGGAGTCCTTGAAATACAAGCGAGTGTGTATGGGAAATGAGGAGGCTCCAGGAGTGCTGGGGCTGGAGAGTCCACAGTGAGTATGGTTTGAGTGTCCTGATGTCCCTGACCCAATGCTGTGTTGTCATCAAGTCCCTTCATTCTGATTTAAATTGTCTTTAAATGTGCTGGAAGTCCAAATTGAAGTAGAAAATGCTTGTGGAAAGCTTAGTGTTCCCAAGGGAATGCTTTAGGGACGTGCAGCTTGTGAACTGCAGAAATAATTCGGGTTCCCCCAGAAACCTGCTGGGCTGTTTAGGAGGTTTTTCTTCCCCCCTTTTTTTCTTCCCCCCTTTTTTTCTTCCCCCCTTTTTTTCTTCCCCCCTTTTTTTCTTCCCCCCTTTTTTTCTTCCCCCCTTTTTTTCTTCCCCCCTTTTTTTCTTAACCCCTTTTTTTCTTCCCCCCTTTTTTTCTTCCCCCCTTTTTCTCGTCCCCCCTTTTTCTCTTCCCCCCTTTCTCTCGTCCCCCCTTTCTCTCGTCCCCCTTCTTCTCATCCCCCTTCTTCTCGTCCCCCTTCTTCTCGTCCCCCTTTTTCTCGTCCCCCCTTTTTCGCGTCCCACCTTTTTCGCGTCCCCCCTTCTTCTCGTCCTTCCTTTTTCGCGTCCCCCCTTCTTCTCGTCCTTCCTTTTTCGCGTCCCCCCTTTTTCTCGTCCCCCCTTTTTCTCGTCCCCCCTTTTGCTCGTCCCCCCTTTTGCTCGTCCCCCCTTTTGCTCGTCCCCCCTTTTTCTCGTCCCCCCTTTTTCTCGTCCCCCCTTTTTCTCGTCCCCCCTTTTTCTCGTCCCCCCTTTTTCTCTTCCCCCCTTTTTCTCGGCCCCCCTTTTTCTCGTCCCCTCTTCTTCTCGTCCCCCCTTCTTCTTTTCCGCCCTTTTCTTGTCCCCTCTTTTCTCGTCCCCCCTTTTCTCGTCCCCCCTTTTCTGGTCCCCCTTCTTCTCGTCCCCCTTCTTCTCGTCCCCCTTCTTCTCGTCCCCCTTTTTCGCGTCCCCCCTTTTTCGCGTCCCCCCTTTTTCGCGTCCCCCCTTTTTCGCGTCCCCCCTTCTTCTCGTCCTTCCTTTTTCGCGTCCCCCCTTCTTCTCGTCCCCCCTTTCTCGCGTCCCCCCTTTCTCGCGTCCCCCCTTTCTCGCGTCCCACCTTTCTCGCTTCCCTCCTTTTTCTCGTCCCCCCTTTTCTCGTCCCCCCTTTTCTCGTCCCCGCTTTTCTCGTCCCCCCTTTTTCTCGTCCCCCCTTTTTCTCGTCCCCCCTTTTTCTCGTCCCCCCTTTTTCTCGTCCCCCCTTTTTCTCGTCCCCCCTTTTCTCGTCCCCCCTTTTCTCGTCCCCCCTTTTCTCGTCCCCCCTTTTCTCGTACCCCCTTTTCTCGTCCCCCCTTTTCTCGTCCCCCCTTTTCTCGTCCCCCCTTTTCTCGTCCCCCCTTTTCTTGTCCCCCCTTTTCTCGTCCCCCTTCTTCTCGTCCCCCTTCTTCTCGTTCCCCCTTTTTTCGTCCCCCCTTTTCTCGTCCCCCCTTTCTCTCGTCCCCCCTTTTTCGCGTCCTCCCTTTTTCGCGTCCCCCCTTTCTCGCTTCCCCCCTTTCTCGCGTCCCCCCTTTCTCGCGTCCCCCCTTTTGCTCGTCCCCCCTTTTTCTCGTCCCCCCTTTTTCTCGTCCCCCCTTTTTCTCGTCCCCCCTTTTTCTCGTCCCCCCTTTTTCTCTTCCCCCCTTTTTCTCTTCCCCCCTTTTTCTCTCCCCTCCTTTCTTAAGAATTAAGCGATGGCACTGTGAAAGTGGTTGGTGTTACGGGGGTTAAACCGGGAAAACACTGGGTAATTCCTCGGTTGGTTAATTTGCAAGCTCCCCTAAACCTTTTCTCGGAAGAGATTGGTTGGACAAGTTGAGGCAGAAATGAACTTGGAAAATGGGGAGATGAAAACTGTAGTTGCTGAAACTAAATGTGTGAGAGCAGCAGCTCTTCTTGTGCAGGAAGTAACTCCCGTCAGCAGCACCGTCCCAACTGAAGCGGCAGATGCAGTTGTTCCTGTGGTGTGGGCCAGTGGAAAACAGTGTGGCCTATGAAGGGCCAAGTTAGACAGTTGTCAAACAGTAGCAGAAGTGACTCTCCAGGTAGCCCAATATAAATATGAGAAGCAAAGTGGTCAAGTAAACCAGTGCATGCTGTGACTGCAGAGGCAGGAATAGGTTGGGATCCAAAAAACTGGGGTGGAGATGCTTGTGATTTAACTGCTTTAGAGCGTGTTTCAGAGGGTGAAGTGTTTGCTGAAGCACAGCAAATAACAGGAGGGAAAGTGGAAGGTGACCCCGATGGTTATCCCGTCAGGCCTGATGTGGTGGAGGATTTTACTCAGCCTGAACTTGCTGGTGTTCTGGAGAGGTTTAAAGCAAAGACCAGGGAGTCTGTGATCTCCTGGGCAGTTGGGCTGCATGAGCTGGGAGCCTCTGGGATCAGATTGGACTGGGCAGACAGGGAGCAGTTTGTCCCGTGGAGCTGGACTGGGTTTGTTCAGGATGCTTTCGGAGGCAGGGCTGGAGAGGCTCCTTTGTTGGTTGTAGTGGTGGAAGGTTGTCCCAGGAGGGCTGGAGCCTTTGACCTCCTGCTCCCCCCATGAGCCCCGACGGGACCGTGCACTTGGCAATGGAGGGCCCCCCATTGCTGAGTCAGCGGTTCCGGGGGCTGGCAGGGATGGGATCAGGATGCTGAGCTCCAGCCAAGGCAGGGCAGGAAATGGTGCAGCCACTGCAAGAAGTGAAGGCAGAGTGAGATGAAGGCCAAGCTCCAGCACAAGGGTGGGTGAGAAAAGCCCATGGCCCTCAGGTGGAGCTTTGAATTCCTTGGAAAAATGGATCTCGTCAAAGGCCTCAGGCCCATGTGGGTGTTGGAGCGGAGGCCTCTTCAACTCATGGTCAGCCTAAAAAGGTGCAAGGACAGCAAGTTTTGATGATAGAACGAGGTGGCAAACAAGGTGAAGTGGTAAAGAGAAAAGCTGAGCTTCAGATTGGTCCTGTGCCACAGCAGCCTTGTGGAGTGCTTGTTGCTTTCCCTGACTGTGGAATGGCAGTGAATATTTCCAAGGGCTGCCTTGTGCTGAGGAACACTGGGGTCAGTTCCCTTTCCCTGGGCAGGGCAGGCAGGGCAAGTTTACCTGCCCCCCTGGAGGGTGGCTGGATGAGACTTGATCACCAAATGCAAACAGTAAGTAGAGGAGGTCCATTGGGGACCTTTGGGCATCAGGTAGAACAACTCACTGCTCACTCCTGGGGGGATATATTTACAGCATTCTCACCATCGGATAGGAAGTTTTTGAAGACTTTATTTCATCCACTAATCATAGTAATTACACTGATTTTATGAACAATAGGGAGTTGTTGTCTATGGCATCTCCTCCAAGAAGTTGTTTCTTGCATGTGTCTATCCTGACCAGGGATCAAAGGAGCGAAGGGAAAGGATGAGAAGTTCCCCGAGAGTTGCTGCCCAGGGGCTGCTGCCCCTGAGGAACAGGGTGAAGGCTGCCTGTGCTCAGGTGCCCTGGCTGAAGTGTGCAGTTGGTGTGAGTGTTGCTGGAGAAAGGCAGGCCAGGTGTGTGCAGCTGTTCCGTGCCCTCCACCCTTGGCCCTGCTGGGGCACCCGGCCAGCGCTCCAGGGGTGGCCAACTTGGAGCTCCCGAGAAGCTGCCCATACCCACAGCCGGATAGTGCCAGGCCTGGCCTAAAGCCGGCTCTGTTGGTCAGAGTCTGGCCAGCAGGAGCCTCTTGTAGCCGCCCCGCAGCCTCCCCTGCGGGTGGACGCACCCATAGGAATTGTGGCAGTTCCCGGAGACTGCGGGATCGGCTGCGCCGGGGCTGCCCAGCTGCCCTGTGGGCTGGGGGTGGAGCGTGAGGGGGCCGTGGGGGAGAGATTTCTGCTTAGCCACAGTTCTGTCTCTCGAGGCAGTCAGGATTTGATACCTTGCTCATTTATCAGATCCCATAAATCTGTATCTGATGTGTTGGATTGGGTTTGTTTCAACTGTTCCTATTATCCTGTGACTTGTGAGGAGTTGTTTCCTCAAGTGCCTTGCCCGTGGGCACAACAGCAGGTGTGTGCAGCAGCTGGAGACTGGGCAGGTTTGGGGGCAGTGGTGTCCCAGCTCCCTTTGCCATCCCTGCTGCAGGGTGGGAGCTGCACAGAGCCAGCAGCGTCCAGCTGGAGGATCCAGGAGGACGCAGCTCTGCTTTTCTGGGAGGTAAGAGGTGGGGGTGCAGGAGCTGGAAGGGGTGTTCTCCAGGCAGAGGAAGGGAAGGAGCAGAGAGAACTGCAGCCCCCAGCAGCTCGGTCAGTGCTGGATGGACTCGGGGCTGGGAAAGGTCACTCAGTGTGAGGGCAGGTGAGAGCCCAGGGTGGCCCTGGCAGCCCTGGGAACAAGTCCAGTGGGCAAAGGAATGGACCCTGGAGAGCTGGGCAAACAGCTGGAGGAGTTTCAAGGAGAAGCAGGAAACTGGACAAGTTGCAGCAGCTCCTTTTATGTGTGTGTGTGTGTAGCCAGGTCTAGTGCAGCCACGAGTGAGGTGGGAAATGAACCTCAGGAGGCTGGGAATGAGTCCCACAAACTGGTTACAATGGGATTGAGTCTTCCCAAGTGTCTGAAAAGCTTTACTTTAGTTTGACTTTATAAATTGAAAACTGAAATGATTGTCCAGGTGTTAGGCCTTGCTGTCGTGTGTCTTTGGTGAGGTGTTGACTCAGTACCTTTCTTGGAGCTGCTGTTTGGTGTCCCTAATTGACCTGTAAGGTCCTGGTTTGTTCCCTGCTTCTCCCAGCTTGTTCAGGAGATGGAATTCCAGCGCTACAGTATAGATGGCTCATGGTGCTCCCAAAAGGAGCCTTTCTGCCTTCGGGACAAGTTGTGATGCCACTGGAGCTGTTGGGAGAAGCGGAGGGTCGGCAGTGCCAGGCCTGGAATGCTGCTGCTGTGGCACAGACGCTGCTCCCTGGCAGGTTCTTGGGTTGGATTCCTTGGCTGCCACTGGGCAAGGCCTGAAAGGGCCTCAGTTGTGTAGGGAACAAAACATGGAATGGGAAAGCAAAGCTGGGGAGGTTCTGGTTTCAGAAAGGTTCATTGCCTTCTCTTTCTGAAGGGACACTCACCAGGTCCAGCTGTGGTAAGAAGAGCAAGTGGGCTGTGAAGGTTTGGGGCAGTCTGGAAGCTCCCTTGTGCCCAAAGGATCCTGGCAAGTGCAGCCCTGGAAGAGTCAGGAATAATGAAAAGTGCCTCAGTTCTCATAAAGCTCAGCTTTGTAAGACACGTCTCAAGACCAGACAAAATCCTCCAGCAGTGAGCTTGGCAGAAAAGGCCTGTGAAGCAAAGCAGCATGAAAATCTAGAACTGCTTGGGGATGGCAGGTGAAAGCTGGAGCCCTCCCAGGTCAAGGTGTCTGATCCCCACAATCCTCTTTGTGTCCTCTGCCAGAAGCTGCCCTTGGTCATTCTTGTGGTTTGCAGGTTGTAAAAAGACCCTTGAGATTTGCTTCTGGGAACGGGGATCCATTTCCTGATGGGAGTCCTTGAAATACAAGCGAGTGTGTATGGGAAATGAGGAGGCTCCAGGAGTGCTGGGGCTGGAGAGTCCACAGTGAGTATGGTTTGAGTGTCCTGATGTCCCTGACCCAATGCTGTGTTGTCATCAAGTCCCTTCATTCTGATTTAAATTGTCTTTAAATGTGCTGGAAGTCCAAATTGAAGTAGAAAATGCTTGTGGAAAGCTTAGTGTTCCCAAGGGAATGCTTTAGGGACGTGCAGCTTGTGAACTGCAGAAATAATTCGGGTTCCCCCAGAAACCTGCTGGGCTGTTTAGGAGGTTTTTCTTCCCCCCTTTTTTTCTTCCCCCCTTTTTTTCTTCCCCCCTTTTTTTCTTCCCCCCTTTTTTTCTTCCCCCCTTTTTTTCTTCCCCCCTTTTTTTCTTCCCCCCTTTTTTTCTTAACCCCTTTTTTTCTTCCCCCCTTTTTTTCTTCCCCCCTTTTTCTCGTCCCCCCTTTTTCTCTTCCCCCCTTTCTCTCGTCCCCCCTTTCTCTCGTCCCCCTTCTTCTCATCCCCCTTCTTCTCGTCCCCCTTCTTCTCGTCCCCCTTTTTCTCGTCCCCCCTTTTTCGCGTCCCACCTTTTTCGCGTCCCCCCTTCTTCTCGTCCTTCCTTTTTCGCGTCCCCCCTTCTTCTCGTCCTTCCTTTTTCGCGTCCCCCCTTTTTCTCGTCCCCCCTTTTTCTCGTCCCCCCTTTTGCTCGTCCCCCCTTTTGCTCGTCCCCCCTTTTGCTCGTCCCCCCTTTTGCTCGTCCCCCCTTTTTCTCGTCCCCCCTTTTTCTCGTCCCCCCTTTTTCTCGTCCCCCCTTTTTCTCGTCCCCCCTTTTTCTCGTCCCCCCTTTTTCTCTTCCCCCCTTTTTCTCGGCCCCCCTTTTTCTCGTCCCCTCTTCTTCTCGTCCCCCCTTCTTCTTTTCCGCCCTTTTCTTGTCCCCTCTTTTCTCGTCCCCCCTTTTCTCGTCCCCCCTTTTCTGGTCCCCCTTCTTCTCGTCCCCCTTCTTCTCGTCCCCCTTCTTCTCGTCCCCCTTTTTCGCGTCCCCCCTTTTTCGCGTCCCCCCTTTTTCGCGTCCCCCCTTTTTCGCGTCCCCCCTTCTTCTCGTCCTTCCTTTTTCGCGTCCCCCCTTCTTCTCGTCCCCCCTTTCTCGCGTCCCCCCTTTCTCGCGTCCCCCCTTTCTCGCGTCCCACCTTTCTCGCTTCCCTCCTTTTTCTCGTCCCCCCTTTTCTCGTCCCCCCTTTTCTCGTCCCCGCTTTTCTCGTCCCCCCTTTTTCTCGTCCCCCCTTTTTCTCGTCCCCCCTTTTTCTCGTCCCCCCTTTTTCTCGTCCCCCCTTTTTCTCGTCCCCCCTTTTCTCGTCCCCCCTTTTCTCGTCCCCCCTTTTCTCGTCCCCCCTTTTCTCGTACCCCCTTTTCTCGTCCCCCCTTTTCTCGTCCCCCCTTTTCTCGTCCCCCCTTTTCTCGTCCCCCCTTTTCTTGTCCCCCCTTTTCTCGTCCCCCTTCTTCTCGTCCCCCTTCTTCTCGTTCCCCCTTTTTTCGTCCCCCCTTTCTCTCGTCCCCCCTTTCTCTCGTCCCCCCTTTTTCGCGTCCTCCCTTTTTCGCGTCCCCCCTTTCTCGCTTCCCCCCTTTCTCGCGTCCCCCCTTTCTCGCGTCCCCCCTTTTGCTCGTCCCCCCTTTTTCTCGTCCCCCCTTTTTCTCGTCCCCCCTTTTTCTCGTCCCCCCTTTTTCTCGTCCCCCCTTTTTCTCTTCCCCCCTTTTTCTCTTCCCCCCTTTTTCTCTCCCCTCCTTTCTTAAGAATTAAGCGATGGCACTGTGAAAGTGGTTGGTGTTACGGGGGTTAAACCGGGAAAACACTGGGTAATTCCTCGGTTGGTTAATTTGCAAGCTCCCCTAAACCTTTTCTCGGAAGAGATTGGTTGGACAAGTTGAGGCAGAAATGAACTTGGAAAATGGGGAGATGAAAACTGTAGTTGCTGAAACTAAATGTGTGAGAGCAGCAGCTCTTCTTGTGCAGGAAGTAACTCCCGTCAGCAGCACCGTCCCAACTGAAGCGGCAGATGCAGTTGTTCCTGTGGTGTGGGCCAGTGGAAAACAGTGTGGCCTATGAAGGGCCAAGTTAGACAGTTGTCAAACAGTAGCAGAAGTGACTCTCCAGGTAGCCCAATATAAATATGAGAAGCAAAGTGGTCAAGTAAACCAGTGCATGCTGTGACTGCAGAGGCAGGAATAGGTTGGGATCCAAAAAACTGGGGTGGAGATGCTTGTGATTTAACTGCTTTAGAGCGTGTTTCAGAGGGTGAAGTGTTTGCTGAAGCACAGCAAATAACAGGAGGGAAAGTGGAAGGTGACCCCGATGGTTATCCCGTCAGGCCTGATGTGGTGGAGGATTTTACTCAGCCTGAACTTGCTGGTGTTCTGGAGAGGTTTAAAGCAAAGACCAGGGAGTCTGTGATCTCCTGGGCAGTTGGGCTGCATGAGCTGGGAGCCTCTGGGATCAGATTGGACTGGGCAGACAGGGAGCAGTTTGTCCCGTGGAGCTGGACTGGGTTTGTTCAGGATGCTTTCGGAGGCAGGGCTGGAGAGGCTCCTTTGTTGGTTGTAGTGGTGGAAGGTTGTCCCAGGAGGGCTGGAGCCTTTGACCTCCTGCTCCCCCCATGAGCCCCGACGGGACCGTGCACTTGGCAATGGAGGGCCCCCCATTGCTGAGTCAGCGGTTCCGGGGGCTGGCAGGGATGGGATCAGGATGCTGAGCTCCAGCCAAGGCAGGGCAGGAAATGGTGCAGCCACTGCAAGAAGTGAAGGCAGAGTGAGATGAAGGCCAAGCTCCAGCACAAGGGTGGGTGAGAAAAGCCCATGGCCCTCAGGTGGAGCTTTGAATTCCTTGGAAAAATGGATCTCGTCAAAGGCCTCAGGCCCATGTGGGTGTTGGAGCGGAGGCCTCTTCAACTCATGGTCAGCCTAAAAAGGTGCAAGGACAGCAAGTTTTGATGATAGAACGAGGTGGCAAACAAGGTGAAGTGGTAAAGAGAAAAGCTGAGCTTCAGATTGGTCCTGTGCCACAGCAGCCTTGTGGAGTGCTTGTTGCTTTCCCTGACTGTGGAATGGCAGTGAATATTTCCAAGGGCTGCCTTGTGCTGAGGAACACTGGGGTCAGTTCCCTTTCCCTGGGCAGGGCAGGCAGGGCAAGTTTACCTGCCCCCCTGGAGGGTGGCTGGATGAGACTTGATCACCAAATGCAAACAGTAAGTAGAGGAGGTCCATTGGGGACCTTTGGGCATCAGGTAGAACAACTCACTGCTCACTCCTGGGGGGATATATTTACAGCATTCTCACCATCGGATAGGAAGTTTTTGAAGACTTTATTTCATCCACTAATCATAGTAATTACACTGATTTTATGAACAATAGGGAGTTGTTGTCTATGGCATCTCCTCCAAGAAGTTGTTTCTTGCATGTGTCTATCCTGACCAGGGATCAAAGGAGCGAAGGGAAAGGATGAGAAGTTCCCCGAGAGTTGCTGCCCAGGGGCTGCTGCCCCTGAGGAACAGGGTGAAGGCTGCCTGTGCTCAGGTGCCCTGGCTGAAGTGTGCAGTTGGTGTGAGTGTTGCTGGAGAAAGGCAGGCCAGGTGTGTGCAGCTGTTCCGTGCCCTCCACCCTTGGCCCTGCTGGGGCACCCGGCCAGCGCTCCAGGGGTGGCCAACTTGGAGCTCCCGAGTAGCTGCCCATACCCACAGCCGGATAGTGCCAGGCCTGGCCTAAAGCCGGCTCTGTTGGTCAGAGTCTGGCCAGCAGGAGCCTCTTGTAGCCGCCCCGCAGCCTCCCCTGCGGGTGGACGCACCCATAGGAATTGTGGCAGTTCCCGGAGACTGCGGGATCGGCTGCGCCGGGGCTGCCCAGCTGCCCTGTGGGCTGGGGGTGGAGCGTGAGGGGGCCGTGGGGGAGAGATTTCTGCTTAGCCACAGTTCTGTCTCTCGAGGCAGTCAGGATTTGATACCTTGCTCATTTATCAGATCCCATAAATCTGTATCTGATGTGTTGGATTGGGTTTGTTTCAACTGTTCCTATTATCCTGTGACTTGTGAGGAGTTGTTTCCTCAAGTGCCTTGCCCGTGGGCACAACAGCAGGTGTGTGCAGCAGCTGGAGACTGGGCAGGTTTGGGGGCAGTGGTGTCCCAGCTCCCTTTGCCATCCCTGCTGCAGGGTGGGAGCTGCACAGAGCCAGCAGCGTCCAGCTGGAGGATCCAGGAGGACGCAGCTCTGCTTTTCTGGGAGGTAAGAGGTGGGGGTGCAGGAGCTGGAAGGGGTGTTCTCCAGGCAGAGGAAGGGAAGGAGCAGAGAGAACTGCAGCCCCCAGCAGCTCGGTCAGTGCTGGATGGACTCGGGGCTGGGAAAGGTCACTCAGTGTGAGGGCAGGTGAGAGCCCAGGGTGGCCCTGGCAGCCCTGGGAACAAGTCCAGTGGGCAAAGGAATGGACCCTGGAGAGCTGGGCAAACAGCTGGAGGAGTTTCAAGGAGAAGCAGGAAACTGGACAAGTTGCAGCAGCTCCTTTTATGTGTGTGTGTGTGTAGCCAGGTCTAGTGCAGCCACGAGTGAGGTGGGAAATGAACCTCAGGAGGCTGGGAATGAGTCCCACAAACTGGTTACAATGGGATTGAGTCTTCCCAAGTGTCTGAAAAGCTTTACTTCAGTTTGACTTTATAAATTGAAAACTGAAATGATTGTCCAGGTGTTAGGCCTTGCTGTCGTGTGTCTTTGGTGAGGTGTTGACTCAGTACCTTTCTTGGAGCTGCTGTTTGGTGTCCCTAATTGACCTGTAAGGTCCTGGTTTGTTCCCTGCTTCTCCCAGCTTGTTCAGGAGATGGAATTCCAGCGCTACAGTATAGATGGCTCATGGTGCTCCCAAAAGGAGCCTTTCTGCCTTCGGGACAAGTTGTGATGCCACTGGAGCTGTTGGGAGAAGCGGAGGGTCGGCAGTGCCAGGCCTGGAATGCTGCTGCTGTGGCACAGACGCTGCTCCCTGGCAGGTTCTTGGGTTGGATTCCTTGGCTGCCACTGGGCAAGGCCTGAAAGGGCCTCAGTTGTGTAGGGAACAAAACATGGAATGGGAAAGCAAAGCTGGGGAGGTTCTGGTTTCAGAAAGGTTCATTGCCTTCTCTTTCTGAAGGGACACTCACCAGGTCCAGCTGTGGTAAGAAGAGCAAGTGGGCTGTGAAGGTTTGGGGCAGTCTGGAAGCTCCCTTGTGCCCAAAGGATCCTGGCAAGTGCAGCCCTGGAAGAGTCAGGAATAATGAAAAGTGCCTCAGTTCTCATAAAGCTCAGCTTTGTAAGACACGTCTCAAGACCAGACAAAATCCTCCAGCAGTGAGCTTGGCAGAAAAGGCCTGTGAAGCAAAGCAGCATGAAAATCTAGAACTGCTTGGGGATGGCAGGTGAAAGCTGGAGCCCTCCCAGGTCAAGGTGTCTGATCCCCACAATCCTCTTTGTGTCCTCTGCCAGAAGCTGCCCTTGGTCATTCTTGTGGTTTGCAGGTTGTAAAAAGACCCTTGAGATTTGCTTCTGGGAACAGGGATCCATTTCCTGATGGGAGTCCTTGAAACAGAAGTGAGTCTCTGTGAGAAATGAGGAGGCTTCAGGAGTGCTGGGGCTGGAGAGTCCACAGTGAGTATGGTTTGAGTGTCCTGATGTCCCTGACCCAATGCTGTGTTGTCATCAAGTCCTTCATTCTGATTTAAATTGTCTTTAAATGTGCTGGAAGTCCAAATTGAAGTAGAAAATGCTTGTGGAAAGCTTAGTGTTCCCAAGGGAATGCTTTAGGGACGTGCAGCTTGTGAACTGCAGAAATAATTCGGGTTCCCCCAGAAACCTGCTGGGCTGTTTAAGAGGTTTTTCTTCCCCCCTTTTTTTCTTCCCCCCTTTTTTTCTTCCCCCCTTTTTTTCTTCCCCCCTTTTTTTCTTCCCCCCTTTTTTTCTTCCCCCCTTTTTTTCTTCCCCCCTTTTTTTCTTCCCCCCTTTTTTCTTCCCCCCCTTTTGCTCGTCCCCCCTTTTGCTCGTCCCCCCTTTTTCTCGTCCCCCCTTTTTCTCGTCCCCCCTTTTTCTCGTCCCCCCTTTTTCTTGTCCCTCCTTTTTCTCGCCCCCCCTTTTTCTCAGCCCCCCTTTTTCTCGTCCCCCTTTTTCTCGTCCCCCTTTTTCTCGTCCCCCCTTTTTCTCGTCCATCTTTTTTCTCGTCCCCCCTTTTTCTTGTCCCCCCTTCTTCTCGTCCCCCCTTCTTCTCGTCCCCCCTTCTTCTCGTCCCCCCTTTTCTCGTCCCCCCTTTTCTCGTCCCCCCTTTTTCGCGTCCCCCCTTTTTCGCGTCTCCCCTTTTTCTCGTCCCCCCTTTTTCTCGTCCCCCCTTCTTCTCGTCCCCCCGTCTTCTTTTCCCTCATTTTCTCGTCCCTGCTTTTCTCGTCCCCCCTTTTTCTCATCCCCACTTTTCTCGTCCCCCTTCTTCTCGTCCTTCTTCTTCTCGTCCCCCCTTTTTCTTGTCCCTCCTTTTTCTCACCCCCCCTTTTTCTCGTCCCCCCCTTTTTCTCGTCCCCCCTTTTTCTCATCCCCCCTTTTTCTCGTCCCCCCTTTTTCTCGTCCCCCCTTCTTCTCGTCCCCCCTTCTTCTCGTCCCCTCTTGTTCTCGTTCCCCCTTTTTCTCGTCCCCCTTTTCTCGTCCCCCCTTTTCTCGTCCCCCCTTTTCTCGTCCCCCCTTTTTCTCGCCCCCCCTTTTCTTCCCCCCCTTTTTTCTCGCCCCCCCTTTTTCTCCCCTCAGGTGTGGCCAGTGAGGATGACGAGGGGCGGGACAGCCCTATGAGTGGGCTTTGAGGATGACGAGGGGCGGGACAGCCTCAGGTGTGGCCAGTGAGGATGATGAAGGGCGGGACAGCCTCAGGTGTTGGCAGTGAGGATGACGAGGGGCAGGACAGCCTCAGGTGCGGGCAGTGAGGATGACGAGAGGCAGGACAGCCTCAGGTGTGGGCAGTGAGGATGACCAGGGGCAGGACAGTCCCATGAGTGGGCAGTGAGCATGACGAGGGGCGGGACAGCCTCACGTGTGGCCAGTGAGGATGACGAGGGGCGGGACAGCCTCAGGTGTGGCCAGTGAGGATGATGAGGGGCGGGCCCTGCTGGGTGGTTATCTGGGGCTTTTGGAAAGGGTGCTTTTTTAGATGGGGATTTTCTGCAGAGGAGCAGTCGATTTCAAGGAGTCTCTCCAGCAGTGACAGTGAGGGTGTCTCGCCTGGGCTGGGCCAAGCATCTGAGGTACTTGGATCATCGCTCAAGGACGGGGCCGAGGGATGTGCCGGGGAGCAGTGCACATGAACAGGTAAGGGACGGGGACGGTTGCAGGGAAGATGCAGCTCGGACTGGAGGAAGAGCTTGGAGGTTTCTTTTCTGGATATGAACATGCAAAGCAGGGAGCGAGGTGGAATATAAGCACTCTAGGTGCTCGGGCAGGTGAGCCAGGACTTAGAGGAGGGACTAGCTTTCCTGAGCACCAAAAGTTCCAATTAATTGCCTCTCTCAGGAGCAGTCGAGAGGAGTTTCTACTTTGGGGCTGAGCTACAAAGGAAGGTACCTGAAACTGCTGTGGGAAGCTTACTGCTGTAACCAGACTGTAGTTTCCACTGATATTTTTGCTACTAAAACTAGGGAGTTTTGTTTTCTCTGTGCACAAAACCTGCTGGTACTAGGTAAACTGACTTGCTAAGTTGTGCATTGCTTGATAAACCCTTGCCTCTTTTCCTAGAGGAATGATTGGTCTTGGTTTGGAAGCAAGAGAATTTCCTGGGCTGTGTGCTTTTGCCATTTTTTTCCCCTCAGCTTTTCTATGAGTCTTACTTGGTTCTGCGTGTGATTTTTTTTGGCACTGTGGGAAGGGCACAACCTGCCATAATATAGACCTGTCTCCTCCTCTGTGCAAAAGGATGTGTTTCAGCAAGTGTGATGTTGCCTGGTGCCACCTGCAGAGCTCTCTGGCTGCCAGAGCCCTCTTTTCCTGTTGCTTTTCTTTTGTGGCTGTAATTGGCAGCTGGATAACTTTAGAAGAGCTGTTAAGTTCCTTGCCTGTGTAAATGCGCTGGTAATACCACGGAGGGAAATGCTTGAGGCAGTAGTGGTAACGGGGCTATGAGCAGAGTTTCTGGGGGACTAACAATAGCAAGGGGAAGCAAATAGCAAGCACCCAACAACTTGGCTGTTTTGAAGGCATCAAAGTTTTATTGCCACATCCTGTTTGGCACAGTGTTGTGAGCGGATGGTTTTGGGGAACAGATTTGGAGGAAAATCAGTATTGGTTGTATGAGGCCAAAGGTGTCCCTCTGTGCGTGTCTCCTGCTGCGGGAATCCCATCAGTGGGGCTGCTGTTTCCACTCTTGGTGTTGCCATATCTGTGCTGCTCTACTCAGATCCGACGTGTGGGTTGGGGGTGCTGGACGGCTCTGTCAGAATGATGAGGTGGGGGTGCCCATCCTTAGGGTTACACTGTGGGTCAGGAGCATTTTGTGGTTTTGCTGTTGGAAGATGGAAGAGAGTGTGTGCTTTTTAAATCCACGGACAGCCAAAAGCTGGGAAAGATCCCAAGTAGGTTTGGTGGCACAACAGCCGTTTTAAGAAATCCTAACCCTTAGAGAAATTGCCAGGGAAAATGGTCCCTTGTTTGCAAGGAGAGGGGGCTCGCTGTACTAACTAACCAGAATACTCACCTCGGGATATGGAGGGTGAGGAAATCTTGGTTCTGTGTAGGCTTGAGAAAACGTGGATAGGTACCCATGTGTGGCATCTGCACAGATGTAGGAAAGGAGATCTGTGACATTCAAGCTGGGGGGTGTTTGGCTACACTGTGGTGGGCTGAGGTGGGGAGAGCGCCGTGTCCTCTGTGCTTGTGGAATGGGGGAGCTGGGCCATGTCTGGGGCTGTGGGGGGGGCAGCGCCGTGTCCTCTGTGCTTGTGGAACGGGGGAGCTGGGCCGTGTCTGGGGCTGCGTGGGGGGAGAGCGCCGTGCCCTTTGTGCTTGTGAAACGGGGAAGCTGGGGCGGTGTTTGATTGCGCGGTGCTGTCCGGGCTGGGGGGAATGGGACAGCGCCGTGTCCTCTGTGCTCATGGAATGGGGGAGCTGGGGCTTGTTTGAGGCCGTGCTGTGCTGTGCTGGGGGGAGAGCGCCATGTCCTCTGTGCTCATGGAATGGGAGAGCTGAGCGTGGGGCCGCATGTGCTGGGCTGGGGGTTTCGGGCTGGCCTTGTGAGTAATGCCAAAGTATTACAGGGCTCAGCGATGGAGCGTGTGCCTTTTCTATTTGCGGATGCTGCCCAGGTAAGCTTTGGAAAGAGGGTACGGGGTAGGGTTAGGGTACTGGGTAGGGTTAGGGTACTGGTTAGGGTACTGGTTAGGGTTAGGTTACGGGTTAGGGTACGGGTTAGGGTACTGGTTAGGGTTAGGGTACTGGGTAGGGTACTGGTTAGGGTTAGGGTACTGGTTAGGGTTAGGGTACTGGTTAGGGTTAGGGTACTGGTTAGGGTACGGGTTAGGGTACTGGTTAGGGTACGGGTTAGGGCACTGGTTAGGGTACTGGTTAGGGTATGGGTTAGGGCACTGGTTAGGGTACGGGTTAGGGTACTGGTTAGGGTTAGGGTACTGGTTAGGGTATGGGTTAGGGTACTGGTTAGGGTTAGGGTACTGGTTAGGGTTAGGGTACTGGTAAGGGTTAGGGTTAGGGTTATTTTTAGGGTTATTTTTAGGGTTATTTTTAGGGTTAGAGTTATTTTTAGGATTAGGGTTATTTTTAGGGTTTGGGTTAGGGTTATTTTTAGGGTTTGGGTTAGGGTTATTTTTAGGGTTAGGGTTATTTTTAGGGTTTTTTTAAGAGGTATTTTTAGGGTTATTTTTAGAGTTAGAGTTATTTTTAGGGTTAGAGTTATTTTTAGAGTTAGGGTTATTTTTAGGGTTATTTTTAGGGTTATTTTTGGGGGTATTTTTAGAGTTATTTTTAGGGTTAGGGTTATTTTTAGAATTATTTTTAAGGTTATTTTTAGGGTTATTTTTAGGGTTATTTTTAGGGTTATTTTTTGGGTTAGGGTTAGGGTTATTTTTAGGGTTAGGGTTATTTTTAGGGTTATTTTTAGGGTTATTTTTAGGGTAATTTTTAGAGGAATTTTTAGGGTTAGGGTTTTTTTTAGGGTTATTTTTAGAATTATTTTTAAAGTTATTTTTAGGGTTATTTTTAGGGTTATTTTTAGGGTTAGGGTTAGGGTTACTTTTAGGGTTATTTTTAGAGTTATTTTTAGGGGTTTTTTTAGGGTTAAGTTTAGGGTTAGGGTTATTTTTAGGGTTAGGGTTAGCGTTACTTTTAGGGTTATTTTTAGGGTTATTTTTTGGTTTTTTTTTAGGGTTAAGGTTAGGGTGAGGGTTATGTTTAGGGTTAGAGTTGGGGTTACTTTTAGGGTTAGGGTTATTTTTAGGGTTAGGGTTATTTTTAGGGTTATTTTTAGGGTTATTTTTAGGGTAATTTTTAGAGGAATTTTTAGGGTTAGGGTTTTTTTTAGGGTTATTTTTAGAATTATTTTTAAAGTTATTTTTAGGGTTATTTTTAGGGTTATTTTTAGGGTTAGGGTTAGGGTTACTTTTAGGGTTATTTTTAGAGTTATTTTTAGGGGTTTTTTTAGGGTTAAGTTTAGGGTTAGGG